>CM038674.1:109567282-110167282 GCA_021605145.1 Aegilops bicornis
GTGCCGGGGCGCTTGCGTATTGTCGTCACTGCTCCTGCTATCTTCTGCTGCCTTCTGCCGCATACTGCTGCTGTTCGCCATATGCCGCTGATGCTACTGCTCCATGTTCCTCGCTGCTATGCTGCTCCTCACCTTGCCTACTGCCCGCTGCTGCTTTGCCACTAGCTGCTGCATGCTGCTGCCGTTTAGTGCTGCTTGCTGTTGCCGCCGGCCTGACTGCTACTTGGCCATGGCCGTCCGTGTATGCACAGCCCGTGTGCTTCTGGCCGGTTTATTTAATTATTAGATTGGATATAGGATAGTTTTAGAGTACAATTAGTGGCTAGATTAGCCTATAAGTAGATGACATGTAGGCCCCCATTAAATAAGTTAGGTTTATTTAATTGTTTAGGTAAATAGTCCATGACATGTGGGTCACAGCTCTCCTTTTGACTAGTCATATTGATTTGGTCAACTCGAATTAAAAGTAATTTAGAAAATCTAGAATATTGTTAAATCTTTGAAAAATTCATAGAAAAATATCCGTAACTCGGATGAAAAAGTTTTCTATATGAAAGTTGCTCAGAATTTCGAGACGAATCCGGATACGCGGTCCGTTTGTCTTCCACACGTCCCTAGCATAGTGAACATGCAAAAGTTTCCCTCCGGTTCATCTGTCTAACAGACGTCCGGGACCGGGAAAACTTTCCCGGATGTTTCCCCCTTCACCAGTAAGGCCTAGCACTGCGTTAGGACACCTCTAGCCCCGCTTGTAAGCATGGTGTGCATATGTTTGCGTGTATTTACTGTTTCTTCCCCCTCTTCTCTCCGGTAGACCCCGAGACCGCTGCTGATGCCCCTGTGATCGACTACGTCGACGACGACCCTTCTTCCCTTTCAGCGGAGCTTCCAGGCAAGCCCCCCCTTTGATCATCCCGATATCGCCCATTCTATACTCTCATGCTTGCATTAGATTTTGCTACTGTTATTGTTTGCTCCTATTCTGATGCATAGCCTGCTTTTGTACCTGCTATTGTTATCTACCTGCTTACCCTAAACTGCTTAGTATAGTTTGGCTAGTGATCCATCAGTGACATCCACCTTGTCCTTGTTGCCCCTGCTTCATCATCGGCGCCTCGATCAACGTGATCGATGACCAGAGCCCGACACCTCACATCACATCACGCCCCTTTTGTTGCTCGACTCTGTAGAGCTACTATCGAGTGCCGAGGGTGATCCCTCATAACGCACTCCTGATGATAATTCTGTAGTGTAGCTATTCGGTGTGGTCATCGAGGGTGATTCCTCTTTCACCATTCCCGATACGGCTCTGTCATGCAACACCTCAAGTATTAACCTCGAGGGTGGTCCCTCTTATGTTCACCTTGATGATTACATTGAGTGGAATCCAGCGGGGGTGATTCCTCGAGGTTTCCCCTTGATGTCTGGACACACAGTTACCTTGACTTTACTGGAGACCGTTGTGAAAGCCGGGCGGGTCCTGAGAGCACCCGTGCGATGTGACAGAGGCGCTGTTTAGTAGTATCACCCAGGAGGGGTGATAGCTCCGGACTGGTCCCGACAGTCGTCACTACTTTAATTGTTAATTCACTAACAGGTTTGGGTATTTGTTCAGAGTTGGTCTTTGGCCTTTACGCACTAACCACCACGTGAGAATAGTTATGGGCCTCGACGTCGTGGTATCAGCCGAAGCTTTGTCAGACGTCCAGTTTAGCATTGTGGTCGGGCCGGATCATGCCATCCACTTCACGGGTGGCGCTGGTATCCCCTTGCGCACAATGATCCGGAGTGCAAATGGGCGATGGGCCCAGACCCCGGAGTTCTTAGGATGTAGACCGGCGGCGACCTCTCTGCTGAGCCTAGGTAGGGCTGCGACGTGTTGATCTTCCGAGGCCGGGCATTGACCCCAGAAAGGTGTGTCCGGCCAGAGTGATCGAGCGTGTTGGAAAACGTGGTGCACCCCTGCAGGGAAGATCTTTATTCGAATACCGTGTCCACGATAATGGACGTTCAGACTTATATCTTGATCTAATACAACTAGAAAGTGATACTTAAGTTATGTGGCTCCGGGATTGCTTTCTCGCAGGGAGTCGAGGAAGGATCTCTGGGCATTAATGTTACAACATGCTTGTTAATTATAAACTGCTATTCTTTACTCTTCTACATGCTGCAAGATGCTCGGAGCTGCTTGAAGATGCTAGTCTTCGATAGGCTAAGCCTTCCCCCCTTATTCTGACATTCTGCAGTTCAGTCCACAGATACATCCCTTCAATTTGATACCAATGCATACTTAGTATAGATGTGATGCTTGCGAGTACTTTGGATGAGTACTCATGGTTGCTTTGCTACCCCTTTTTGCCCTTCCTTCTTCTTTCCGGTTGATGCAACCAGATGGTGGATCCTTGGAGCCAGATGCCACCGCCTATGGATTCTGCTACATGGAGACCGCCGACGGCCAGGAGTAGTTAGGAGGTCCCAGGCAGGAGGCATTGCCTCTTCGATCGTGTTGCTTTTGTGCTATCCTTCTTAAGGCATCCTTGTTTAACTTATGTCTGTACTCAGATATTGTTGCTTCCGCTGACTCTTGTGTATCGAGCTTGTATTCGAGCCCTCGAGGCCCTTGGCTTGTAATATGAAGCTTGTATTATTTTGATTTGTGTCTAGAGTTGTGTTGTGATATCTTCTCGTGAGTCCCTGATCTTAATCGTACACGTTTGCATGTATGATTAGTGTACGGTCGAGTCGGGGGCGTCACAAGTTGGTATCAGAGCCGACTGCCGGTAGGATCCCCCTTTCCAACTCCTTGGCTGAAGTTGAGTCTAGTCTTTGAAAAACTGATTTACTAACATGGCTGTGTGGCTTACGGGCCCACGTCGCCATTGGGTGGTATTATGGTCTTTTACTCCTTGCTAAACTCTGGGACTCTGATCTCTCTTCTATTCGAGATAAATGATTTTGATAACTCTAACGTTAGGATCTCGTGATCACATCCACCCGGAGGTTTGTATTGCCCCTTTCCTGAAATGAGGTCCAAGATCTGCTTCACAATGTTCACTCCCCGCAGGATCCTTTTATCGAGGGCACCCTGCGCCGTCACTTGCAAATCCCTCACTCTAGTGGTTATCTTCGACGTTGATGTAGCCTTTGCTATGTCTAGTTGTTGTATTCCTCCATCACGTGCATGTGCGCCGCCCAGTATGTCTTTAATGACCACTGCTTCTTACATAATGCGCCTTTGCTCATTGTTCAGTTTACCTCATGAATGACTCCATACACTTACTCCACCCCTTGCTATATTACCCCATGTTGCATTTAAGTAGGATGCTTAGACCCGCTAGTCATGTCCGTGGTGGCAACAATCCACCACCTCCTGAATACATGGCCGGAATGATACACCAGCTGAGCTGAATCGCCAGTTCATTGAAGATGGCATGGCTCAGTTTTCGCACCCCAATATGAATCAACAACCAGCCCGAAGACTCTGCAAGACTTTGCCCGTCTCAACCCTGTCATCTACCGCAGCTAAACTTAGCCCCTTGATGCTGATGACTGGTTCCGTGATATCACTTTCGAGTTGGAGTCTACTAATGTAGCCACTTCTAACTATGTCACATTCGCGGCCTATTACCTGAAATGTCCCGCTGCTCAATGGTGGGACAACCACCGTCATTCCTTACCTGTTGAAACCGCCATCACTTGGTCGGAATTCCAAGCTGCATTCCGTAGACCAATGTCGAACCACCATGGTTAGTCACAACGTCCCCGTTGGAATTGAAGGGCCGGAATTCCATGTTGCCCCCTTGTTTTGAAGTCGTCCAATACCGACCTCATTCTGGGAATAGAATGGTTGAAGACACATACCGCTTCTACCATTTGCGCCGCTAAGACCGTCCATCTAATACATCCTTTAAGTGAGATAGTAAGCTACCATGCTCATCTTGTTCGAAATGCCGAAGCACAGATTTATTCCTTGAACACGTGAAACGCTTCCCCTTTTGTGAGAATTGAAAACGCTCCAGTCGTTTGTGAATTCCAAGATGTCTTTCCAGAAAAACTACCCAGTCCATGGCCTTGAACTTGCGCAGTTAAAATTGCACAAAAGTTGTGGCAGCATTTCCTTTTCGGTACTCGTTGCGAGATTTTACCGATCATTAAAGTCTGAAATATCTATTTACTCGGCTAGATCTGGATCTCCGTCAACAACGATGTATGGGGAAAATTACAAACTATGACTACAGTATTTCTTATGCCCTTGGCAAGGCTATTATCATGGCCAATGCCTTGAGTCACAATTCTTATTGCAACAACCACATGGCTTATAAAGCTCAACCCCTGCAAGATGATTTCACTTATAGAGAGCATCAGATCCGCGATCTCGTTCAAACTGAACGTCGCACCCGTCAGCGGGCTATCAAATTTCTAAAAATTGCAGTGGTCAAATCCTTCTGAAGATGAAGCCACTTGGGAACTCGCGGATCGTTTTCAAGATGAATACCCTGTTTTGTTTCCGTCTACCTCCTAAAATCTCGGGACGAGATTTCTTGTAGTGGAGGAGAATTGTGACGCCCAAATAATTAAGCTTCAGTAATCCTCTACTAATGAGGCCACATCATCGCTGTTACTGTTGCTAAACTCACGTTCATTCGAAACCGGTTCAAACTCAAATTTAAATTAAAGCCCAGAATTCAAATTTCTCAAACACGCAAAATAAAATGTCCAAAGTGTGGCAAATATACCATAACTAAATATGGTGGTGACCCAACATTTTTGTAAAATATTTACATGCCTTTTTGTGAATATATAGTGGCTTAAAACATTTATTAGATGTCGGTTAAGTTATAAAAATGCTAAAGTATTTTATTTGAACCTCAAACTAAATGCGGTAGTGGTATACTTAGTAAAACACATTTAGGTGATATTCCTTTTTTTATAAAGCTAATTTCTATAAGAAAATATAAAAGAGATTAAAACTGTGAAAGAAAACTAAGTAAAAAGAAAATGCAAAAGAGTTAAGGGAAAAGGAAACTCCGTGACTCCCCCGGGCCTCGGCCCACCCCCCACCCAAGCCAGGCCACCTAACCCCCCCCCCCCCCACCGGTCTCCTTCTCCTCCTATTCCCGTGGTGCGGTCGCTACAGGGGCTCGCCCCCGCCGAACCGCCTCGGCGACGACTCCCTGGACGGGATAAGGCGCCCACCCGCGCCTCCTCGGACTCCTCCTCTGCCACTCCTCCTACTCCCCACTCCTCTCTCCCTCTTGCTCCACCTCCCCTCCTCCAGATCCCCTTTCTCCCGAGCACGTCGGAGTAGCTGCAGCCACCATCCTTTCCTCATCGCTCCAAGACATCCAGGAGCTTCACCGTCGTCATCTCCTTCGACTACATCCATCAGTTCGAGTCGGGACTTCGTCAAGCTTCGGGATCGAGCCTTCTCCCTGACGGACACCGTCGCCATCTCGCCGTGGATCCGTGCTCCGGTGCCTCCCCGAGCCTCCCCGAACGCACCATCGACCTCCGCTGTGAGCCCGACGCCGATTCCCCTCATCCCCCGTTCTCGCCGAGGCCGCCATGGCAGAAGCTTCGCGTCCGCGTAAGCGCGCGCGCCCGCATGCCCCTGCCGCTTGTAGCCGTGCCCTTCCGTGTGTGTACGCCGTGCCCGCCGTCGCGCGCCTGCTGCCACCTGCTCACCGGTCGCGCTGCCCGTGCCGAGGCGCCTGCGTATTGTCGTCGCTGCTCCTGCTATCTTCTGCTGCCTGCTGCCGCATACTGCTGCTGCTCGCCATATGCCGCTGATGCTACTGCTCCATGCTGCTCGCTGCTATGCTGCTCCTCGCCTTGCCTACTGCCCACTGCTGCTTTGCCACTAGCTGCTGCATGCTGCTGCCGCTTAGTGCTGCTTGCTGTTGCCGCCGGCATGACTGCTACTTGGCCATGGCCGTGCGTGTATGCACAGCCCGTGTGCTTCTGGCTGGTTTATTTAATTATTAGATTAGATATAGGATAGTTTTAGAGTACAATTAGTGTCTAGATTAGCCTATAAGTAGATGACATGTTGGCCCCCATTAAATAAGTTAGGTTTATTTAATTATTTAGGTAAATAGTCCATGACATGTGGGTCACAGCTCTCCTTTTGACTAGTCATATTGACTTGGTCAACTCGAATTATAAGTAATTTAGAAAATCTAGAATATTGTTAAATTTTTGAAAAATTCATAGAAAAATACCCGTAACTCGGATGAAAAAGTTTTCTACATGAAAGTTGCTCAGAATTTCGAGACGAATCTGGATACGCGGTCCATTCGTCTGCCACACGTCCCTAGCATAGTGAACATGCAAACTTTTCCCTCCGGTTCATTTGTCTGACAGACGTCCGGGACCGGGAAAACTTTGTCGGATGTTTCCCCCTTCGCCAGTAACGCGTAACACTGCGTTAGGACACCTCTAGCCCCGCTTGTAATCATGGTGTGCATATGTTTGCGTGTATTTACTGTTTCTTCCCCCTCTTCTCTTCGCTAGACCCCGAGACCGCTGTTGATGCCCCTGTGATGGACTACGTCGACGACAACCCTTCTTTCCTTTCAACGGAGCTTCCAGGCAAGACCCCCTTTGATCATCCCGATATCGCCCATTCTATACTCTCATGCTTGCATTAGATTTTGCTACTGTTATTGTTTGCTCCTATTCTGATGCATAGCCTGCTTTTGTACCTGCTATTGTTATCTACCTTCTTACCCTAAACTGCTTAGTATAGGTTGGCTAGTGATCCATCAGTGACCTCCACCTTGTCCTTGTTGCCCCTGCTTCATCATCGATGCCTCGATCAACGTGATCGATGACCAGAGCCCGACACCTCACATCACATCACGCCCCTTTTATTGCTCGACTCTGAAGAGCTACTATCGAGTGTCGACGGTGATCCCTCATAACGCACTCCTGATGATAATTCTGTAGTGTAGCTATTCGGTGTGGTCATCGAGGGTGATTCCTCTTTCACCATTCCCGATACGGCTCTGTCATGAAACGCCTCAAGTGTGAACCTCGAGGGTGGTCCGTCTTACGTTCACCTTGATGATTACATTGAGTGGAATCCATCGGGGGTGATTCCTCGGGGTTTCCCCTTGATGTCTGGACACACAGTTACCTTGATTTTACTGGAGACCGTTGTGAAAGCCGGGCGGGCCCGGAGAGCACCCGTCTTGATGTGATGAGGCTGGCTGTTTAGCGGTATCACCCAGGAGGGGTGATGGCTCCGGACTTGTCCGGACAGCTGTCACTACTTTAATTGTTAATGCACTAACAGGTTTGGGTATTTGTTCTGAGTTGGCCTTTGGCCTTTACGCACTAACCACCACGTGAGAACAGTTATGGGCCTCGACGTCGTGGTATCAGCCGAAGCTTTGTCAGACGTCCAGTTCAGCATTGTGGCCGGGCTGGATCGTGCCATCCACTTCACGGGAGGTGCTGGTATCCCCTTGCGCACAACTATCCGGAGTGCAACGGGCGATGGGCCCAGACCCCGGAGTGCTTAGGATGTAGACCGGCGGGGACCTCTCTGCTGAGCCTAGGTCGGGCTGCGACGTGTTGATCTTCCGAGGCCGGGTATTGACCCCAGAAAGGTGTGTCCGGCAGAGTGATCGAGCGTGTTGGAAAACGTGGTGCACCCCTGCAGGGAAGATCTTTATTCGAATACCGTGTCCACGGTAATGGACATTCAAACTTATATCTTGATCTAATACAACTAGAAATGGATACTTAAGTTATGTCGCTCCGGGATTGCTTTCTCGCAGGGAGTCGAGGAAGGATCTCTGGGCATTAATGTTACAACATGCTTGTTAATTATAAACTGCTATTCTTTACTCTTCTACATGCTGCAAGATGCTCGGAGCTGCTTGAAGATGCTAGTCTTCGATAGGCTAGGCCTTCCCCCTTATTCTGGCATTCTGCAGTTCAGTCCACAGATACAACCCTTCCATTTGATACCAATGCATACTTAGTATAGATCTGATGCTTGCGAGTACTTTGGATGAGTACTCACGGTTGCTTTGCTACCCCTTTTCCCCCTTCCTTCTTCTTTCCGGTTGATGCAACCAGATGGTGGATATTAGAGCCAGATGCCACCGCCTATGGATTCTGCTACATGGAGACCGCCGACGACCAGGAGTAGTTAGGAGGTCCCAGGCAGGAGGCCTTGCCTCTTCGATCGTGTTGCTTTTGTGCTAGCCTTCTTAAGGCATCCTTGTTTAACTTATGTCTGTACTCAGATATTGTTGCTTCCGCTGACTCTTGTGTATCGAGCTTGTATTCGAGCCCTCGAGGCCCCTGGCTTGTAATATGAAGCTTGTATTATTTTGATTTGTGTCTAGAGTTGTGTTGTGATATCTTCCCGTGAGTCTCTGATCTTGATCGTACACGTTTGCGTGTATGATTAGTGTATGGTCGAGTCGGAGGCGTCACACCAGGCTTCATCAAAACCTTTCATACGCAAGGCCTGTTGAAGGAAAAGCCATTTGACTTTACCGTACGCTTTCTTGGTGAAACCTTTCATACAAGCTGGTGTAGTTGAGGGCACGGGTGAGCAGAGAGGGGAGCGGGTTCTCATCCCCAAGACAAAAGCCTAGATCACAGGTGTTAACGAGTTGAGTCCCTTGGCTCCAGCCCTTGCCCAAATTGCGAGCTCCCTACAGGATGTTTTTGACGAACCGTGTAGATGAAGCTTGTGCCAGCCAACGTCCATCTTATGCTAGCCGATGCAGTGAGACAGGCATCTGAAGGAGCCCACCGGAAGGTGCTAATTCGCGAGCTGCGTGGCGTTGATATTGATGATGCCTCCGTTGGCATGTCCTGGGTGCTCCCTTGCGCTCGGTGGAGAGCCACGGCCGTCGTGGTCAGGACAAATGGCGCAGCAGCATGGGCTGGAGCCGATTGAGTTTACAGGCGCCAGGCATTTGAAATTGCAGGGGATTCCTTGTTGTAGCCAAGCCGAGCGTCGACCGTTGTCGCGCCCATACAAACCCGATGAACAGAATTCCTCCTCCCCAGCCACAATTCAGGCAACAAGGAACGGCATTCTTGGTTACGGCCTTTTTGGCTTTGTCTATCATATACTCACTCCGTTCCAAAATAGATGACCCAAATTTGTATTAAAGTTAATACAAAATTAAGTCATCTATTTTGAAACGGAGGGAGTATATTTCCAATGTCACCCAAGCCTAAACTCACAGCTGAAAATAAGCACAACAATTTGATCTAGGACAATAAAAACAAATTTAGCACACATGGCAACATTATGTAACTTAAAATGCAAGTACCCTAGCATATGGCTCATATTTATAATCAGTGCTGGTCTTCAGTAGTTCGGAGTTCCTCACTATCTAGCGTACCAGGCCCCGGAAATCCCAAAGTTTTCAAGCCTTCAATCTATTGTCTTCATCCTCGCGTTGTTGCTCTCATAAATGTGAGAGATTGAGATCTTGTCATTATGAAGCACCAGAAAGGACACTCAAGGCTATAAAAGTAGTGATTGTATATACATCCGATGCCTATTTACCAGCTAACTCAGAAGGTTTTTTCAGATCAATCGATTTGGAAGAAACGCCTACCTGCCGTTGGATCCAAAACAAGTGGTCTGATGCTTTTCTTCGTCCTCCAACTATTACACTATTGATCTCGTTGGTTAGATGCAGTTTCTTCCGGCTGCGGTCCACCAATGACTGGCCTAAACCCTTGCACCATCCTCCTCTTTCCGTCTCCTCGGGCCATCCCTCTAACATCCCCTCCCCCACGCAACAGAACAACGAACATCGGATTGATATGAAGTTGTTTTTACGGCGACTGAGGAATAGCGTTTGTGTATGGATATACCAATACAGTATTATTTTTCTTTGAGGCACCAAGAAACTGTTCTTGTACCCACAAACATGAAATAATTATTGCATATCCTTGTATGATAAATGCCATTACCAAATGTTGGTGAACCTGCATTTGTTTACAAATTCGTCAAGAGGGCAAATTGCTTCTGTGATTTCATTAAAAAAGGTTGACTCGATTTATAAGGAAAACTAGACAAAAAATCACACAATTGCTTGATTGATTAAGGGACAATCAAGGGAATACCCCACCATGAGCAAAAAAGCAAACAACCTAGTCGCAACCAGCCAATTCAACCTCCACCACGTACCCACCCTCTACTCGAAGAAAAGTGAACGGGATCTTTGGAAATGCCTTCAAGAAACACGATGCCCGCAAGCACCATCAGCGTCGACATTGACCCCTCGATCAATAAAACTTCTGCTCAAAAACTGCCTACGACTCGCTGCCGAGACCTGGAAAAGGGTCTGACCACACCAACACCCACCACGGAAGCCCAAAAAGTGACAAACCATGGCCTAGTGGAGAGGTGAAACCCTGGAGCGTTGACTACCATGGAAAATGCGCCACCACACCATCGACACTAGTAACCAATCCCCATCAGAAGCAAAGCCTTCGCATAGATCCCTTCCGCCTCCACCTCACGTAGCCCTGGGGAAGCCACCCCAGCTCCTTACTTGGCAGCCGCAGGCATGTGCACCAACGTCTCTGGAGCTCCAAGGATGTGTTGCGCCATGGAGTTTAAGAGCGTCTGCTCTGACAACAAGTGATCGCTAGAGAACATCGAACATGAGAAAAGGCATGACACGCACGTACGCAAGTCTTTCAGGCTCTGGAACGGAGTGTTAACACACACGCACACACACACTTGTTCTGGGTTGTATAAGCAAGATTTTGGAGATGCGCTCACCCGAGATTCTTGATGGCTCCCAAGCCCGAAACCATGCAGCATAATATGACCCGCATCTCTCTCTCCCTCTCTGTATGTATGTGATGTAAAACTATATGACATCCGTCATGGATCACTGAACCAAATCCCTCACCTCTGGCCCCCGCGTCCCTCCCGCAGGGGCGACTCGGCGGCGTAACCCCAGCCCGCCGCCGGCCCTCTCCCCCACCTCTCCTCTCCCTCGTAACCACCGGAGGTGGCCACCGGCTCGCCGCTCGGCCGCCGGTGAAGGTGGCGGCGAGGATCTGGCTGCCCCATTCTTCCTCGGGGGGCTTTCGATCCGTGGCGGCGGCCTCGGCTGGTGGATCGACGCCGGGTCTGCGATGACCGGTGCTCGTTGGTGCTGGCCGTTCTTCCTCGGTCGCAGGGGCGGCGGCAGGTGGCGGCTGTGGTGCAGGCGTCTCGGCGGCGCCCGATCCAGATCTGAAGGCCTCCGTCTACTTCAACCAGGGCAGCCTTCGATGGTCCTGCTTTGGGCGGCCTTTGTCGCCGGAGTTGTACCTGTTTGGCGGCTGGAGGTGGGAGGTGGTTCCGGAGAAATCCGAGGCCAGCAGTGCTGGCCACGATGGCGGCGACGTCCGAGGGCGTCGTACCCTTCTTGTACGCGACGTCCAGGTTGCCTCCTTCCCTTCCTCCTTCTACCCAGCTCGTATGCCGGGCGAAAGCCCAAATCCTTGCCGGATCAAGAGACAACGGCGCTCCGGGCGTCGTCACCCTCTTGGGGGTGTCGTTCGTGGTGAGCTTGGGGTGGATGTGATGCTTTGGTTGCTTGGCGGCGGTTGGTGGCGTGGTCGGAGTTCGTCTGGTGGCGGTGTGTTGGCGCTCTGCCGCCTATATATGTGCTCAGCCTCGGAGTCCTTCTTCCACGGTGCTTGGTCTTCAGCAGCCCTGCCGGACTCGGCGAAGCGGTGCTTCATCTCACACATTGATGGCGGCGGTTATCGGCGGCATGGCGCTGTGGAGGCTCGGCGTCCGATGCGCGGGATGGACTCGCGCAGGAGGAGGTAGCTGTCTGGCGTCATGGTGACGTCGATGGCTGAGTGGCCAGACAAGGTAGATGCCTCAATATGATCTGAAGACGGACCTGTGGAAGATGGCGGCGACGACACACGAGTGCGTCTGACCGGATTGTGCCCCAGACCCGGTATGTGGCTCGGCTGGGGCTTCCGGCTTTTGATGTTAGGCTTAGGTGAGTGGTCTGAGTGGCCCAGCTAGCACCCCTTCATTGTATGGATAGGAGTAGCGGCATATGTTGCTAAGATGCTGAATTCAGACATATTGTTGTAATACTTTTTAGGTCCTCGAGAATAATCAATAAAATGACTGTATACACCTCCCAGATGCAGAGGTCGGGGGTCATCCTCCTTTTTCTTAAAAAATGACATCGGTCATAGCCTTTTATTTGCGGGTAACATCAGCTCCAGCCGTGTACAATGACGGTAGATTTGTGCCATGACCCGCAGTTAGAGCTCAACATGTGAACACCTGCTTCATGCATTTGTAAGAGAAAAAATCGTGCATCTTTGGTTTAAAATTTACAAAAGTAGAAGCAATTTTACTGCCCTCCGCAGCCAACAGGGAAGGCTTTGCAGCACTGAATTAAGGACCTTGATCGAACAAAAGGATTCTACGACAAGTCGAGGCATGTCCATCCCGTCAAGGAAGTTAGAGAGGTAGATACTTTCATTTACTCATGATTCACACATAGCAAAATAAGGCGAGTCATGAACTCAAACTGTAACTCATTACCGGTTCGCCATCCTCCAGATATTTTAAGGCACACGACTGTTACTCGGTTTCTGTGCAAGGAATTAATGTTTTCTACCTTAAAATGTGCCAAACATACTAAAGCTAATCCTAACGAGAAACCGATGGCGATACTGATTATAGGCATTTTAGCTGATCAGTGCACTGTGCACCTATAACTAATTAAGATGATCAGTAACATTGCTATAAAAACAATGATCAATAACTTTATATATTTTCTTAAAATGTCAATAAGATTAAAAAATAGTATTATTCGAGAAATAGAGTTTTCATAAAATTCCCATCATTATGGTTCCTTTCTCGCACAACCCCACGACGCAAGGCCCAACACGATGTCTAGATTGCGAAATCATGATTGACTGGGCCTTTATCATGGGCCAGCGGTGATTAACGCCCGCTGACCGACTGGCCTCGTTGCAGCCCCTGAGTCTCCGGTCACTTGGTGGTCTTCTTTTATTATTTCTTTTGTGATTTCTCCGGATATCTTTGTGTTGACGTCCCAACATAATTTTCTATTCCTAAGCTGAAGTTCAACATGTTGTATGAACATGATAATTGTTATTTATAAAGCGAGGCGAAAACCTATTTCGAGACGACGTCGAGCACTACCTACCCATCCGCTAAAGTACTAAATATTTCTGTCATTGGTGGTCAAAATAGCGTTCCGCGTCCTCGTTGCTCCTTACCTCCTCCTTGATCGATCTCCGGAGTCCTGGGTACCTGCAGGGCCATTGAACGTGCAAAAGACAAGAGACAACTCCGTTGCAATCAAACACATACATGATGTTAAATAAGGAAAGTCGCTCCATCAATCCTTTGTATAAATACACTAGATCATAATGGCGCGCGTTGCTGCGCTCGTCCTTTATATTTGTATAATATATAATGAGCATAATATCATAAACATCTAAAAACATGAAATATGAAAGTTAAGTTTACATATCTTTCTCATATTATATGCCACTAATTAAAGAGGAGAATTTTATGCCCAAAAGTAGTAGGATATATGTCGAAGACTTTGAGTACTTTCAATTACAGTGCCTCAATGTAGATGGCGCGTGGGTTACATTTGTTCAGGGCTTTAGGTATACGATTATGAAAATCAACATGCTGGAATGACCCCACTGCACAAAAAAGTGATGGGGCAAAGTCGATTTTGTACTGTTGATGTAACTTTATTTTATTTATCAATTGAGATTTTTTATCCGCTCTTGGCGTATAAATAGCACCAGCCAGATGGTTTAACATGAGGAATCTTTGCTACAGTATGCTGGAATGATTATGTCATTGTTAGATGACATCTCAAAGCAAATTCTTAATCTAAAAACCACTTAAAATTACATGGTAGATCTCTCGATTCCTAGACCTAAGATATCGGATACAAAGATGTACTCCCTCTTTTCCTGAATATAAGACTTTTTAGAGATTTTAATATAGACTACATACGAAGTAAAATGAGTGAACATACACTCTTAAACGCGTCAATATACATCCGTATGTAGCCCGTATTGAAATCTATAAAAGGTCTTATATTTAGTAATGGAGTGAGTAGAATGCATGACAAACCGAACTATTTTTTTCCGATTATATGCAGCGTTCTTATTTTGTCAGATCAATATCTTGAACATTTTCTTTAAACCAAATAGGCATTACGCTGAACTCTTTTTTTTTCAATTTCTTGGAAAAATGAGTTAAAACGTGCAAGGATACTTAGTGTTGATTTCACGAGGCAAATAGAATTTGCTCGGATCTACTAACCTTTATATAAGCAGCTCATCCAGCCTTAAAATCCAGCCTTGGAGCAGCAGAAATCAAAGCAGAGCGTTCCACCACCCCACGTAGCACGCAGGCAATGGAGATGGCTCAATGAAGGAGTAGCTCATGCGATTCTACCTCGTCGGTGTCCTCAATGGTTGACTTTGACTCAGATTACAATCAGTTTGTTGTGTCCCCCATCTCCTCAAGGTCGAGGCCCATGCGCCCAGCTTCATCTGTGAACATCGGAGGCCATACTACGCTAACCTAGCATCCAAGGGACATCCAGGGAAGGGCGCGCGTGCGTTGGTCCTCTGCATGGAAGAACGCAACATACCATAGGAGATTGAAAAGATGGGACGCAGTGACACACTTGTAGTCCTCTGCATGGAGGGTAGAGGACACGTACGTCGATGCACATCTGTAGTAGTAGCTCGCAACTGGGAGGCAGGACGACGGCAGCGGACGCCGCCACGACTGGGCTCGCCGATTAGGGATGGAAGTTTTTGGGGAAGACGGAAGAGGCATTTTTAGGAATGGATAGGCAGGGTACATGCGGGTGGACGACACCAACGGGGAGTCAGACGCGCAGCAGGAACTTGCCGACGGCGGCAGCGCATCGCGGACGAGGCAGCGAATCGCCGAGGAGGAAACGGCGGCGCATCGCGTAGGAAGGAGCAGAGGAGTTGTTCGGTTCGGGGGATAGCGCTGGAAGCCTGGAACCGACGACCTGGCCTATTCGCGTGTGAATGGATGACCTGGGCCTTGAACGACCCATTAAGGAGCGACACTCAAGCTCGTTCTGCGGAGCAGCAGCCCGTGAGACGGTGCCTCGAGCGTGCGGATAACCTGGGACACAGCTAGATGATCTGGATCGTAGGTTTGAGGATCCGACGGTTGAGACAATCAAATCGCTGTGGAGGCTTCTAGCTAGCCTCGTTATATTGTTTCTCAATTGGATTGTAACGATATGCCTCAACTCATTGCCTTAGTGATTTACTCACGCATGTCGATCCGATCACAAGTTGAAATCATTGAAGAAGATATCAAGAGGAATGTTTCATTGATAATATGTCTTACAGTGGTTGCCAGATGTGATATATGATTACAAGTATGGCTAGTTTGGAGAGGGGTTGCAGCGGTGATGATGATAGCGGCGGCTATGGAGATGAGATGGAAAATGGCGGCAACTGGGTTGGAAGATGGTATGTTTAGCGAATGGTGGTTTTTCGCCTCTTTCGTTGGGATTTTGGTGCTGGCCCCTTTATAAATGTTGGAGGGTTCGATCTCTTGGAGCTCCTGACATCTGGTGCGACCATTGAGTATCCAGTTTCTTCTATTCTTCCTCCATTTTCCTTGTTCCTTATAAGTGATGACTATCCATATTTACGTTCTTTTCTCTTGGAAACAAAATAAACAAAGGATTTCATGATCTCTCGCATTCACTAGTCGTTACTGGCATATCAAAGTGATTTTGTTGAAAATTCCAAGATTATCCAGTTTAAACAACGGTGTGATCAACATAAAAATATCACTCATCAAGGATGCCGAGGGTGAGCTCCCTTGCATAGGTGGCCTGCACGTCGTCTAGCTCCTTGGGCCCCTCAGTCCCAGGGGAGTTAGCGTGCAACATCTTGCTCCTCGTGTTCGCCGCTTCGGGCGACCAATGGATTAAGATAGACTGCGCAATGATAGTCGTCGACGGGCATCACCGGGTCGTTGAAAGTTGCATCCAGGCTGCCCACCTTGTCCACCACCACCTTCTGCGTGTTTTCATCCATCTTGTATGCCACAAACCTGTGCACACATGCCATGCAGCTTCTAGAACACCTCCACACACTCCTCGCTCATTGGCACCATAGACATCCTGTTACTTTGAACCAAAATTCCACCAAGATTAGTCACGAAGAACATATCAAGTAGCTCGTACCGACCAAGAAAAAATAAGCAGCATAGCAGATCATAATACTACTAGTTACCATCCAGGAGAGTGGCACCAGCGGTGAATAGCGCGCCCACGCTGGCTAGCTCAAGCAGGCTGCGAGGGTTAGCAGTGACAGTGCACTTGGGAGCAAAGAACACTTGTAGCATGGTGAAATTGGCGGAGGGGATCGAGGGATAGGTGTACCGGGGATTGCTGGCAAAGCAAGCGACAGAGGTGGCCGGTGGTGGTGAGGAAATGCGGCAGGGAGCAAGCTCGGAGCGTGTTGTCCCATCTCTCCCACTGTGCCATCACCTCTGCCGCACAGAGGAAGATGAGGGGTCAACACCGAGAAGGGAATATGGAGGCCAGCAGTGCGGTCTCCTGCGGGGCCGTGGCTAGTGTGGACTCCCTAAGATATGACAGCCACATGACCTATGGGCGAGGTCTAAGGACGAAGTGGGGAGCCTTTTTA
Source organism: Aegilops bicornis (assembly GCA_021605145.1). Taxonomy (NCBI): domain Eukaryota; kingdom Viridiplantae; phylum Streptophyta; class Magnoliopsida; order Poales; family Poaceae; genus Aegilops; species Aegilops bicornis. The sequence continues at coordinate 109,584,014 of CM038674.1, forward strand.
AAGGCGTATACGATGGTGCAATTGCCTGTGGTAGGCTGCATGAATGACATATTGATTGGCGATGGAGTTGAGCTATGGACCGCAGGAAGTCTTCTGGAATCGTGGCGATGAGAATGCGCGAGAAAACGCTCGAGAGGTGAAATTACACAAGGAATTCTGGTCTCAAAGCAGAGGGGAATGCGGATATGGCGAAATCGGTAGACGCCTTCTGGACTTGATTGTATTGAGCCTTGGTATGGAAACCTACTAAGTAGTAACTTCCAAATTCAGAGAAACCCTCGAATTAAAAGAGGGAGCCCAATCCATGTTTTAGCGTGACTGGTGGTCCTGAGCTCGAGATATTTCACCTGATCGAATTAACCCAATGCAGCAACAAGACGCACCCGTCAGATCACCACACAGAATTACACGCCTCCACGGTAAACCAGCTGGTGGAAGTAAAAAAAAACATACAAAAAAGAAAGCAAAAAAAAACATAGGTAAACGAAACATGCAAAACACATGTCCTGTTTTTTTAACACAGTACAGACGCAAGCACTCATACATACGCGTATACACTCACCCCATGAATGCACACACGCACACCCTATCCCTATGAGCACCTCCGAGAAAGAAAGCCTCGCCGTTGATGGGAACGTCTCCTCCCACTGAAAGCACATCGCCAGAAATCACTACTAGGGTTTTGAGACTAGCAGCAGCGCGGGCAGCCGCGCTACTACTACGGCGCTACAGCTAACTTTAGTAGTAGCGCGGTCCGCACCCACACTACTACTGTTGACTATATCAGCAACGGTTTTCTGGAATGCGCTAGTATTAGTTAGCTGTAGCGATTTCCTAACCCCTCGCTACTGCTATATCTTACATCATTTTCCCCCACTTCCTACCCCGTTTCGGTCTCAATAAACTGCAATTTCCAGATACTACTACTAGATATCAATTTCATAAAGCATTATAGGTATTAGGTAGTACTCCCTCCGTTCCAAATTACTCGTCGTGGTTTTCGTTCAAACCACGACGAGTAATTTGGAATGAAGGGAGTACTAGATAACAATTTCATGTATAGTCAACATGCATCCTCAAGCAGGACAAGGTCATATCGACGACGATCATTATATGTAGTTCTAGATGATATCAAGGACGATCATCATATGTAGTTCTAGATAATATAGCCACACACACATATGTAGTTCTAGATGATATCGAAGATGATCATCATCCTCAAGCCTGGGCGGTGGGTGTTCCTGATAGTAATTAGGATGGCCTGTCCAACACGAAGATTCTTGCCATCGAGGAATCTCTTCCACCCAACCGAGTTTAAGTGTGTGCGACCGTCCGTGTCCACGCGGTAAGTCAGGTTGTGACGGAGCCCCTTGCGGTAGGGCGTAGTCCAGCTGAGCCTTCTTCATCAGGCTCGATACCATAACTCACAGATAGGCTCTTTGCCAATTTCTGAATAAGAAAAACATATCAATTAATAAATAGCCTCACACATACTCTTGCAAATAGGTATATATGGATTATCTACACTATTAATAGTTCCTTAGATTCTACACTAGTAAGCATGTGATCGAACTCTACACTAAAGCATATCATCGACTAGATTCCACACAACATATCATTGAACTCTACACTAAGAATATCATCGGATAATTTGTAAGTATAACATACCATATCATGTCGATCGACCAAGGTACTTATCAGGCGGGTCACAAATGGCACCCCGACAAAGTCACCACGTGGCGGAGTTGTGTCCCATAGGTTGCACACCTCCTCCTCGCTCAGCCACATTCTTTGAGCTACGATGGCTTCATGAAGTGGGTCCTCATCATCTTCATCGAGTGGGTCCTTATTATCTTCATCATCTTCATCATCTTCCACTAGGTTGATGTAAATGAGAGCCAGCTTGGGTCTTTCTGCTCTGAAGGAGAAGCTGGTCAACTCACCACCAGTAAGACGCATGCGGGCGAGGAAACGGGCCCATCCATCTCCTCCAATCTGCGACATATTGCGTCCTTTCTCGACCTCCATAGTGTACGGCCCCCAGGAGCTTCAAATGTCACAGTGTCTTCTGTCAGCTTGTTGAATTTCAACCTCACATTGCATGGGACTATCTGTGTAAAAAAAGCAAAATAACACAATGCAGTAATGCCAACACTAAAAATAAAATAGTTGTTACATTTCATATAATTTCTTACCACCGCATGTGAAGGAAATATGCCCTAGAGGCAATAATAAAGTTATTATTTATTTCCTTATATCATGATAAATGTTTATTATTCATGCTAGAATTGTATTAACCGGAAACATAATACATGTGTGAATACATAGACAAGCAGTGTCACTAGTATGCCTCTACTTGACTAGCTCGTTAATCGAAGATGGTTATGTTTCCTAACCATAGACATGAGTTGTCATTTGATTAACGGGATCACATCATTAGGAGAATGATCTGATTGACTTGACCCATTCCGTTAGCCTAGCACTTGATCGTTTAGTATGTTGCTTATGCTTTCTTCATGACTTATACAAAGTTCACGAAACTATGAGATTATGCAACTCCGTTTACTGGAGGAACACTTTGTGTGCTACCAAAGCGTCACAACGTAACTGGGTGATTATAAAGGTACTCTACAGGTGTCTCCAAAAGTATATGTTGAGTTGGCATGAATCGAGATTAGGTTTTGTCACTCCGATTATCGGAGAGGTGTCTCTGGGCCTTCTCGGTAATACACATCACATAAGCCTTGCAAGCATTGCAACTAATAAGTTAGTTGTGAGATGATGTATTACGGAACGAGTAAAGAGACTTACGTAACGAGATTGAACTAGGTATTGGACACCGACGATCGAATCTCGGGTAAGTAACATACCGATGACAAAGGGAACAACGATATCGTTATGCGGTTTGACCGATAAAGATCTTAAATAGAATATGTAGGAACCAATATGGGCATCCAGGTTCCGCTATTGGTTATTGACCGAGAATGGTTCTAGGTCATGTCTACATAGTTCTCGAACCCGTAGGGTCCGCACGCTTAAAGTTATATTATGAGTTTATGAGTTTTGATGTACCGAAGGAGTTCGAGTCCCGGATGAGATCGGGGACATGACGAGGAGTCTCGAAATGGTCGAGACGTAAAGATCGATATATTGGACGACTATATTCGGAGTTCGGAAGGTTCCGAGTCATTCGGGTATTTTTCGAGTACCGGAGAGTTACGGGAATTCGCCGGGGAGAAGTATTGGGCCTTATTGGGCCCTGCAGAAAGAGAGAGGATGCCTAGGGCAGGCTGCGCGCCCCCTTGCCCTAGTCCGGGTGGGCTAAGGGAGGGCCGCACCCCTCCTTCCTTCCCTTCTCTTTTCCTCTTCCTAGTCTCCTACTCCTAATACATGGAAGGATCCCTAGTTGGACTAGGAAAGGGAATCCTACTCCCGGTGGGAGTAGGACTCCCCTATGGCGCGCCTCCTCCCTAGGCCGGCCTCCTCCTCCCTCCCTCCTTTATATCTGAGGCAGGGGCACCCCATGAACACACAAGTTGATCTCACGGATCGTTCCTTAGCCGTGTGCGGTGCCTCCCTTCACCATATTCCACTTCGGTCATATCGTCATGCGGAGCTTAGGCGAAGCCTGCGCCGGTGAAGTCATATCGTCGCGGAGCTTAGGCGAAGCCCTGCGTCGGTGGAGCATCATCATCGTCACCACGCCGTCGTCTTGTGGAACTCATCCCGGCGCTTTGCTGGATCGGAGCCGGGGATCGTCATCGAGCTGAGCGTGTGCTGAACACGGAGGTGCCGTCGTTCGGTACTTGGATCGGTCGGATCGTGAAGACGTACGACTACATCAACCGCGTTGTTATAACGCTTCCGCTTTCGGTCTACGAGGGTACGTGGACAGACACTCTCCCCTCTCGTTGCTATGCCATCACCATGGTTCTGTGTGTGCGTAGGAATTTTTTTTGAAATTACTACGTTCCCCAACAGCATGACGAAAACTCGGCTGGAAGTAGATGCCGAACAGCTTGCCAGTTGCAAGGCTGCTGGCGCACCTTGACTTGCACAATCGACATGGTGGTGGTGGTGGTGGCGCCATTTTCCTAAAGCAATATGAGCAAGGATTAACGATCCACTTCACAGGAAAGAAAAATAATTGTTAAATCAAAATGTTCTATAAATCAACTAAATCAACTAGACTATTAAATCAACTTGCCTACTAAATCAACTAAATCAAGATGTTCTATAAATCAACTAAATCAACTAGCCTATTAAATCAACTTGCCTACTAAATCAAAATGTTCTATAAATCAACTAAATCAACTAGCCTACTAAATCAACTAAATCATATGAACCAAATCAAAATGTTGCATATGAACTAGCCTACTAAATCAAAATGTAGCAGGGAGGAGGGGTTGTGGATGGAGGAGGGAGGAGGGAGAAGGAGGGGCGACTAGAGGAGGGAGGAGAGAGTAGGATGGAGGAGGAAGGCTGAAGCGAGGAGGGGCCGACCGGCGGCGAGTCGAGGGAGGACGGAGAAGGAGGACGGTACCGAGTCCAGCGAGGAGGAGGAGTTGATGGTGGCGCAGAGATAAGAGGGGTAAGCGACGGCGGCTGGCGGGGGTGACGGCGGCGGGCGGGGAAGGACCGGCGCGCGGTGGGGGGGGGGGGGTGAGGGGGAGATGGAGTGAGTGTGAGTGTGGATCGGATAGAGGAGATAGAGGAGAGCGTGGGGGGTGGGAGATAACTAGTTTTAGCAGTAGCGCTCTAAAGGTAAAGGCGCTACTGCTAAACTACCTAGCAGTAGCGCGCTCCGAATTAACGCGCTGCTGCTAGAACTAGCTTCGCGGCGGGGTCGTGGGAATTATAGCAGTAGCGCGGCTTAGAGGAGGCGCGCTACTGCTACGTTTATTTCAGCAGCGAGTACTGCCGGAGCGCGCTACTGCTACATTGCAGCAGCGCCTTAATTTAAAACTCGCTGCTGGTAAGATCCTGTGTATAAGCTTTTCCCTAGTAGTGAATCCTGAAATAAATTCAGGAAATACGCGAGCACCAGGACTTGAACACCATAGTGGGCTGAGGATACCATGCATTGTCTCTCTAACCATCCAACCCAAGGGTTGATTCGCGACCTGTTTTAAAAACTATGCCTACAAATTTTAAACCTACACCCATAAATACTCCCACACACGCGTCACGCCCACATTAAGCAAACTCGTCTAGAGTATGTAGTATCGGTTGGTTACATTAAAACACATTCTCGATTCTCTTGAAAGGTAACATGTTGGATTTTATTTTATTTTAGTTCTCATTTTCATTTCTTTTTCCTATCGTTTTTCTCCTTTCATTTTCCCTTCTCCTTTTTACTTTTTTGTCTTTTCTCGCTTTCCTTTTTGACACATATTAATGATTTTAAAAGACCATGAATAGTTTTTTATCCACAAACATGCTTTTGGTATAAGTGAACACTTTTAATTATATGATGAATATCTTCTGAAATACAAGATGAATATATCTTTAGTGTGTGATGAGCATTTTCTAAATAGATGCTAAATATTTTGTTAATACACAATGGCCATGTTCGAAATGCATAAATTTTAAAATACTAGATGAACATTTTCTTTAAATGCCCAAGAACGTTTTTAACACCAAATGAACATTTTTGAAATACACATAGAATATTTTAAATTCATCATATATGTGAATTATTTTTGAAATACCGATGAACAAATTTTAGGTACCACGATGAATATTTTCTAAATTCATGACAAACATTTTAAAATACATAAATAACATCTTTAGTACATATAGCGACAACTGGAATATGGTATTTTGGGAGCTTCCTAGCGAGGATGCATGCATGAGGGAAATTGGATGTGCATGCCTATGGGAGTGCGCTGGTGATCGTGAAATCACCATGGTGGGAATGCACGGTGTTGTGGATCGCAGCATGCACACGAGCGAAACACAGTTCAAAAACCCGAACCAGTGATCGAACCGGCGACGCGGCCCGTTCAAGTTTTTACCGGCCAAACTGCCGCAGTTTAAAAACCCGAACCAGTGACCGAACCGGCGAGGCGGCCGGTTCAGGTTTTTACCAGCCAAACTGCCGGTTCACCAGCCGGTTCGATGTCTTGTTCTTTATACCATAAATAATACATTTTGTGTACTAGTGTCATAGTAAATAAATGTAAGATACGATCATTTACTTAAATTTGACAAGAAAGATGGCTAGCCAAGATGTTTATTGGGTCAAATGTGCAACTTACGCGTCTATATCTAGCATCCTGGGTTTGAATTCCTTTTGACATAGGTTATTTTTCAATTTTGGGTGTGATACTGGTTCAACCGCCGGTTTTATACGTCCGATTCATGCAAAAATTGGCCGGCTTACATGGTTTTTTTGGGTCCAATTGCAGGTTGGCCTTTTTAGCTTAAAAACCGATAGAGGCATCGGTTCCAGGTTTTTCGGTCTGGTTTTTAAAAGTATGGAGCGAAGGGCTGCAGCCGGCAGATCTAGGAATGACGTTCGGCTAGTCAAGTCCAGGAGAAATCCGGAGGCTCCACACAGCAGCCCTGCGCCTGCAAGGTTGCACTGGTTCGGTGGATATTCTATTTCACAAACTAGTAGAGATGGTAGAGTGGGATCGGTTTAAAATTTTGATCGTCGAGTTAGGGTGATTTGGGGTTTTATAAACATTTTATTCGCCAAAAAAATGACACTCAGCTAATCTCAATTAGTGCATTAGACAACAACTACCCACTTTTGAAAATGTCAGAGTGGCTGTCTACGGAAACCCCCCTTGCAAATTAACATAGAGTGGTCCAGAAATATTAACCTGCTTGGACCGCAGAACCAGCTCCACGGACCACAGAATAATGGACACGGCTCCCCTGACGTGCCGTTGGCACACTGACAGGTGGACCCGGCCCCACACATCAGTGGCCCCACGTCAGGGGTGCAGTACGTCAGACGATCAGTTTCCCAGAATAACCTAGGCGCTTTCATGTAGCATGGCAAAGGCAAAAACACAGAAGTTGTTATATCTTCCTGAGACGCAAAGCAAGAGTGATTAAGTATGTACACACTCTGTTCTTGATGCCTCACAAGCCTATGATCCACCCCGACGAGCTTTGTATAGCAGTACTCTACCCTAGGGGATGCATGCAACTAGTAGAGCATCATACAGCCCACCTGGTCTATCTGATTTATTTATCACCATCACAAGAGCTCTCTCCTACTCAGTCTATGTATATCTAAGCAGCAAACAATAAGTAGTGACAAGTGTAAATTGGGGAATTGCTTAGTTGCTAGTACTACTTTTTTTCATCGTTCTTTATGTGAGCCAACAAGCTTTATTTTGAGATCAGGAAACAAAGTATTCGTGATCCACCTGTACTCTCTGCACGGAGAGATCGGAAGCAATAAATCTATACCTTGAAACCAAGTACTATAGTAGTTGGTAGAAATGTCGTTTTTTTTACATAAGAATGGGAGAAAGGTGGCCATCCTTGACAATGAGGGTGTCAGCATAGCCGAGGGCCCCCCATGTGACGTAAAATGAAGGGCCTGGTAGCAAGTGTGTTTTATCCCTAATAACAAGTAAGGGCATCTCCAGCCGTTTGGCCTCCCAGGGTCATTTTTTTCACCAGCGAGAGGTAAGCCGGCGAAAGTTTTGGGCTGGGGGCTTATTTATTCCCAGCCCGTCCCCCATCCCATGTCTTTTCCTTGCTTTCTATTGGTGCACGCCGCATGCTGGTCTTGCTTCATTTGTGGCCCCTCCGCATGCACATGGAAGAAAAAGAAAGGAGAGAGGAGAGAGAGATCCACTAGCCCCACAGTCAAGCCATGCAAAAGAGTACCGCCGGCGTCCCCAGCTGCTCCCCAGGGGGCTAGGTTTGGGGTGGGTTCGCCGGTGCAATTTTTGGCCAAATCCAGTGAAAAACAAGCTCTTGGGGGCCTGACTGAGGCATTTTTCTTTGGCCAGCGTCAAAAAAGTGGTCCCGGGGGCCTTGTTGGGGGGACAGCTGGAGATGCTCTAATAATGTAAGTGCAATGAACCAGATCTCAACTAGTTCACGCAAATTTACATTCATACTTTGGGCACAATGCAAGCACCAAAATACAATGCACACAAACATGTGTCGCACAAAGCACAAACCCTCCTCCACGTTCTTTTTGCTCTATAGGATCCCATTCCTATTGACATGGAAACCATGTCTTACATTTTTTTCGACCACCACCACCAATAATAATAACTATGGGCGATACCTCCTCCTCGTGCTAACCCAGGACGTTTATCTTTGTCTTTGTAAATAATCGATCTCCATTACCATTTTATTCTTCAATTTCATTACGAACTGTACAACAGATTACTCACGAAGTAACATGTACAAATCATGGTGTCCAAAACATTTCAGAGAGGATATTATAAACAATATAAAATTCACAGTGTAGACAAAAGTAAGCCTGAAAGTATAGTACAAAAACATACAAATCGTAATTTACTTCTAATGAGTTTATGAATAACTATTATTCAACAATCTGTTGCGTCTGAGTGTTGCGTTTGAGTATAAAAAATCCATAATTGCTCATATTAAATTAATATACATCAACCTTTCTCAAGCAAACTGATACAAATTGCTAAGATGGTCACACGTGAAGCAAAGTGGAGAATTTTTTCTTTCTATTATACATCTCATCCTGTGCATGTGACGACCACACCGGTGCTGCCAAGTGAAGAAACAATGATTCAATGTCTAGGTAGGCATAGATGGATCACTTAACTATCATATGTATGCAAACTCATAGATAGATCCGAAAAGGCTTCAAGATGAACACACATAGTATAATTTTCTTGTTAATTAATGATAAGGGAGAAGGAAGGAATGACAGAGTGGTGTAGAGAAAACACTACTGCCCGACTTTGAATTAATGAATCCCTTACATTCATCAATACAACACAACACCACACCACATATAAAAAGAAAGAAAGGAAAACGACATGATACAATGGTGCCGAGGAACAACCACACACCCCAGAAAACAACAAGCCAATATCGTTTGTTAGAGCGGCACCGCTTGTGGTCTCTTGGTTATCGTTCGCGATTAAACAACCGGAACTAAGAACGAAGCCAACTGGAGAAGGGGACAAGCCAGCATGGGAGGCCATGCCATCACCATCACCTAGACGTCAACAAAGATAACGCCATCCAGCTCCATCGCTGAAAGGAACCACCCGCTCCTCGCCTTGGATTGGAAGGGCATCGTACCATGGGACGATGACTACGCTCACCACCCTAGAGCCTGGATGGATACTGACGCTGAGGTCACATAGAGAGGACTTCGAGACTGGATTTTCTACTCCAGTCCCACCGTTGAACTGAATGTGAAGGTGCATGGAGAGACTAAAAGGCTCCTCGAACCTTAAACCCTAATTAACCGTAAACCATAAACCCTAAAACTTTTGATCTAGTTTGATGTCAATAATTTCAGAATTTTTTAATTTGTTTTCTATTTTTTTTGAATTTACCGTTCATCCGGGTGCACCTACACCTGGGAGCAGCCACACCTTTCTTTGTTAATTGTTTCACCTCTACAGTGAGCATAAACATGATGTCAACGTTTTCTTGTTCAGTTCCCGCAAAAAAAAGGTTTCTTATTCAGAATTCGTGCTACATGACAAGTAATTAAGGGTTGCACATTCTTCTGTAATTATGAAATATAACTCAGTACATGCAATCGGATTACTGAAGAAAGCTATGGAATTCAATTGCAAAAGTAGGCAACTATATATTGAATTGACATCACATGCCAGCAGGATAGACGTTCCAACGGAGAGGCGTGAAGCTACTGCAGCTGGAGCATGTACCCAGGGGAGCACATGTTTGCAACATTATGGTTAAGGTTTGCATGCATTTATCCATGATGTACTTTAAAAAAAACCCGGTGATGTACATGGTTGCAAATGCAAAGAAGGTTAGAAAGCAAATGGTGATACTAGTATATAACACTGAGGTGTAGAGGTAAGTAAAGCTATATGTATGTCGTCTGTAACAGAACACAAACTATAGAGAGCTAAATCAAAATTAATTGAGGCTAATCCATCAAAATGATGCCTGATTAGTAGTGATAACGAATTGTTCCAATTCTGACCTAATTAATTCTAAAACATTATTGTTTCATCTGAGATGGTTTTAATGTTGACTTCATTTTATGGGCATAGTTATTCTTTGTTATGTCTTTCATGGTCAAGAGGTTTGTTTGGAAAGCTCCAAATCAATGGGTTCAATGTCCATGAGATAAATGTACTGAGCTCTAGTAAAGAGCTGATTCTAGGGAAAGCCAGGATTTCACTTTTCAGTCATCCATCAGGCTGGAGTGGTTAACCTTCCATATGCCGTTGGAAAATATGCACAAGCATTAGTTCTTGCCGTTCGGCGGATAAAGAGGCAGCTAGTTTCACGTGGTGCCTCACTCAGTGTATTCCCATAAATGATCGTCATTACAAGGGAGCACCAAAACAATCAATGACGATCAAATTTATCTGCACTCGTTTTTCTTTTCTTTTTTTATTGGCAGCTAAACTTTTAGATATGCAGAGGAGCTCGGCGGGATGCCCGGACGTGCATCGATTTAGTGGAGGAGCTCGGCGTGCAGCATGGGGTGGCGCCGTGGGTAGGCTGCTAGTCCTGCTGGAGGTGTCGTCCGTTGTGCTAGTTGAGGCGATGCGCCTGCGCAGACATGGTCCTCCGTGAGCTGCACGCCGATGGTGGCCTCCGTGGCCATCGTCTGGGTGCTCGCTTGGGCTGGGTACCGAGGCATGCCCGTCCTGGTCGGAACACATCAGACTGCAGCATGGACTGAAACTGATCGAGTTCACATTCGCCAGGCAGATGATATCACATGGGATGCCATGTTGCACACGAGCCGGGCGTCCAGCGTCGTTGCCGCGCCTGTGCACACCCGATGTACTGAATCTCTCATTCGCGGCCACAATGCAAGCAGAAGGCAGCCCTTGCTTACCAGTTACTGAATTTGGCTATCATATACTCCCTCCGTTCTCAAATAATTGTCTTTTTCTAGCCATCTCAAATGGACTACAACATATAGATGTATGTAGACATGTTTTAGAGTGTAGATTCACTCATTTTACTCCGTATATAGTCATTTGTTGAAATCTCTAGAAAGACAATTATTTAGAAACGGATGGAGTATATTCCCAATGTCACCCAACCCTATACTCGTGCTCGAAAATAAGCAGACCAATTTGATGTAGGACGAGAAACTAAAGGACATGTGTAGCACGCAGGGTGGCACTGTGTGACTACAAAATGCAAGTCCCCTTAGCATATGGCTCATATTTATAGCTAGTGCTGGTCTTGACCAGTTCAAAGTTGCTTGCGACCGAAAGTTTCCGGGCCTAGAAATCCTGAAGTTTTCACGACTTCAATATATTGTCTTCTTTCTCCCGGTGTTGATCTCATAAATGTTAGAGATTGGGATCTTGCACTTATGAAGCACCCGACGACACTCAAGGCTATAAAAGTAGTGACCGTGTATACCTGGGGACACCTATTTGCCAGTTAACTGAGTCGGTTTTCAGCTTCAATCGATTTAGAAGGAATGCCTACCAGCTGTTGGATCCAAAAGAAGCGATCGGATGCTTTTCTTCGTCCACATTCTGGCAATTTGTATCCAGAACTCATGTAGTAAATTGCATTCAAAATAAAAGTTGTTACACTATTTATCTCTTCGGTCGGATGTGATTTCCTCTTACTGCAGTCCTCCAACGGTTGACTGTGTGCCTCCTCCCTCCCCCCTCCTGGCGGCGCAGACGGCACTACCATGTGCGCCTCGTCGCACTGTCCTCATATCTCCGCCTCCTCAGGCCATCCCTATAACACCCTTCCCCCTGCGCACAGAACAACCAACATCAAATTAACATGAATTTATTTTTACGGTGACCGAGGAATAACGTTCGGTGCACGGATATACCAATACATTGTTCCTGTGCTCACCAACATGAGATAATTGATGGACCTGCATTTTTTACGGATCAGAGTGCTCTTGTGATTTCATAAAAAAAGCTTACCCAGTTTATAAGAAAAACTAGGTCAAAAATCACACAATTGCTTGATTAATTAAGGGATAATCAATTACGGATGATATGAAGGAAAAGTTATGTGCTCCCTTCTCTTAAGGAGATCAACGACATTATGTTTCAGATTGGGCCCCTTAAGGCTCCTGGGCCCGATGGCTTTCCGGCGCGATTTTTTCAGCGACACTGGTCCATCTTCAAGGAAGAGATTGTGGCTGCTGTTAGGTTATTCTTTTATACGGGAGTTATGCAGGAAGGTGTCAATATGACAACAATAGTTTTGATCCCCAAGGTGGATAATCCAACCAAGCTGACGGAGTTCAGACCCATAAGCCTCTGCAATGTCATATACAAGGTGATTGCAAAGTGCTTGGTAAATAGATTACGCCCAATCCTTGGGGATGTCATTTGGCCTGAACAAAGTGCATTTGTACCTGGCCGTTTAATAACGGATAATGCTTTAATTGCATTTGAATGTACACATTACATAAAGCAAGAAAAAGACCCCAATAAAAGTTTCTGCGCCTATAAGCTGGACCTTTCTAAGGCTTATGATCGGGTAGATTGGATCTTCCTGGAGCGAGTGATGCAACAGTTGGGCTTTGCTCACCAATGTGTGCGATGGATAATGTCGTGTGTCACCTCGGTGAGATATACTGTCAATGTCAATGGAGCCCGCTCAGATTCATTTGCACCGTCGCGAGGGCTGCGGCAGGGAGACCCTCTTTCCCCATTTTTATTCCTATTTATAGCTGATGGTTTGGCTGCACTGTTGAAGCAGGGTGTTGGAAGCTTGAACATTACTCCCTTGAAGGTGTGCCCACGAGCCCCCGGGATCTCACACCTCCTATTCGCCGATGACACATTATTGTTCTTCCGTGCAACGGAAGGGGAAGCGAGCCGGATTAAGGGCGTGTTGGATGCATTTCGGGGTGCCACGGGGCAACTAATCAATCCAAACAAGTGCTCAATACTGTTTGGTGCGCCTTGCAACCAAAAGGATAGAGACGATGTGACACGGGTGCTTGGTGTGCAAAATATCAACTTCGAAGAGAAGTATTTGGGGCTGCCCACACCCCATGGCAGAATGAGTAAGGGACGTTTTGTTGGTATCTTGGAGAGTCATGACTAGCATTTGATGCTATGGGGGGACTCTCAGCTGGCTCAAAGCGGTAGAGAGGTGCTGATCAAATTGGTGGCGCAAGCCCTGCCAACCTACCTGATGAGTGTTTTCAAGTTGCCGGCCTCAATCTGTGATGAACTCACTCGCATGATCAGGAGCTACCGGTGGGGGTCAGAGAAGGGTAGGCGGAAGACACATTGGCGAGCGTGGGATGTTCTATTGAAGCCGAAGTCCCATGCATGGTGGCCTTGGCTTCAAAGATCTCCGTCTTTTCAACCAGGCATTGCTAGCAAGACAGGCTTGGCGGCTGCTCACCATCCCGGATAGCCTGTGCTCGAGGGTCTTGGAAGCACGCTATTACCCGAATGGCAACCTTGAAGACACAGTTTTTCGTGCGGCGCCTCAGCGACATGGCAGGGCGTACTACATGGCCTGGAGCTGCTCAAAAGAGGCCTTGTTTGGTGGGTTGGCAATGGCCAATCTATTCGCATCTGGAGGGATAAATGGATCATGCGGAGAGGAGCAGGGACGCCGGTGAGTCCTCAAGGACAATGCCGTTTCCGACGTGTGGCGGAGCTTTTGGATGATCGTGATAATTGGAGGATGGATGTTTTGAAGCAATACTTCCTACCAGTCGATGTGGAGGAAATTATTAAAATTAGAGCATCGGCAAGGCTGGGAGAGGATGTGCTAGCTTGGGCGCCGGAAAGGAGCGGAGTTTTCTCAGTTTGGAGCGCGTATCGCCTTGCACTGGACGAACTTCTTCGACCATCTTCAGTCGCGGCGAGCAGGGCATCGGACGGGCGACGGGCCGTCTGGGCTTTATTATGGAGGTGCCCTACTCCTCCTAAGGTGCGTGTGTTTGCGTGGTGACTCATCACTGATTCCCTTCCAACATGGGTTAATAAGAAGCGTCGTAATTTGGAGGTATCTGACTTGTGCCCGGTGTGTGCGTCTGAACCCGAGGACACATACCACGCGTTCTGCAGGTGCCCACCAGCAGTAGGTCTCTGGCAGGCCATGGCGAGCGACAGGAGGCTCCTGGACGTCCGCAAGCTGGTGAATCCTGGACCGGAGTGGCTTCTGCACATCCTTGGGACAGTACAGAGACGGAACGGCTTCACCTGCTTATGACTCTGTGGCGTAGCTGGAATGTAAGGAATGACATAGTTCACCATAAACGGCCTCCCACCGTTGAGTCATCGAAGCGCTTCCTTCATAGCTATGTTAATTCTCTAGTGGCAATTCAAGCAGAGCCCCATGCAGACCACGTAAAGGGGAAGACAGTTGTTGGCGCTGACCTGATCAGTAGGTCGTCATCGCATGTAATATAGCCAAAGGACCTGCTACGACGCTGGTTGCCGCCGCCGGCGGGCTGGACGAGCCTCAACGTTAATGGGTCGTTTTGCGAGCACGACCATTCTGCAGGTGAAGGTAATATATTGCGTGGCTCAGATGGTAATCCCATATTTGCTGCATGCCGTCAGCTACGTACTTGCGCGTCTCCCCTGGAAGCAGAAATCGCTGCATGCAAGGAGGGAATTGAGCTTGCTCTTCAATGGACAACCCTGCCGATTATTATTCAGTCCGACTGCAGTGACGTCACTAATCTTATCCAATGCATGAGCAAGGACAGGTCGGTGCATTCCATGGTAGTTGAGGAGATTAAGAGCCTTCTACATGAAGGAAGGGAGTTTTTAGTCAAGAGAGTGGATTTTTAACACCCGGGGGCCTAGGCACCCCCTTATCTCACCGTTGGTCCAGAATCCAGCACATGGGGATATGCGTCGTACAATGTAGCAAGCAAACCATTAGCAGACCTATTGTTTTGCTAAACGCATGGGGCTGGGCCTAGTCTGTCGCTATGGCGGCTATAGGTTTGATTCCAGTAGTAACGACATGACTTGTCGGCCCATGTTGAATAAAAACAAGAAAGGGCTGAAAAGGACGCGTCGCCTTGAAGCTCGGCGTCGTCAACATCTCTGTTCCCCACCCTCCTTCCGCCTCGCCATGAATCAATCCGATCCACGCACCACAGCCTAGGTCCCAATGGAGTTCGTCAATCATGGTGGGGATGATACGGTAGGACGCTTCGCCGAGCTAATCCAGCGCCATGACCCGCAGACGGAAGGCATAACAGAGCTACAGTCTCCCTGTGGTATTGATATACTGGCAACAATCGCCGCCTTTCCAGATTTGGAGCCGATCTCCAGGTTAGTGGTGGCGTACTCCATTGACAGTATCGTTGATTTAACTGATTTAATCGAATATATTGAACAAAACGACCCCTTCGTCCAGATCTGAAGTTGTGGATGCTAGCAATTCAGATCCGTTTTGAAGCGGCGACAGCGCCGGGCGATATACCCAACTGCGGACATGGCGAGACGAATCCTTCGTCAGGGCGGTAGCGAAGCGAGCGCGTCGTCCCGCTCCTTCCCTCTCCTCTGCGCGGCTGCCGCCTCGCGACGCCACCTCGATGAGGAGCAGCAGCAGCAGCGCCGGCTCGGCGCCCAGGAGGAGGCCGATGAGAGACCTCATCGGCGCCCGCGACGACCTCTCCCGCTTCTCCATCGCCACCACCACGGCCTCGTCCGAGCGGTCCGCGGGTGGCTGCGGGGCAGCCGCCTTCCTCGACGCCTTCGCTCCTGCTTCGCCCCCGCGGACGCGCGCTCGCCAGAGACCTCCCTCTCCGACGTCGACCTCGACGCCTCCCACCAACGTACGTCGTTCGTGCACGCCTTCCCAGAACCTTTTCTTCAGTGGCCCCTGTGTGTGCTCTCCTGATCCAAGATGCCGTTTTTTCTTCTTGTATTTTGTCGCGTGATAGTATATTGTTCTTCAACCATGCTTGGTCAGCGCGTACTTCAACTTTGTACTCAATTGAATTGCTTGTGTACATGGTAGAAAAGAGTAGCCCTCGTACAATCGCATGTGTACGGCAATAAGAATACAAGATGCATTCTCCTCTTGAGCCTTAGTTTAATGAGACGTCCGTCATTCCATCAGTACTTTCCTAATTACCAGTACCTCTCTAATCCATATTAATTGTCGCTGATTTAGTATGTATTATTTCCCATCTGTTCCATTCGATTTGTCGTGATTTGATCATGACCGGAAACCATATTAATTGAAATGTTGTCATCGTTTGCTAATTCTTTCTCAGTTTCACAAAGTAAGAAAACCCCATCATATAAAGTACCATTTGCTAATTCCTTCCCTGTTTCAAGAACAAGGCTTGATATTACTCATAATAGCCTCCTGAGTGAAACTCAAATTAGATTATGTGATATTATCCTGGATCGATGTAGGCACACTATTACATACCTTCACACCTACTCTGGTAATATCCTAGACCTAGAGTTATTCATCTAAGAGTATTATATATCTCCTCGTTTGCATTTTGGTTTTGAATTTGTAAGGTTATTTGGACCAAAAAGTCCACATTTTTTTCTTGCATATGGAAGTTTGACAAAAAATTATCAGGTGGTTAATATTTGGTTCTGATCAGAAAAGATCCCCTGAGAAGACTGATGTTTGAAGCAAGATCACTTAGAATTTAATTTAGCACTTGTTTTGTAGTTCACATATGATTCTGCAGAGTCCTTCAGGGAAGAAACAGAGTACTATTGTATCTATTGGCTGCTTCCGCTTAGCTTCAGATGGAACATATAAGCTGAAACCCGTGTTGAATATTTCTGAATTGCCATCACAACAACCAACGCCTAGGATATTTCATAGTACTAATAGGAAATAAGGCTCTATTTGAAATGTAATTCAACTCTCTAAACCAAATTTGGACTAGTGCTATAGTTGGTGATAGGAGAGCCATCATAACTGGAACTCTAATGTGGACCACACTATGTCAAATATCTCGATTCTAATAGGAAGTATGATTCGTTGCACTATTAGAACCTGATCTGCAGATGCCCAAAAAACATGTACCTTTGAAGAATCACTAAATCACTAGCAATTAGATGCTGACCATATATTTCACCCATACAGATCAGCCAGTCATCCACAGGGACATACATGGTGGGTTGCAAGCATGCGTCAGCACTCTTGGTTGAAGGTAGATGATGTTGTGGTGATTTGTTTCCAGAAAGATGAGGAGTCTCCGTCAATGAAGGTATGGTTTACCATCATAGCCTAGTCTTGGCTATATGGTAAGGATTTGAAAGCAAATGGTTGGAACTGCCTCTCTAAAACTGCTGAACTGTATCCGAAAGGTCTTTGGTATGGCATACCAATTATCTAAATCTGGGCACCATGCGGTGGTCTTCAGTCGCATAACTTTAAATCTTTGTCGTGTGTGGCAGACCTGTTATCTAAATTTGGGCACTGAGTCATAGTGTTTGAATCCTTGAACCTTCCATAATTTTGTAATGTGTTCTATGTTGCAAACATCTCGTAGTTTCTAATCCGAGACTGATGACATGGAAAATGAATGCTCCTGCTTGTGATGTTTCTGTGATTATGTCCATAATAAAATAGTCATACATGTCCTACAAAAGTACAGGTGGTGCATATAAATTACACTGATCCAAATTCGAGACATATAAGCAACAAGAACATGGACCTGGTACAACTAGTCTGACCACACACATTTGTACCCGGTACATATAAATTACACTGATCCAAATTCGAGACATATAAGCAACAAGAACATGGACCTGGTACAACTAGTCTGACCACACACATTTGTACCCGGTACATATAAATTACAATGATCCAAATTCGAGACATATAAGCAACAAGAACATGGACCTGGTACATATAAATTACAATGATCCAAAATCGAGACATATAAGCAACAAGAACATGGACCTAGTACAGCTAGTCTGACCACACACACTTGTACACAGTACACATAACCTCTGTACATGTACCTGATGGCTACATATGGTGCTATTTTCATTGTGTTCACGTTACATTCATTCATGTGATTTCAAAAAACAAATGTACTTCGATTTCTCCAGCTCGCAAATGCCTGCACCATTATAACATCACACACCATCCGGTGGCAGGCTCGGTGACTTGTCATCTCAGCACGGCGTAGTTCACTGGTGGAAAAACAGGCTTCCGTCCAGCCCCATAAGTCGCGAAGCTGTAGGAACCGCGACTAATGGGACCTTTAGTCGCGGTTCTGGAGGTGAACCGCGACCCAAGGCCTGGGCCCAGGGCGCTCGGTGGCCAGCTGGCGCACGTGAGGGTCTTTAGTCGCGGTTTGCCCGGACAACCGCGACAAAAGGCCTTCGGGCACCTTTAGCCCGGGTTTCCCCGCCCACCCGCCACTAAAGCCCCTCCCCTATATATACCCATCCAGCAGCCAACACTTAGCCATTTGGAGCCATTCTCTTCACAAGTGGGTGTAGGTTTGCTTTTGGTTCCTCTTATGCACATAAGGTGTTTGATGAAATGCCCCAAGAGCATGAAACAAACATGACATGAAGTGTTGGAGCCACACTCTTCGATCGCGGTTAGCAACTTGATGAACCTTTGATGTGTCAATATGCATGTGTGTAGTTCATTGTTTAATTTATATTGTTTGTAGCTAGTTAGTTTAACAAATGCATGATGGTTAATTATATATTTTATATTATAATAATGCAGATGAATCGGCAATGGATGTACGGTAACCGACTCTCCGGCGAGTTCACTACGGGTTTGAAAGATTTCCTCGTAGTGGCTAATGCGAACAAGCGGGGGTTTTGTTATCTGTCCATGTGTTATCTGTAAGAATGAGAAGGGTTACTCTTCCTCAAGAGTTGTTCACATGCATCTGCTTGAAGGGTTTCATGCCAAGCTATAATTGTTGGACCAAGCATGGAGAAAGAGGGGTTATAATGGAAGAAGATGAAGAAGGGATGATTTCATCGATGAAAGCTATCTTGCTCATTTCGGTGATACTTTCATGGAGGATGCTTTGAAGGTGAAGGGAAGGTGAAGAAGAGGCGCGTGATGATCCCGTTGATGATCTTGGTCGGACCATTCTTGATGCACGGAGACGCTGCGGCCCGAAAAGGAGAGGGAGAATTTGGATCGCATGTTAGAGGATCACAGAAAAGGCGCTGTACCCGGATGCGATGATGGTCTGAAAAAGCTGGGCTGCACCGGATTTGCTGAAATGGAAGGCGAGGCAGGTGTAGCTGACTCGGCATTTGAAAAATTGCTGAAAATGTTGAAGAATATGTTTCCAAAGGATAACGAGTTGCCCGCCAATGCGTCTGAAGCAAAGAAGGTTGTCTGCGCCCTCTAGGTTTAGAGGTTACGAAGATACATGCATGCATCAACGACTGCATCCTCTACCGCGGTGAATACGAGAATTTGAATGAATGCCCGGTATGCACTTTGCATTGCGTTATAAGATCGAGGCGATGACCACGGTAGCGATGTTGAGGGCGAAACCCGGAAGAGGGTTCCCGCCAAGGTGATGTGGTATGCTCCTATAATACCACGGTTGAAACTTCTGTTCAGGAACAAAGAGCATGCCAAGTTGTTGCGATGGCACAAAGAGGACCGTAAGTCGGACGGGGAGTTGAGACACACCGCAGATGGAGCATAATGGAGAAAGATCGACAGATGGTTCAAAGATTTTGCAGGTGGCGCAAGGAACATAAGATTTGCTCTAAATGCGGATGGCATGAATCCTTTTGGCGGCGAGCTCCAGCCATAGCACCTGGCCCGTGACTCTATGCATCTACAACCTTCCTCCTTGGTTGTGCATGAAGCGGAAGTTCATTATGATGCCGGTGCTCATCCAAGGTCCGAAGCAACCCGGCAACGACATCGATGTGTACCTAAGGCCATTAGTTGATGAACTTTTACAGCTGTGGGGTGGTGTCCGTGTGGGATGAGCACAAACAAGAGGAATTTGACCTCTGGCGTTGCTTTTTCGTAACCATCAACGATTGGCCTGCTCTTAGTAACCTTCGGGACTGTCAAATAAGGGATACAATGCATGCACGCACTGCTTACATGAGACTGAAAGTGTACATTTGCCAAATTGTAAGAAGAACGTGTACCTTGGGCATCGTCGATTTCTTCCGAAAATTCATCCAAAGAAGAAAGAAAGGCAAGCATTACAACGGCAAGGCAGATCACCGGCGAAGCTGCGGAACGCACTTGGTGCGAGGTATTTGATATGGTCAAGGATTTGAAAGTCATCTTTGGAAAGGGTCCTGGCGGACAATCAGTTCGAAGGGAGGCGGCAGACGCAGCCATGTGGAAGAAGAAATCTATATTCGGGAGCTAGAATATTGGAAAGTCCTAGATGTCCGCTCTGCAATCGGCGTGATGCACGTTCTGAAGAATATTTGCGTGAACCTCCTAAGCTTCTTGGGCGTGTATGGGAAGACAAATGATACAAAGGAAGCACGGCAGACCAAAGAACGTTTGAAAGACCACGATGACCGGCATCCGGAATGGTTTCAAGGTCGTGCCGACTACGCTCTCGACCAAAGAAGAGAAGGTCATCTTTTTGAATGCACGAGCGGTATGAAGGTTCCGTCTGGATTCTCGTCCAATATAAAGGGAATAATAAACATGGCGGAGAAAAAGTTCCAAAACCTGAAGTCTCACGACTGCCACGTGATTATGACGCAATTGCTTCCGATTGCTTTGAGGGGGCTCCTGCCGGAAAATGTTCAAGTAGCCATTGTGAAGCTATGTGCATTCCTCAATGCAATCTCTCAGAAGGTAATCAATCCAGAAGTTCTACCACGGTTACAGAACGATGTGATCCAATGTCTTGTCAGTTTCGAGTTGGTGTTCCGCCATCCTTCTTCAATATTATGACGCACCTCCTGGTTCACCTAGTCGAAGAGATTTTTCGTTCTCGGTCCTGTATTTCTACACAATATGTTCCCCTTGAGAGGTTCATGGGAGTATTAAAGAAATATGTTAAGTAACCGTGCTAGGCGAGAAGGAAGCATCGCCAAGGGCTATGGAAATGAGGAGGTAATTGAGTTTTGTGTTGACTTTGTTCCTGACCTTAAGCCGATTGGTCTTCCTCGATCGCGGCACGAGGGGAGACTAAGTGGAAAAGGCACGATCGGAATGAAATCAACGATATGTATGGATGGCCATTCTCATTTGAAGCACACCACCTTTGTCTTGACCAATTCCAGCTTGGTGGCTCCGTGCTTTGAGAAACACAAGAATATTTTACGTTCGACAACCGGGAAGCCCGAATCCTGGATTAGGAAGGCCCACATGGAGACTTTCGGCAGTTGGTTGAGAAAACATTTAATGAATGACAATGATGTTGTAGATCAGCTGTACATGTTGGCCAAGACACCATCTTCGACTATAACGACTTTCCAAAGTGCGAGATAAATGGGAATACATTTTACACGATCGCCCAAGATAAAAAGAGCACCAACCAAAACAGTGGTGTCCGCTTTGATGCAGCAACCGAGAATGGGCAAGAGGTCACATATTATGGTTACATAGAGGAGATATGGGAACTTGACTATGGACCCTCCTTTAAGGTCCCTTTGTTCCGGTGCAAATGGTTCAAGCTAACAGGAGGTGGGGTAAAGGTGGACCAGCAATACGGAATGACAATGGTGGATTTCAACAATCTTGGTTACCTTGACGAACCATTCGTCTAGCGAAAGATGTCGCTCAGGTTTTCTATGTGAAGGACATGAGTAGCAAACCGAGGAAGCGGAAAGATAAGAAAAGCGATCGATTACATCATGCGATGATCCAAAAGCGCCACATTGTTCTTTCAGGAAAAGAAACATCGTGGGAGTGGAGGACAAGACAGACATGTCGAGAAGATTATAATATGTTTGCTGAAATTCCGCCCTTCAAAGTGAACACCGACCCAAGCATTAAGTTAAATGATGAGGATGCTCCATGGATCTGGCACAATCGTAAGCAAGCGAGGGACACAAGGGAAGAAATGACGTGTAATAATTTATTGTACCAAACTTTGTTGAATGGATCATGTTAATTTGAAAACTAATGGCACTAACAGAAAGTTTATAATTTTTCTAAAACTAAAAGCAAAAAGAATTAAAAAATAAAGCAAAAAACAACAAAAATAAATAATAATGCAGAAAACTAAAATAGCAACAATAAGTATTTTGTTGTAAGTAGAAACAAAATAAAATAAATAAAGCAACAAAGAAAACAAAAAAGTGTTTTCAAATTTGAAAACTAATGGCACTAACAGAAAGTTTATAATTTTTCTAAAACTAAAAGCAAAAAGAATTAAAAAATAAAGCAAAAACAACAAAAAATAAATAATAATGCAGAAAACTAAAATAGCAACAATAAGTATTTTGTTGTAAGTAGAAACAAAATAAAATAAATAAAGCAACAAAGAAAACAAAAAAAGTGTTTTCAAATTTGAAAACTAATGGCACTAACAGAAAGTTTATAATTTTTCTAAAACTAAAAGCAAAAAGAATTAAAAAATAAAGCAAAAAATAGTGCCACCTCTAGGACCCCCACGGCTGAATCGACTAGAAACCCTACATGGGCCAGGATTCAGGCCCGCAGGAGGCCAAGTAGGCCCACAAGCACATAGCTAATGTGAGTAGGCCGAAAGCCTGCAGTTGAGAGGAGCTCGAGAGGGTGGGCGCAGCGCTTATAAACCACTCTCGAGCTCTCTCAACTAGCGAGGTGGGACTAAACATTTAGGCAGCAAAGACAAGGCCTTTAGTCGCGGGTGGCCACGAGGACCGCGACTAAAGGTACCCTTTAGTCGCTGGTCGCCTTAACCCAGCGACTAAAAGGGGGGGCGGGATCATAAAAAACCGCCAAACCCTTTAGTCGCGGTCCTTAAGCAGCCGCGACTAAAGAAACTTTAATCGCTTATTTGGTCGCGGATTCTTAGCCGCGACTAATGGCTATTCTGCGAACATGACCGAAGGCCTTTTTTCCACCAGTGGTTTGAATATATATTTTTACACGTGGTGAATGAAATGGAATCGATGAGATGCCATTTTGGCCTTTTTTAGACAATAAGAAATCACATCGCTAGAAGCTCACGAGTTTCACTGTTCTGGTTGGGTGCGTCCGGCGAGCATTGTTTGTCCAAATACAAATGGTCAAGATTCTCGCCCCGTATAGTCAATTCAGCTGTCTGGTGTGCAGCTTAAACAAACACAGGATACCATAGCCGGCTAGTTGTTCTATCAAATCAATACTTGTAGGGTGACAGCCTACGAGTCATCCTCTACCTAAAGCTACGAGGCAGTTGTGGTTACATGTGTGGCGCCTGAGGCGCTGCACTGCTTGATGCGGGCCCTGGGGCTGTCACGCTGGACAGACATGCAACGCCTGCGTGTTAGGTGTTGCACCGTAGGGTATGGCGCCTTCGTGTCAGGCGCCATTCAAAACGGTCAACTGAGTGATTTTTTTTGAAGTAGTTCATTTTTAAAATGATTTTATCCTCAAGTCAATATTGTCAAATTTGCCAACGATAGACTACCCGGTACTCTAACGGCATGCTCTTGGACGATTTACGGCCGATGCGATTAGAAGCCATCCAGATTTAGAAAATGAGGTAATCTAACGGTGTACTTAGCCTGTCGTGTGTGCATCATGCATGAATTCATCGTGTGCATAGCAGTGTTCCTAGGGCTATGGTACAGGCAGGTGGACTCCGCTTGTTGTCGTGCATGAGGAGTTGCGCCAGGCACATTTTTTAAGTTGAACCTTGAAGCACAGAAAATGATTTGTTTTTTTGTTATGGACCATGACTATCATGATGTGCCCGGTACCCATCGACGAATATGTGCCACGCGCAAAACCTCACGATGACAAAAGCAACCCACCCGCCTGCATGTACCCAATTCCAGCAGTACTAGGTACAATCCTTCTTTTTTTAAGCATCAGTATAGACACAAGCGCTCATATACACGCGCATACACTTACCCCTATGAACTCACACACGCACACTCTATCCCTCTGAGCACCTCCGAAAGACTGAGCCGGTATGTCATCTTGAGATTTACGAAGTCACCACAGGCGCCTCGTCATCGACGGAAACGTCTCCTCCCACTGAAAGCGCATCACCGGAAATTCTGAAATAAATCCAGAAATAATGCGAGCACCAGGATTTGAACCCTGGTGGGTTAGGGATACCACTGTCCACCTAACCATCTCAACCACAGGTTAATTCGTAGGTACAATCCTTCTACAACACGCTTTGGTAGGCGTGCGCTATTCAAACATAATACGTGAAACTTGTACTTTGTCGTTCACTGTTCCCCACTCATCTACTATCCTCCTCACAGGTGCCCTGTTGCAAAATTAATTATTTCTGTCTGAGTAAGATTCCATGCAGGGTGATAGACCACGCATCTCCCATGCAAATGTTGCTGCCCCCCATATGGTAAAGTTGTATTGTCACATCTTTCAATGGTAGCTACATAGCCTATAAACCATAGCCTATTGTGATGCTTTTCGGATGGTGATGCACGTACAGCTGTGCATGCATGATATGAGGTACTCCAACAGGATTTTTTTTTGAAGCTATGATGATTTTGATAGCAAAATCGGATACTATATACCCTAATGGAGAAAAATCAAAAGTATCACCCCGTCGGCCTCTTGTTGGCCGAAAAGGGACTTTTCGGCCTCCTGTTGGCCGAAGAAGGACTTTTCAGCCAACCATTGGCCAAAAAGGACTTTTCAGCCAACCATTGGCCAAAAAGTACTTTTCGGCCAACAATTGGCCAAAGAGTTCCTCTTCGGCCAACACCTGCTCTACTTTTTAGAAAATTCATATCAAATAGGATTTTTAGTATCAAAGAGCAAGGTTGTACACTTCATGCTCTAACCTGACACAATAACCATAGAGATAATGAGTTGCGAAATAATTTAACAACTTGCAGACGACATGCAACATCTTCTTGAGTTACATAACATCCATGATAGATCCAGTACAAACTAACTGCGATGAACATACTACTGTAGTTCATTCACATCAAGATCACAAGCTGCATCATGGAATGGGACAAACTGTAGAAAATTTAGTTCCGTGTAGGTTTAGCAATACTGAAAGAACAGGCATATTCTACATAGGATAGCTGACAATCGCAGTTCATAACAACGAACTAGAGCATGATGAAAAAAAAATCAACATGCAACCTCAGTTTCTTTACCTGCCAAGCTATCAAACTTTACCTCCTTAATAACGTTGGAAGAAGTTCTCTCAGATAATGGGCATGTTTTCTACGGATAATTAGTTCTCTGTTAACATGATTATACCAAGTGAACTACTCACCAGTTCACCAGACTGCAAAATCAACAAAAGTAAGAACTAACGAATTCAGTTATGCGTGTGGCTGAAGCTAATGCAGCTCCAGTTTGTTTTGGTAATGTGGGCACCATGACAAGAAAGCAAAGGTCTCTAGATTATGAAGTACCTGATAGGGGTTTCCTTTAGCAAGCCTCTCATTGCACGGACAATATCCTCAACCTACAAGCATAATAGCAAGGTTGCAAACGTGAACTGCATAAAAAGATAATGGGCATGGTTTATAAGCAATTGAATAAAATCCGGTAATCATCCCAGGTTATGCGGTTCATAAAAAAACTTCTTTCATTTTTGAAAGAATGACCTGACAAAATCACATATACCTCCTATGAAGAGTTTGAAGCTACCTTGTTCCAGGTTGCTGGGATGCCACCTCTTCCAGCTGACCCCTCTCAATCAGCCATGCCGACAAGCTCATATTCTTAGACGGTTAATGTACCATGTACCATTTACAGGTTAATGTATCAACTTCCAACTTGTACCTGGTACATTAACCGACCAGAAATATACATGTACCTGGTACAATCAACTCACAACTTATATCTGATACATTAATCCACCATAGACATACATGTATCTGGTACAATCAACTCATAACTTGTATCTGGTACATTAACCCACCATAAACATGCATATACGTGATACAATCAACTCACAACTTGTACCTGGTACATTAACCCACCACAAACGTACACGTAAATGGTACAATCAACTCTTAACTTGTACCTGGTACATTAACAGACTACAAACATATATATACCTGATACAATCAACTCACAACTTGTACCTGATACATTAACCCACCATAAACATACATGTATCGGACACAATCAACTCATAACTTATACCTGGTATATTAACCCACCAAAAACATATATATGCGTGATAGGAAAATTTCTAGTGCTACGGGAGCACCTAAGTTTAGGTGCTCCAGGAGTTCCACAACCGTTGATTTCAGATCCAATGGCCATCTATGGATGTGCTGGAGGTGGACCAACTAACTGGACTTCTGAGGGTATTTTGGCAAATATGTGTCAGGTCGCACTGTGGTCTTTAGATCTCTGATCCAATGGCTGAAAAGCTCCTGGAGCACCTAAACCTAAACTTAGGTGCTCCCGTAGAACTGGATACTTCCCTGTACGTGATATAATCAACTCACAACTTGTACCTGGTACATTTACCCACGATAAACATACATGTACCTGGTACAATTAGCGCACAGTAATTAGACTTGGTATATATATTCAGCCCCCCCCCCCCCAGGAATACTTTTGTACCTGGTACATTAAGTGGACAAACCATATACATGTACGTGGTACATTCATACACACTTGCGCCTGGTACATCAATTGGACAATCGTATACTTGTACTTGGTACATTCAGACACACTTATTCCCGGTACATTAAGTGCACAACTGTATACTTGTACTTGATACAGTCATGTATACTTGTACCTTTTTTTTGCATGGTAATACGTGTCTCATTTATATCATAAAAAACAAAGTACAAGTCATGTAAAGACCGACATGACAAAACTGAAAAGATAGCAGAACATCTCTGAGCTTGACACCAACACCCGTCACGTGCCTCCGGCATCACCACAGCAGCCACCTAAGAAAAGATTGATGAATCACCTCCTCACCCAAGCTCGACGCGGCTCCATCGCTGTTATGCAGCTTTGCGGACCTCCAAGGTTGCTCACCAAAAGTGAAGCCCTTACCGTTGAACGAATCAGACCGGGGCAACACCCCAGACACGCCATCAAACTCCAGATCACGCGACCCCATGAAACAACACCCAACAAAAAAAATAGTATTAACATGATCAATCAGAAAATGGGGAACAATTTTTTATGTGCATCGTGCAACTCATGCAACCACGGTACCTCCTTTGAACACTTCTCCGAGAACATTCCCGAGCTTCTCGCATCCGTCCATGCCGAACACGGAAAATTGCCATTATGCACCCCCAATATGTCATGAACACAAGCTTGTCTCCTTCCCTGACATCAGGACGAGCACCCAACTTCTAACGGTGCCATGATATTGATGCTCTTTCAGCGGTATAGTGAGTATCATCGCAGTCATCGAGTTGTTGTTCATCATGGGTGCGATAGCAACGTAGGACTCTGGCACCCCCGGCCCCCTCTCCTTCGGTCCCATGCTTAAGGCTCGTGCTTAAAAGCGCACCCCAGGCCCCTTCTCCTCCGGCCCCCATGCTTAAGGCTCGTGCTTAAAAGCGCACCCTGGGCCCATCATGTTGATTAATATAACTTTATCTTCATCTGCTTTCTTTCTTGCCTGCGCTGCCATTCTAGCACCCCGTCCGCCCCGCCCCACGCTTACTTGAGCTCCGTGACTTCGTCACCTTCACCGTTGAGATCCGCGACGCTTCTCCTCCTCATCTAGTTTAAACCACTCCTCCATCCACCACAAAGGTACCATTCGCCAATAGGTAGTCACCATGCCTGGTAAGTGTTTGTTGGATTGCCCATGCTAAACTTTGTTTCCTTCCTCCTTGAAACAATGGATTTAGATACGGACTAAATATGTAAGCACTATGTCGAGTCATCCGACGACTCTTCCGGTGAGGAGGAGATGACTACTCGGATGAGGTGCACTATGTCGGACAGTAATATTGGTTGTTACTCAGAACTTGTACCAGGTACATTAATCCATCACAAACATACATGTACCTGGTACAATTAGCGCACAGTAGTTGGACTTGGTACAATCGGCCACTCCAAAGATACTCTTGTACCTGGTATATTAAGTGGACAATTGTATACTTGTACCTGGTACATTCAGACACACTTGTGCCCGACACATTAAGTGCATAATTGTATACCGCATACTTGTACCTGCTACATTCACGCGACCCCACAAAACAACACCCAACAAAAAATAGTATTGACATGATCAATCAAAAGTGGAGAACAATTTTTTAAGTGCATCGCGCAACTCATGCGGCCATGTTACCTCCTTGAACACTTCTTTCACAAACTTCGCATTCGTCCCCATTGAACACACACAATTCCCATTATGCAGCCCCAATATGTCGCGAAAACAAGATATTCTCCTTCCATGAAATAGGTAATAGCAGCAGACTACTAATGCTGCCATCAGAGAGATGCTCTTGAAGTGTCATAGTGAGTATCAACTCAGACATCAAAGATGTTACTCATCATGCGTACGATAGCCGCGCATAGAACTCCGGCATCCCCAGCCACTTCTCCTCCGTCCCCGTGCAGAAGGCTCGTGCTTAAAAGTGCACCCCTGGGCTACATGAGTCGACAAATACAAATTTATCTTCATATGTTTTGTTTCTTGCGGTAGCCGCCGTTCTAGCACCCTCGCCGCTACACTCAAAATCCATAACACTTCTCATCCTCCGCCGGTTCAGTCCACTCCGCCATCCACAACAAAGGTAGCATTCGACCATACGATAGTCACAATGCCTGACAAGTGTTGGTTGGATTGCCCGTGCTAAATTTTATTTCCCTTCCTCTCCGAAACAATGGATTTAGATATGGACTAAACATGCAAGCACTATGTCGAGTCATCCAACGACTCTTCCAGCGAGAAGAAGAGGACTACTCGGATGAGATGCACTATCTTAAGCGGTAATATTGGTTGTTACTCGTAACTTGTACCTGGTACATTAACGCATCACAAAATACATGTACCTGGTACAATTAGCACACAGTAGTTGGACTTGGAACATTTGGCCACCCTAAGGATACTCTTGTGCCTGGTACATTAAGTGGACAACCGTATACTTGTACCTGGTACATTCAGGTACACTTGTGTCTGGTACATAAAGTGGACAATTGTACACTTACAACGACTTTTCTAACGAGGAGGACTATTCGAATCAAATGCATTATGCGGGGCAGTAATATTGGCAGTTACTCATAACTTGTACCTGGTACATTAATCCATCACAAACATACATGTACCTGGTACAATCAACGCACAATAATTGAGATTGGTACATTCGGCCGCCACAAGGACACTCTTGTACTTGGTACATTAAGTGGACAACCGTATACTTGTACCCGGTACATTTAGGCATATTTATACCTAGTATCTTAATTGGACAACCGTATACTTGTATATGATATATTTGGACATACTTTATACCTGGTACATTCAGATCTCATCATACAACACCCAACATAATAATAGTACTCGCATGAGCAATAAAAAATTGAGATGATTGTTTTTTCTATGAGTATGATGCCACTCATATGGCTGTGGTACCTCCTTCGGCCACTTCCCGACGAATTATGGCTTGTTGTCTGTTAAGCATCAGGCCGGACAAACCAGCGGCCGATATTGCGGTGAGACAACGTGTACGATACAAATGATGGTTCACAAGGTGGCTACTGTTGATACAAATTCCCCCATCCACCTCATCCGATACATCCTTCTCCTTGTCGTCATGAACTTAAACCATCAGACACTCTATTACATTCTAGGTATTCGGTGTGGTTTACACACCCGGACCGCCACTTATGGTTATCCTTCCATGGATAACGCCGGACGACGCACCAATATATCATGTGCAAAATAGCACCTGTGGCAACAACGGCGGAGACAGGTGTATCCTAATGGTCGAATATGAGATAATGCATGGACTAGTTTTTTTTCATAAGTATCCGTCTAAAGTGAAGATACAATTTTTTGTGTTTTTCGTTAGTTGCAAACAGGGAAAAATATAATTCGATTAAGACCGGCTCGCAAATAAAAGGAGCGCAAAAAAAAGATGTGCATTTTTCTTATATACTTCGGATATCATGTTTTTTCCTACTAATCTTCTTGATAAACCATTCGGGGGTTCTCTTTATTCTCAGCACGTCATTTTTTTAAAGGAATCATTGATTTATTTACGGGACGGGTTCGTTGCTTGCTAACGACTGGGTCATTGACATTGTGGACCTGAACAGAAATGGAAGTAAGGCATACATGACGCCCGTTACCGCTGAATTGACCAGTCGGGCACGACGGCTTAGCTGATCTCTCAAGTGAAGTACTACCTCCGTCCTGGTTTATTGGTTCTTTTTATATTTTGTACCAAAATTTGATCGTAAATTTTACTAACAAAATACTGATGCATGTTACAAAAAATAATATAATTAAAAACTTTGTTCGAGTGCGAATCCAATGATATAATTTTCGGTAATATGTACTAACATTTTATTAGTTAAATCTATGATTGAAATTTGACACAAAATAAGTAAAGAACTAATCAACCAGGATGAAACGAGAGCTGACACTGATGTGAACCCCAAAGGGACACGCATTGGCCTGACCACGCTATTCAACCTATGGCGAGATGGCAATCAGACCACTAGTACCGTGTTGTCCCATCGCTACACTTAGCCCAAGACCCGCGTGACCTCCTGCCAATTCTAGCTCTGCATGCAACGCCATGCCAGCGAGGCCTTTGTGAATTTAAAAATGTCTGTTTAATTTCACAAACTGACCCGGGTCTAGTCTAGCGCAGCCCCTCTTGGCAGGATTCCATCTACTGAAAAAAAGATGAAGACGACCAGTCGGTCTGCTGGAGCGAGCAGCGAGATGCCATGAATCGTATAACCATGCTCCATCTGCATGCATTGGTCGCACCCTGCCATACTGAGCCTTTGCCTCCGTATTTTGCATGCAGGGAACAAATAACCACAACGATAGATGGGCACCGGATAAAAAATCCACAGTTCAATGCATACAGGTAAAAGCGGTAACTTCAGGCTCGGAAATAATGCGACGTCGAGCACCGCTTTGACTTCGCCCGATGCATAAAACAGTGACCTAGCTAGAAGATGGGGCCACGAGTTCTTCTGATGAAGCTAAATAATACTACATGCATACCTACACGCCACAGTATGCCGCATGCACAGCTAAATTCGTCAGACCACATGCATACCTACACGCCATGGTACTAGTGCTTGTCACCTATCAGTGCTGCTGTAGCGCCGCTGTCACCTATTCAACCATGGCCTGAATATTGTAGACCTCCTGCCAGGCCTACTCCTGCCAAGCCGCATGCTACTCCCTCCCGCCCTCCCGTCGCTGTTGCTCGCCTTAAAAAGGCCAGACTAATCACGCTAAGCCTGCGAACGACTGCAGCTGCACAGTGGCTGGTGCGAATCGTAACGCAGCTGGACGGACAGGATAATAGGGTGCCGGGACACCCGGGTGCCGTCGCATCTTTTCGTTTTTTTAAAGGAACACAAAAGCATTCCATTAACAAGGCACGCTGGATTCACCAGCGACAATGTTCTTTACATCCCCAAGAAGTGGATCGAGCCATATCTGATAGCTCCTCCGCTCCATAGTTACACCATGAGCAACTAAACAGTGTGTAGAAATATTACATGCCCTTGGACAAGTTTCTACTTTACAGGATTGGAAAGATGATTGCATCACAGCTCTAATTTCTTTAAACACTACGCCTAGACTCGAGTAGTCATACATGTCACTTGTTATTGCTTGTTTTAATACAGCTGCATCTGTCTCCAGAATGACTCTTTGGCACCCCATTCTTGACGCCTCATTCACGGCATAGAGCATGGCAAGAGCTTCAGCTTGTAGTGGTTCTCCAACATTTTCCAAGTTCCCTGCTCCTGCAACTAGTGTAATTCCCTGATCATTTCTTATGGTAAAACCCCACCCACCCAATCTAGTTGCCTGTCTAAAGGCTCCATCCGTATTGATTTTAAGAAAGTCAATAGGGGGAGGGTGCCAAACCTGATTTATGCCCTGCAAATTTTTCTCCTGGCGCTTGATGTATTTTTTGTACTCCAACAAATCAAGTTGTATTGAGTATATGACTTCATCTGCAGTCCCGATTCTTTTTCCTTGATTAGCTTTGTTCCTTTCAGACCACCATAACCACAAGAGGATGCAGATCTTTAGACATTTTTCCTCTTCCATTTCTAGGATGTCCTCCATTGTCGAGATGGCACTCGGACAATTTATAAGTTGCATCCGACATTCTTCTAGTAAAGAAGTACTCCAAACAGCCTTGGCAAATTTACACTTTAGGAAACAATGGCCTCCATCTTCATCTAGTCGGTGGCATATTGGACATCGTGTGTCCACTTCGATTCCTCTGTTTTGTAGTCTCATTCTTAGTGGAAGGCTATTGTTGGCTAATCGCCATAGGAAGTGCAGGATTTTGTTGGGCAGAGGTAACCTCCATAGTTTCTTCCAAAAAGTGGTCCGACACTGAACATTCTGACTTGATGACGAAGCTACATCATGTGCAGAGCTCCTGGCTTGTCTGTCCAGTACTACTTGATAGGCAGATTTAACTGAGAATTTACCCTTTTTGTCAAAATGCCAGGCTGGTGTATCTACTGGCGCCCCCTTGGATCGGGATTTGCAGGATTACTTGTACATCTTCTTCATTGAAAGTTTGTCGGAGCAGTTGTATATCCCATGTGCCAGAGGTGGGGTCAATCAAGTCTGAAACCTTAGTAATAACATGGCTACCTTGCTGGGATGTTACACTTCTGGAGATGCCCCTTGGTAGCCAAGGGTCTGACCATATATTGATAGTGCATCCATCTCCTACTCTCCATATGATTCCGCTTTGTAGCACCTGTACTCCTTTCAAAATGCTTCTCCAGCTATATGAAATGCCATCTCTTGGCCTCGCTTGTAGCAGATTCTGGTTTGGATAGTATTTCGCTGCCAACACTGTCGCACAAAGGCGTTGGGTTTTGTAACATTCTCCAAGCCTGCCTTGCTAGCATAGCTAAGTTGAAGGAGTATAAGTCTCTAAATCCTAGCCCCCATCCTTTTTGGGTTTTGTCAGCTTATCCCATCCGACCCAGTGAATTTTGTTTTCTTTATCCATTTGACTCCACCAAAACTTCCCAATCATTGAGCTAATATCATCACATAGAGATTTGGTAAGATCAAAGCATGCCATTGCATAAATAGGGATTGCTTGCGCTACGGCTTTGATAAGAATTTCCTTGCCGGCCTTCGAGAGCATTTTTTCTTTGCCCCCTTGTATCCTTTTCCATACTCTTTCCTTGATATACTCGAAGGCTTTGCCTTTTGATTTACCAATATAGCATGGTAAGCCCAGATATTTTCCAAAGAAGCCTTCAGTAGCAATATTGAGTTGATTCATCAGCTCCTCTTTATCCTCATGCTTTGTATTCTTGCTAAACAAGATGGCTGACTTCTCCTTATTTATAACTTGGCCAGAGCAAGCTTCGTAAACATTCAGGATATGATTTAGCTCATGAGCACTGTTGGCATTTGCTTCCAGGAGGAGAAGTGAGTCATCTTGGCTTCGTTTTAGTCAAGCATGTTAGGAGAGAACAAAATAATGTAAGCCATTATTTGGCTAACTTTGGTAGATGTGAGAAGCGTACTGCGGTATGGCTTCGATCCAGGCCTGGAGATGTGCCAGACCTATGTAAGGCAGACATGGCCGATGCTTGATTAATATAAACTCCCTTTCTATCGCAAAAATAAATAAAATAAAGGGAAATCAAGCAAAAGCCCCAGCCATGAGCAAAAGAAAGAAAAACAACAAAGCCGCAACTGCCCAACTCAACCTCCACCACCTACTCACCCGGTACTCAGAGAGAAGGAAACGAGATATTCGGAGATGGCTTCAAGAAACATGATGCCCGTTAGTGTTGCCGATCTCAGCATCAACCCCCTCGATCAATAAAATTTTCACTTAGGAACCGCCCACGACTCCTACCGAGACCTGGGAAGGGGTCTGACCCCACCAAGGGCCACCACGGAAGCCTAAGAAGAGACAAACCATGGCCTAGTGGAGAGGAGGAACCTTCATTAACGACTCCCAATGAAAATGCACCACCACGCCATCATCGTCGCCGATAACCGATCCCCATCGAAAGTAAAGCCTTCGCCCAGGAGCCCTTCACGCGTCCACCTCACCGAGCCCCAAGGAAGGGGCAGAACCATTGCCGGCAGCAGACCATGACCGCCGGATCCAATAGCACGCCGCCTCTCGAGCCTCCATAGCACCAAGGAGACAAGAAAGCAGACACATATCCACCAAGTACCGTGCCCTCTGCACCACCACTACCACTAGCACGACCACGACCACGCACCACGATGCCACTCCCGGCAATAATAAGCCGCCATGAACCACGCCCATAACACCTTGGCGGCGGCACACCCACCCAAATGGCCACTACGTGGGCACCGCTGAAGTAAGACGATGATGCCCCCAGAACCAAGAGCCACCATCCCCACCACCACGTGTCTCCACCCACTGTGCACATGGAACAGAGCATCTAGTGCTGCCGCCGCCTTCGCTGATGACCCCAGCCACCAGATTCTCGCCGCGGCGCCATGGATACACCACTATATCGCAAGGAGAAGATGGGTGGCGCCACCGCGACCGGGAGCCACCGCCCGGTGCACCAGCACGGACTCGAGCACCCCGCTGCCGTAAGGTTGCCATGGGCCTGGATTTGGGTGCCGACAAGCGAACCACCACGTCGAGCAACCCTGGCACCCCAGAACCGCCACCGCCTGACCGCGAAGCTGCATCCACCGCGCTTTAGCAAGCACCGTCTCACCACGAAGCCACGGTTGCGAACAAGCACCCAGAATGGATGCGCCTGTGCACCTGTGAAGTGCCCTGCGTCCACCTTCCTCGGGGCCAGCGTGGCTCCCCGAAGTGGCGTAGTCCTGCATTTGAGTTTGTAATTTTTTTTTGAAATTTTGCTACAGATATGTCTTATACATACGTGCCTGTAGGAAGATGTTGGAATATTGCTAGTAGGCCTTTGGCCCAAAGCCCAACAAAAATTCTGAAATTCTCTTGACCTATTCACGCACACATGTGAGTGGAGTGAGACCACGGAAGTTAAGAGAGACTTGCACCTCTTTATAAGGTGAGCTCTTCTACCACTTGTATGAGCATGAGAAGAGGAGACCTACACTTGCGCTCCTCATCCTCGCTCGCCTCGCCACGCCACGCCTCGTCACGATGCGCCGCGGGTTGCGGGATTGAGCCGAGCCGAGGGCAAAGCTATGCACGTTGTCTATATTTTTGCTGCTCAGGAAAAAACTAATGAGTCATTAATTAATAATTAATGAACGCGTTAATTACTGAACCATTTCCGATTCTCGACTCGGACATGGGGTTTACTCCCACGACCTACCCGACCGCACTATATAGTCAGGCAGACGTCTACCCTAGCTGCCGCCGCTTCGTATGATTTCACACCACCGTTCCAGATCATTGCGCCGCCAAGCAAGTCTTCTCCATCCATCCTTCGGCATGCACCAGGAGAAGGGACAGCAGGCCTCCTAATCCCGTCTCTCGAGATCCTGTATGGGAGAGGCGACCAGGTTTTGGGGCGCTTTTCGCGCGATCGCTGGCAGCGTCGACTTCGCCATGGCGACTTCTTCTGACCTCGGCAACCTCATCCTCGACGACATGGGAGACAACGTCAACGCCGGCGGTGCTGCTCCCGCTGCACCGTATGTGATTCTATCCTTCCCTAACTTCCCGCTGCACCGGAGTTGCCGCCGACGCGACCTCGACATCTTCCGCCGCCAGAGACTGATGAACGGCCCCTCACCACCATCACACTCGGAATAGTGGTGGTCATCGAGGAGCAGCAGACAGGTCTGGCTCAGGCGTGGGAAGAGTAGACGAAGCGATGGCGAGGGAGTCAGGATCAGGGCGGCACGGCAGAGGTGCATCACCACCACGCGTCGGTCGTGTAGATCGCCAGCCGCGGCTGCAACTCTGAGAGGAGGAGTGAGGCAGAGGACTCGAGCTCGAGGCCCACGCTGCAGAGGTGCAGCGCTGCCATGCGTCGTTCGCGCAGGTCGCTTGTCGCGGGTGGCTTTCGGAGTCAGGTGAGGCGGGCATGGCGGCCCGAGTCAGGTGCGGCAGGGAGGTAGCATGACGACAGCGGGTTGGCATAGAGGCCTGCCTAGCGGCGACGACAACAGGGACTGGGCTCCGGCTCAGTTTAGAAAATGAATCGAGGGAGAGAGACTAGGCTAGATGAGCTGCTGACTTGGCATGTCCAGTCAGCCTTGACTCCGGTCAAAACCAGTTGGCCAGCTCAAAACCAATACAAGGGTTGTGTTTTGAACCATTTGGTAAGTTTAGGGTGTCATTTAGATGGTTTCGGAGTTCAGGGTTGTAAATCAAAGCGAGTGGTTAGTTGGAGGTTGAAATTTGCACTTTTCTCTCTTATGGAAAAAAAATCTATGCTTCTCTTGGAAGCACAAAAAAAATCATGTATTTTTTTCCAAATTTTCTCTAAAACCTAGGGAAGCCAAAGCCAAAACAAAAATGTCTAAAATTAAAAAATGCGTACATGAAAGAAAACAAAATTCTAAGAGTCGTCGTCAACATGCGGCACATGGCGACAGCTGGGCCTTTCATTTGGCATGCTCTCACCCCATCAAAGCGATCCTTGCTAGGCTCCCGCAACCGCAAGGTACCCTTGACTAGTTGCTCTCCACTTACATTAGCCGGAAAAATTAGCTCCAACGAGTCCCTAGCCTTTGCAGACTCAGCTGCTCAACAACGAATGCGGTTCTTGCATTGGGCCCTAGAGTGACCCAAGAAAAGAACGAGGCCACACTACACATTCGAATGGGCCCGGGGAGAAGAAGGTCGTCGCCCAAGAATGCCTTTATCAGACGATTTGATTCCCGTTTATCCCGTCTTTGACTGATCAATTACTCTATGATCTATGCTAACAAAAAACTCTATGATTGGAAACTACTCCCTACGTACTGATTAACTGGATATTCAAGTCGCTGAAAGACTAAATTACGGACTGTTCGTGCAGGCGGATCAAAAATCTTGGATATTGAACAACTTGAGCATATGATTTATATAGATTTCCATTTCCAAAAAACTCTGGTCCATTCTGTAAGGGTCGCGATCGATATAGGCGTGGAAGCTAGGGTTCATGTCGGAATGGGGAAAATTTGGTAGCGTGTTTATCCTCCCAACCTCCCTCACTGCTACAGCTATTACAATCGGCTGAAGCTGCCGTCCGTCCAAAGCCAATCCATTCGAACGTTACAAGGGTATTTAAACTACAGCCATTCCGGGCCAGCGTGCCATCTGGGCTTCGTCTTCACCCGAGTGGGCCGCGCCGCAGGCCCACGAGAAGTTTTGAATTCTACCGCCTCTTCTCTGCTTGTCGGATGGTGAATAGGGTCGTCGCCTATTGTCGCTGTTGCCTGATCATCTGAAGCGCTGCCCGGTGTGCTGACATTCCTCCCTCCTTGAGAGCCAGCTTGACCCCAAGCCGGAGCACGGGGAAACTGCTGCTTCAAATGCTCCAAATCCTCCCAAGTATCATCTGCATGAGAAGATTCAGACCAGTGAACAAGACCTTGGGCAATAGTTCTTTTACCTTGAGATCGCACCGCTTCTGCAGTATCTTGAGAGGAACTTGTATAGCTGCCCGGACTGTAGGCAATGTCTGACTGGAAATCGTCTCTCGAGGCAAAAACTTCTTGAGCTGAGAAACATGAAAGACAGGGTGTAGCCTGCTATTATCAGGAAGATCCAATCGATAGGCTCGATCTCCAATGCGCTCCAGGACTGGAAAGGGCCCATAATACTTGAAGGCCAGTTTCTGATTTGCTCTGGAATATAACGACAACTGAGCATAAGGTTGCAGCTTGGGAAAGACACGATCCCCCACTACAAAAACCCATTCAGTTCTCTTCTTGTCAGCCTGATTTTTCATACGTTGTTGTGCTGTTAACAAGTGTTGTCGAGCTGTTTCTGTGACTGCTTGGCGAGATTGTAACCAGTCTTGCATTTCCAATGGAGCAATTGTATCAGTTGCAGAGGTGCCAAAATATCTAGGAGTATATCCATACAAGATTTCAAAAGGAGATTTTCCCAAAGCAGAATGCCAGTTAGAATTGTACCATAATTCACACAAGGGCAACCATTTGCTCCATTTTTGTGGTTGAGCACTGATAAAACATCTCAAATAACACTCCACTTGCTGATTACTCTCTCAGTCTGCCAATCTGTTTCAGGATGATTTGCTGTGCTCATATTCAATTGAGTTCCTGTTTTTGCAACTAATAGTTTCCAGAAGTGACTAGTAAAAAGTGGATCTCTATCAGATATGATCACAGCGTCATATAGAGTCATACTTTGTTCTAGACATCGAGTTGTAATATTGAGTTGTAAGTAAATAGAAGTGTGATGATCATCATTATTAGAGCATTGTCCCGAAAAAAGTAAAAAAAATAAAGGCCAAAAAAGGGCTAAAAAGAAAGAGAAAGGCAAAAAAAAGGAAGGCCCAAAAAAAAGGGACAATGCTACTATCATTTTTCCACACTTGTGCTTTAAAGTAGCACCATGTTCTTCATATAGAGAGTCTTTTAAGTTATCAATTTCATATACTAGTGGGAATTTTCATTATAGAACTTGCCTTGTATATTCCAACGATGGGCTTCCTCAAATGCCCTAGGTCTTCATGAGCAAGCAAGTTGGATGCACACCCACTTAGTTTCAGTTTGAGCTTTCATACACTTATATCTCTAGTGCATCTGTTGCATGGCAATCCCTATTCCTCACATTAACATTAGTTGATGGGCATCTCCATAGCCCGTTGATTAGCCGTGTTGATGTGAGACTTTCTCCTTTTTGTCTTCTCCACACAACCTCCACCATCATATTCTATTCCACCTATAGTGCTATGTCCATGGCTCACCCTCATGTATTGCGTGGAAGTGAAAAGGTTTGAGAACGTCAAAAGTATGAAACAATTGCTTGGCTTGTCGTCGGGGTTGTGCATGATTTGAATATTTTGTGTGGTGAAGATGGAGCATAGCCAGACCATATGATTTTGTAGGGATACCTTTCTTTGGCCATGTTATTGTGAAAAAACATGATTGCTTTATTAGTATGCTTGAAGTATTGTTGTCTTAATGTCAAAAGATAGACTATTGCTTTGAATCACTCGTGTCTTAATATTCATGCTATGATTAGATTATGTAATCAAGATTATGCTAGGTAGCATTCCACATCAAAAATTATCTTTTTTATCTTTTACCTACTCGAGGAAGAGGAGGAGTTAAGCTTGGGGATGCTGATATGTCTCTGTCGTATCTATAATTTTTTATTGTTCCATGCCAATATTCTACAACTTTTACATACTTTTGGCAACTTTTTATACTATTTTTGGGACTAACATATTGATCCAGTGCCCAGTGCCAGTTCCTGTTTGTTGCATGTTTTTTGTTTCGCAGAAAATTCATATGAAACGGGGTCCAAACGGGATAAAAACTGAAGGAGATTTTTCTGAATATATGTGAATTTTGGAAAGTGGAATCAACGCGAGACGATGCTCAAGGGGCTCACGGTGGTGAGGGGCTCGCCCTGGGCCCTCGTGGCCACTCTGTAAGGCGGTTGGTGCCCTTCTTTGGCCGCAAGAAAGCCAATATCCGGATAGAAGTGGTGTCCAAATTTCAACCCAATCGGAGTTACGGATCTCCGGGAATATAAGAAACGGCGAAAGGGCAGAATCAGGGAGTGCAGAAACAGAGAGAGACAGATCCAATGTCGGAGGGGCTCTCGCCCCTCCCATGCCATGGAGACCAAGGACCAGAGGGAGAACCCTTCTCCCATCTAGGGAGAAGGTCAAGGAAGAAGAAGAAGAAGGGGGGCTCTCTCCCCCTCTCTCCCGGTGGCGCTGGAACGCCGCCGGGCCCATCATGATCACCGCAATCTACACCAACACCTCCGTCATCTTCACCAACATCTCCATCACCTTCCCCCATCTATCTACAGCGGTCCACTCTCCCGCAACCCGCTGTACCCTCTACTTGAACATTGTGCTTTATGCTTCATATTATTATCCAATGATGTGTTGCAATCCTATGATGTCTGAGTAGATTTTCGTTGTCCTATCGTTAATTGGTGAATTTGTATGATTGATATAATTTGCTTATGGTTATGTTGCTGTCCTTTGGTTCCCATCATATGAGCGTGCGCGTGGATCACACCATAGGGTTAGTTGTATGTTGATAGGACTATGTATATTGGAGGGCAAGAGTGACAGAAGCTTCAACCTAGCATAGAAATTGATTCATACGGGATTGAAGGGGGACCAATATATCTTAATGCTATGGTTGGGTTTTATCTTAATGAACGTTCCAGTCATAAGTGCATAGAATTCCAAGTCAGGGATGACATGCTAGCAGTGGCCTCTCCCACATAAAACTTGCTATCGGTCCAGTAAAGTTGTCATTTGCTTAGGGACAATTTGGCAACTCCTACCACCACTTTTCCACACTCGCTATACTAACTTTATTGTTTCTTTATCTAAACAGCTCCTTGTTTTTATTTACGTGCTCTCTATATTTTTGCAAACCTATCGAACAACACCTACAAAGTACTTTTAGTTTCATACTTGTTTTAGGTAAAGCGAACGTTAAGCGTGCGTAGAGTTGTATCGGTGGTCGATAGAACTTGAGGGAATATTTGTTCTACATTTAGCTCCTGTTTGGGTTCGACACTCTTACTTACCGAAAGAGGCTACAATTGATCCCCTATACTTGTGGGTTATCTGTGACGCCATCGCGACCTGGGGCTCCCGCCCCAGCACACCAGCATGGTCTCGAGTGCCCCCGCTGCTGCAAGGTCGTCATGGGCCTGGGTTTGTGTGCCAGTAAGCTGAACCACAGCTTCAACCAAACCCGGTGCTCCGGAGCCTCCACCTCTTGCCCCCTCAAGCCAACTCCTGCTCCAAAACGATGCCCCCAGGAGGGAGAACGACACCGAAGGCGCTGTCATAGTCTGTTTCGGTAGACCCAAATCTAGGGTTTCCCCTAGAACATCCCGATCGAGTTGACGTGACCTGCAACGACGATGCCGCGAGAAGGAAGCGACATCAGAGACGCCGCCATCGTCCGTAGTCAGGCGCGATCTTCACTGGAAGCCATGTCTCGTCCCGATCTCGCGGCTGGCTGGAACCACGCTGAGCCTCGCCATGAAGATGCATGCCGCCGCGGTACTCGGTGAGATCCTCCTTTACCTCACCGGACCCCTCATTGCGCCGCCAGCCATCCATGTGAGGAACCGACGATGGATCTGGGCGGGATCCAGATCCACGACTCCGCCATGCCCACCAGTGCCAGAGAACTGCCATTCCCGACGTCCATGGGTGCTAGCACCGCCGCCGCATGACCAGGGACGCCGTCCAGGCCACAGCAGCGTGACCATCGGCAGAATACGGGCGCAACCGCTACCTCCACCTTGGCACCCATGCATAGGCGCCGTGCGAGATCTAGCAGCAAGACCAACCCGGCGCCCGCTCAGGATTGGATCCGGCGGATCCATCCCATCTTCGCAATGCCGAGCAGGAGCCACTGCTGATCCGCGACCTACCACGGAGCCATATCTGGACAGAAGGCTCCCCGCCCCGTCCTTGGCAGCCACGCGGCTTTGCCGCGGCTGCCTCGGGAGGCGACGAGGAACAAGAGGATCTGAGGTCCGGGCTTGGAGATGGGCGATGAAGGATCTGGGGATGGATATTAGTGCAGCCACGCGAGGCGACGAGGAGTCTCGCTCAGGGCAGCTGTTTGCTCAAGGAGATGGGGATACGGTTCTGAAGGGTTGTCGGGTGTTAGAGGGATGGCCTGAGGAAGTGGAGATAGGAGGACAGTGCGACGAGGTGTGCAGTGGCGCTGTCTGCCGCCCGGGAGGTGGAGGAGGAGGCACACAGTCAGGCCGGCGTTGGAGGTCGCGAGGAACTCTGAACTACTCAAGACCAGTGCTGGCTATAAATATGAGCCATATACTAGGGGACTTGCATTTTGTAGTCAGACAATGCCACCCTGCATGCTACATATGTTCTTTTGTTTCTAGTCCTAGACTCCTAGGTCAAAACGGTCTGCTTATTTTCGGGCATGAGTTTAGGCTTGGGTGACATTAGGAATATATATGACAGCTAAACTGGAAAACCAAGAATGGCCTTCCTCGCTTCATGCATTGTGGCCGGGGAGGAGAAATTAAGTACATCGGGTATGCACAGTTGCGGCAACGCTCGACGCCCCGCTCGGGTTCAACAAGGCCTCCGTTGCGATTTCATATGCCTAGCGCATGTGAACTCGATCGGCTCCAGCCCATGCTAGAGTCGTATGTGTTCCGACCAGGACGGGCATGCCGCCCAGCCAGCCAAGCGAGCACCCAGACCATGGCCACGGACGCCATCATCGGCGCGCTGCACACGAAGGACCACCTCCCCGGTGTCTACCACGTGTCGACATCCGCGCCGCCGCATAGCGTCAGCTAGCACGACAGACGACACCTCCAGCACGAGTAGCAGCACACCCACGGCGCCACCACATTCGGGGAGCACATGCTGCACCCCGAGCGCCTTCACTAAATGGGTGCACGTCAGGGCATCCCGGGCCGAGCTCCTCTGCATAGCTAAAAAGTTTAGCTGCAAAGTGCCAGCCCGTCCTTCTTTCTCAAAGATTTGTTCCAAACAGTTGACAAAATGCCGGTGCAAAGAGTCCTGGACCGAAATTATAAGCCAGTTCTCTCCCAAAAATTCAAAGGTCCAATATAGACACTAACTAAACACACGTGAGGTATTTGTATTGTGTCCACTCGTGATATCTATCTGGGCAACTCGCTATGCGTCGGTCGGTGGACCTTTTTCAAAGATCCGTCGCCTCACAAGCCGTTTGATTCAATGCAGGATGGTTGTTAGATTAAGCTTCCAGCTTTGCAACAAGGATACTGTTTCGCTCGGACGTTTGCACGTTTGCAACAAAGTTCATGTTTTAGAACTTGGGAAATTTTACGGTGCATTATAATACACCAGAGCACATGTATTATATGGGCGATCTTCGACGCCATGGCGCCTGGTTTGGGCCAGCATGTCCAGGCTCGCGGCGCTCCTGGGGCTCCCGGAGGAAGGCAGCGCGTAGGTCTTAGTGTTCACGACCAGAGAAGGTTTAGCCGGCGGTGCAACATGGGAAGTATGGCATAAATAAAGAGGGGAGGAGAAGAATTGGAAGACTACCCTAGAGATTTATTGGTGGAGGGAGATGAAAGGAGTTGGTGGAGGGAGATGAAAGGAATCACCAGACCAAGAGGCAAGGGCAGGAATTGTGCGACGGTGAAAAAATCAGACGCTTCGTTTCGTTTCATTGTAAAAGAAAAAAAAGAATTGCCGTGTGCAGAAGAAAGGCGTGTTGGATGGCCAGTAAACCGTGCGAACTTAGCACAAAGCTAGCGACCTGCAGCGACAATATTTAGTGTTGACGTTTCTTTACCATAGGCGAGGAAAATCAGAAGAATTGATGACATGGCTAGATGATGATGTGGACGGGCTGCATGTTAAGAGAATAGGAAGAAGTGGGGAGCAACTTCTTAAGAATGGTATATATGGGCGATCTAACGGATGAGAGTAACTGAGCCTTTTTTGAGCCCAAGTGTATTTTCGACCTAATTTTTTTAAAACTTTAATCGGCCCACTTAGGTCCAGGGGTATTCTCGTCCTAAATTTTTCGATTAAATTAATTGCGTTAATAAAGCAGTTCATTATAGAGGCCCAATCATCGTGCGTACTCTTTTGAATTTCGGTTTGAGCGGTTCGTCCTCTCTCCTCCTCTCGAGCCCTAACCTCGGGCCCCCTCGATCACCGCCGATTACCTCCGGCGCCCTCGATCGCCGCCGATCGCCTCCGGCGCCCTCGATCACCGCCGATCGCACTCGCCGTGTCTACCCCTCCTGCTCCTACTCCCCTCACTCCCT
Source organism: Aegilops bicornis (assembly GCA_021605145.1). Lineage (NCBI taxonomy): Eukaryota > Viridiplantae > Streptophyta > Magnoliopsida > Poales > Poaceae > Aegilops > Aegilops bicornis. The sequence goes on from CM038674.1 coordinate 109,628,290, forward strand.
CCATCGCAAGTCACCCCAGTCGGGTCGCGGCGCCAGATCTTCCGACGAGCCGCTAATCCACTCCTTCCCCGAGCGGACGCCACCTTCCCCGACCCGAGAGGCCACATCATCCTCATCGACGTGCATCACTTTTTCACGACGGATCTTCGCTGTAAGTGCCTAGCCCTCTCAAATCTTTTCTGGTCCCTTGTGCATATAGTACCAATAGGGGTCGGATTTGATTCGGGTTTAGGATATGTCATGTGAGGTTTAGGGTTTATCGTTTCAGAAAGTTGTGACGAGATTTCGATCGGATTTTGTTAGGGTTTAGGATATGTCATGTGAGGTTTAGGGTTTATGTTTTCAGAAAGTTCTGACGAGATTACGATTGAAAGGAAGTGTAAGTCGGATGTAGCTAGGACATACTGAAGGACTTAGTTAGTGTTTTGTGGCATGAGAAAGTTGTCAGCAGATTTGGATTCAAAGAAAGTTATTTTGGATTTAGTTAGGAGATACATTTGAATTGAGTTTTGAGATATTTTGGATTTAGTTAGGTGATAATTAATTTTGTATGGAGTTTGGACTTATTTTGGATTTAGTTAGGAGAGATAATTTGGATTTAGTTAGGAGATACTTTTGGATTTAGTCAGGAGATAATTTGGATTTAGTTAGGAGATAATTTTGAATGGAGTTTGGAGATAATCGATCTAGTAGGGTGGATCTATCAGGGCATTTGAAGGACTCGTGGACTTTGGATTTAGTTAGGAGATCATCAGTTACAGCTGCTACAATCAATTAAAAATTTCTGGATTTAGTCAGGGCATATTTACTTACAGATTTTGAAGGACTGAGTTAGGTACATGAATCTGATATGAAAAATTAAATCAATTATTTAAGCAGAGTAGTGCATAATTTGATAACGTATGCTATCCATCCGTAACATTGACTATCTGCTTTCGCTGGCAGCATAACGACATGGATGATAAAGGCAACGATGGCAAAAACTTGGGTGATACTGGCAAGGATGACAAGGACATGGGTCATAGAGGCAATGAAGGCAAAGGCATGGATGATAAAGATAATGAGGATGCAGGCAAGTATGGCATAGACATGGATGACGGTTACCGACCGCAGACCCAGGATCACGGCAAACCGGGGGACCACCCCACTGTGCTGCTAGTGTGGATCATGTGTGGTTTGTCTTGTTTCTCCAGATGAAAGGATAAGAGAGAAGCCTGCGCAGGTTGTTGCTACGTGGCGAGGCACGGGTCAGATGGAGAAGGCAGCGGATCGTTTCTTTCGGATCCGTCGGTTGATTCATATTGTTTCCCATGTTTTTTTCCATGTTTTTGTGAGCCTTTTGTGTTCACTTGCCGGCACGTTTTGTGGGCCGGCCAAGCGTGGGCGCTGTAGGCGCCAGGAGCGCGAACGGGCAACTAGAGTGCCGTATAGGAGCTCCTGCCATTTGATGTCTGGGTTGCCCACCGAATGTGACCATGCTGGGTCCTTGGCCACCTTCGATTCATCTAGATTGGGTTACGCCGCCATGTTCTCTTGGACGTGAATATCACAAAGAGAAACCTAGACTCTACATACTCTCTCCGTTCACTTTTGTAAGATGTTTTAGATATTTAAGACAACATCTAATACAGTTTAATTTTATCTATCTAAGACGTCTTACAAAAGTGAATAGAGGGAATATTGTTTTATGGTAAAGATAAGGGCCGATCGTCACATCTCTAACGTCCCAGCCTAAACGCGATTGATGCCGTCGAATCTTTATACACATATCTTGGCACACGAGCTTGCCACGTCAGTTTAGGACTCGTTCGGCCCGAGCGAATGAAGAGAGAGATGGCTTGGGCATCCACAGTGCTTAGAGGCTAGCTTGCCTCTAAGCTGGACCCCACCACGCTGCCTCCAAACAATCTCAAAATCACAGTGTATAATATTTCGCTTTAGCCTCTTTTGTGGGCCCATGTTTGATTAAACAAAGGCATGATAATCTGAATGGAGAACTTTGGCGCATCACATGCATCGTTGGGAGCACAAACATGCTGAAGGGTGGGGCTGCATGATTATTTAAATCACAAGAGGCAGCCTCCAAGCTAAGAGTTGTTGGGGAAGGTTGCAGAAAATAAAAATTTTCCTACGGTTTCACCAAGATCTATCTATGAGTTCATCTAGCAACGAGTGATAGGAGTGCATCTACATACCTTTGTAGATCGCGAGCGGAAGCGTTCAAGAGAACGGGGTTGACGGAGTCGTACTCGTCGTGATCCAAATCACCGATGACCGAGTGCCGAACTGACGGCACCTCCGCGTTCAACACACGTACGGTTGGGGAAGACGTCTCCTCCTTCTTGATCCAGCAAGGGGGAAGGAGAGGTTGATGGAGATCCAGCAGCACGACGGCGTGGTGGTGGATGCAGCAGGGATCTCGGCAGGGCTTCGCCAAGCTCTACGGAGGAGGAGGAGGTGTTGGAGTGGGAGAGGGAGGCGCCAGGGGCATGGGTGTGGCTGCCCTCCCTCCCCCCTTGAGGGAGTCCTGGACTAGGGGGTGTCCGGATAGCTGAACTATCATCGCGTCCGGACTCCAAGATTATGAAGATACAAGATTGAAGACTTCGTCCCTTGTCCGGATGGGACTTTCCTTGGCGTGGAAGGCAAGCTTGGCGATACGGATATGTAGATCTCCTACCATTGTAACCGACTCTGTGTAACCCTAACCCTATCCGGTGTCTATATAAACCGGAGGGTTTTAGTCCTTAGGACGAACAACAATCATACCATAGGATAGCTTCTAGGGTTTAGCCTCCTTTATCTCGTGGTAGATCTACTCTTGTACTACCCATATCATCAATATTAATCAAGCAGGAGTAGGGTATTAACTCCATCGAGAGGGCCCAAACCTGGGTAAAAACATCGTGTCCCTTGTCTCCTGTTACCATCCGCCTAGGCACGCGATTCCGTACCCCCTACCCGAGATCCGCCGGTTTTGACACCGACATTGGTGCTTTCATTGAGAGTTCCTGCGTATGCGTCACCTATAGGCCCGATGGCTCCTTCAATAATCTATAACAACGCAGTCCAGGGTGAGACTTTTCTCCCCGGACAGATCTTCGTATTCGGCGGCTTTGCTCTGCGGGCCAATTCGCTTGGCCATCTGGAGCAGATCGAAAGCTACGCCCCTGGCCATCAGGTCAGGTTTGGAAGTTTGAACTACACGGCCGATATCCACGGAGACTTGATCTTCGACGGATTCGAGCCACAGCCAAGTGCGCCGCACTGTCTCGATGGGCACGATCTAGCTCTGCCGCCGAACAGTGTCTTGGAGGCTGCACTTGTGTCCGCTCCGACCCTTAGCTCGGAGCCGACTCCCCCGATCGAGGACGAGTGGTTGGACACCGCCTCGGGGGCTACGATCTCAACGGCGATTGAGCCGAACTCCATCTCTGTCCTTTGCGAAGACCGTGACTCCAAGGCGCCAGACTCCTCTCCGGACTCCGAACCCTCCGCGCCCCTGCCAATCGAATCCAATTGGGCGCCGGTCATGGAGTTCACCGCCGCGGACATCTTTCAGCACTCGCCCTTTGGCGACATCTTGAATTCACTAAAGTCTCTCTCTTTATTTGGAGAGCCCTGGCCGGACTACGGTCAGGAAGGTTGGGATGCAGACGACGAAGAAATTCAACGCCCACCCACCACCCACTTTGTAGCCACTGTCGATGATTTAACCGACATGCTCGACTTCGACTCCGAAGACATCGACGGTATGGACGACGATGCCGGAGAAGACCAAGACCCATCGCCTACAGGGCACTGGAAGACCACCTCGTCATACGAGATATACATGGTGGACATCCCAAAAGATGGGAACGGCGATGGAACAACGGAGTATGACCCCTCCAAGAAACAGCCCAAGCGCCGACGTCAGCGGCGCCGCTCTAAATCCCGCCACAGTAAAAACGGTGATTCCAGCACGGGAGATAACAACACCCCGGACAGTGCCGAAGACAACCCCCTCCAGCAGGATTCAGCGCAGGAGGAGGGAGAAGCAAGTCCGCCTGACGGTCTTGGCAGAAAGAGAGGTAGAGGGCGATAATTATGCCCCCCCTCGAAGGCGAGGCAAGCCTCGGCGACAACGAATTAAATGTCGTGCGGAGGATCCTGCCGAACAGGAGCGTTTCAAACACAGGCTTATGGCCACGGCAAGCAGCCTCAAGAAAAAGCAGCAACAGCTTAGAGCTGACCAAGACCTGCTAGCTGACAGATGAACTGAAGTCCTTGCAGCCGAAGAGTATGAACTCGAACACCCCTCCAAGAGATACCCCAAACGCAGGCTGCTACCCCAATTAGAGGAAGCAGCACCCAAACCTACATCACCAGCGCATGAAGCGGTCGACCGGCCACCCCGTGGTCGCGACAGAGAGGCCTCTAGACCCTCCATTCAAGCCGTACTCTGGCGTCGCCCGAAAAGTACCAAGGCACGGGGAAACGCACCAGACCTGCGAGACATATTGGAGGACAAGGCAAGACATACAAGATCGATCTATGGATCGCGTGGGCGCCCCACGACACGTGATGATAATCGTCACGCCGGATACAACAACTCCGGCCGGGCCGAACACAGTAGACAAAGCTCATATGAGCTACGTCGTGATATAGCCCAATACAGAGGCGCCACACACCCACTATGCTGTTGGAAATATGCCCTAGAGGCAATAATAAAAGCATTATTATTATATTTCCTTGTTCATGATAATTATCTTTTATTCATGCTATAATTGTATTATCCGGAAATCGTAATACATGTGTGAATACATAGACCACAATACGTCCCTAGTAAGCCTCTAGTTGACTAGCTCGTTGGTCAACAGATAGTCATGGTTTCACGACTATGGACATCGGATGTCGTTGACAAGCGGGATCACGTCATTAGGAGAATGACGTGATGGACAAGACCCAATCCTAAGCATAGCACAAGATCGTGTAGTTCGTTTTGCTAGAGCTTTTCCAATGTCAAGTATCTCTTCCTTAGACCATGAGATCGTGTAACTCCCGGATACCGTAGGAGTGCTTTGGGTGTACCAAACGTCACAACGTGAATCGGGTGACTATAAAGGTGCGCTACAGGTATCTCCGAAAGTGTCTGTTGGGTTGACACGGATCGAGATTGGGATTTGTCACTCCGTATGACGGAGAGGTATCTCTGGGCCCACTCGGTAATGCATCATCATAATGAGCTCAAAGTGACCAAGTGTTTGGTCACGGGATCATGCATTACGGCATGCGAGTAAAGTGACTTGCGATAACGAGACAGCACGAGGTATTGGGATACCGACGATCGAGTCTCGGGCATGTAACGTACCGATTGACAAAGGGAATAGTATCTGGGTTGATTGAATCCTCGACATCGTGGTTCATCCGATGACATCATCGAGGAGCATGTAGAGCCAACATGGGTATCCAGATCCCGCTGTTGGTTATTGGCCTGAGATCGTCTCGGTCATGTCTGCATGTCTCCCGAACCCGTAGGGTCTACACACAAGGTTCGGTGACGCTAGGGTTATTAGGAAGACTTGTATGTGATTACCGAATGTTGTTGAGTCCCGGATGAGATCCCGGACGTCACGAGGAGTTCGGAAGGGACCGAGGTAAATATTTATATATGGGAAGTTGTCAAGCGGACACGGAAAGTTTCGGGGGCATACCGGTATTGTACCGGGGCCACCGGAAGGGTTCCGGGGGTCCACCGGGAGGGGCCACCCCTCCCGGGGGGCCACTTGGGCTGCGTGGGAAGGGGCCAGCCCCTGGTGGGCTGGGCGCACCCCTCCCCTTGGGCCCTTGCGCCTAGGGGTTGAGGGGGAACCCCAGAGGCGCCCCCTTGCTTGGGGCAAGCCCCCCTCCTTGGCCGCCCCCCTCTAGATGCCATCTGGGGGCCGCCCCTCTCCTTCCCCTATAAATAGAGGGGTGAGGGAGGGCTGCATATACAAGTCAAGGCGCAGCCCTCCCTCCCCAACACCTCTCCTCCTCCCGTGCGTGCTTGGCGAAGCCTGTTGAGATCTTGCTGCACCAACATCACCACGCCGTCGTGCTGCCGTTGGAGCAATCTTCCTCAACCTCTCCTTCCCCCTTGCTGGATCAAGACGGAGGAGACGTCGTCCGTACCGTACGTGTGTTGAACGCGGAGGTGCTGTCCATTCAGCACTTGGTCATCGGTGGTCCGAGTACGACTCCATCATCACCATCCCCTCGAAAGCTTCCGTACGCGATCTACAAGTGGTACGTAGATGCAAACTCTCTCCCTTGACTCATTGCTTAGATGAACTCATAGATGGATCTTGGTGAAACCGTAGGAAAAATTTTAATTTTCTGCAACGTTCCCCAACAGTGGCATCATGAGCTAGGTCTATGCGTAGTTCTCTTTGCACGAGTAGAACACAACTTTGTTGTGGGCGTGGATCTTGTCAACTTGCTTGCCGCTACTAGTCTTATCTTGCTTCAGCGGTATTGTGGGATGAAGCGGCCGGACCAACCTTACACGTGCGTTTCGTGAGACCGGTTCCACCGACTAACATGCACTAGTTGCATAAGGTGGCTGGCGGGTGTCTGTCTCTCCCACTTTAGTTGGAGCGGATTCGATGAAAAGGGTCCTTATGAAGGGTAAATAGAAGTTGACAAAATCACGTTGTGGTTATTCGTAGGTAAGAAAAGCGTTCTTGCTAGAACCCAATTGCAGCCACGTAAAGATGCAACAACAATTAGAGGACGTCTAACTTGTTTTTGCAGCAATTGTCATGTGATGTGATATGGCCAGAAGTTGTGATGAATGATGAATGACATATTGTGATGTATGAGATCATGTTCTTGTAATAGGAATCACGACTTGCATGTCGATGAGTATGACAACCGGCAGGAGCCATAGGAGTTGTCTTTATTTTGTATGACCTGCGTGTCATTGAAGAGCGCCATGTAACTTACTTTACTTTATTGCTAAACGCGTTAGCCATAGAAGTAGAAGTAGTCGTTGGCGTGACAACTTCATGGAGGCACAATGATGGAGATCATGATGATGGAGATCATGGTGTCATGCGGTGACAAAATGATCATGGAGCCCGAAGATGGAGATCAATGGAGCTATATGATATTGGCCATATCATGTCACTACTATATAATTGCATGTGATGTTTATTATGTTTATGCATCTTGTTTACTTAGAACGACGGTAGTAAATAAGATGATCCTTACAACAATTTCAAGAAGTGTTCTCCCCTAAGCGTACTGCACCGTTGCTAAAGTTCGTCGCTTCTAAGCACCACGTGATGATCGGGTGTGATGGATTCTTACGTTCACATACAACGGGTGTAAGACAGATTTACACCATAAAACACTTAGGGTTAACTTGACGAGCCTAGCATGTACAGACCTGGCCTCGGAACACGGAGACCGAAAGGTCGAACACGAGTCGTATGGAAGATACGATCAACATGAGAATGTTCACCGACGATGACTAGTCCGTCTCACGTGATGATCGGACACGGCCTTGTCGACTCGGATCGCGTAACACTTAGATGACTAGAGGGATGTCTAATCTGAGTGGGAGTTCATTAAATAATTTGATTAGATGAACTTTATTATCATGAACAATAGTCTAAAACTTTTGCATAATATGTCTTGTAGATCAAATGGCCAACGCTCATGTCAACTTGAACTTCAACGCGTTCCTAGAGAAAACCAAGCTGAAAGATGACGGCAGCAATTATACGGACTGGGTCCGGAACCTAAGGATCATCCTCATAGCTGCCAGGAAACAATATGTCCTAGAAGGACCGCTAGGTGACGCTCCCGTCCCAGAGAACCAAGACATTATGAATGCTTGGCAGTCTCGTGCTGATGATTACTCCCTCGTTCAGTGCGGCATGCTTTACAGCTTAGAACCGGGGCTCCAAAAGCGTTTTGAGCATCACGGAGCATATGAGATGTTCGAGGAGCTGAAACTAGTTTTCCAAGCTCACGCCCGGGTCGAGAGATATGACATCTCCGACAAGTTCTATAGTTGTAAGATGGAGGAAAATAGTTCTGTCGGTGAGCACATACTCAAGTTGTCTGGGTTGCACAACCGTATGACCCAGCTGAATATTAACCTCCCTGATGAGGCGGTCATTGACAGAATCCTTCAGTCGCTCCCACCAAGCTACAAGAGCTTTGTGATGAACTACAATATGCAGGGGATGGTGAAGACCATTCCTGAAGTATTTTCAATGCTTAAGTCAGCAGAGGTTGAGATCAAGAAGGAACATCAAGTGTTGATGGTCAATAAGACCACTAAGTTCAAGAAGGGCAAGGGCAAGAAGAACTTCAAGAAGGACGGCAAGGATGTTGCTGCCCGATAAGCCGATTACGGGAAGAAGTCAAAGAATGGACCCAAGCACGAGACTGAGTGCTTTTATTGCAAGGGAAGGGTCCTTTGGAAGCGGAACTGCCCCAAATACTTAGCGGATAAGAAGGCCGGCAACACCAAAGGTATATTTGATATACATGTAATTGATGTGTACCTTACCAAGATCGTAGTAACTCCTGGGTATTTGATACCGTGCCGTTGCTCATATTTGTAACTCACAGCAGGAGCTGCGGAATAAGCGGAGATCGGCGAAGGGCGAGGTGACGGCGCGCTGGCGTCGGGAATGCTTCCAGAGTCGATGTGATCGCCATCGGCACGCTACCTCTTCATTTACCTACGGGATTAGTTTTGAACCTTAATAATTGTTATTTGGTGCCAAGTTTGAGCATGAACATTGTATCTGGATCTCGTTTAATGCGAGATGGCTACTCATTTAAATCCGAGAATAATGGTTGTTCTATTTATATGAGAGACATGTTTTATGGTCATGCTCCGATGGTTAATGGTTTATTCTTAATGAATCTCGAGCGTAATGTTACACATATTCATAGCGTGAATACCAAAAGATGTAAAGTTGATAACGATAGTCCCACATACTTGTGGCACTGCCGCCTTGGTCACATTGGTGTCAAGCGCATGAAGAAGCTCCATGCTGATGGACTTTTGGAGTCTCTAGAGTATGAATCATTTGACACATGCGAACCATGCCTCATGGGCAAGATGATCAAGACTCCGTTCTCCGGAACAATGGAGCGAGCAACCAACTTGTTGGAAATCATACATACCGATGTATGCGGTCCAATGAGTGTTGAGGCTCATGGAGGATATCGTTATGTTCTCACTCTCACAGATGACTTGAGTAGATATGGGTATGTCTACTTGATGAAACACAAGTCTGAGACCTTTGAAAAGTTCAAGGAATTTCAGAATGAGGTAGAGAATCAACGTGACCGAAAAATAAAATTCCTACGATCAGATCGTGGAGGAGAATATTTAAGTCACGCAATTTGGTACACACTTAAGAAAATGTGGAATCGTTTCACAACTCACGCTACCTGGAACACCTCGGTAACAATGTGTCCGAACGTCGTAATCGCACTCTATTGGATATGGTGCGATCTATGATGTCTCTTACCGATTTACCGCTATCATTTTGGGGATACGCTCTAGAGACTGCCGCATTCACTTTAAATAGGGCACCGTCTAAATCCGTTGAGACGACACCGTATGAATTATGGTTTGGGAAGAAACCTAAGCTGTCGTTTCTAAAAGTTTGGGGATGCGATGCTTATGTCAAGAAACTTCAACCTGAAAAGCTCGAACCCAAGTCGAAAAATGCGTCGTCATAGGATACCCTAAAGAAACCATTGGCTATACCTTCGAATGAAGATCCGAGGGCAAGATCTTTGTTGCCAAGATTGGATCCTTTCTGGAAAAAGAGTTTCTCTCGAAAGGAGTAAGTGGGAGGAAAGTAGAACTCGATGAAGTACTACCTCTTGAACCGGAAAGTAGTGCAGCTCAGGAAAATGTTCCTGTGGTGCCTACACCAATTGGAGAGGAAATTAATGATGATGATCAAGGTACTTCGGATCAAGTTGCTACTGAACTTCATAGGTCCACTAGGACACGTTCCGCACAAGAGTTGTACGGCAACCCTGTCACGGAAATCATGTTGTTAGACAACGGTGAACCTTCAAACTATGAAGAAGCGATGGCGGGCCCAGATTCCAACAAATGGCTAGAAGCCATGAAATCCGAGATATAATCCATGTATGAAAACAAAGTATGGACTTTGGTGACTTGCCCGATGATCGTGACGATAGAAAATAAATGGATCTTTAAGAAGAAGACGGACGCGGATGGTAATGTCACCATCTATAAAGCTCGACTTGTCGCTAAGGGTTATCGGCAAGTTCAAGGGATTGACTACGATGAGACTTTCTCTCCGTAGCGAAGCTTAAGTCCGTCGAATCATGTTAGCAATTGCCGCATACTATGATTATGAGATATGGCAGATGGACGTCAAAACGGCATTCCTTAACGGGCATCTTAAGGAAGAGCTGTATATGATGCAGCCGGAAGGTTTTGTCGATCCTAAAAATGTTAACAAAGTATGCTAGCTCCAGCGATCCATTTATGGGCTGGTGCAAGCATCTCGGTGTTGGAACATTCGCTTTGATGAGATGATCAAAGCGTTTGGATTTATGCAGACTTATGGAGAAGCCTGCGTTTACAAGAAAGTGAGTGGGAGCTCTGTAGCATTTCTCATATTATATGTAGATGACATACTTTTGATGGGAAATGATATAGAATTCTTGGACAACATTAAGGCCTACTTGAATAAGTGTTTTTCAATGAAGGACCTTGGAGAAGCTGCTTATATATTAGGCATCAAGATCTATAGAGATAGATCGCGACGCCTCATAGGTCTTTCACAAAGCACATACCTTGATAAGATTCTGAAGAAGTTCAAAATGGATCAGTCCAAGAAAGGGTTCTTGCAGTCTTTGCAAGGTGTGAGATTGAGCTCAGCTCAATGCCCGACCACGGCAAAAGATAAAGAAGAGATGAGCGTCATCCCCTATGCCTCAGCCATAGGATCTATTATGTATGCCATGCTGTGTACCAGACCTGATGTAAACCATGCCGTAAGTTTGGTAGGAAGGTACCAAAGTAATCCCGGCAAGGAACACTGGACAACGGTCAAGAATATCCTGAAGTACCTAAAAAGGACAAAGGACATGTTTCTCGTTTATGGAGGTGACGAAGAGCTCGTCGTAAAGGGTTACGTCGATGCTAGCTTCGACACTGATCTGGATGACTCTAAGTCACAAACCGGATACGTGTATATGTTGAATGGTGGAGCAACAAGCTGGTGCAGCTGCAAGCAGAGCGTCGTGGCGGGATCTACATGTGAAGCAGAGTACATGGCAGCCTCGGAGGCAGCGCATGAAGCAATTTGGATGAAGGAGTTCATCACCGACCTAGGAGTCATACCCAATGCGTCGGGGCCGATCAAACTCTTCTGTGACAACACCGAGCTATTGCACTTGCCAAGGAGCCGGGTTTCACAAGAAGACCAGGCACATCAAGCGTCGCTTCAACTCCATCCGTGAAAATGTTCAAGATGGAGACATAGAAATTTGCAAAGTGCATACGGATCTGAATGTCGCAGATCCGTTGACCAAACCTCTTCCGCGGGCAAAACATGATCAACACCAGAACTCTATGGGTGTTCGATTCATCACAATGTAACTAGATTATTGACTCTAGTGCAAGTGGGAGACTATTGGAAATATGCCCTAGAGGCAATAATAAAAGCATTATTATTATATTTCCTTGTTCATGATAATTGTCTTTTATTCATGCTATAATTGTATTATCCGGAAATCGTAATACATGTGTGAATACATAGACCATAATACGTCCCTAGTAAGCCTCTAGTTGACTAGCTCGTTGGTCAGCAGATAGTCATGGTTTCACGACTATGGACATCGATGTCGTTGACAAGCGGGATCACGTCATTAGGAGAATGACGTGATGGACAAGACAATCCTAAGCATAGCACAAGATCGTGTAGTTCGTTTTGCTAGAGCTTTTCCAATGTCAAGTATCTCTTCCTTAGACCATGAGATCGTGTAACTCCCGGATAGCGTAGGAGTGCTTTGGGTGTACCAAACGTCACAACGTAACTGGGTGACTATAAAGGAGCACTACAGGTATCTCCGAAAGTGTCTGTTGGGTTGACACGGATCGAGACTGGGATTTGTCACTCCGTATGACGGAGAGGTATCTCTGGGCCCACTCGGTAATGCATCATCATAATGAGCTCAAAGTGACCAAGCGTTTGGTCACGGGATCATGCATTACGGTACGAGTAAAGTGACTTGCTGGTAACGAGACTGAACGAGGTATTGGGATACCGACGATCGAGTCTCGGGCATGTAACGTACCGATTGACAAAGGGAATAGTATACGCGGTTGATTGAATCCTCGACATTGTGGTTCATCCGATGACATCATCGAGGAGCATGTGGGAGCCAACATGGGTATCCAGATCCCGCTGTTGGTTATTGACCTGAGATCGTCTCGGTCATGTCTGCATGTCTCCCGAACCCGTAGGGTCTACACACTTAAGGTTCGGTGGCGCTAGGGTTATTAGGAAGACTTGTATGTGATTACCGAATGTTGTTGAGTCCCGGATGAGATCCCGGACGTCATGAGGAGTTCGGAAGGGTCCGGAGGTAAATATTTATATATGGGAAGTTGTCAAGCGGACACCGGAAAGTTTCGGGGCATACCGGTATTGTACCGGGGCCACGGAAGGGTTCCGGAGGTCCACCGGAGGGCCACCTCCTGTGGGGCCACTTGGGCTGCTGGGAAGGGGCCAGTCTCTAGTGGGCTGGGCGCACCCTCCCTTGGGCCCTTGCACCTAGGGTTGAGGGAACCCTAGAGGGGCGCCTTGCTTGGGGGCAAGCCCCTCCCTTGGCCGCCCCCTCTAGATGCCATCTAGAGGGGCCCCCCTCTCCCTTCCCCCTATAAATAGAGGGGTGAGGGGAGGGCTGCATATACAAGTCAAGGCGCAGCCCCTCCCCTCCCCAACACCTCTCCTCCTCCGTACGTGCTTGGCGAAGCCCTGTCGGAGTACTGCTGCACCAACATCACCACGCCGTCGTGCTGCCGTTGGAGCAATCTTCCTCAACCTCTCCTTCCCCTTGCTGGATCAAGACGGAGGAGACATCATCCGTACCGTACGTGTGTTGAACGCGGAGGTGCTGTCCGTTCAGCACTTGGTCATCGGTGGTCCGAGTACGACTCCATCATCACCATCCCCTCGAAAGCTTCCGCACGCGATCTACAAGTGGTATGTAGATGCAAACTCTCTCCCTTGACTCGTTGCTTAGATGAACTCATAGATGTATCTTGGTGAAACCGTAGGAAAATTTTTAATTTTCTGCAACGTTCCCCAACATATGCTTCACAGATGAAGTAATGGATCATCAAATCCCTGAGGGCTTCAAACCCGTAAACATTGAATCATACGATGGTACCACAGATCCTGCGGTCTGGATCGAGGACTATCTCCTCCATATCCACATGGCCCGTGGTGATGATCTACATGCCATCAAATACCTCCCACTCAAGCTTAAAGGACCAGCTCGGCATTGGCTCAACAACTTGCCAGCAGAATCAATTGGTTGTTGGGAGGACCTGGAAGCCGCATTCCTTGATAACTTCCAGGGCACATACGTGCGACCACCAGACGCTGATGACCTCAGCCACACAATCCAGCAGCCAGAAGAATCGTCCAGACAATTCTGGACACGGTTCCTAACCAAGAAAAATCAAATCGTCGACTGTCCGGATGCAGAGGCCCTTGCAGCCTTCAAACATAACATCCGCGACGAGTGGCTAGCCCGGCACCTAGGACAGGAAAAGCCGAAATCCATGGCAGCCCTCACCACACTCATGACCCGCTTTTGCGCGGGAGAAGACAACTAGCTAGCTCGTAGTAACAACTTGACCAAAAACCATGGTAGTTCGGATACCAAGGACAACAATGGCAGGTCGCGTTGTAGCAAGAACAAGCGCCGCATCAACGACGACAATGATGAAGATACGGCAGTCAATGCCGGATTCAGAGGCTCTAAACCCGGTCAGCGGAAGAATCCATTCAAAAGAAATCCCCCGGGCCCGTCCAACTTGGACCGAATACTCGATCGCTTGTGCCAGATACATGGCACCCCCGAAAATCCATCCAATCACACCAACAGGGATTGTTGGGTGTTCAAGCAAGCAGGCAAGTTAAGTGCCGAACTCAATGACAAGGGGCTGCATAGCGATGACGAGGAAGAGCCCCAGACGCCGAACAATAGAGGATAGAAAGGCTTTCCCACACAAGTGCGGACGGTGAACATGATATACGCAACCCACATACCCAAAAGGGAGCGGAAGCGTGCACTAAGGGACGTATATGCGATGGAGCCAGTCGCCCCAAAGTTCAACCCATGGTCTTCCTGCCCGATCACCTTCGATCGAAGGGACCACCCCACTAGCATTCGTCATGGCAGTTTTGCCGCATTGGTTCTTGACCCAATTATTGACGGATTTCACCTCACTAGAGTCCTGATGGACGGCGGTAGCAGCCTGAACCTGCTTTATCAGGATACAGTGCGCAAAATGGGCATAGACCCCTCAAGGATTAAACCTACAAAGACGACCTTTAAAGGCGTCATACCGGTGTAGAGGCCAATTATACAGGCTCAGTTACACTCGAAGTGGTCTTCGGATCCCGGATAACTTCCGGCGAAGAGTTAATCTTCGACATAGTCTCGTTCATGGCGGCTATCATGCACTTTGCTTTCGGACGAACCGCATTTGCAAAAGTTCAATGCGGTGCCGCACTACGCATACCTCAAGCTCAAGATGCCAGGCCCTCGAGGAGTAATCACGGTCAATGGAAACACCGAACGCCTTCTCCGAATGGAGGAGCACACGGCGTTCTCGCGGCGGAGGTGCAAAGCAACCTCTCACAGCAATTCTCGAGTCCGGCCATTAAACGTCCGGACACCGCTGTCAAGCGCCGAAACCTACAACAAGACCGCTGGCACGATTCAAGCAGCGTAGCAATCCGCCCCAACCCCAGATTCGCGAAACAGCGAAGCGATTACTGGCGTACATAACTACGCTCTAGAGATACCATGGGCATAAGGGGAGGGCACGACCACGGCACGCCTGCACGCGGCTCAACCGCACCAGGGGCTCCCGATTGTGTCATTCTTTTCCTTTTTTTTCTTACTTTCAGGACTCCGTTTTCCAGAAGCCCTGTCCGGCACTGGAATTGCCGAACTCACGATGCAACAGCCAGGGAAGCAGAAAGCTACATCGAGTGTCCAGGTGGTCTCTATTACGAGCATTATACCTGTTTTGCATACCATCCCGCAGCTTACCCCTGGAGGGGGACATGTTAAATAGTCCTATCCCTTGCTTACCGCACTATTTGTATCGTTCTGCTTTCATTGCAGTCCTCTTTTGAATAAACAATACATAGCTTCTGCCTATTATTGCACTCTTTTTCTTTATCTATATATATGTTCATTTCATGACAAGTTGCACCCGTACACTTTGGTACGGCCAATACACCAGGGGCTTAAGTACCCCAAAATTATGGTGTGATAAGTCCGAACACTTTCACAAGTGCGGCACCCCGAACTTATAGCATTATATGCATCGGCTCCGAATCATGTCTTGGGTCAATAGTTGGGTTTGCTCGGCTCCTGTGTTTTGCTGCCTTACGTTCCGTTCTATCGACTAATGCGGCACCAGGAGAACCACTGCGATTGTGCCCCGGTTGAGCTGGGTTGAGCACCTCAGTGGAGAAAGCTATAACTGACCGTCATGATGGGGCGAGAGCCGGTCGATGTTCGAGAGGTTTTTTCGGGTCCCTAAAGACTTATGCCGCTTAGAGCGAGGAACCGGAATTGTCCGGCCAAGGCGTGGATAGCGCCCCGAACTCGGTCTTCCGAATACTAGGGGCTTCGCCGAAATTTAAAATTATAGAATTCTATGGCTAAGTGAGAATGTTCAAGCATTATAAGTCCGGTTGCCTTGTTCGTTGCGTTGAGCGCCTCCCTCGATGGACCCAAGAATGGGAACAAGAGTGCTAAAGTTTATCCCGAACACCCCAGCACTCGTGGCATGGGGGCTGAAACCAACGACTTGCCATCTCTCAAATTTGATAAACGGCCGCACAGAAGGTAATATTTGAAATTAACAAGTGTTGCTTAGCGCATATGAACAAGTTTTCAGCGTACAAGATAACAAATGCGAGTCTATTCAAAAATTACATCTTTGGAGCACGAATCCGCTATATGGCGGGCACCCTTCAGGAGGCCCTCATAGTACATTTCGGGCGTGCGATGCTCCTTGCCCTTCGGTGGCCCGTCCGTCACAAGCTTCTCCGCATCCAGCTTGCCCCAGTGCACTTTGGCACGGGCAAGGGCCCGACGGGCACCTTCAATGCAGACGGAGCGCTTGATGACTTCAATCCATGGACAGGCGTCCACCAGCCGCCGCACTAGCCCAAAGTAGCTCCCAGGCATGGCTTCCAATGGCCACAACCGAACTATGAGGCCCCTCATGGCCTGTTCGGCGACCTTGTGGAGCTCGACCAGCTGCTTCAGCTGGTCGCTTAGGGGCACCGGATGTCCGGCCTCATCATACTGAGCCACGAACACCTTCTCCGTCGAGCTCCCCTCCTTGGCACGGTAGAATGCGGCAGCATCAGACACACTACGGGGCAGATCTATGAATGCTCCTGGAGAGCTCCGAATCCGGGTGAGTAATAGGTAATTCACTTTCACATTGTTGCTCTGCATAAAGAATGCCTTACCCACTGCGATCTTATTTATTGCCTCAATCTCCTGGATGGCTTTTCGGGCCTCGGCCTTAGCAGCTTTGGCACTCTCAAGAGCCGAAGCAAGCTCGGACTCTCGGGTCTTCGAGTCACGCTCCAAACCCTCGTGTTTTCCCACGAGCGCCTGGAGCTCTTGCCGCACCTCCGCCAGCTGCGCCTCCCCCTTCTCTCGCTCGGTGCGCTCCGCAGCCGCTTTGTTTTTGGCCGCGGACACCGCCTCCTTCAGGGTCGCCACCTCGCTCGTGGCCCCTGCAGTACCCATGTTATTCCTGTTATTTTTTGCAACCAAATCCTTTCTATAAGGTATTTCTTTAATAAGGTATTACTTACCTTCCTTGTCCTCGAGCTGCTTCTTGGCAAGGTCGAGCTCGTTCTCGGACCGCTCGAGGCTCTGCTTCAATATATTGACCTCCGCAGTCAGTGCGGCAGAGGTCAGCAGCGCAACCTGCATTCCCATATTGACATACTTATATTAGACTCCTGCGTATATCTTTTTAGATCCTTAGTCCGGCTTTTCTTTCCGAACACCGAACTAAGCATCAGGGGCTACTGTCTATGCGGTAATATTTTTACATATTCTAAAACTTACCTCAAAGCCTGTTAGAAGGCTGGTACAGGCTTCAGTCAGCCCGCTCTTGGCGGACTGAACTTTCTGGATCACCACACTCATAACAATGCGGTGCTCCTCCTCGATGGAGGCGCTGTTAAGCGCCTCCAGTAAGCTATCCGGTGCCTCCGGTTGGACGGAGGACACCGGCGTCTTACCATTCCTACGAAGGGCCGCTTGCGGACTTGAACCGCTGAAGGTTCCGGTATGGAGTCCGGACGAGGGTCGGGCTTAGAGCCCCTGGGGGTCTCGCCCCCCACGCGCCTGGAGTCCGGGAGGTTGCCTTGCGGCGCCTCCTGCGCCACCTCCTCTTGACAAGGCCCCCCTTGGGGCCCAACCTCGGCGTCGTCCGCAGCGTGAGGAGAGGAGGCGGTCAGAAGCGAAGTACTCTCCATTTCCGACGAACTCAGGGACCCGCTCGACGAAGCGGTGAGCTCGCCCTTGGGCGGGCTGCATGGTTGTTCGGCATTAGAAAACACTATGCAATGAAAAAAATGGGTATCCGGGCACTTACGATCTCACCAGGGGCTTGGCCCTTGTTGGCCACTCCTCCTCGTCGCTGTCGGCGTTGGCGGAGAAGTCCGGAGGAAAGGTCCTTCCCTTCTTGGACCCTCTGGCCTCCCCAATTGGGGCGGCCTTCCTTTTCCTCTCTTCCCCCGTTGGGGGAGAGGCTTCTTTTTCCTCCTCCTCGTTCTCAGGAGAGGATTCTGCTTCAGAATCTGACAGCACTTGGCGCCGGGAGCTCCTTCGAGTTCCCGTGGCCTACTTCTTGGCCTTCTTATCCTTCACCACGTGAGGTGCCAGAGCCAGCAGTCCCGTCAATCGGGCGTCCGCTGGGTCTTCTGGCAAAGGAGCCGGATAGTTAATATGTCTGGACGTCTTCAGCCAGTCCTGTCAAAGGTTAGGGAGTTTTAGATCCCACATAGAGTCAATCTATGAAAAAGAGTCCCGTAATGGGTAAAATAACTTACCTCGCTGGCTTGGTGCTGCGAGCTGAATCCACGATCTTGATGGCGTCGCGGGGCTTGGCGCCATGAACAACACCTTCCGGGCATCTTCGTGCGTAGTGTCGAAGAGCGGCTCAAAATGTCCGTGTTGTGCGGATCAAACTCCCACAAATTGAAGGCCCGTTGCTGGCATGGGAGAATCCGACGGATGAGCATAACCTGGACTACGTTGACAAGCTTGAGCTTCTTGTCCACCAGGTTTCGGACATAGGTTTGCAGTCCGGTCAGCTCTTCTGAATCACCCCACGTCAGGCTCGTCTCTTTCCATGATGTGAGCCGTGTGGGGGAGCCAGATCTGAATTCGGGGGTCGCCGCCCATTTGGAGTCACGCGGCTCGGTGATGTAGAACCACCCCGATTGCCACGAAGGAGCCCTCGAGCCATAGAACATTGGGCATCCTGCCCGCCATGGCGCTTCCGCACTCCGCCTGTCGGCCGCCCACTATCTTCGGCTTGACGCTAAAGATCTTCAACCATAAACCGAAGTGGGGTTGGATGCAGAGGAAAGCCTCGCACACGATGATGAACGTCGAGATATTGAGGATGAAGTTTGGGGCCAGATCATGGAAATCCAGGCCGTAGTAGAACATGACCCCCCGGACAAATGGGTGAAGTGGAAAACCCAGTCCGCGGAGGAAGTGGGTGAGGAACACCACCCTCTCATGGGGCCTGTGAGTGGGGACGAGCTGCCCCTTGTTGGGGAGCCGACACGCGATGTCGCCGGACAAGTATCCGGCCTCCCGCAACTTTGTGATGTGCCCCTCCGTGACGGAGGAGGCAATCCACCTGCCTCCCGCTCTGGACATGGTTGGAGAAGGTTGAGGTGGCATGTGCGGACTTGGGCGCTGGAGGGTTTTAGTCCTTAGGACGAACAACAATCATACCATAGGCTAGCTTCTAGGGTTTAGCCTCCTTGATCTCTTGGTAGATCTACTCTTGTACTACCCATATCATCAATATTAATCAAGCAGGAGTAGGGTATTACCTCCATCGAGAGGGCCCGAACCTGGGTAAAAACATCGTGTCCCTTGTCTCCTGTTACCATCCGCCTAGACGCACAGTTCGGGACCCCCTACCCGAGATCCGCCGGTTTTGACACCGAAACCCCTCTTTATATAGGCCCCCAAGGGGGGGAGGGCGGCCCTGGAGATGGGATCCCCCAAGGGGGCCGGCGGCCAAGGGGGTGGAGTGCCCCCCAAGGCAAGTGGAGGCGCCCCCTCCCCTAGGGTTCCCAACCCTAGGCGCAGGGGGCCCAAGGGGGGGCGCACCAGCCCACCAGGGGCTGGTTCCCCTCCCACTTCAGCCCATGGGGCCCTCTGGGATAGGTGGCCCCACCCGGTGGACCCCCGGGACCCTTCCGGTGGTCCTAGTACAATACCGGTGACCCCCGAAACTTTCCCGATGGCCGAAACTCGACTTCCGATATATAATTATTCACCTCTGGACCATTCCGGAACTCCTCGTGACGTCCGGGATCTCATCCGGGACTCCGAACAACTTTCGGGTTACTGCATACTCATATCTCTACAAGCCTAGCGTCACCGAACCTTAAGTGTGTAGACCCTACGGGTTCGGGAGACATGTAGACATGACCGAGACGGCTCTCCGGTCAATAACCAACAGCGGGATCTGGATACCCATGTTGGCTCCCACATGCTCCTCGATGATCTCATCGGATGAACCATGATGTCGAGGATTCAAGCAACCCCGTATACAATTCCCTTTGTCAATCGGTACGTTACTTGCCCGAGATTCGATCGTCGGTATCCCAATACCTTGTTCAATCTCGTTACCGGCAAGTCACTTTACTCGTACCGTAATGCATGATCCCGTGACCAAACACTTTGTCACTTTGAGCTCATTATGATGATGCCTTACCGAGTGGGCCCAGAGATACCTCTTCGTCATACGGAGTGACAAATCCCAGTCTCAATCCGTGTCAACCCAACAGACACTTTCGGAGATACCCGTAGTATACCTTTATAGTCACCCAGTTACGTTGTGACGTTTGGTACACCCAAAGGATTCCTACGGTATCCGGGAGTTACACGATCTCATGGTCCAAGGAAAGATACTTGACATTGGAAAAGCTCTAGCAAACGAACTACACGATCTTGTACTATGCTTAGGATTGGGTCTTGTCCATCACATCATTCTCCTAATGATGTGATCTCGTTATCAATGACATCCAATGTCCATAGTCAGGAAACCATGACTATCCGTTGATTAACGAGCTAGTCAACTAGAGTCTCACTAGGGACATGTTGTGGTCTAAGTATTCACACGTGTATTACGATTTCCGGATAATACAATTATAGTATGAATAAAAGACAATTATCATGAACAAGGAAATATAATAATAATCCTTTTATTATTGCCTCTAGGGCATATTTCGAACAGTCTCCCACTTGCACTAGAGTCAATAATCTAGTTACATTGTGATGAATCGAACACCCATAGATTTCTGGTGTTGATCATGTTTGCTCGCGGAAGAGGTTTAGTCAACGGATCTGCGACATTCAGATCCGTATGCACTTTGCAAATTTCTATGTCTCCATCTTGAACATTTTCATGAATGGAGTTGAAGCGACCCTTGATGTGCCTGGCCTTCTTGTGAAACCTGGGCTCCTTGGCAAGTGCAATAGCTCCAGTGTTATCACAGAAGAGTTTGATCGGCCCCGACGCATTGGGTATGACTCCTAGGTCGGTGATGAACTCCTTCACCCAAATTGCTTCATGCGCTGCCAGAGAGGCTGCCATGTACTCCGCTTCACATGTAGATCCCGCCACGACGCTCTGCTTGTAGCTGCACCAGCCATCGCTCCACCATTCAACATATACACGTATCCGGTTTGTGACTTAGAGTCATCCAGATCTGTGTCGAAGCTAGCGTCGACGTAACCCTTTACGACGAGCTCTTCGTCACCTTCATAAACGAGAAACATGTCCTTAGTCCTTTTCAGGTACTTCAGGATATTCTTGACCGCTGTCCAGTGTTCCTTGCCGGGATTACTTTGGTACCTTCCTGCCAAACTTATGGCAAGGTTTACATCAGGTCTGGTACACAGCATGGCATACATAATAGACCCTATGGATAAGGCATAGGGGATGACACTCATCTCTTCTATATCTTGTACCGTGGTTGGACATTGAGCTGAGCTCAATTTCACACCTTGCAACACAGGCAAGAACCCTTTCTTAGACCGATCCATATTGAACTTCTTCAATATCTTATCAAGGTATGTGCTTTGTGAAAGACCTATGAGGCGTCTCGATCTATCTTTATAGATCTTGATGCCTAATATATAAGCAGCTTCTCCAAGGTCCTTCATTTAAAAACTCTTATTCAAGTAGGCCTTAATGATGTCCAAAAGTTCTATATCATTTCCCATCAAAAGTATGTCATCTACATATAATATGAGAAATGCTACAGAGCTTCCAAATACTTTCTTGTAAACGCAGGCTTCTCCATAAGTCTGCATAAACCCAAACGCTTTGATCATCTCATCAAAGCGAATGTTCTAACTCCGAGATGCTTGCACCAGCCCATAAATGGATCGCTGGAGCTTGCATACCTTGTTAGCATTCTTAGGGTCGACAAAACCTTCCGGCTGCATCATATACAGTTCTTCCTTAAGATAACCGTTAAGGAATGCCGTTTTGACGTCCATTTGCCATATCTCATAATCATAGTATGCGGCAATTGCTAACATGATTCGGATGGACTTCAGCTTCGCTACGGGAGATAAAGTCTCATCGTAGTCAACCCCTTGAACTTGCCGATAACCCTTAGCGACAAGTCGAGCTTTATAGATGGTAACATTACCATCCGCGTCTGTCTTCTTCTTAAAGATCCATTTGTTTTCTATCGCACGCCGATCATCGGACAAGTCTGTCAAAGTACATACTTTGTTTTCATACATGGATCCTATCTTGGATTGCATGGCTTCAAGCCACTTGTTGGAATCTGGGCCCGCCATCGCTTCTTCATAGTTCGAAGGTTAACCGTTGTCCAACAACATGATTTCCAGGACAGGGTTGCCATACCACTCTGGTGTGGAACGTGTCCTTGTGGACCTATGAAGTTCAGTAGCAACTTGATCCGAAGTACCTTAATCATCATCATTAATTTCCTGTTCAGTCGGTGTAGGCACCACAGGAACATTTCCTGAGCTGCACTACTTTCCGGTGCAAGAGGTAGTACTTCATCGAGTTCTACTTTCCTCCCACTTACTCCTTTCGAGAGAAACTCTTTTCCGTAAAGGATTCGTTCTTGGCAACAAAGATCTTGCCTTCAGATCTAAGGTAGAAGGTATACCCAATGGTTTCCTTAGGGTATCCTATGAAGACGCATTTTTCCGACATGGGTTCGAGCTTTTCAGGTTGAAGTTTCTTGACATAAGCATCGCATCCCCAAACTTTTAGAAACGACAGCTTAGGTTTCTTCCCAAACCATAATTCATAAGGTGTCGTCTCAAAGGATTTAGACGATGCCCTATTTAAAGTGAATGTAGCTGTCTCTAGAGCGTATCCCCAAAATGATAGCGGTAAATCAGTAAGAGACATCATAGATCGCACCATATCCAATAGAGTGCGATTACGACGTTCGGACACACCGTTACGCTGAGGTGTTCCAGACGGCGTGAGTTGTGAAACGATTCCACATTTCCTTAAATGTGTACCAAATACGAGACTTAAATATTCTCCTCCACGATCTGATCGTAAGAACTTTATTTTTCGTTCACGTTGATTCTCTACCTCATTCTGAAATTCCTTGAACTTTTCAAAGGTCTTAGACTTGTGTTTCATCAAGTAGACATACCCATATCTACTTAAGTCATCAGTGAGAGTGAGAACATAACGATATCCTCCGCGAGCCTCAACGCTCATTGGACCGCACACATCAGTATGTATGATTTCCAATAAGTTGGTTGCTCGCTCCATTGTTCCGGAGAACAGAGTCTTGGTCATTTTTCCCATAAGGCATGGTTCGCATGTGTTAAATGATTCATAATCGAGAGACTCTAAAAGTCCATCAGCATGGTGCTTCTTCATGCGCTTGACACCAATGTGACCAAGGCGGCAGTGCCACAAGTATGTGGGACTATCGTTATCAACTTTACATCTTTTGGTATTCACACTATGAATATGTGTAACATCACGTTCGATATTCATTAAGAATAAACCATTGACCATCGGAGCATGACCATAAAACATATCTCTCATATAAATAGAACAACCATTATTCTCGGATTTAAATGAGTAGCCATCTTGTATTAAACGAGATCCTGATACAATGTTCATGCTCAAACTTGGCACCAAATAACAATTATTGATGTTTAAAACTAATCCCGGAGGTAAATGTAGAGGTAGCGTGCCGACGGCGATCACATCGACCTTGGAACCATTCCCGACGCGCATCGTCACCTCGTCCTTCGCCAGTCTCCGCTTATTCCGCAGCTCCTGCTTTGAGTTACAAATATGAGCAACGGCACCGGTATCAAATACCCAGGAGCTACTACGAGCACTGGTAAGGTACACATCAATTACATGTATATCACATATACCTTTAGTGTTGCCGACCTTCTTGTCCGCTAAGTATTTGGGGCAGTTCCGCTTCCAGTGACCCTTCCCTTTGCAATAAAAGAACTCAGGCTTGGGTCCATTCTTTGACTTCTTCCCGGCAACATGCTTACCGATAGCGGCAACATCCTTGCCGTCCTTCTTGAAGTTCTTCTTACCCTTGCCTTTCTTGAACTTAGTGGTTTATTGACCATCAACACTTGATGTTCCTTCTTGTTTTCTACCTCTGCTGATTCCAGCATTGAAAATACTTCAGGAATAGTTTTCACCATCCCCTACATATTGTAGTTCATCACAAAGCTCTTGTAGCTCGTTGGGAGCGACTGAAGGATTCTGCCAATGACCGCCTCGTCCAGGAGGTTAATGTCCAGCTGGGACAGGCGGTTGTGCAACCCAGACATTTTGAGTATGTGCTCCTTGTAACTATTTTCCTCCATCTTACAACTATAGAACTAGTTGGAGACTTCATATCTCTCGACCCGGGCATGAGCTTGGAATACCATTTTTAGCTCCTCGAACATCTCATATGCTCCGTGTTGCTCAAAACGCTTTTGGAGCCCCGGTTCTAAGCTGTAAAGCATGCCGCACTGAACGAGGGAGTAATCATCAACACGTGACTGCCAAGCGTTCATAACGTCTTGGTTCTGCAGGATGGGTGCTTCACCTAGCGGTCCTTCTAGGACATATGCTTTCTTGGCAGCTATGAGGATGATCCTCAGGTTCCGGACCCAGTCCGTATAGTTGCTGCCATCATCTTCCAACTTGGTTTTCTCTAGGAACGCATTGAAGTTCATGTTGACATGAGCGTTGGCCATTTGATCTATAAGACATTTATGCAAAGGTTTTAGACTAAGTTCATGATAATTAAGTTCATCTAATCAAATTATTTAATGAACTCCAACTCAGATTAGACATCCCTCTAGTCATCTAAGTGTTACATGATCCGACTTGACTAGGCCGTGTCCGATCATCACGTGAGACGAACTAGTCATCATCGGTGAACATCTCCATGTTGATCGTATCTTACATACGACTCATGTTCAATCTTACGGTCTCTTGTGTTCTGAGGCCATGTCTGTACATGCTAGGCTCGTCAAGTTAACCTAAGTGTTTTGCATGTGTAAATATGTCTTACACCCGTTGTATGTGAACATTAGAATCTATCACACCCGATCATCACGTGGTGCTTCGAAACAACGAACTGTCATAGCGGCGCACAGTTAGGGGAACACTTTCTTGAAATTATTATGAGGGATCATCTTATTTACTACCGTCGTTCTAAGTAAACAAGATGCAAAAACATGATAAACATCACATGCAATCAAATAATAGTGACATGATATGGCCAATATAATATAGCTCCTTTGATCTCCATCTTGGGGCTCCATGATCATCTTGTCACCGGCATGACACCATGATCTCCATCATCGTGTCTCCATCAAGTTGCTCGCCAACTATTACTTCTACTACTATAGCTAACGGTTTAGAAATAAAGTAAAGTAATTACATGGCGTTGAATCAATGACACGCATGTCATACAATAATTAAGACAACTCCTATGGCTCCTGCCGGTTGTCATACTCATCGACATGCAAGTCGCGATTCCTATTACAAGAACATGATCTCATACATCACAATATATCATTCATCATTCATCATTCATCATTCATCACAACTTTTGGCCATATCACATCACAAGGCAATTGCTGCAAAAACAAGTTAGACGTCCTCTAATTGTTGTTGCATCTTTTACGTGGCTGCAATAGGGTTCTAGCAAGAACGTTTTCTTACCTACGAAAAAAAAGCCACAACATGATTTGTCAACTTCTATTTACCCTTCATAAGGACCCTTTTCATCGAATCCGCTTCAACTAAAGTGGGAGAGACAGACACCCGCTAGCCACCTTATGCAACTAGTGCATGTCAGTCGGTGAACCTGTCTCACGTAAGCGTACGTGTAAGGTCGGTCCGGGCCGCTTCATCCCACAATACCGCTGAAGCAAAATAAGACTAGTAGCGGCAAGAAAGTTGACAACATCTACGCCCACAACAAATTGTGTTCTACTCGTGCCAAGAGAACTACGCATAGACCTAGCTCTGGTACCACTGTTGGGGAACGTTGCAGAAAATAAAAAATTTCCTACGGTTTCACCAAGATCTATCTATGAGTTCATCTAGCAACGAGTGATAGGAGTGCATCTACATACCTTTGTAGATCATGAGCGAAGCGTTCAAGAGAACGGGGTTGAGGGAGTCATACTGTCGTGATCCAAATCACCGATGACCGAGTGCCGAACGGACGACACCTCCGCGTTCAACACACGTACGGTTGGGGAACACATCTCCTCCTTCTTGATCTAGCAAGGGGGGAGGAGAGGTTGATGGAGATCCAGCAGCACGACGGCGTGGTGGTGGATGCAGCAGGGATCTCGGCAGGGCTTCGCCAGGCTCTACGGAGGAGGAGGTGTTGGAGTAGGAGAGGGAGGCGCCAGGGGCATGGGTGCGGCTGCCCTCCCTCCCCCCTCTTTATATAGGCCCCAAGGGGGGGGGCTCCGGCCCTGGAGATGTGATCTCCCAAGGGGGGCGGCGGCCAAGGGGGTGGAGTGCCCCCCAAGGCAAGTGGAGGCGCCCCCTCCCCTAGGGTTCCCAACCCTAGGCGCAGGGGCGCCCAAGGGGGGGGGGCGCACCAGCCCACCAGGGGCTGGTTCCCCTCCCACTTCAGCCCATGGGGCCCTCCGGGATAGGTTGCCCCACCCGGTGGACCCCCGGGACCTTTCCGATGGTCCCGGTACAATACCGGTGACCCCCGAAACTTTCCCGATGGCCGAAACTCGACTTCCCATATATAATTCTTCACCTCCGGACCATTCTGGAACTCCTCGTGACGTTCGGGATCTCATCCGGGACTCCGAACAACTTTGGGGTTACTGCATACTCGTATCTCTACAAGCCTAGCGTCACCGAACCTTAAGTGTGTAGACCCTACGGGTTCGGGAGACACGTAGACATGACCGAGACGACTCTCCGTTCAATAACCAACAGCGGGATCTGGATACCCATGTTGGCTCCCACATGCTCCTCGATGATCTCATCGGATGAACCACGATGTCGAGGATTCAAGCAACCCCGTATACAATTCCCTTTGTCAATTGGTACGTTACTTGCCCAAGATTCGATCGTCGGTATCCCAATACCTCGTTCAGTCTCGTTACCGGCAAGTCACTTTACTCGTACCGTAATGCATGATCCCGTGACCAAACACTTGGTCACTTTGAGCTCATTATGATGATGCATTACCGAGTGGGCCCAGATATACCTCTCCGTCATACGGAGTGACAAATCCCAGTCTCGATCCGTGTCTACCCAACAGACACTTTCGGAGATACCCGTAGTATACCTTTATAGTCACCCAGTTACGTTGTGACGTTTGGTACACCCAAAGCACTCCTACGGTATCCGGGAGTTACACGATCTCATGGTCCAAGGAATGACATTGGAAAAGCTCTAGCAAACGAACTACACGATCTTGTGCTATGCTTAGGATTGGGTCTTGTCCATCACATCATTCTCCTAATGATGTGATCTTGTTATCAATGACATCCAATGTCCATAGTCAGAAAACCATGACTATCTGTTGATCAACGAGCTAGTCAACTAGAGGCTCACTAGGGACATGTTGTGGTCTAAGTATTCACACGTGTATTACGATTTCCGAATAATACAATTATAGCATGAATAAAAGACAATTATCATGAACAAGGAAATATAATAATAATCCTTTTATTATTGCTTCTAGGGCATATTTCCAACAAGAGCATCTCCAGCCGTTGGCCCCCAGGGACATATAAAAATCGCCCCCTAGGGGCGAGCCGGCGCTAAATCCGCGCTGGGGGTGGTTTTGCGCCCAGCTGTCGTCCCATGGCGCCGAAATTGTTCACATTTCGGCCCACTTTCGGCGAATAAAGGGCCCATATGGGCGAGAATAGGCCCATATTCAGCGTGGTTCGCCGTGGCTTGGCTTTGAATTATCAACATTTAAATATTTTTTATCACATATTTCATCACAGAAAAATCAAATACTTCAACAAAATACAAAATAGTACAACAACAAATAGTTCAATACAAATTCTATAGTTCAACAAATAAAAACTCATATTTCATCACACGTCGAGCTAGGCGTCGCCCTTGAGCCGCCATAGATGCTCCACCAGATCATGCTGCAGATGATAATGCACCTGTGGGTCTCGAATCTCCTGACGCATACTGAGGGCCTTGCCTGTAGTATGGTTCAGTGTCAAACACGGGGTCTTCTTGCTCGCTTTCGATGATCATGTTGTGCAAGATGACACAGCAAGTCATGATCTCCCACATTTGATCTTTCGACCAGGTCTGAGCGGGGTACCGGACAACAGCAAATCGAGATTGGAGCACACCAAATGCCCGCTCGACATCCTTCCTGCAAGCCTCTTGAATCTTCGCAAACCAGGATTTCTTGCCTCCTGCAACAGGGTTTGAGATGGTCTTCACAAATGTCGACCATCTTGGATAGATTCCATCAGCTAGATAGTACCCCTTGTTGTAATGCCGCCCATTGATCTCGAAATTCACCAGAGGAGAATGACCTTCAACAAGCTTGGCAAAGACAGGAGAGCACTGCAGCACGTTGATGTCATTGTGAGTTCCTGGCATACCAAAGAAGGAGTGCCAAATCCAGAGGTCCTATGTGGCCAACGCCTCAATTACCACAATGCAACCCCCTTTGGCGCCTTTGAACATCCCCTGCCAAGCTAATGGGCAATTCTTCCATTTCCAATGCATACAGTCCATGCTTCCAAGCATCCCAGGAAATCCTCTTGCTGCATTCTGTGCTAGGATCCGAGCAGTGTCTTCCGCATTGGGTGTTCTCAAGTACTGCGGTCCAAACACTGCCACCACTACCCGACAGAACTTGTAGAAACACTCTATGCTGGTGGACTCGGCCATGCGCCCATAGTCGTCGAGTGAATCACCGGGAGCTCCATATGCAAGCATCCTCATCGCTGTCGTGCACTTCTGGATCGAGGTGAATCCAAGTTTGCCAGTGCAATCCATCTTGCACTTGAAGTAGTTGTCGAACTCCCGGATGGAGTTCACAATCCTGAGGAAGAGCTTTTGGCTCATCCGATAACGGCGCCGAAATGTTTTCTTGCCGTGAAGTGGAGCATCGGCAAAGTAGTCGGAGTAGAGCATGAAGTAGCCTTCGAGACGATGCCGGTTCTTTGCTTTCACCCGCCCCGGCGCCGAGCCACCTCGCCGCGGCTTTTCATTGCTCGCCAGCAGCTGGGCGAGGGCGGTGAGCACCATGAGATGTTCTTCTTCCTGGACGTCGGTCTCGGCTTCCTCCTCCAGCAGCGCGGCGAGCGCTTCCTCGTCATCCGAGTCCATCGCCGAGGCAGGCAAATTGCCGAACACCTTGCACCCGGTGGGCGTGTACCCGTCGCTAAACTGCCCCTCCGCGGCCGGAAACGCCCAGCTGCTGTTGGAGGGACTGCCGCGGCGAACCTCTGCTATTTTTCCGGCGGGGAATGGCTATCTAGCGGTGAAGAGGCGTGGCGGCGCCGGGATATAGCTAGTGGCGGCCGAGGTGCAGGGAGGTGGGAGGTGAGTCGGGAAGAAAATCTTGACTTTTCACTGACGGTGTGGGCCAGCCACTCTTTTCCCTTCTTGAGGAGCCCCAATGGCCCCAGGCGTCGATTTGACTGTGACCGCCCGGCGGAAAAAGGGCGAACCGGCGCTTCGGCGTCTGAGGCGTGGATCAAGCGTTTTTGACGCGGTGCGAAAAAGTGGCACTGGGGGCCTGTTGGGGGCGCGGGTGGAGATGCTCTAAGAGGCGATGCTAGAGATATTTTGCTTAGAGGCGTGAAGTGTAGTGTATGGAGGCGACCTCTAAGAAGAGAGGTGCTTAGAGGCAGTGAAAAATGCACACTATGGATGCTCTCGAATGAACACGGCAGATCGATTCCACATCCCGGTGAGCTCCGGCGGATCTATACAGAGAAATAGAGACCCGGAGGTGAAAGAGAGAGAGAGAGAGAGAGAGAGAGAGAGAGAGAGAGAGAGAGAGAGAGAGAGAGAGAGAGAGCGGTTGCCACGCTAAGCTCCACCGGAGCCCCCCGCCATCTCGCCTGGCCACTTCTACCGCGTCCATCTCAGGCGAGGCAAACCTGCACAGGGGCGGCGACCGCAGTTCTCCACGAGGTGGACCTGCACCGAGGCGGACCCATAACTGAGGAATTGATGGAGGAGGAGAAGAGGTGCCGCGTGAGGCTCCACCGGTGTTCCCCGCTGTATCGCGCCATGCCTTTTTGCCCCGTCCATCTCCAGCAAGGCGAGCTCGAGGGAGGCGACGCGGACTTGCACAGGGGCGGCATGCGCGGTGCTCAGGGAAGCTAGGCGGACCTGCATAGCGGGGGCGGCGGGCACGGGGCTCAGCGGAGGCGGACCTGCACAGGGGAGGCCCACCCGACGACCTCCGGCGGCATCGAGCGCGGGAAGTACACGGCGCCGACCTCAACTGCGGGGTCGCGGCGGTGGCCTCAAATGTGGCGAGAAGCATGACCAAGTTGGTGGCTCGAGCGCGTCCTTTCTTCCGCGGCGATGTTCGCCCCGCCACGGATCCCGGTGCTAGGTGTCCCATTTTTGCCGGCTGCATTTCTTCTACTGAAAAAAATAGCGCGCTATAGCGCCGCTAATAACACATTATAGCATATAGAGAATTGTCTCGCTAAATAAATTAATGTACAATGCCTCGCTAATAGCACGTTATAGCACGCTAAAACGTATTTTCGAGGCCATGCTATTTTAGCACGCTCCTAGGAGGCACCAGGAAGGTGCGCTGCTGATGTGCAGGTTGCCTCTTGCTCGTCAGCCTTCACACTTGCATAGCCCTTTTGGTGTACTTCCCCCTGCTTCCTTTACATTTTTGCAGCATCTTTTGTCAAAAATTGCCATGTATCCTTTATTTTCTGCCATGCCATCAGTGTGCCATGTCTGCATTTTTATTCATATGGGCAAAATTGCCATGATTTAATGAGAACAAAAAATTGGTTAGTTACTTTTTGCCATGGCTCAACATTTGTTGCCATGACAATTTTTTTTCTTTTCTGTGATTAGAACTAATATTTCTAGGGAGAAAACATGACTGTTCATACAAGTAGCATGACTATTCATGTCAAAAATTCCACTAACTAGCCATGTCGTTTCCATACATTTGCCATTACCCAGATATGAAAAGTTTTCTGAAATTGCTTTCTGACATTTTACACATAACTAGCTAAATCGCCATGAAACCAAATTTAGTGCTCTTTTTAGATGGCAAGTTACTGGGATTTTGGTTTTTTGCTCTACAACTATGTAATTGCCATGGAAAATTTGAATTTGTGTTTTTTTTGCCATCAAACATCGCATGGCTTTTTTTCTGCGTAGGTACCACTTTTAGTGCACATACTAAGTTTGTAAATTTTTGTTTGTTTGCCATGGCCAATACAACATGATGGCATTGAGAGACTCCTCGGGGATGCGATGCGGGTTTGCATAGGGGTGCCGGGCGTGGTGCTCAGGGGAGGCGGACCTTGGCAATTATATTAAATGGAGCTTGGCAAACATATCACATGAACCATGGCAATTTTTTTTACCAACCCACAACAATACCATACTTCACATAGCGTGGCAAAAAATACTTGAATGAGTTTGTACAGACTCATTTACCACAACCTAGATGGCATTTTTTTATATTTTTCCCATGTCTACATCACATACACTTTTTTTTAACTTGGCATCTTGACGAAAACAACAACAAAAATCTTGAATTGCCATGCAAAACATCACAAACATTTTTTTCTTCTGATTTTGCTATCTTGTATGGATTTGTCCATAGACCATGGCATCACACGAAGGATAGAGTTTTAATTAAAACACCATGACAAAATTTACATTTACATTTGCCATGGCATTTTTGGTTCACACTAGTTGTGTTAATTTACATACTCGACAATTTTCTCATCCAAAAACATTGCAACTTTGATTGGAATACCATGTCAAAATTTAATACAAATATGCCATGGGAACTAGAAGCTTATGTTTGCCTTGTTTTTTGTTAATGATTTGAAAAAATGGATTTTCATTATAGCTTGGCATTTTTTACTAATTCAGACCATGTGAATTTCTCTAATTAGACCACAACAAACTTAATTTATGTACTATGGCAAGGTTAATTCAAGTACCATCGTAAATTTAATTTGTGGACCATGTCAAGCTTAATTCAAGTAAAATCATGTCGACATGGTCTTTTTGACACTTGTTTGGTAATGTCCACATGGCAAAAAAAAATCACGCTAGATGTAAAAATTCTGTTTTTTGGTTTGTGATTCATAGTAGTTCTTCACATTATTTTTGCCATGGAAAATTTACTATTTCTTTTTTGTAATGAAAATTTTATCTTTGTTAACATGGAAAATGTAACTACACTGCCATGGCAAACTCTTCATTTTTTCCATGGCAATTTTACTTTTACTTTTGGCATCGCAATTATTACATTTTTATTTTCGACCATGTCAAATTAAACCCTTTATTTGAGTAGCACCACCATCAAGTCACTCATGTATTGCTGCCACCACCTTTCCCCGACCTCAACAGCTACATGCGATGTGTAATCGGCACCGCTGTACCTCCATCCCTCTGCGCCAAGTCATCATCCTTAGTTTACATCTCACCGTCGAACTCAACCACCGAATTTGAAGTGAGAAAACCTCACAAAGATGTATCGGTGGCCACCGCAATCCACATCAAGGTCCCTGTCAGGACGAGATGACCAATCGTCAGCGTGGGCCCAACAGACAGCGGTGCATCAGATCTAAACATAGCAGCCACACTGACGGTGCACATTGTTCTGTAATTATGATATATAACTCAATACATGCAAAAATTGATGCTTTATCAGATCACTGAAGAAAGCTATGGAATTCAACTGCAAAAGTAGGCAACTATATATGGAATTGACATCATGTGCCAACAAGATAGACGTATCCAATGGAGAGGTGCCAAGCTACTGCAGCAAGGAGCATGTACCCAGGGGAGCACATGCTTGCAATTATGGTTAAGGTTTGCATGCATTTATCGATGATTTACATAGTTTAAAAAAACTGGTGATGTACATAGATGCAAATGCAAAGAAGGTTAGAACAACTTGAGCATATGATTTCGATTTCCCTTTCCGAAAACTCCCGGTCCATTCAGCATCTTCTTCGCAGCAATATAGCTCGAATTCACTAACATAATCCGGGCCAACATAGCCCCAAAACCAAAAGGAAAGAATAAAATTCTGATTAGCAATGTTACCTCCTTGGTAGATTGCCATACCCACATCTTCTGAAACAACCAAGAATTTGAAAGACCAATTCTGACAGGAAGAAACCTTGAATCAAGATGCATGACCCTCAAAATAGGACTGCAAAATGAGACTTACAGATTCCAAATTAAGCTTGGTCCTTGATCTGCAAAACTTAGCCACGAGAAATAATTCCTTGAGATTTCTGCCTTCAATAAAAAATTCCTTGAGATTTCAAATCCATCGGAACTCCAAACTTTTTTTCCGGATCTTAGCTTCTAAAGCTACGTTGACCGAATTTGAGATCTGCAAGGGCAATGGTAGAGAACAAGATCTGAAAAGCACAAAGAAGACAAGTGATTGCCGGGACCTGAGTGGTCAACGTGAGGGGTTGTGGGCGCCAGGACCGGAGTGGTCATGGCGAGGCGGTGGCTGTCGCGGCCGTAGTGGCCAGCACCAGCAGAGCGGGTAGGAGCCGCATGGCGCGAGGCGGGGTGTTAGTCTGCAGTTTCGCGCATAACTAGTAGAGATGTCAGTGGGGGGAGATGCTCTGATTTTGATCGTCGTCTCAGTGAGATTCGGGGTTTATATGAACACTTTATTAGTCAACTGATACTCAACTAACTACATCAGCGCATTGGAAAACACTACTTGTTTATAAAAACGTTAAGTGGGGTCTACGGAAATACCGTTTGCAAATAAATATAAATCAATCTGGAAATGTGACCTGCCGGGACCGGAATCTGAAGGAATTATTTCTCGTGACCCAGCTCTGGAAACTACAGAAGAACCTCGTCTAGCAAGGGAAGTATAGAGGCACATAGCCTTGTTCTCAGGATACTCAAGCCGGACAGAGTCTGTACGCACACACTCTATTCTGGATGCCTCCCAAGCCCAGGTGGTTATAGCTGAACTGAAAACCAGGGCATCAAGGGGACACTAATAAAAACGAGCACCCCTGGCTGAATCCAAATGCAAGGTGAGTATGATATGCATGGCTCGTCACGGTGAGGGTATCAACACTCTGCCCTAGGGGATGCAAGCGACCGGTAAAGCATAATACAACCTATCTAGTATATTTGATTTATGTTTCGATCACAAGAGCTCTCTCCTACTATGTGTAGTGTATGTATATATAAGCAGCAAAATGACTAGTGTGAAAGAGTATTTCTTAGTTGCTAGTAGTACTACTTATGTGACCCAACATGCTTTGTTTTAAAATAATGAAATAAAGTATTTTTGATCCGCTGCACTCTCTGCATGGAGGCATCAGAAGCAATAAATCTTCCTTAAAATAAAGTACTACACTAGTTGGGAAAAATGTCATTTTTACCTAACAAAGGAGAAAGGGCGTCCTTGATAGTGACGGTGGTAGCACAGCTGAGGATGTGAATGGTATCTCAACATGGTGTTACAGCTCCGGTTGGTGCCATGACCGTTGCTACTATATGCGTGTTTACGTGTGTAAATGTGGATTCGTCACCCTTTTTGATGTTATGTTGAGAACTCCGCTGGCCAATGAACGATGCGCCAAGAGCTATAGCCTGAGTTTCGGCTATGAGTTCGTTACCATACGTAGTAGCAACACTACAAACGAATATTATTCGGCTTTCTCTTAAATGAATGTGTATGTGTTAAATAAAGGGGACTGATCAAAAGAGATCGAAAGAGACATTATTGCTAAATACCCATAGTTTTCAAACATTAAGCCACAGCGAAAACTTATGCATGATCAAAGTGCTTCTTTGTTCGTAAATACTGCTAACCATGTATGCGTAATGCACGCCTCAACCAATACATGAAGAATTACACTTAAAACTTTTGGACACAATGCAAGCACCTTAATACTCCCTCTGTAAACTTTTATAAGAAATTTTAGATCACTAGTTTGGTATCTTAATACGTCTCATATTAGTTTACAAAGGTAGTACAATTCACACAAGCATATGCGATTCAGAGCGCACAAACCCTTCGTGTGTTCCTCTTACTCTATCTGATTCCATTCCTATAGACCTCGATATCACATCTTGCATATTTTCGACCACTGCCACCAATAATAACCACCATCGGTGATACCTTCTCGTACTACACATGGACGTCCCTCTCTGTTTTCGTGAATAATTGAGCTCCATTGCAACTTTTATTCTTAAATTTCATAAGAGCATCTCCAACAAGCGCGCGAAATAAGTCGTGTGCTGAATAAACCGCCCATTTGGCGTGCTCCAGCAGGCGTGCAGAAGTTTGACGCGCTAAAGAAAACAGCGCACGGGGAAAAAGCAGCATCGCACGCCGCAGTTTTCGCTCGTGTAGTCCAGAGCGCTAGGTAAAAGCGGCACACGCGCCCGCCAACTGCCACACTATGCCTCCCGCCGCGTCTTCTTCCTCGCTTCTTCCGGTGCCCCGCTGCCGTCACACCTTCTCCACGCCTCTTCCAGCGCCCCGCCGCCGTAGCGCCTTCTCCCCCCGCCTCCAGCGTGCCGCCATGCCACCGCGCCCACGGAGTAGCTCCGGCTTTCGCGGCGTTCGTCTCCTCCCCTCCGATGTGTATTACGTGGAGATCCGCTCCAGCAATGCATGCCTTGGGCTCGGAACATCCGAGACCGCCCAAGAGGTCTCCCACGCGTACGACGCAGCGGCGTGGCGCCTCAGGAGGCCATGGGCGCAGATGAACTTCTTCGACATGAGGACGCGCGCGCGGGCGCAGGAACTCACGCCTCCCCCGCGACTAATCTCCGAGGAGGATCGCCGCGTCCAGCAGAGGTCGGGGCGTCACTTCCTCCTCGCCGTGGCGGATGAGCACGCCATGGCGGTGTAGCGCGAGCGCTTCTCGCGGGACATCGTCACCGAGGAGTTCTGAGCGCAGAGGAGGGCGAAGCGAGCCGCACGTTGGCGGACATGCATGCGTGGAAGGCATTGACGGAAATTCAGTGCCAACTGGGACCTACGTCGACCTGGGACGCGGTGGGTCGACGCGTTTAAATCGTCAGACTACACCACCGAGGAGGACCAGGAGTAGTTTTATCTAGTTTAAGCATCGTTTAATCTAGATTTGCATGGTATGAACTAGCTTGTGGTGTGGGGCTTGAATTATGCTATGAATTTGAATTGTGTGTTGTTTCGTGTTTTTTCTTATGTGTTGTTTCATGTTTTTTCCAAAGCAACGGCTGGTCACGCGCGCTGGATTTTGCGGCCTGCTTTGGCGCTTCTGATGGCGCGCTAAAAGTTGCAGCGCCTGCAAAAGCAACCCACCTCCCCCGCGCGCGAAATCGCTATTTCGGTGTTGTAAAAGTTTTTAGCATGCCAAGCAACCGCGCGTCTGTTGGAGATGCATTAAAAAAATGTACAAGAGAATGCTCATCGAATAACACATACGAATCATGGCGTCCAAAGCCTTCCGAAGAGGATATGTAAACAACAGAAAATTCATATGTATATAGTATAAAACTAAAAAATAATACAAATCAAATATCACTCTAAATGAGTTTGGGCGTAACTATTATTCAACAATGTGTTGCGTTTTAGTATTAAAAAGAATTCATAGTAGCTCATATCAAATCAAAATTACGCAATGAACCTTTTTCAAAGTCAACGATTTTTTTTCAAATTTTTAGCTTTTTATAATCTGTGTTTTTAATTTGAATTCTTTTTTCCCTGAATGATTTATTTTTTTCTCAGAAAGTTAATGCTCAATGGTTGACCCGGTCAAGGGTTGACTGGTCAACCACAAACCGATCGATCAGTGAAGCCGGGGGAAGCGCGCGTCAGGGGCGATCTCTTCGGCTTGTTCTTGGGCCGGCCCACGTACTCAGGCGCGTGGGCGCTGGTTTGGTCTACTGCTGCATAAGGCGCTAGTGAGGAGGTCTCGGCGAGCTCGTCCGCTCCTATGAGTATTCGATTTCTTTATCAACTAATATGTTTCGGGTTGAGAGTATATTTCTGTCTATGATCAGACCACTGAAAGGGAACACCAAAACAACTCATGATTAATTTCTCCATACACATGCAAAAATTCTACCTGCAGATATAGGACTCACTCACTCTAGCTCTGTAGAATGCGACAGGTGAACAACGTTTGCAGATTTGCGGCCTCGACCTTCCTATAGAGCTACATCCGAGCAATACAAATCAATGTTACAATTTATGCATTACATATTCAGTTACAACTTACATGATTGACATCTACACACTCATAGAATAAAGCATGCGGTTGCATCTAGAATCCGTAGTATTCCATGCTTCCCCACTTCACAGTAAGGATGTACATATCCCATTTGTAATGAATGGATATTATGCAAAAGGTTACACATAGCCGACACACAACACACATTTTCATCATAATTTAGGACTTAAGTTGTCGATTTGCCTCCTGGTAACCAATTTCCAAATACATCTGAGATATTCTGAGGTTTTAGAAGGTCAAATGTCACACATGCTACTTGACAATCTATGTAGGCTAATAGAGATATGATAAATCAATTGTGAATAGATCATTCTATTTTTGGGTTTGTGAGGGGCAGAGATATTCATTACTCCGGTGTAAAATTACAGTTAGCTAACAAGAGCTTGCCCGATACACAATCCGCCGAGAGAACCAAAGATTGGTGTCACCCCCGGTTCTAGTAAAGTTAGCTAGACATAAGCACACACACCGTATTTATTTTTTTAGTACAGAGGTGTGAGAAGGATGAACCTTATTTTAGGACGATCAACTTTCTTGAGAACGTTATCTATGTTCCCGTTAAGATCTCCCCTTACCCCGGTTCTAGTAAAGTTAGCTAAGAGTAGGCAGCGCCGAGGCCAAGCCCTCCATGGTAACAACGATCTCATTTCCATATGCATCAGAA
This sequence comes from Aegilops bicornis, assembly GCA_021605145.1. NCBI lineage: Eukaryota > Viridiplantae > Streptophyta > Magnoliopsida > Poales > Poaceae > Aegilops > Aegilops bicornis. Next base: position 109,666,493 of record CM038674.1, read on the forward strand.
GTGTGGAACAGTGCTCTCCAAGCTCTAAGAATAGTAACCACAGCCGAGTCTCTGAGCACCATACGCTCTCCAGGCATAACATCATATTGGTGCCATATGATCCATGCATCCACGGATGGCACTCTACAACCATCCGTCGAAAGCTGCTCATTTACATCGCACGACCATATTTTTTGGCACACTAGTAGTGTGAGCAGGTGGAATAGGGGCAGAGGGGTTGTTGGTGGAGCAGCGGCTACCGGCATCCACCACTGGACAGGCCGCCGAACAGAGGTGGAGGGACGAAAGGGACCTGATTTCTTCTTCTTAATTTTTTGAGGGGTCTTTCTATCAATTTATTTTCCATGTCACTCGGTCACTGCATGCCAGCGAGCAAGGCCTGTCAGATCAGGTTAAATGAGCCAAAGCAAGCGCAGTGCAATCTGTAAAAAATAGGCACTGCATGCGGCGGTTTCTGCAAAGTCCATGTAGAAATGTCTTTTCTGCAAGTGATGGCGAAATGTGGCTGTTTCTTGCTTTTGACTCTTTTCTTTGATATGCCTTTTCATGTTCAAAAGGCTTGTTTGGGAGAGTTCTAAATCTAGGGTTTCGTGTCCATCAGAAAGCCCTAGTAAAGAGCTAATTCTAGGGAAAGCGAGGTTGCACTTTTCTGTCAGCCCTCGAGTTGGGGTATTTAACCGTCTATATGTTGTGGAAGAATGCACATAACCATTAGCTCTTGCCCTTCCACATATGAAACTTTAACTAGTTCCACATGTTGTCTTGCTTCTATCTAATTGAAGATAGATGTAAAACACATCTTTCGATCTATTAGTGTTTTAGTTTGGATTGAGACTGCATTTCCTTAAAATGACCTAGAATTGCAAAGGAGAACCAAAACAAACAACGATGATCGAGAAATAGATATCACAAACTGACACAATACAAAGATCTCATGTGCGCTTGGTTAGTGTCTGATCAAATTATCAAGGATTGATGGACGCTGCAACTTGGAAATTTTTTGGTATAAATCTCTTCATACTTAAAAGAACTATCTCAACTAGCCCACATTTTTAATTATTACCAAACGAAATTGTGTTTCTTTTGGTAATTAAGTAAATAAGTGATTACCAAACAAGTGTATACCTCCTTATTAATCAACCAAGTGTTTACCAAATAAAATCTTTTTTCACAATCATATTCATGTATGTATAAGTAAATCATGGGCTAGCCTACTACAATATTTACGGGCCTTTTTTATTTGCTAGTGCTAAAAAGATGGACGCATTGACAGCCAAACTCTATTGGCTATGTAGAGGAGCTCGGCGTGGCATGTGGCCCATTGTGCCGCGTCGTGGGAGGGGTGCTACTCACGGTGGAGGCGTCGTCCATCGTGCTTTATTGTAAATACCCGTGTTGTGTATTTTTTTAATTGATAGAAAGGTAGAAAGTACAAGTGCCATTCCTCAAGCTGCATATACAAGCTGGTGTAGTTTTTTTCGAAAGGGGGACTCCTCGGCCTCTGCATCAGAACGATGCATACGGCCAACTTATTAAATAAGAAAATAGGTTCAACAAGGTCTTAAAGTCTCAAAAGAAAAAAAAGGAAAGCTCACAAAGAGCCAAAGAGCCAATAACAAACTAGCAACAAAAAGCCACAACCGGCTGGCATAAGAAAGATAGGTAAACTAATTGCCTATCCTATTACATGACTGCCATTCAAACCGGTTGAAGATATCCCGTGCTATCATCTCCCAGCGGATAGATCCAGTAACCAAACGCTCCCTGGCCTACGTCGGAGTGAGTAGTGACCACATATGGATCAACGCAGTCGCTCGGATGATAACCTGCAAAAAATGAATATTTGTTGTTATGTTAAAAACCAAATCATTTCTGCAGTTCCAGACTGCCCACAATAAAGCACATACTCCTACGCGAATGTGTCTCGCTATTTCGGACTCTATCCCGTTAAGCCACATTCCAAATAACATGCTGACAGAACTCGGAGGAGTAATATTAAATGCAATATTGACCGTCCGCCATAGAACTTTGTGAAAGTGCAACTATCCCTAGGTGGTTTTGGTAATTCATAACAAAATATAGCTCATTGAGCTAATGCTATTCCAAGACAAATATTTCAGGAAAGCTCAATGAATGGCATGGCATGGATGATGAAAGTGGATCCCTCAAAATATTAAGGATAAAGGATTGGCTCAAGCTCAAAAGCTCAAAACTCTACATTTTATATTTTAGTGATCCAAGACCACATTGAGTCTATAGGAAAAGCCAATACTATTAAGGAGGGATGAAGTGTTGCTTAATGAGCCTCTTGCTTCATGTGCTTAGTGATATGCTCCAAAAACCCTCAACTACTTTCTCACACCCACATATGACCTAAACCTAAAGTCAAAATCGGTCCTACCGATTCTTTCTATCCCGCGCCACCGAGTTCAGATGTCATAGCCACTGCCACAAACCCTAGGCAAATCGGTTTCACCGATAGGGATCTCGGTCTCATCGAGATGGGATTGTAATCTCTCTGTTTCCCTTCGTAACATTTCAGTCTAACCGAAGTGAGCAATTGTTCCCACCGAGATTGCAATGTAAACACTCTGTTTCCCTTTCGTAACATTTCGGTCTCACCGAAAAGAGCGAATCGGTCCCACCGAGTTTACCTGACCAACTCTCTGGTTAGCTAATTACCAAAATCGGTCTCACCGAGTTTGTATGTCGGTCTCACCGAGATTACGTTATGCCCTAACCCTAACCATATCGGTCCTACCGAGTTGCATGTCGGTCCCAATCAAAACTCTAACGGTCACTAGGTTTCTTGAATCGGTCCGACCGAGTTTGTTGATTCGGTCCCACCGAGTTTGGTAAATTGTGTGTAACGGTTAGATTTTGTGTGGAGGCTATATATACCCCTCCACCTCCTCTTCATTCGTGGAGAGAGCCATCGAACAAACCTACACTTCCAACTTGCCGATTCGAGAGAGAACCACCTACTCGTGTGTTGAGGCCAAGATATTCCATTCCTACCATATGAATCTTGATCTCTAGCCTTCCCCAAGTTGCTTTCCACTCAAATCTTCTTTCCACCAGATCCAAATCCTATGAGAGAGAGTTGAGTGTTGGGGAGACTATCATTTGAAGCACAAGAGCAAGGAGTTCATCATCAACACACCATTTGTTACTTCTTGGAGAGTGGTGTCTCCTAGATTGGCTAGGTGTCACTTGGGAGCCTCCGACAAGATTGTGGAGTTGAACCAAGGAGTTTGTAAGGGCAATGAGATCGCCTACTTCGTGAAGATCTACCGCTAGTGAGGCAAGTCCTTCGTGGGCGACGTCCATGGTGAGATAGACAATGTTGCTTCTTCATGGACCCTTCGTTGGTGGAGCCCTCCGTGGACTCGCGCAACCGTTACCCTTCGTGGGTTGAAGTCTCCATCAACGTGGATGTACGATAGCACCACCTATCGGAACCACGACAAAAACATCCGTGTCTCCAATTGCGTTTGAATCCTCCAAACCCTTCCCTTTACATTCTTGCAAGTTGCATGCTTTAAATTCCGTTGCTCATATACTCTTTGCATGCTTGCTTGAATTGTGTGAAGATTGCTTGACTTGTGCAAAGATAGCTAAAATCTGCCAACGTCTAAAATTGGGAAAAGGTTAAGTTTTTAATTGGTCAAGTAGTCTAATCACCCCCCTCTAGACATACTTCAAGGTCCTACAAGTGGTATCAGAGCTTTGGTCTCCATTTGCTTTGATTTCCATAGCTTTGGCCAAATAGTGATGAAGATGACTTGTTAGGTGATGATGATTTACTTGTTGACAACTCTAGTGATGAATACTATGATGAAACGTCAATTAATCATGCTAATCAAGATGAAACGAATGAAAATGATAAGGAGAAGATTGAGCTTCTAACTAAAGAACTAAACACTCTTAAGTTAGCTCATGAAACTATCTTCGAAGATCATCAAGAATTTTTAAGGGCTCATGAGAAGTTATGCTTTGAAAAGCTCAGTCTTGAGCAAGAGCATGAGTTCCTAAAGGCAATCAATGATGATCTCCGTAAGAAAAGTTCTTCTTACATTGCCAAGCGTTTACTCTTATCTACTTACATGCCTCAAGTCAAGTCTAGTAACAAGAACAAGAAAGATTCTTCCTCTAGTAGTAACAATAACAATGCTAAATCCAATATTGTTGCTTCTAGTAGTTCTCTTGATTCCACTAATGATTCTCTTAGCCAAGTTACACTTGACCAAGAAAACAGCTTATTGAAGGGAATTATAGAGAAAGGTGTATACAAGAGCCTTGCCGAGTAAGCAATTCGAGGAAATTGTACGCAAGCAAGGAAGGCACCGGAAGAATCAAGGTGTTGGTTTTGAGCGAAAGTTCAATGCCAATGGAGTTGAGTGGGAAGAAGATCAATACCCCAAGACGAAGTTTGTTCCTCAACAAGAGAAGTATGATCCTACTTCCTTCAAGGGAACACAAGCACAAGATGATCTTCCACCACAAGACCACAAGAACAATGGCAAGGACAAGATTCAAGAGGAGATTTATGCATTTGAAGAAGCACCTAAGGCCTTAGTCAAGTGGGTTCCCAAGACTACGTCAAGTTCTACTTCATCAAGTACGACTACAACTCCAAGGATTCCCATCAAGATGATGTGGATCCCGAAGAAGAAGAACTAGAGTGTTCTTGAGGGTGACTCGCCAACATTCTTCACTCATATCATTATGGCAAGGACAAGTGCAATCAACTTCCATATCTTGCACTAGTTCAAGGAGTCACAAACCCTCATGTTGGTAAGGCAAGGGACAAGGTAACCTAATGTTTTCATGGACATCATATTGTGTGTGCATCACTCTATGTCTATGGATATTCTTGTTTGTTCCTTGTGGGACTAACCCGTTAGGTATTGAAAGTGCAACTCACTCCAAAGGATTGCTCCAAAAGATCTACATCAACATTGAGCATCCACATCTTCAACACCCACATGAAGTCATCATCGACAAAACCCAAGGTTAGTTCATCCCTCTAAAGGGGGATCTCACATCTAGGGGGAGCTTAACTCTAAAAATTGAGTCAAAGCAACTCTAATGATGTGAACACATAAATGCTTTATGTAAAAGTGGTAACCCCACTTGAGTTTAAATGATGAGTATGACCTATGATCAAATGTTCTTATTTGACACCTAAGTCAATATACTCATATATAGATGACCTAGTCATTGCCAATTGTTTGATAGATGCTAGAATTGGTTGTGCATGCTTTGCCAAATATTTTCATTTGTCATTTTATTGTGTGAGCATGTTGGTTGCATATTTTACTCATTCGAGGACATCCACTTGTTGTTTTGATTGATTGGTTTCTTTTCTTTGACCAAGTGGATGGACAAGAATGCCTAAGAACCTTCTCTAGCTATCTATGCTCTTCTCGTCTCAAACTCTATTCATGCTACATCACAAAATTCGATCAAGTCAGATTCGAACCACTCTGTGTGAGGAGTACTCGGAGTCCCCGATTCGTCATAGACTTAAACTTCCAAAACTTCTTTGTGCTTTTCGGTATGACCGATTCCTCCATTTAGGTCATATCGAGATCACTAAGTCGATCTAGGTTTTCATCTCGGTGCAACCGATTTGAACTTTTCGGTCACACCGAGTTGTTGTAACTGTCAACAGTTATGCATCTCGGTGCCACCGAGTTGTTCCACTCGGTCACACCGACAGTGTCGGGCTATATATTCACACGGGCAAAATTTTGGAAAACTTTCTCCAAATGTCTTCGCCCGTGCATAGCTCGCTCTGCCTTCTAGGTCTCCGGATCGTCGACTTCGTCGCCAGCTGCCTCCTGTCACTGGTCTCCGCCGCCGTCAACGGATTTCATCTCCGCCGTTGCCGCCGTAGCGAGTTCATCGCCGAACTAGGGTATGAACTCGATCACAGTGCTATCCTCGCCTGATTCTCAGCACATTGTGTTCATTATGATTCTTGCCACGATTGAAACACATCTATCCAGTCAAAACAATCCTTAGAATAGATGCGATTTGAAAATTTAGGGTTAGGTTTCCGCCGAAACCATCTCGGACCCACCGAGTTGAAAAACTCGGTCCCACCGATTCGGTTAACGCCATTGCACTAGTAACTCTCGGTCTGACCGAGAATTGCTAATCGGTGTGACCGATTTTAGAACTTTGTGAAACCCTAACAGTTTCGGTGCCACCGAACTATGACTCGGTCTGACCGAGTTCACTAGTTTAGGTTCCAAAACTGCTTCGGTATCACCGAGTTTGAAAATCGGTTGATCCGAAATGCTTTCTGTGGAAATGAGGTGCGGTTTTCGCCCACACGATCGTGATCGAACGGCGATGGACATGGAAGTGACTTAGATGGGTTATTGGGCTGTTTTGAAGGGGTGTTGGGATGCAACACACAAGAGACCTTCGCGGTTACCCGGTTAACCGTTGGAGTATCAAACGACCTCCAAATGGCACGAAACTTGACAGGTGGTCTACCGGTGGTGTACCAAGGCCACTTGGCAGGCCTCGGTCCATTCCGAGAACGTTTAACACCCGCTCACGAAAAAGAGACAAGAGGGGTGCGCCGGTGCATGTAGGAGTGTCGGATTGCAAAACGGACAACGGGAAGATGCTCGGATGCATGAGACGACCACGTACGAAAATGAGATGCACATGATGACATGATATGAGATGCATGACATGAACAAAATGCAAAACGTAAGACAAAACCCAACCACAGAGGGAATACCATAGCACATAGCCGAAAATGGCAAGAGTTGGAGTTACAAATATGGAAAGTTACATCCGGGGTGTTACAACACTCCACCACTACAAGAGGATCTCGTCCCGAGATCTAGGACTGAAAGAACTCCGGATATTCGGAACGGAGGTGATCCTCGCGCTCCGAGGTGGCTTCTCGGTCGGAATGGTGTGACCACTTCACTTTCAGGAATTTGATTGACTTGTTGCGAGTCTTGCGCTCGGTTTCTTCAAGAATAGCAGCGGGTGCTCATGATAAGAGAGATCTTCTTGGAGGTCAATTTCTTCGAAGTTGATAGTACGCTCAGGAGTCTTGAAGCACTTGCGAAGTTGTGACACGTGAAACACATCGTGCACGTTCGCGAAGTTGGACGGAAGCTCAAGTTGATAGGCGAGATTGCCTCTTTTGCCAATGATCTTGAAAGGACACACGTATCTAGGGGCAAGCTTCCCTTTGATACCGAAGCGACGAGTGCCTTTCATTGGAGAGACGCGGAGGTAGACATGGTCTCCGATTTCAAAAGCCACATCACGGTGCTTGTCATCATAATATCCCTTCTGGCGCGATTGCGCTGTTGGAAATATGCCCTAGAGGCAATAATAAAAGCATTATTATTATATTTCCTTGTTCATGATAATTGTCTTTTATTCATGCTATAATTGTATTATCCGGAAATCGTAATACACGTGTGAATACATAGACCACAATACGTCCCTAGTAAGCCTCTAGTTGACTAGCTCGTTGGTCAACAGATAGTCATGGTTTCGACTATGGACATCAGATGTCATTGACAAGCGGGATCACGTCATTAGGAGAATGACGTGATGGACAAGACCCAATCCTAAGCATAGCACAAGATCGTGTAGTTCGTTTTGCTAGAGCTTTTTCAATGTCAAGTATCTCTTCCTTAGACCATGAGATCGTGTAACTCCCGGATACCGTAGGTGTTCTTTGGGTGTACCAAACGTCACAACATGATTGGGTGACTATAAAGGTGCACTACAGGTATCTCCGAAAGTGTCTGTTGGGTTGACACGGATCGAGACTGGGATTTGTCACTCCGTATGACGGAGAGGTATCTCTGGGCCCACTCGGTAATGCATCATCACAATGAGCTCAAAGTGACCAAGATTTTGGTCACGGGATCGAGCATTACTGATGCAGTAAAGTGACTTGCGATACTTGAGACTAAGCGAGGTATTGGGATACCGACGATCGAAGTCTCGGGCATGTAACGTATCGATTGACAAAGGGAATAGTATACGGGATTGATTGAATCCTCGACATCGTGGTTCATCCGATGACATCATCGAGGAGCATGTGGGAGCCAACATGGGTATCCAGATCCCGCTGTTGGTTATTGACCTGAGAGCCGTCTCGGTCATGTCTGCATGTCTCCCGAACCCGTAGGGTCTACACATAAGGTTCGGTGGCGCTTGGGTTATTAGGAAGACTTGTATGTGATTACCGAATGTTGTTGAGTCCGGATGAGATCCCGGACGTCACGAGGAGTTCGGAAGGGTCCGGAGGTAAAGATTTATATATGGGAAGTTGTCAAGCGGACACCGGAAAGTTTCGGGGCATATCAAGACAGTCTGGGCCACCGGAAGGGTTCCGGGGGTCCACCGGGAGGGGCCACCCCTCCCGAGGAGCCACATGGGCTGCGTGGGGCAGGAGCCAGCCCCTGGTGGGCTGGGCGCCCCCCCCTTGGTCCCATGCGCCTAGGGTTTGGGGGAACCCTAGAGGGGGCGCCCCCCTTGCTTGGGGGGCAAGTCCCCCCTCCCCTTGGCCGCCGCCCCCCTCTAGATGCCATCTAGAGGGGCCGGCCCCCTTGTCCATTCCCCCTATAAGTAGAGGGGCGAGGGGAGGGCTGCAACACACTTGAAGGCGCAGACCCTCCCCTCCCCAACACCTCTCCTCCTCCGTACGTGCTTGGCGAAGCCCTGTCGGAGTACTGCTGCACCAACAACACCACGCCGTCGTGCTGCCGTTGGAGCTGTGTTCCTCTACCTCTCCTTCCTCCTTACTGGATCTAGATGGAGGAGACGTCGTCCGTACCGTACGTGTGTTGAACACGGAGGTGTTGTCCGTTCAGCACTTGGTCATCGGTGATCCGCATCACGGCGTAGATGCGACTCCATCATCACCATCCCCTTGAACGCTTCACTTTTCGATCTACAAGTGGTATGTAGATGCAAACTCATTCCCTTGACTCGTTGCTTAGATGAACTCATAGATGGATCTTGGTGAAACCTTAGGAAAAAATCTAATTTTCTGTAACGTTCCCCAACAGTGGCATCATGAGCTAGGTCTATGTGTAATTCTCTATTGCATGAGTAGAACACAATTTTGTTGTGGGCGTAGATCTTGTCAACTTGCTTGCCGCTACTAGTCTTATCTTGCTTCAGCGGTATTGTGGGATGAAGCGGCCCGGACCAACCTTACGTGCAGCTTACGTGAGACCGGTTCCACCGGTCGACATGCACTAGTTGCATAAGGTGGTGGCGGGTGTCGATCTCTCCCAGTTTAGTTGGTGCGTATTCGATGAAAAGGTTCCTTATGAAGGGAAAAAATAAGTTGACAAAAACACGTTGTGGTTATTAATAGGTAATAAAACGTACTTGATATAACCCAATTGCTGCCACGAAAAATATGAAACAACAATTAGAGGACGTCTAACTTGTTTTTGCAGCAATTGTCATGTGATGTGATATGGCCAGAAGTTGTGATGAATGATGAATGATATATTGTGATGTATGAGATCATGTTCTTTTAATAGTAATCACGACTTGCGTGTCATTGAAGAACGCCATGTAAACTACTTTACTTTATTGCTAAACGCGTTAGCCATAGAAGTAGAAGTAGTCGTTGGCGTGACAAATTCATGAAGACACGATGATGGAGATCATGATGATGGAGATCATGGTGTCATGCCAGTGACAAGATGATCATGGAGCCCCGAAGATGGAGATCAATGGAGCTATATGATATTGGCCATATCATGTCACTACTATATAATTGCATGTGATGTTTATTATGTTTATGCATCTTGTTTACTTAGAACGACGGTAGTAAATAAGATGATCCCTTACAAAAATTTCAAGAAGTGTTCTCCCCTAACTGTGCACCGTTGCTAAAGTTAAATGCGTTCGAAGCACCACGTGATGATCGGGTGTGATAGATCCTTACGTTCACATACAACGGGTGTAAGACAGTTTTACACATGCAAAACACTTAGGGTTAACTTGACGAGCCTAGCATGTACAGACATGGCCTCGGAACACGGAGACCGAAAGGTCGAACACGAGTCGTATGGAAGATACGATCAACATGAGAATGTTCACCGACGATGACTAGTCCGTCTCACGTGATGATCGGACCACGGCCTAGTCGACTTGGATCGTGTAACACTTAGATGACTAGAGGGATGTCTAATCTGGTGGGAATTCATTAAAATAATTTGATTAGATGAACTTAATTATCATGAACTTAGTCTAAAACCTTTGCAAATATGTCTTGTAGATCAAATGGCCAACGCTCATGTCAACCTGAACTTCAACGCGTTCCTAGAGAAAACCAAGCTGAAAGATGATGGCAGCAACTATACGGACTGGGTCCGGAACCTGAGGATCATCCTCATAGCTTCCAGGCAACAATATGTCCTATAAGGACCGCTAGGTGACGCTCCCGTCCCAGAGAACCAAGACATTATGAATGCTTGGCAGACTCGTGCTGATGATTACTCCCTTGTTCAGTGCGGCATGCTTTACAGCTTAGAACCGGGGCTCCAAAAGTGTTTTGAGCAACACGGAGCATATGAGATGTTCGAGGAGCTGAAACTAGTTTTTCAAGCTCATGCCCGGGTCGAGAGATATGAAGTCTCCGACAAGTTCTATAGTTGTAAGATGGAGGAAAACAGTTATGTCATTGAGCACATACTCAAAATGTCTGGGTTGCACAACCGCCTGTCCCAGCTGGAAATAAACCTCCCGGACGAGGCGGTCATTGACAGAATCCTTCAGTCGCTCCCACCAAGCTACAAGAGCTTTGTGATGAACTACAATATGCAGGGGATGGTGAAGACCATTCCCGAAGTATTCTCAATGCTGAAGTCAGCAAAGGTTGAAATCAAGAAAGAACATCAAGTGTTGATGGTCAATAAAACCACTAATTTCAAGAAGGGCAAGGGTAAGAAGAACTTCAAGAAGGACGGCAAAGATGTTGCCGAGCCCGGTAAGCAAGTTGCCGGGAAGAAGTCAAAGAATGGACCCAAGCCTGAGACAGAGTGCTTTTATTGCAAAGGAAAGGGCCACTGGAAGCGGAACTGCCCCAAATACTTAGCGGACAAGAAGGCCGGCAACACCAAAGGTATATTTGATATACATGTAATTGATGTGCACCTTACCGATTTCGTAGTAACTCCTGGGTATTTGATACCGTGCCGTTGCTCATATTTGTAACTCATAGCAGGAGCTGCGGAATAAGCGGAGGCGGCAAAGGGCGAGGTGACGATGCGCGTCGGGAATGGTTCCAAGGTCAATGTGATCGCTTCGTCACGCTACCTCTACATTTACCTACGGGATTAGTTATAAACCTTAATAATTGTTATTTGGTGCCAAGTTTGAGCATGAACATTGTATCTGGATCTCGTTTGATACGAGATGGCTACTCATTTAAATCCGAGAATAATGGTTGTTCTATTTATATGAGAGATATGTTTTATGGTCATGCCCCTATGGTCAATGGTTTATTCTTAATGAATCTCGGCGTAATGTTACACATATTCATAGCGTGAATACCAAAAGATGTAAAGTTGATAACGATAGTCCCACATACTTGTGGCACTGCCGCCTTGGTCACATTGGTGTCAAGCGCATGAAGAAACTCCATGCTGATGGACTTTTAGAGTCTCTCGATTATGAATCATTTGACACATGCGAACCATGCCTCATGGGCAAAATGACCAAGACTCCGTTCTCCGGAACAATGGAGCGAGCAACCAACTTATTGGAAATCATACATACCGATGTGTGCGGTCCAATGAGCGTTGAGGCTCATGGAGGATATTGTTATGTTCTCACTCACCGATGACTTGAGTAGATATGGGTATGTCTACTTAATGAAACACAAGTCTGAGACCTTTGAAAAGTTCAAGGAATTTCAGAATGAGGTAGAGAATCAACATGACCGAAAGATAAAATTCCTACGATCAGATCGGGGAGGAGAATATTTAAGTCACGAATTTGGTACACACTTAAGAAAATGTGGAATCGTTTCACAACTCACGCCGCTGGAACACCTCAAGCGTAACGGTGTGTCCGAGCGTCGTGTCGCACTCTATTGGATATGGTGCGATCTATGATGTCTCTTACTGATTTACCGCTATCATTTTGGGGATACGCTCTAGAGACAGCTACATTCACTTTAAATAGGGCACCGTCTAAATCCGTTGAGGCGACCCCGTATGAATTATGGTTTGGGAAGAAACCTAAGCTGTCGTTTCTAAAAGTTTGGGGATGCGATGCTTATGTCAAGAAACTTCAACCTGAAAAGCTCGAACCCAAGTCGGAAAAATGCGTCTTCATAGGATACCCTAAAGAAACCATTGGGTATATGTAACGCCCCGGATTCGATGCGCCAGGTGTCCGTCAGTTATTCGTCGTCTTTGCCATGTCATGTGCTTGCGTGTTGCACTTTGTCATGTCATCTTGTGCATTTCATTTTGCATACGTGTTCGTCTCATGCTTCCGAGCATTTTCCCCGTTGTCCGTTTTGCAATCCGGCACTCCTATGTCTCCCGGCGCCCTCTTTTACCTCTTTCCATGTGCGGGTGTTAAATGGTCTCGGAATGGACCGATGTTTGTCAAGCGGCCTTGGTATAGCACCGGTAGACCGCCTGTCAAGTTTCGTGCCATTTGGAGGTCGTTTGGTACTCCAACGGTTAACCGGGTAACCGTAAAGCCTCCTTCTCTTTGCAGCCCAACACCCCTTCAAAGTGGCCCAAAACCCAGCAAACTCCCCTCCATGCTCTCGGTCGTTCGATCACGATCGCGTGGCCGAAAACCGCACCTCATTTGGACTCTCCTATCTCCCTCTACCTATAAATACAACTCCCCCTCCGAAATTCGCGGATGAATTCGTCCCTAACCCTAGATCCCACCTCCTCTGCCTTGGCGGACATGTCCGCCCGTCCGAACCAATCGCTGCCGCCCGCAGCCAATGGCGTCGTGTCACGTGGCCTGCGCCGCCGCCCTCCGTCCAGCGGCCCTTGAGCCATCAGCGAGCCCTTGAGCCCGCGCCCGCCCGCCTGGCCACCGGGCCGCCGCCTCCCGCTTTGCCGCCGCCGCCTCCGGCCGCCCCTCCGCCGCCCGGCGAGCCGCCCGCCTCGCCGCCCGCCTCGCCCCGCCCGCGTCGCCCGTGATCGCCGCAGCCCCGCCGCCCGGCGCCCTCTCTGCCAGCGCCTCCGCCGGGCTTCGCCGCCCGGCCCGTGCTCCGTGGCCCGTGCTCGCCCGGCGCCGCCCAGCCCGCCTCCGGCCGCCCGCCCGGCCACCGCGCGCCTCCGCGCCCGCTCGCCGGAGCCCGCGTCCGTCGCCGCAGCGGATCGGGAGGAGCCCGATCCGGCCTCGGTTCGCGTGCCCGGATCCCGCCGGTTGACTTTTTCCCCTTCCCCGATTCCACTAAGTCCCCGAGTTTCAGTAATTTTCTTGCATTTTCATCATGCCATAACTCTGCATCCGTAGCTCCGTTTCGTGCGTGTAATATGTCAGATTGTTCGTCTCGATGAGTAGATCACTGTTTCGCATTGTGTCATTTTCATTTGAGCTCATCTTGATGCCCTAAATGCTGTTGGGAGAGTGCTATGTGATGTTAGTTTCTGATTCTTATCAGAACATGCACTTTTGTCATTTTTGCCATGATTGATGTGTGCATCCTATGAACTTAAGTCCTACATGTGTTTTGTCATATGCGATGCCATCTTTCCAGGGGTTCTTGCCATGTATTTTTGTGAGTTGTGTAGTGAGTGCATCAAGCTTGTTAAGTAGGGTACTTGCTGTTGCTGTTTTCCTGGCAGATTCTGTTATATTTTGTTGCCATGTTAACTTGATGCTACAGAGAGATCCATGCTTATTTTGAGATACTTCAGTAAGGATGTTCTGTTATACATGTCTTTCTGTATCCATCCATGCCCTTTTTTGCAATTATGGAGTGCCCTGGCTTGAGTCAATCGAGCTCTACTTTTGCTACAAAATGTTTCCTGGCAGATTGTTTACATGTTATTCAATTTTGCTAAGGTTGTTGTAGTTAATCCGTGTGTGCTATGATGTTGTTCTTGCCATTTATAGCTTCTATGCCATGTCTTCCTGCTGTTGGTTGCCTTTACATGCCATGTATTGCTCTGTGGTGAGTGGTTCAAGCTCACCAACATGCCTACTTATCGTTGTTCCTGCAATGTTTAAATCTGTCATATAACTTGCCATGTTTACATGGGTGTCATCATATTTTCTGATCCTTTTTGGCTCATGGTCATTAAAGGACTTTTGTTCTATGCAATTAGTAGATTCATTCCATGGCTTTGTTTGCCATGTTAAGTTCCTGTAACATATTGTTTGATAGCTCTAAACATTGCAACCTGATGTTATTTCTGCCAAAGTCTGAAACTGTTATTATTTGCAATTTTGCCATGTCCTTTTGAGCATGTTCTAGTGATTTCTGGAGATAGCTCAGTGTTCATGTTTTACAATGCTTTACCTGTACATAATGCCCATGCCTTTTGTTATTATGTTGAGGTCCTGTAGCATGTTGTTTTGATGCTTGCAATATGCCTAGTTGCTGTTATGGGCAGATTGTTGTCTTAACTTGTATAGGGTGTATGTGTTGATCCGTTGCTCCGTTTTGAGCGTGCTCTATATGAAACTTGCTTGATTTTGCATGTAGCTTCATATTATCATGTTGCATCCATGTTTTGAGAGTGTTTGCTTGATGTTTGTATGCATTTTGCATCAATGGCATGCTTATCTTGTTTTGCTCATATCTTCTAGGCCGTAGCTCCGAATCTAATGAACTTTATATGTAACTTGACTAGAATTTCGTGTAGATCATTGTGGTGCATCTTAACTTGCTGTTTAACAACTTGAACATAATGTTTATTCAGATCTGGACCAATTTCGAAATTTGCATATGAGGAGTTACGGAATTGTTCTATGTTGTTTCCGGCCTCATTTAAACTTGCCTTGATGTGTTGCTCTTGTTTGCATCATCTCTTGCCATGAGTAGCTTCATGTAGCTTTGTCATGCATCATGCTTGTTGTGCATCATGTCTTGTTCATGGTGGTGTGTTTACCTATGTTGTGTGCTTCTTCTTGTTAGTCCTGTTGCGTTGCGATCGTGAGGATTCGTTCGTCTCACGCTTGGTTAAACTTCATCCGTTCGTCTTCTTCATGGACTTGTTCTTCTTCCTTGCGGGATTTCAGGCAAGATGACCGCTACCCTGGATCTCACTACTATCATTGCTATGCTAGTTGCTTCGTTCTATCGCTATGCTGCGCTACCTATTACTGTTTATCAAGCCATCCCAAATTGCCATGTCAGCCTCTAACCTTTTGCACCCTTCCTATGCAAACCATTGTTTGGCTATGTTACCGCTTTGCTCCGCCCCTCTTATAGCGTTGTTAGTTGCAGGTGAAGATGAAGTTTGTTCCTTGATGGAACATGGAGATGTTGTTCCTTGCTGGAACATGTTTACTTGTTGGGATATCACAATATATCTTATATTATTAATGCATCTATATACTTGGTAAAGGGTGGAAGGCTCGGCCTTATGCCTGGTGTTTTGTTCCACTCTTGCCGCCCTAGTTTCCGTCATATCGGTATTATGTTCCCGGATTTTTGCGTCCCTAACGCGGTCGGGTGATTTATGGGACCCCCTTGACAGTTCGCTTTGAATAAGACTTTTCCAAAGAAGGCCCAACATTGGTTTTTACCATTTGCCTCACCTATGCCCTTTTATTTCCCTTGGGTTTTCCGGAGCCCGAGGGTCATCTTTATTTTAGCCCCCGGGCGGTTCTCCTTCAGTGCTTTGGTCCAAACCGAAGCGATGTCCGGCGCCCCTAGGCAATCGGGGTCTATGCCAACCCGACGTCTGGCTCATCCGGTGTGCCACGAGAACGAGATATGTGCAGCTCCTATCGGGATTTGTCGGCACATCCGGGCGGCTTTGCTGGTCTTGTTTTATTCTTTGTCGAAATGTCTTGTAGCCGGATTCCGAGACTGATCGGGTCTTCCGGGAGAAGGAATATCCTTCGTTGATCGCGAGAGCTTATCATGGGCTAAGTTGGGACACCCTGCAGGGTTTGAACTTTCGAGAGCCGTGCCAGCGGTTGTGTGGCAGATGGGAATTTGTTAATGTCCGGTTGTAGTAAACTTGAAGCAAACTCTTCTAAAATACACCAACCGTGTGCGTAACCGTGAGTGTCTCTTTTCAGGGTTGATCGAGAGGAGAACACGGTTTATGGGTTATGTCTGACGTAAGTAGGAGTTCAGGATCACTTCTTGATCATTACTAGTTAACGACCGTTCCTTTGTTTCTCTTCCCGCTCTCATTTGCGTATGTTAGCCACCATATATGCTTAGTCGCTGCTGCAACCTCACCACTTTATCCCTTCCTTTCCCATTAAGCTTTGCTAGTCTTGATACCCATGGTAATGGGATTGCTGAGTCCTCGTGGCTCACAGATTACTACACCACCAGTTGCAGGTACAGGTTTGCGATGATCATGACGTGAGTGCGATGTTTGCTTGTGTTGGAGTTCTTCTTCTGCTTCCTCTTCGATCAGGGGATAGGTTCCAGGTCGGCAGCCTGGGTTAGCAGGGTGGATATTGTTTGAGTTTCTGCTTATGTTTCATCCGTAGTCGGAAGTTGATCTTGTACTTGATGTTGATGTATTCTTGTGGCATTTGTGCGTTCTGTATGTATCCCTATGTATTATGTAATGTTGATGTAATGATATCCACCTTGCAAAAGCGTTCCAATATGCGGGTCTATCCTTGGTGGGACCGTCGAGTTCCTTTTGGATAGGGTCGCATATTGGGCGTGACAGTATACCTTCTACTTAAGATCCGAGGGCAAGATCTTTGTTGCCAAGAACGGATCCTTTCTGGAAAAAGAGTTTCTCTCGAAAGAAGTAAGTGGGAGGAAAGTAGAACTCGATGAAGTACTACCTCTTGAACCGGAAAGTAGTGCAGCTCAGGAAAATGTTCCTGTGGTGCGTACACCAACTGCAGAGGAAAATAATGATGATGATCAAGGTACTTCGGATCAAGTAGCTACTGAACTTCGTAGGTCCACAAGGGCACGTTCCGCACCAGAGTGGTACGGCAACCCTGTCCTGGAAATCATGTTGTTAGACAACGGTGAACCTTCGAACTATGAAGAAGCGATGGCGGGCCCAAATTCCAACAAATGGCTAGAAGCCATGAAATCCGAGATAGAATCCATGTATGAAAACAAAGTATGGACTTTGGCGACTTGCCCGATGATCGGCGATTGAAATCAAATGGATCTTTAAGAAGAAGACGGACACGGATGGTAATGTCACCATCTATAAAGCTCGACTTGTCGCTAGGGTTATCGGCAAGTTCAAGGGATTGACTACGATGAGACTTTCTCTCCCGTAGCGAAGCTTAAGTCCGTCCGAATCATGTTAGCAATTGCCGCATACTATGATTATGAGATATGGCAGATGGACGTCAAAACGGCATTCCTTAACGGGCATCTTAAGGAAGAACTGTATATGATGCAGCCGGATGGTTTTGTCGATCCTAACAATGCTAACAAAGTATGCAAGCTCCAGCGATCCATTTATGGGCTGGTGCAAGCATCTCGGAGTTGGAACATTCGCTTTGATGAGATGATCAAAGCGTTTGGGTTTATGCACTTATGGAGAAGCCTACGTTTACAAGAAAGTGAGTGGGAGCTCTGTAGCATTTCTCATATTATATGTAGATGACATACTTTTGATGGGAAATGATATAGAATTCTTGGACAACATTAAGGCCTACTTGAATAAGTGTTTTCAATGAAGGACCTTGGAGAAGCTGCTTATATATTAGGCATCAAGATCTATAGAGATAGATCGAGATGCCTCATAAATCTTTCACAAAGCACATACCTTGATAAGATTTTGAAGAAGTTCAAAATGGATCAGTCCAAGAAAGGGTTCTTGCACTGTGCGCAAGGTGTGAGATTGAGCTCAGCTCAATGCCCGACCACGGCAAAAGATAAAGAAGAGATGAGCGTCATCCCCTATGCCTCAGCCATAGGATCTATTATGTATGCCATGCTGTGTACCGGACCTGATGTAAACCTTGCCGTAAGTTTGGTAGGAAGGTACCAAAGTAATCCCGGCAAGGAACACTGGACAGCGGTCAAGAATATCCTAAAGTACCTGAAAAGGACAAAGGACATGTTTCTCGTTTATGGAGGTGACGAAGAGCTCGTCATAAAGGGTTACGTCGACGCTAGCTTCGACACAGATCTGGATGACTCTAAGTCACAAACCGGATACGTGTATATGTTGAATGGTGGAGCGATGGCTGAGTGCGGCTGCAAGCGTAGCGTCGTGGCGGGATCTACATGTGAAGCGGAGTACATGGCAGCCTCGGAGGCAGCGCATGAAGCAATTTGGGTGAAGGAGTTCATCACCGACCTAGGAGTCATACCCAATGCGTCGGGGCCAATCAAACTCTTCTGTGACAACACCGGAGCTATTGCACTTGCCAAGGAGCCCAGGTTTCACAAGAAGACCAGGCACATCAAGCGTCGCTTCAACTCCATCCGTGAAAATGTTCAAGATGGAGACATAGAAATTTGTAAAGTGCATACGGATCTGAATGTCGCAGATCCGTTGACTAAACCTCTTCATGGGCAAAACATGATCAACACGAACTCTATGGGTGTTCGATTCATCACAATGTAACTAGATTATTGACTCTAGTGCAAGTGGGAGACTGTTGGAAATATGCCCTAGAGGCAATAATAAAAGCATTATTATTATATTTCCTTGTTCATGACAATTGTCTTTTATTCATGCTATAATTGTATTATCCGGAAATCGTAATACACGTGTGAATACATAGACCACAATACGTCCCTAGTAAGCCTCTAGTTGACTAGCTCGTTGGTCAACGATAGTCATGGTTTCCTGACTATGGACATCAGATGTCATTGACAACGGGATCACGTCATTAGGAGAATGAAGTGATGGACAAGACCCAATCCTAAGCATAGCACAAGATCGTGTAGTTCGTTTTGCTAGAGCTTTTTCAATATCAAGTATCTCTTCCTTAGACCATGAGATCGTGTAACTCCCGGATACCGTAGGAGTGCTTTGGGTGTACCAAACGTCACAACGTGATTGGGTGACTATAAAGGTGCACTACAGGTATCTCCGAAAGTGTCTGTTGGGTTGCACGGATCGAGACTGGGATTTGTCACTCCGTATGACGGCGAGGTATCTCTAGGCCCACTCGGTAATGCATCATCACAATGAGCTCAAAGTGACCAAGTGTTTGGTCATGGGATCATGCATTACGGTACGAGTAAAGTGACTTGCCGGTAACGAGACTAAACGAGGTATTGGGATACCGACGATCGAGTCTCGGGCATGTAACGTATCGATTGACAAAGGGAACAGTATACGGGATTGATTGAATCCTCGACATCGTGGTTCATCTGATGACATCATCGAGGAGCATGTGGGAGCCAACATGGGTATCCAGATCCCGCTGTTGGTTATTGACCTGAGAGCCGTCTCGGTCATGTCTGCATGTCTCCGAACCCGTAGGGTCTACACACTTAAGGTTCGGTGACGCTAGGGTTATTAGGAAGACTTGTATGTGATTACCGAATGTTGTTCGGAGTCCCGGATAAGATCCCGGACGTCACGAGGAGTTCCGTAAGGGTCCGGAGGTAGAGATTTATATATGGGAAGTTGTCAAACGGACAGCGGAAAGTTTCGGGGGCATATCGGTATTGTACCGGGGCCACCGGAAGGGTTCCGGGGGTCCACCGGCAGGGGCCACCCCTCCCGGGGGGCACATGGGCTGCGTGGGGCAGGAGCCAGCCCCTGGTGGGCTGCCCCCCCTTGGGCCCATGCGCCAAGGGTTGGGGGGGGACCCTAGAGGGGGCGCCCCCCTTGCTTGGGGGGCAAGTCCCCCCTCCCCTTGGCCGCCGCCCCCCCTCTAGATGCCATCTAGAGGGGTCGGCCCCCTTGTCCCTTCCCCCGATAAATAGAGGGGTGGGGGGAGGCTGCAACACACTTGAAGGCGCAGCCCTCCCTCCCCAACACCTCTCCTCCTCCGCACCTTGGCGAAACCTTTAGCCGAGATCTTCTGCACCAACAACACCACGCCGTCGTGCTGCCGTTGGAGCTGTCTTCCTCAACCTCTCCTTCCTCCTTGCTGGATCAAGACGGAGGAGGCGTCGTCCGTACCGTACGTGTGTTGAACACGGAGGTGCTCTCCGTTCAGCACTTGGTCATCGGTGATCTGAATCAAGGCGAAATGCTGACTCCATCATCACTATCCCCTTGAACGCTTCCTTTTCGATCTACAAGTGGTATGTAGATGCAAACTCACTCCCTTGACTCATTGCTTAGATGAACTCATAGATGGATCTTGGTGAAACCGTAGGAAAAATTTTAATTTTCTGTAACGTTCCCCAACATGCGCGGCTTTGAGATTCTCACGAATGACTTTGCACATTTCTTCGGCTTCTGTGATCAAGTCGTTGCCAAGAAGTTGGCGTTCACCTGTCTCGGACCAATTGAGAGGAGTACGACACTTTCTGCCATAGAGAATTTCGAATGGGGACTTGCCCGAACTCGCTTGGAAGCTGTTGTTGTAGGAGAACTCGGCATAAGGAAGACAATCTTCCCACTTCATACCTAAAGAGATGACACAAGCCCTGAGCATATCTTCGAGGATTTGATTGACTCGCTCGACTTGGCCACTTATTTGAGGATGGAAAGCTGTGCTGAAACGAATGTTGGTGCCCATGGCCTTCTAAAAGGAGTCCCAGAACTTAGAGGTGAAAATGCTCCCATGATCTGAAGAAATCAATTGTGGAATGCCGTGCAAGGAGACAATTCTAGAGGTGTAAAGCTCTGCCAGCTGAGCTGCTGTGATGGATTCTTTGATAGGAAGGAAATGAGCCACTTTAGTAAGCTTGTCAATGACAACGAAGATAGCATCATTTCCACGCTTGGACTTAGGAAATCCGATCCACGAAGTCCATCTCGATATGATCAAACTTCCATTCCGGAATAGCAAGAGGTTGGAGGAAACCAGCTGGTCGTTGGTGTTACTTCACCCTTCTGCAGACATCACATTCATTCACGAATTGAGCAATTTCTCGCTTCATTCGAGTCCACCAATATGACTGCTTGAGGTCATGGTACATCTTCGTACTTCCAGGATGAATGGATAGAAGAGAATTGTGCGCCTCGTTCATAATGACTTTACGTAGATCACCCTTAGGAACCACAATTCGGTCCTCGAAGAAAAGAGTATCTTTGTCATCAATGTGGAAGCACTTGTACTTGGAAATGCCCTTGTCGATACCACATTTCACCTTTTTCACCATGGTATCCAGGAGTTGTGCCTCACGAATTTGGTCTTCCAAAGTAGGAGAGACTATGAGGTTGGCAAGAAAGCCTTGAGGAACAACTTGAAGATTCAGCTTGGAAAGCTTCACAAAGGTCCGGTTGGAAGGGCTTGAGAATTAAGTTGTTGCAATAAGCCTTCCCGCTCAAAGCATCTGCAATCACATTGGCCTTGCCCGGAGTATATTCAATACTTGGATTGTACTCTTGAATCATTTCGACCCATCGAGTTTGCCTGAGGTTGAGGTTGGGTTGAGTGAAGATATACTTGAGACTCTTGTGATCGGTGAATATGTCCACTTTCCTTCCCAACAAGAGATGTGTCCATGATATTAATGCATGGACAACTGCCGCCAACTCAAGATCGTGAGTGGGGTAGTTCTTTTCGTTGGGCTTCAACTGACGAGAGGTATAGGCCACAACTTTCTTCTCTTGCATTAACACAACACCGAGACCTTGAAGAGAAGCATCACAGAAAACTTCGAATGGTTTGGATTCATCAGGAGGAGTTAAGACATGAGCTGTGACTAGCTTCTCTTTGAGGGTGTTGAAAGCAACGTCACACTTAGGAGTCCAGACATACTTCACATGCTTCTGGAGGAGGTTGGAAAGAGGCTTTGCAATCTTAGAAAAATTCTCAACGAATCTTCGGCAATAGCTTGCAAGTCCAAGAAAACTGCGAAGCTGCTTGACATTCTGAGGAGGTTCCCAATTCACAACTGCAGACACCTTCTCGGGATTAACAACGATGCCCTTGGCGGAGATGATGTGACCAAGATAAAGAACTTCATCAAGCCAAAATTCACATTTGGAAAACTTCGCATAGAATTGATGCTCTCTGAGCTTGTCGAGCACCAATCACAAATCTTTGGCATGATCCTTCTTATTCTTGGAGAAGACCAAAATATCATCGAGATAGACCAATACGAATTCATTGGTGTAGGGGTTGAAGATGAAGTTCATCATTCGAGAGAATGTTGGAGGAGCATTGACAAGGCCGAAAGACATGACAGTATATTCATAAGAACCAAAGCTTGTTCTGAATGCTGTCTTGGGAATATCTTGTTCACGAATGCGAATTTGATGATATCCCATACGAAGGTCAAGCTTGGAGAATACTTTAGCACCTTTGAGTTGCTCGAAAAGCTCATTGATGTTGGGAAGTGGATACTTGTTCTTGATTGTCTTCTTATTCAATGGACGGTAATCGACGCAAAAGTCGGTCCGTGCCATCCTTCTTCTGGACAAAAAGAACTCCACAACCCCATGGAGATGAACTCGGTCTGATCAAACCCAGACGCTCTTGTTCATCGAGCTGTTTCTTCAATTCCTTCAGCTCTTTAGGTCCAAGCTTGTATGGACGCTTGCAAACGGGTTCGATTGCCAAGCTCAAGATCGATAACGAATTGACCGCCGGTGAGGAGGCATGCAGGAGCTCTTACGGAAAGACATCTTGATACTCACAAGCATTTGGAATCTGAGAGATAGCATCCAACTCGCCTTTCTCATTGAGAGAAAACAACCGAATGGTTTCATCACGAAGCGGCATAGATGATCACATCCTCAGAAGAGTGTGTCAATTGAATTTCCCTGGCAGCACAATCAAGTTGAGCTTTGTGCTGAGAAAGCCAGTCCATGCTGAGAATAAGATCAATATCCGAGTCACCAAGAACAATTGGTTCAGCCAGAAATTTATAGTCGCCCATCTTGATAACGACATTCGGAACTAACATGGTAGATCTCAAACGCTTAGCCGGAGAAACAACTTGCAATGCTCTAGGTAATGCCTCTATATCAAAATTGTGCTTCGATGCAAAAGGATATGACATGAAAGAATGCGAAGCACCAGTATCAAATAAGACTTTTGTAGGAATATAATTGACTGAGAGATTACCCATTATCACATCAGTAGATTCCTCCGCTTGCGCTGCATTCATCATGTTCACCTTTGCAGACTTGGGATTATGCTTGACCACTACATTGCTTGAAGATCTCACAGGAGGAGGAGGCGGAATGCGCCTTTGGTTGAAGCACTTGTTCGCGTAGTGACCTTTCTGCTGGCACTTTTTGCAAGTCACCTCTGAGAGCGGACGGTGATAAGGAGCATTTGACCTTGGAGCTTGAGAATTAGACTTGTTCTGATAGCCTGGGTTGGGTGGGTGGGAAGATCCACGACCACCTGAGTTCTTCTGCTGATAAGGCTGGCGGAACGGAGGAGGAGGAAGGTAGAACTTTTGCTGCTTAGCTGCCACTTGTGAGGAAGAAGAAGACTGAACTGCATCCCTGATTCTCTTCTTAGAAGCCTCACACTTGAGTTGGGCAGCCTCTTGCTTCAGTGCCATGTTGTAGAATTCATCATACTTTTCTGGCTCAAAAAGCACGAGAGCTAATTGCAAATCTTCTCTGAGACCACCTCTGAATTGATAGATCATACTCTTTTCATCAGGGACATCTTGCTTAGCGAAGCGAGCGAGTTTCTGGAACTGGATATTGTATTGATACACAGACATGCCGCCTTGCTTGAGATTGCGGAACTCCTCTCGCTTGCTCTCAACAACACTTTGTGGAATGTGGTGAGCATTGAAGTCTCGGCGGAAATCATCCCAGGTAATCACACGACCTCCAGTGGAATCTTTGTATTGTTGATACCACTCGGCAGCTTCGTCCTTGAGTTGAAACAAAGCAAACTTAACAAAGTCCTCAGGTCTAACATTGCTACATTCAAAATGTTTGCAGATGTCCACAAGCCAATCGTCGGCGTCTGTGGCCTCGGCACAGAAGCTGAAAGACTTCAGCTGATTAGCAAGGAACTGATTGAGGGTAGCGAAGAGCAGCTGATTGTTGCCTTGGCCTTGATTTCCTTGGTTGCCTTGCCCTTGGGTACGCTCTTGCAAGAGTTGCAAAATCATCTGAGCATTTGCGTTGGTGGCTGCCACGACAGCTTGCCATGCCTCCGGAGGCGAAGGTGGAGGCGGAGGGTTCGACTGACTCCCATCATTGTGTTCCGGATTCTGACGCGTTGGCGGAGCCATCCTGAAGAGGGGGACATCCGTTAGCATCTTGAAAGACAGATAGACAAGTTGAATCAACGGATAGAAATTGCAACATATAGTCTTCACAATAAACATTCGAACAAGGATGAACGAATGAATTTCAAAAGCTAATATCACACGTCCATTAAGGTGAGAAGCCACTTGATAAAGGGTTGATGAATGAAAAAACAAGGTAATGCAATGAACAAATAAGTGGTAAGGATTACCCAATCACAAACCAAATATCTGCGGGAAGAAATGCTAAGAGCTACTTGAATCCCACCTATAAACTCTCGAAACTTTCTGGTTATGCAATCAGGTGTTGGGGATACACGGGACACAAAATATATCACCCAAACTAACAATACCTAGATCCAAATTGTATCCATCCGTCAACACATAACCAAGAAACCTTCGAAATCTTGTACCTCGACCTTGAAAAGCATCCGTTATCTGAGTCATGGCAATACTCGAGCTCG
The DNA here is from genome assembly GCA_021605145.1 of Aegilops bicornis. Lineage (NCBI taxonomy): Eukaryota > Viridiplantae > Streptophyta > Magnoliopsida > Poales > Poaceae > Aegilops > Aegilops bicornis. The sequence continues at coordinate 109,691,438 of CM038674.1, forward strand.
CCCCAAAGATCTTTGGGTTATCGGGTTATCTCACCAACAACTGTACAAAAGAGATTTTCGATGTCGGCAAAGCTCAGGTATTCCAGAACTGCAACGATAAAATTGTGACGACAACACCTCGGAGCTCAACTCCCGGGACACTGCCACAACCCCTAAATGTCAGGAGGCACCAAGAACAATGTTCTCATCACAAAACCATGGGAACGATTCCAAGATACCCACGTGATCCTAAAAATATTTTTTAGTGAAATTTGAGGAGAGGAGAGTCAAAACTTCTACGTCAGGAGACGTCACCAGAGCGACGAAGGGACTGAGGAGTAAAAAGAATCCTACTCTCCGATATATATAATCCTAAGACTCAAAACATTTTTGTTCTAGACTCAACAACGCCAGCAAACAATCAAGCCGGGGGCTTCTAAGTCGGGGATGGCTCTGATTACCAACTTGTAACACCCTCGATGCGGCTATATCTCCCACGTGTCGAAGCACGACTTAGAGGCATAACCGCATTGAAAGCAATGTCGCAAGTGAGGTAATCTTCACACAACCCATGTAATACATAAGGGAAAAAGATACATAGTTGGCTTACAGTCGCCACTTCACACAATACATAAATAAACATCCATCATCGAGATTACACTCAAGGTCCGACTACGGATCCAAAATAAAAGAAGACTACCCAAATGCTACACGGATCCCCAATCGTCCCAACTGGCTCCACTACTAATCATCGTGAAAAGACACATAGTAACGACCACGTTCCTCGTCGAACTCCCACTTGAGCTCGGTTGCGTCACCTGCCACCGCATCGTCGGCACCTGCAACTATTTTGGTAGAATCTGTGAGTCACGGGGACTCAGCAATCTCACACCCGCGAGATCAAGACTATTTAAGCTTATAGGAAGGACAGAGTTGTGAGGTGCAGCTGCAGCAAGAGACTAGCATATATGGTGGCTACATCGCAAAAGAGAGCGAGAAGAGAAGCAAGGCACGGTCGTGAAGCTAGTAGCGATCAAGAAGTGATCCTGAAACTACTTACGTCAAACATAACTCCAACACCGTGTTCACTTCCCGGACTCCGCCGAGAAGAGACCATCACGGTTACACACGCGGTTGATGTGTTTTAATCAAGGTCAACTTCGGGTTTTCTACAACCGGACATTAAAAAATTCCCATCTGCCTCATAACCGCGGGCAGGGCTTTCGAAAGATAAAACCCTGCGGGGGTGTCCCAACTTAGCCCATTATAAGCTCTCACGGTCAACGAAGGATATTCCTTCTACCGAAGACCGACCGATCTCGGAATCCCGGACTACAAGACATCTCGACAATGGTAAAACAAGACCAGCAAAGCCGCCCGAATGTGCCGACAAATCCTGATAGGAGCTGCACATATCTCGTTCTCAGGGCACACCGGATGAGACAGGCTACGAGTAAAACCAGGCTTCGAGTTTCCCCAACACTCGGAGGAGCACTGGCCCCGGGGGGGGGGGGGGGCGCTAAAATAAAGATGACCCTCGGGCTCGCGAAAACCCAAGGGGAAAATATGGTGGTAGGTGGTCAAATGGTAAAACCAATGTTGGGCCTTGCTGGAGGAGTTTTATTGAAAGTGAATTGTCAAGGGGGTCCCATAAATCACCCAACCGTGTAAGGAACGCAAAATCAAGGAACATAACACCGGTATGACGGAAACTAGGGCGGAAAGAGTGGAACAAAACACCAGGCATAAGGCCGAGTCTTCCACCCTTTACCAAGTATATAGGTGCATTAATTAAATAAGAGATATTTTTATATCCCAAAATATCCATGTTCCAACAAGGAACAAACTTCATCTTCACCTGCAACTAGCAACGCTTATAAGAGGGCTGAGCAAAGCGGTAACATAGCCAATCAACGGTTTGCTAGGAAAGGATGGTTAGAGGTTTGACATGGCAATATGGGTGGCATGATATAGAAAGTGGTAGGTAACGTAGCATAGGAATAGCAAAAGAGCGAGCATCTAGCAAGCAAAGATAGAAGTGATTTCGAGGGTATGGTCATCTTGCCTGCAAGGTTCTCAGAGTTGTCGAAAGCTTGATCCTCGTAAGCATTCTCAACAGGTTCCTCATTCACGTACTCGTCTCCCGGCTCTACCCAGAGCAAGAACACAAGCAAAGGACCAACAATCAATCACGGGCGATGCACAAACAACATGATGCAAAACATGGCATGATATGCGAGATGTGAGATGCAATGCATATGCGTGCTCGGAAGGAAAATGATGAACAAGGCATCAACTTGGCAAACCAAGTATGCCGCTGGAAAATTGAGATGATTTCGGTTGAAATCGATATAAAGATCACCGGAATCGGATGCATGGTTTGCAAATGGCAAGCAAAACAAGAATGACACAATTCTGCCATTAACAACATGATACCACATCGCAAGCAACAAGAAATTAAGCTACTGCACCCAAACGTACCAAAAAAGCATATGGTAGTGATCTAATCAAGATGCTTGACAAAAGATGAACACTGATCTACGACTAAATCACACCATAACAGGTCCAAACAAGCATGGCAAAAGTGCAAAATATATCAGCTTCACAGACTTGGTGAACATACTAACATGCCAGAAATTAACAACAGGAAGGCATGTTTAGAGCAAGCAAACAAACTGCTACAAGAACAAGACATAGCAAAATATGGCATGGCATGAATCTTCTCAAGGCAGTGAACAGAAGTCCCTTACTGACTAAGAGCCAAAAGGGATCTGAAAATGTAATAGCACCCATGTCAATATAGCAAGTTTCGTTAACAGATTCAGCAAACAGGGCATGACATTGACAGAATTATGAAAGCATATTCGCGAGCTCGATGCACTCACTACAGAGCATTTGATGATAAACTAAGCATACATCCATCAAGAAGACATGGCATATAAGCTATACATGGCAAGAACAACATCATAGCATACACGGATCAACTACAACAACCTTGGCAAAATTGAATAACATGTAAACAACCTGCCAGGAAACATTTTATAGCAAAAGTAGAGCTCGATTGACTCAAGATATGGCACTCCATAATTGCAAAAAACATCCTTACTGAAGTATCTCAAAATATGCATGGATCTCTCTGTAGCATCAAGTTTACATGGCATAAAAAATAACAGCAGAACAGGGGCTGAAATCAGCAACATCATGAAGCCTAGTTTGCATGCTTGTGCTAGTCACCACAGAGATCACAAAAATACATGGCATACACCCCTGTAAATATGGCATGGCATAGTTCAAAACACATGTAGAGCTCAAGTTCATAAGATGCACACATTAATCATGGCAAAAATGACAAAAGTGCAAGTTCTGAAAAGAAACTGAAACTAACATCACATAGCCCTCTTCCAACAGCATTTCGGGCATCAAGATGAGCTCAAATGAAAATGATGCAGTGAGATAACATGATTTACTCGTCGAGGAGAACAATTAGGTATGCTATACGTCCAAAACGGAGCCACGAGTACAGAATTATGGTGTGACGAAAATGCAACAATTAATCTGCAGAATAAATAACTTAGAGGATTTCGGGGGTCAACCGGATAGATCTAAGGTTCGTCGCCCGAACCGAGGCGGCGGCGCTTGGTCACGGAGAGGCGCCGGAGAGGAGGAAGGAGGGCCGGGGAGGCACGGGCGGCAGAGGCGGCATGCGGCACGCGGCGGCTCGGGCCGGGCGGCAGTGAAGAGGCGGCGGAGCTCGCTGGGCGGGTGGCGGACGGCTGCGCGCGCCGGGGCGCATGGGCGCTGGCTCGGGGACGGGCGGCGGGCGAGGGCCTCGCCACGGGCCTCGCGGGCCCATGAGGTCGGCGGGCGATCTGGGGACCGCCCGGGACACATGGCGGCGGCGCGATTAGACCGGGCGGCGGGCGATCGCTATTCTTCAAGGCCGGACGTGTCCGGCGGCGGCGAGAGGAGCGGGGCTAGGGTTAGGGGCGGATTTGATCTGGAATTTCGGGGGAGGAGGTGTTTTTATAGGTAGGAGGAGTTAGGAAGCTCCAAATGAGATGCGGTTTTCGCCCACACGATCGTGATCGAACGGCGATGGACACGGAAGTGACTTAGATGGGTTATTGGGCTGTTTTGAAGGGGTGTTGGGCTGCAACACACAAGAGACCTTCCGTTTACCCGGTTAACCGTTGGAGTATCAAACGACCTCCAAATGGCACGAAACTTGACAGGTGGTCTACCGGTGGTGTACCAAGGCCACTTGGCAAGCTTCGGTCCATTCCGAGAATGTTTAACACCCGCTCACGAAAAAGAGACAAGAGGGGTGCGTCGGTGCATGTAGGAGTGTCGGATTGCAAAACGGACAACGGGAAAGATGCTCGGATGCATGAGACGACCACGTATGCAAATGAGATGCACATGATGACATGATATGAGATGCATGACATGAACAAAATGCAAAACGGAAGACAAAACCCAACCACGGAGGGAATACCATAGCACATAGCCGAAAATGGCAAGAGTTGGAGTTACAAATATGGAAAGTTACATCCGGGGTGTTACAATGTGGCAATAGAAGATGAGGCCATTTCAAAGAAGAAAGTGCTCAAGAAGGAGTATAGCTCAACTGCAGTAAAGCCAGGGATGAAGATCAAAAGGCCTGCAGGAAGACAACCAATGTCTAAATCCAGAGCCTCCACTCAAGCATCTTTGGAATCCCAACCCAAAGAGCCCGCTGCAGAAGGAAAGAAAAGGAAGGAAAGGGTCAAGAAGACCATGGCCAGAGTGATTGGAAAGCCTTCCATGATGGAAGAGGAGGAAGAAGAAGAGGTTGCTGCACCAGCACCCAAGGCATAAAAGCTGATGGGTGATGCTATAAAGTCAGGGGCTGCAACATCAAAGCCCAAAGAAGCACACAAAGCTTCCTCCAAGCCCAAGAGTGCACCTAGCTAAGAGGAATACCAGGAGTATACCAGCTGCTGAAAAGAACAAGGCCCCAGTGCCTGATGTTGCTACTGAGGAAGATGATGAAGGACAAGTCCTAAGGAACCTCAAACCCAAGATTCCAGACCACAATGATGCTCATCCTGTGGCTGAGAACATGAAGATCAGGAGAGACTTAGGGTTGAGGCTATGGAGAGAGTCAGATCCATATGCCACCAGGAGATGGACTGATGTTGATTACAGGTTCCATACAAAGAAACAGCAGGGTTTCTATGAGACAATCTTGTTGGACAAGAAGCCCATAGTGTGTGATATGAGGTGGGTCGACTGGACCTACATAAAGGAGAATGAGGAACATTATCCTGGAGTATATGACAGCTTCAGTGCGTGTGGAGTTGCAGACTTTGTTGGGCAGAAGCTCACAAACTGGAATGATGAGCTCATTATGCAATTCTACTCCACATCACATTTCTATCCAGATGGCAGGATAGTTTGGATGTCTGAAGGAACGTGATACCAATCAACTAGTGAGGAATGGGCAAGTCTGATCAATGCCCCAAAGGAGAGTGAAGATGACTTGGACGTTTATGCCTAGAAAAAGATGGATCACAACTCTATGTCACAGATGTACAAGGAGATCCCAGACAAAGCTCTTGAGACTTTCAAGCTTGGGTCAGTCCATTTTCTTCTGTCAGGGCTGCCAACGATCAACTGGATCCTAAGGCACACTCTTTTGCCCATATTAGGTGACCACAACATGATCAGAGGGCATGCAATTAATTTGCTACACATATTTTATGTGCCACAGAAATTCAAGGTCATGAGCCTCATGGTTGAGACTATCAAGAGGACAGCAGCAGACCAAAAGAGAAGTTGTGGATATACCCCAAAAATTCAGGAGTTGATTAACTCAAAGATGGGCACAGAAAAGTATACATTGGATAAGGAACACTTTGTTCTCTATCCTGACTTTGAGGACAATCAAGTTGTGATGAATGAGAATGAACCATCATCAGTACAAGCTCAAGAGAAGAAGGAGAAAGCAAAGAAAGAGAAGGCTGCCAAGATGCCAACACAAGAGGAGGCATCTGAATACTTTTTGAAGAGCAAGCAGGACCAGTGTCGGAGTAATGGGCCACGGGTAGGCAAAACCGAGGCCCCGGACCTTTCAAGACATCAGGGCAGGCTGCGCCCCTCAAGACCCCAAGACGAAGAGACGCTTTCTGAGAGTCGGCGGCAAGGCCGCCGACTGCCCCTCACGGCAGAGTCCCAGGGACGACTTCGAGATAAGCTGGCTCCTAACTGGCGGCTTCCAGAGAAGCTGGCTATGGGGAGTCGGCCCGCGGCTCCAACCACCTCCCTCCTTTGCAACTATGGACGGGACGGGGTGCGGCCACCGCGCGGCCCATCCCTGCCCCGTTCGCGAAGGGCAGGCATGGCCACAGTGCGCCGTACCAACGGAGATCTCCATCCGGCGCGACACTGTTGCCATGCCGGCCCTGACATCAGCCCCGTAGGCGGCGCCCTGAGCCCACGACGGCCTGTCTGTACGACCCAGAGACGGCGGGACCCGCTTTGTCGGTAGAAGTCTGACGGCGAGAGCGCCACAAGACGGACCCGTTGGGAGTCGGCCCCCAGGAGTCGGATGGCCCCTCCCACGGGCCCCGCACGCCATTAACCAGACAAGAGGGGAATGGCAACAGTGATCGCCCGTCAGGTGGCGGCACTGTTGCCATGACTCCATGAGCAAGCCAGCGTCATTAGAGGCGCGGCTACAGTAATCCGCAGCCGGCAAGACCCGCTCGCAGCGGACCAGGCCTGTCGGCCCCATGCCGGGCCCGTCGGCAGGGCCCACCCGTCAGCGGGGCCCACCAGTCGGCGGGCTCCAGCAGTCGGCGGAGAAGACGGCGACCTGAGAGACAGACGGGTGGGACCCGCGCCCAGCCGGATTACCGTTGTACCCCCGGGGGGTAGGCCCATATAAACCCCCCGGGGCACCCATGCAAAGGGTTGGACCCTGATAGTTTTAGACACACATAGAGGGAAGAGGAGAGCTAGCCGTGCCCTTCTCCTTCCTCACCCCGAACAGCTCAAGGAGCAACCTTGTACCCACTTTGCCATAGTGATCATGCGGAGACCCCGCAGAGCAGCATTAGGGGTGTTATCTCCACCGAGAGCCCTGTAGCTGGGTAAGATCCGCCGGCGTGCATGCCTTCACCTCATCCTGTTTCCAGGCTCCGACGATGTTCTACTCGCCCCCACCATGATAAGCCATCCTTTGGCATATGTCGCACCCAACCCCCGACATTTGGCGCCCACCATGGGACTAGGTGCACCGTCGTCCGGAGACCTTCTCTGGACGGGAACCCTTTTTCTCCCTGGCGAGCGCAGCCAGCCCGGCACGCCAGACGGAGTCTGCGCCGACGCGCTGCACGGCGCTGAGATCGCCTGCGCAGCCAGCTGCCTCACCGAACTTGTCGGCGAGGTTCGCCTCTCCGACGAGCCTGCATCAGACGCAGGCACGGGCGGCCCCGAGAGCCTCCTCGCGGGCCTCCTTGACCAACTCCACGTCGCCGGCGAGCCTGCCACGGACTTGGAGTCCGGAGGCTCCACCGACCGATCTTTGGTCGACTCCGACACCGCGCCGCCGACGCCGTTTCCCCACCAACGTGGTGGTCTACGACGAGCTGCTCCCTCGCGCGGAGAGCGGCGGAAGAACCGTCACAGAGGTGCTCGTCATCGGTCATGGCGAGCATTCCGGCGAAGGAGCTCATGACCCTCTCGACGGGGCTCTGCAAGACCTGACCACCCTATTCCAGAAGACGCTAACGCCGAGATGCTGGAGGCACGCCGCCTTCGGCTTGTCGAAGGCGCGAAGAAGCTGGCAAGCATGAGACGCTTGTTAGAAGCCTACCAGCGTGAGATGGATCGCGCTGTGGGCGGCTCGCCGGCCCCGAATGGGCCTAGCCGCCTAGGCACGGTCCAGCAGCGCGGCGTGGCCATCGCCAACCTGTTCGAAGCCAATCGCCCTGTATACACCACGCATGCGGAGAACATCCGCGCCGCCCAGGCGGCGGCGGACGAGCTAGACAACTTCGAGGGTGAAGAGCGCCGCCTCATGTCGGAGCGAGTCCAGCAGCTCCTCGACGCGGCTTGTCAGGACCCCGATCCTAAGTCACACCGATCTAGCATGTAACACATCATATCACTTTGCGGCCTCACGCACGGTATTCCCACGGGTGTCGCCTTACCATGGCCCGGGACCGTTTGCGCCTTTTGGCTCACGTATATGATAGTGTCGCTAGCATCCATATGACAAAGAACCGGGCCGACATGGCTAGTCGTGAACCCAAAGCGGCGCTTAACCTATGGGGACAAGCATACATGAATCACATCGAGCATGTCGGTCATCAACGTATAAATTCGGGCTGTAGCACTTTGGGCTAACAGGACTGCGGTATCCAGGGCTGTATCAGGCTAGGCAAGACTCATAATATCACCGCGTTACATTTCCCCGAAGTGACAGACTTAGGAACGAAGTGAAACACATGACGGCCAGTCAAGTTTCCAAGCAGTAGTGCTGGGCTAGCAGGACTCCGGTGAACCGGTCTGGAGCGGACTACTATCGCTCAGAAGCACAAGACTACACGTCCCCATAAGAGAGGCTGCCAAGGATAAACACCTAGTTTGTCGGATCCCACACATACCAAGCATTTCAAACATACACACATTATGCTCAATATGCGTAGATACAACATGGCATCACAACATAACTCTCGACTCAAATATCTATCAATAGGCTCCGAGGAGGCGAGATATTACAAACATGGGTCTCATGACCCAACACTCGAGCATACAAGTCAAAACACAAGCGGAAGCTAATCATGTCTGAGTACGTACAACTATAAATGAAGAAGGCCGAGAAGCCCGACTATCTACCGAGATCTGCCGAGGGCACAAGATCGTAGCTCGGGTAACAAGCTAACCGTCAAGTCCAAGCGGAACTACTAAGCGAGACTGAAGTCTCTCTGCAAAAGCGTAAAATAAGCAAACGTGAGTGCAAACGTACTCAAGAAGACTTACATCAGAACTAGCTACATATGCATCATTATCAAAAGGGGGTGGTGGAGTTTGACTGCAGCAAGCCAGCTTTGACTCGGTGGCTATCCTGAACTACGACTGCAAATAACTCTTTTGAGGTGGCGCACATGAGTCCACATATTCACCATATCAATACACCACTATGGACCCGCTCCCGTCTCCCTACGAGAACGCAATCCATAGCACTCACGCTTATCTTGCGCATTTTAGAGTATCCACTTTCACTTGTCTATGAACTGATATAGGCAACCTGTAAGTCCTTCTCCGTGGACACGGCTATTCGAATAGATCATATTAAACCCTGCAGGGGTGTACTTCTTCACACACACTCTCACCACTTACCGCCATTTACACGACATGTACTCGGCAACCTTCAAGCGGAAGCCCAACGTGGGTGTCGGCCACGACCTACCTAAACACACAAGTCCCAAGTCCAGGTTTATCGCCTATTCGGGTTCCATCCGCAGGAGTCCGCCGAGGTTTCCCATACAGCCCGAACGATGTGTGCAGGGTTCCCGAGACACCAAACGGGCGGATCAAGACACCGGCCACGGTGCCTACCGCAACACAACCCACCCCTATGGTCAGCGTTGCGTCTGGCCCCCAAGATGCTACAAACACCGTGAAACTACTTGCAACTCCCGGACTGAGGACAAGAGTGGTTAAGAAGCCGAGAGGGTCCATTGGTTTCGGGCCCAATGCGTGGTAGTAATCTGTTTCATGGATCACATACAGACCTCAGTTCACGAGGACGGCTGCAATGAGACAACCCACCATGTACTCCTACATGGCCTCTCACCGCTACCTTTACCAAATCGTGTTCACACACTTAGCTCACACACGCAGTGGGACATGTTCACACACCTCCGATTCATCCCGATGAATCAGACCTGACTCAACTCTAAGCAAAGCAGGCATGACAACAAGCATAAATGAGTAGGCACAACATGGCTCAAACAATTCCTACTCATGCTAGTGGGTTTCATCTAATTCTTGTGGAATGACAGTCATGCAAAGGATCAAGGGGTTCAGCTACCGCAGCAAGTAACAGTTGAATCGATGTTGTTCTAATGCAATGAAATAGAGCAGGAGCGAGAGAGTGGGATTGTATCGGAATGAACAAGGGGGTTTTGCTTGCCTGGCACTTCTGAAGATAATATAGTTCTTCATCGGTGTCATCGAATTCATCGCTTGATGCGTCGCTCATCGAGAGAGGGACAATTACCGGCAAACAAGAGAGAACACAATCAATGCAATGCACATTCACATGAATGACATGTCATGTTAAGGTACTGAATTCACCTAATGCAACAAGAATCCAAGTTAATTGAAGTGGAATTCAAACAAGGTTGAACTCCAACTCCAAATGTTATTTCATAATTTGCCCTAATCATGATTCATCCTATTCAGTGAGGTTAACTTGTTCAATCATGCATGAAAATGCCATAAACAGATTCTTCATATTTTTCTGATCATTTTTGATATATAAATTATTTAATTTGGAGTTACAGATTAAAAGTTATGAATATTTGAAGTTTGGGGTATTTTCTGAAATTCCCTGAATTAAATTAAATCCAAAAAACTAGTTATTGCGTCAGCCTGACTTCAAGGTGACGTCAGTGGTCAACAGGTCACGGTCCGGTCAAACCTGACAGCGGGTCCCGCATGTCAGTGTGATTAGTTTAGCTAATTATCAATTAAACTAAACCTGATTAATTAACGGCTGGCCCCACATCATAGGGTCAACAGGTCAACTAGGGCCCACTGTGATCAAAGTCGGCGTCGGCTGCGGCGTCTAGCCAGCGAGCCCGGCCAGCGGCGAGTGGTTTTAGCCACTCCGCGACCAAATGGGCCGCGGAGGGTATCTATGTGGAGCTGGGGATGAGCCGAAGCTCTTGGTGGGGTTAGCTGGGGTCGGGGTGGCCGGAATCGGCGCCGGCGACGACCTAGGCGGCCGCCGGAGCTCGGGCGAGCTCGAGCTCGACGCTGATGCACTAGAGGGGAAAGCGGAAGGCGCTGCGGGCTCCTGGGAGGCGGCGAACTTGGTAGCGTGCTCGGGCGCAAGCTAGGGTGGCCTGCCACGGGCGCCATGGCCCGGCGAAGAGTTCTCGGGTGCGGCGGTTGGCGCGGGTAGGGGAGCGATCGACCGTGGGGAGAGGGGAAGCAGGCGGTGAGCTCACGTGGATCCCGTAGAGGTGGACGGCGGGCTCGGGGAAGACCGAGCAGCCCGGGTCGGCAGCGGCGATCCTCGGTGGCCGAGGAGGGAAAGACGTCGGGCGGGCGCCGGGGCTTCTCCGGTCGTGTGACTCGGTGAGGAGGTAGGGAACGAGGTGGCGGAGCTCGAGGATAGCTTCAGGCGGCCGGGGATGGCCGTGGCTTGTGGTGCACGTCGGCAAGGGCGGGCGTTGCTCGGGTTCGGGAGAGAGAGGCGAGAGGAGGGAACGAGGGAGAGGGGAGATCGAGGGGTCCAGGGGTCGAGGGGGTTTCGTGGCGCCATGGGAGGCGCCCAGAGCGTCGGGAGTGAAGCGAGGCAGGGTGGAGGTGGCTGCTGGCAAGCGTCGACACGCCTCTGCCTACTGGCAGAGGTTGAAGACGGTGGGGAGCTGGGCTGGGCCTCAACCACAGTGCTGGGCCAGATGGGATGCCAGGTGGGCTGCAGGTAAGTCAGGTAAGCTGGGCCAGGTCAGTTCCTTCCTTTCTCTTTATTTATGTTTTCTATTATCCTAAAAACTCTGCGGCTTTATTAAAAATATCCAGGCACTTTTTAAAAATCACCAAACTGTGCATGCCCAATGTATAGAATATATCTAACATGGAACATTTCAGTTTAGGAGTATTTGGGCATTTGAAATATTTTATGTAATTTTAAATGCCCAAACTCAAATACTTATGATTTAATTCAAAGATCCAAATGTCATGGAGAAATGTGCAACATCTCTCAAGTTATCAAGTTTCAAGATTTTTCCAAAAATGGTGAACATTTTTGAAGGCCATTTGGATTACTGAAAATATTTTGAAGTTGAACCTATTTGAATTGCTTTGGTGCTAGGGTTGGGCAATCCCCATTTCAAATTTCATGAAAATTAAACATGATGCATGGATGCTAAAGCAAAAACAAACAAGGGCTGATCTGGGGCTGTGACAACTCACCCCCACTAAACTAGAATCTCGCCCCGAGATTCAAGATGTGAGGCAAGAGGAAAAGGGGGGCACAAACTAATAACATGAGCTCCAAGATCCAACTGTCTTCTCGAGGTGTTGATCTGTTGACTCAAGACAATCTTGACGTCTTGCTCTCGAAATCTTCACTCAACACGACAACAGAAAGAAGGGGAAACCCTACAGGATTTGATCTTCTTGAAGATCGAGCAACTCAAGATCAGTTCATGGAGAGACGTAAGAACAACTCTTGAGTTGAGACACCAAACACACATTAGGAATGATGGTAGAGAAATGGATGACGAAGGTTCAAATTGGTAGGCAACCATTCCATGCGTAAGTAAAATGGTGCATGGTTTCAAAGTAACAAGGAGATGATTGCCATGACTCCATAACAGGACACCTTAGGAAAAGTGACTCGTTGGACTGTTCCTTAAGTGGCAAAAAGAATTACTTTTGATCCATAGATCCTTGGAACTCTTCATACCAGCTTAAGGCAATTTACAATTGATTGATTGAGAGAGCTCGAGGTAATGGCATACTCGAACTAGAATGGATGATGTGGACTACCTTGTTGAAGACAACATAATGGATGATTTTGCTTATCACCGGAAATGGATGGGACCCATGGTAAGTCCACTTTTGAAGATAATATTGGACAGCAACTACCGAGAAAGGCAGCCCATGGGGAGTTGGCACAATAGGGTGCAAGCTGGGAACAAAATGCAAATGCTGGGAATGTTCCAACCATCATATCTGCCTGAGATTCAGATCTGGTTGGTGTTAGGATATTCCAGTCTCATCGAGTCTAGAAAGAAAAATGAAAGTTTGCAACACAAATCGACAGAAAGATGTTGCGAGATTCTCGGGAATGAACTACGATAGCAAGCTCCAAAACATGAGTTGGTTCTGCTACTAATAAGTAAACACGTTGTCCTAGACAAGCATTACCACCTAGTAGTCTTATAATAAAACACTACCGAGTTCAGGTTGGGCACCATCAACAAGGATATCGAAGTCGTGTGCATGAACTAGTATTCGCACATCAACTCCTTTTCCTTGAACAATTCAACCAGTGGCTTGGTATGCTAGGAATACATATAGAATGAAGGTTGCAAGTCTCCAGACTACACAATACTTCGCACATATGCATGATCGACTTGGGATGATTCCAAGGAACCAAAACAAACCTTTCTCAAATTCATGGCGGCAACTTGCACCTAAAGCACATGAATTAGAGGAAGTCACTACTTTCATCCAAACATAAGCTTCATGAACGGCACACGAAGAAATGCTTACACAAGTTTCCAACACTAGGTTGATGTTCAACATGACTCATGGGGGAGACAAAATGCTATTGATGGGCTCAACAGCAACTCATCGAAATTTCCATATCACTGGACTTCCACCATCATGTGAACACGGTGATAGTATTGGTCAGACCAAAAGATGTAATGGTGTATGCTCGAGGGGTCAATCACGAGTAAGACAACATTACGAGCATCGTTGGTACTGATTTGATTTGACGATAGCCCACACTCAAATCAAAGGATTGATGAGACCATAGGTCCAAAGCAATCGATCACGAGGACCAATCGATGAAAATATCATCTTTCTTCAACACACACTACACAAGAATATCCCTTTGGAACGAACTAAGTCAGGCAAGCTTTTATCCTCCAACTCTCCAAGTTGTTCTTTGGCTTAACCAACTAGCTCAGGGATATCCAACACAGATTCTTGGAGAAAGGGTGGTTCACAAGAAACCAACTTGATCACGAGTTCAACATAACAGTCAGGGGACAACCTGGTAATACTTCCGAGAAGATATTCGGAAAATCACAAACCACCGGTATGTTACTAAGCTCGAAAACAATCTTGCTTTTGAGGGCAAGACGATATGATCAGATGAGTGAGGACTTGACAAGATCCTAACTCATCAATCGAAGAGTGCACCGAAAATAAGGACTAGGTAGCACGATCAATCTTAGGATGATGATTTAATAACCAACATGCTAAGAATGAGGATATTGTCCATTAACTACCAAACAACGAGATTGCTAGGAGTATCGATTTCACACATCACAGTTCACTTGTCGGCATTCCGGTTACAACAACACGGGACCAAGGAATGAATGATGATGGTGAGAAGTATCACTACGTCAAAAATTCATGAGAGTTGGTGCAATTATCATGACACTCTTGACATAAAGATGGTAACACTCCAAGTTAGAGCAGAATCAAAGCTGGATTGGCATTTTAATCTGCGGAATACAATTGCTTTGACCCAATCCTGGATATGGATGAGGTACTGGAGTTTGTTTCTCCTAGTCATTCCGGAATAGAATGGCTTGACGGACCACATGAGTAATAGGCATCGATAAACGAATGCACGCATACCCTTGACTATCAATTGACAGGCGGGGTCAGAGTACAACTAAAGAGGGACAATTCAAGGAACATATAATTTTTCGAGTTGTGGAAGCATGGATTAGTATATCGAGCAAGGCTCAACATTTCTCCCGGATAACCCATGCAGAAAGTAGAATTGGCAGATTCACAATATGGAATGGAGAACTCCTCAAGAGTACTCTGATTGTGATCTTTTGGTTCAAAAGAACTTCTGCCATAAATAGTTCATGTCATTTGGAAGAAGGAAATACGACAGACCTCGAGGACTGTCGCAAGGTTACTAATATCCTAAAGGGGCTAGCAAATACTAACAACATGAAGTAGGGTGAATCTCGGGTCCAAGAACCCCTGATTAGAATACCTACAAACTAAATTGCATCGCGGGATGCTTTCAAGAATAATGGCCAGAATCATCACACTGGGGATACAAAAGCATTGCGAAATTGCTAGGTGACTTTATAAACAACTAGGTTCATAATAATAGCTCCAACATATATGTCGAGCAATGGAGTACCTCGACTGACTGGTTGGTGTGCTTAATCTGGCCCAAAAGGACATCAGAAACGGGTAGAAAGAATTTGCAAATGCATCAGACTATTTAGAGACATGGGATGACTCGGACAGCATAACGGCTGTAAATGCTCACAATGATTTGAGACATCCTGCAAAAATGGTGGCATAACCACTTAACAACATCATATCAAAGTTCCGAGATCAACAGTAATCATACAGAATTAGTAGGAACTGAACTGGGGATTAAAACCAACAATCTTAAAGGTCTATGGATTAGTAACACGTCATCCTGATAGATAGATGAGAGGGCCTAGTTCTTAACCCCGTAGAAGAGAAGAGGATGACTCAGATCAGAAGGCCATGAGATATAAGGAGTAAAAAGAGCCTTACGTTCCCTTCCACAATCAATTCCCTTACATAACTAAAGCATTTCTAGACACAAGTTCGACCAGTTTGGCTTGGTAATCCTACAGCAACAGGCTCGATACCAACGCTGTCAGACCCCGATCCTAAGTCACACCGATCTAGCATGTAACACATCATATCACTTTGCGGCCTCACGCACGGTATTCCCACGGGTGTCGCCTTACCATGGCCCAGACCGTTTAAGCCTTTTGGCTCACGTATATGATAGTGTCGCTAGCATCCATATGACAAAGAACCGGGCCGACATGGCTAGTCGTGAACCCAAAGCGGCGCTAACCTATGGGGACAGGCATACATGAATCACATCGAGCATGTCGGTCATCAACGTATAAATTCGGGCTGTAGCACTGGCTAACAGGACTCCGGTAACCCGGGCTGTAACAGTTAGGCAGGACTCCGAATAACACCGCGTGACATTTCCCGAAGGGATGTATATAGGAACAAAGTGAAACACATGCCGGCCAGTCAAGTGTCCAAGCAGCAGTAGTCTTTGGGCTAGCAGGACTCCGGTGAACCGGGTCAGAAGCGGACTACTATCGCTCAGAAGCACGAGACTACATTTCCCCATATGAGAGGCTGCCAAGGATAAACAACTAGTTTGTCGGATCCCACACATACCAAGCATTTCAAACATACACACATTATGCTCAATATGCGTAGATACAACATGGCATCACAACATAACTCTACGACTCAAATATCTATCAATAGGCTCCGAGGAGCGAGATATTACAAACATGGGTCTCATGACCCTACACTCGTGAGCATACAAGTCAAAACACAAGCGGAAGCTAATCATGTCTCGAAAGTACGCATAACTATAAATGAAGAAGGCTGAGAAGCCCGACTATCTACCGAGATCTGCCGAGGGCACAAGATCGTAGCTCAGGTAACAAGCTAACCGTCGAAGTCCAAGCGGAACTACTAGCGAGACTGAAGTCTCTCTGCAAAACGTAAAATAAGCAAACGTGAGTGCAAACGTACTCAGCAAGACTTACATCAGAACTAGCTACATATGCATCATTATCAAAAGGCGGTGGTGGAGTTTGACTGCAGCAAGCCAGCTTTGACTCGGTGGCTATCCTGAACTACGACTGCAAGTAACTCTTTTGAGGTGGCGCTGCAGTCCACATATTCACCATATCAATACACCACTATGGACCCGCTACCGTCTCCCTACGAGAACGCCATCCATAGCACTCACGCTTATCTTGCGCATTTTAGAGTATCCACTTTCACTTGTCTATGAACTGATATAGGCAACCCAGAAGTCCTTCTCCGTGGACACGGCTATTCGAATAGATCATATTAAACCCTGCAGGGTGTACTTCTTCACACACGCTCTCACCACTTACCGCCGTTTACACGACATGTACTCGGCAACCTTCAAGCGGAAGCCCAACGTGCGTGTCGGCCACGACCTACCTAAACACACAAGTCCCAAGTCCAGGTTTATCGCCTATTCTGGTTCCATCCGCAGGGAGTCCGGCCGAGGTTTCCCATACAGCCCCGAACGATGTGTGCAGGGTTCCCGAGACACCAAACGGGCGAATCGGTACACCGGGCCACGGTGCCTACCGCAACACAACCCACCCCTATGGTCAGCGTTGCGTGCGCCCCCCAGCATGCTACAAACACCAGAAACTACTTGCAACTCCCGGACTGAGGACAAGAGTGGTTAAGAAGCCGAGAGGGTCCATTGGTTTCGGGCCCAATGCGTGGTAGTAACTGTTTCATGGATCACATACACATGATCTCAGCCTCGAGGACGGCTGCAATGAGACAACCCACCATGTACTCCTACATGGCCTCTCACCGCTACCTTTACCAAATCGTGTTCACACACTTAGCTCACACACGCAGATGGGACATGTTCACACACCTCCGATTCATCCCGATGAATCAGACTGACTCAACTCTAAGCAGCAGCAGGCATGACAACAAGCATAAATGAGTAGGCACAACATGGCTCAAACAATTCCTACTCATGCTAGTGGGTTTCATCTAATTCTTTGTGGAATGACAGTCATGCAAAGGATCAAGGGGTTCAGCTACCGCAGCAAGTAAATGATTGAATCGATGTTGTCCTAATGCAATAAAATAGAGCAGGAGCGAGAGAGTGGGATTGTATCGGAATGAACAAGGGGTTTTGCTTGCCCGGCACTTCTGAAGATAATATAGTTCTTCATCGGTGTCATCGAATTCATCGCTTCTGACGTCGTCTCTTGAGAGGGACAATTACCGCAAACAAGAGAGAACACAATCAATGCAATGCACATTCACATGAATGACATGTCATGTTAAGGTACTGAATTCACCTAATGCAACAGTAATCCAAGTTAATTGAAGTGGAATTCAAACAAGGTTGAACTCCAACTCCAAATGTTATTTCATAATTTGCCCTAATCATGATTCATCCTATTTAGTGAGGTTAACTTGTTCAATCATGCATGAAAATGCCATAAACAGATTCTTCATATTTTTCTGATCATTTTTCATATATAAATTATTTAATTTGGAGTTACAGATTAAAAGTTATGAATATTTGAAGTTTGGGGTATCTTCTGAAATTCCCTGAATTAAATTAAATCCAGAAAACTAGTTATTGCGTCAGCCTGACGTCAAGGTGACGTCAGTGGTCAACAGGTCACGGTCCGGTCAAACCTGACAGCGGGTCCCGCATGTCAGTGTGATTAGTTTAGCTAATTATCAATTAAACTAAACCTGATTAATTAACAGGGCTGGCCCCACCTGTCATAGGGTCAACAGGGTCAACTAGGGCCCACCGTGGTCAAAGTCGACGTCGGCTGCCGGCGTCTAGCCGCCGGCGAGCCCGACGCGGCGGCGAGAGTGGTTTTGGCCACTCCGGCGACCAAATGGGCCGCGGAGGGTATCTACGTGGAGCTGGGGACGAGCCGAAGCTCTTGGTGGGGTTAGCTGGGGTCGGGGTGGCCGGAATCGGCGCCGGCGACGACCTAGGCGGCCGCCGGAGCTCGGGCGAGCTCGGGCTCGACGCTGCGGTGCACTAGAGGGGAAACGGAAGGGCGCTGCGGGCTCCTGGGAGGGCGGCGAACTTGGTAGCGTGCTCGGGCGCAAGCTAGGGTGGCCCTGGCCACGGCGGCGCCATGGCCGGCGGCGAAGAGTTCTCGGGTGCGGCGGTTGGCGCGGTTAGGGGGAGCAGTCGACCATGGGGAGAGGGAAGCAGGCGGTGAGCTCACGTGGATCCCGTGAGGTGGACGGCGGGCTCGGGAAGACCGAACGGCGGCGATTCGACGGGCGGCGATCCTCGGTGGCCGAGGAGGAAAGACGTCGGGCGGCGCCAGGGGCTTCTCGGTCGTGTGACTTCGGTGAGGAGGTAGGGAAGCAGGTGGCGGAGCTCGAGGATAGCTTCAGGCGGCCTGGATGGCCGTGGCCGGTGGTGCACGTCGGCGGCGGCGGGCGCGTTCGGGTTCGGGAGAGAGAGCGAGACAGAGGAGGGAACGAGGGAGAGGGAGAGATCGAGGGGGTCCAGGGGGTCGAGGGGGGTTTCGTGGCGCTGCGGGAGGCGTCCAGAGCGTCGGGGGAGTGAAGCAGGCAGGGTGGAGGTGGCCTGCGCGCGGCGTCGACACGCCTCTGCCTACTGGCAGAGGTTGAAGACGGTGGGGAGCTGGGCTGGGCCTCAGCCACAGTGCTGGGCCAGATGGGACGCCAGGTGGGCTGCAGGTAAGTTAGGTAAGCTGGGCCAGGTCAGTTCCTTCCGTTCTCTTTATTTCTGTTTTCTATTATCCTGAAAACTCTGCGGCTTTATTAAAAATATCCAGGCACTTTTTAAAAATCACCAAACTGTGCATGCCCAATGTATAGAATATATCTAACATGGAACATTTCAGTTTAGGAGTATAATTTTAAATGCCCAAACTCAAATACTTATAATTTAATTCAAAGATCCAAATGTCATGGAGAAATGTGCAACATCTCTGGTTACTGTTTCCAACATTTTTCCAAAAATGGTGAACATTTTTTAAGGCCATTTGGATTACTGAAAATATTTTGAAGTTAAACCTATTTGAATTGCTTTGGTGCTAGGGTTTGGGCAATCCCCATTTCAAATTTCATGAAAATTAAACATGATGCATGGATGCTAAAGCAAAAACAAACAAGGGCTGATCTGGGGCTGTGACACGGCTGCCGCATAGAACGCCGGCTTCTGCACAGAGGCGCCGAAGTGACAAAATGACGACCTGCCTCCCCGCTGAGATCAAGGCGCGACGTCTCGGACACCGACTGGCGGTGTCCGCGGAAGAAAAAACAAGGATCCGGCTGTCAGCCACAATCGGACTCACATCTCCATCAAGCGCGACCAAGACGGCTGCCCAAGAGCAGTGGAACGACGGGACGACTATGTGCCTCCTCCTCCTCGCAAAGAAAGGCGAGTCTCCCCGCCACCCGTCGAGCATCCGACTCTCGGCGACCGCCTTGGCCGCCGAGAGGGAGTCGGAGAAAACGAAGCCCGCCACCGGATCGACCGACTCCACCGATCCCTGGCGCTGGAAGAAGAAGACGAGTTGGGTCCGCCCTGTTTCGGACCTCGCATCCGAGACGAGCCCTTTCCCAGAGGGTTCACGCTCCCCCAAGATACGCCCAAGTACACCGGCTCCATAAAGCCGGAAGATTGGCTGGTTGACTACTCCACGACCATCAACATAGCGAACGGCAACAAGCGTGTTGCCGTAAAGTATGTTCCACTCATGCTCCAGGGCACGGCCCGGACATGGTTGAACAGCCTGAAGCCCCGCAGCTTCAACAGCTGGGTCGACTTCACCGAAGCCTTCGTCCGCAACTTCACAAGCACGTACAAGTGACCTCCCAAGCCTCGCCAGCTTTCCTTGTGCGTTCAAGGCCCCAACGAGTCAACTCGCGACTACCTCACGTGCTGGGCCGAGCTTCGGAACTCCTGCGAGGGCATGCACGAGGTGCAAGCTATCGAGTACTTCACCACCGGGTGCGGAGAAGGCACCCTCCTCAAGCACAAGCTCCTCTACGACAAGCCGGAGACCCTCGACGAGCCGCTGATCATAGCAGACAAATGCATACAGCCGATTCATCCATGAAGGCGGAGATTCAAGTTAGTGCGACCGGCAAAGTGGCCCCTCAGGCTCCCAGAACTCCGGCTGGAGACGCCAGTCGGCGACAACAACAAAATGATCACAAGTGCAAGGCCCCACAGCCGGCTTCCAGCAGCCGGCAGGTTCATGGTCGAAGACCAAGAGCCGGAGGGCAGCCTCCGGCCAAGCGGCAGAAAGGCGGCAAGTCCAACTGGTTGCCGGCCTTCTCTTACGAGCAGACTCTAGATGGTCCCTGCAAGTTCCACAGCGGCGCGAAGCCGTCAAACCACACCACCCGAAAGTGCCACTGGCTCACTAGGATCGCCAAGGGAGACGGCCTCCTGCCTCCCCCACCTGCTGGACCGCCGCCTCCACCGCAACCCCAGCAGTCGGCTGTCAGGCCAGTCGGCGCAGTACAAGATGAGTACCCAGAAGAGCACGGAGCCTATGTGGTGTTCACCAGTGTGGCCTACAGAAAGTCGTCTGCTCCCGCGGCTGAAAGTAGTCGGCTAGCCGAGTCCCTGGTGATCGCGGCTGAGAAGAGGCTTCTTGATCAGGTTGTGGCGATGGCCGGCAAGCAGCCCGAGATATCGCCCAACCCCAAGGAGAAGAAGATACCATTGGACCCGAAGCACCCAGAGAGGCACGCTGTCATAGGTGCAAACCTTGACAGTAAATAGGAAGGCGAGCTCGTCGATTTCCTCCGAGAGAATCAGGACATCTTCGCATCGTCCCCTAAAGACATGCCAGGTGTACCGACAGAATTCGTCGAGCACAAGTTACATGTCCGATCTGATGTGAAGCCCGTCAGGCAGCCCTTGCGCTGCCTGTCAGAAGAGAAGAGAAGATTTGTTGGAGAAGAGATAGCCCGGCTCCTAGCAGCCGGCTTCATTATGGTAGTGTTTTTTCTAGAATGGTTAGCAAACCCGATCCTGGTACCGAAGAAGAACAAGCAGTGGCGGATGTGTATTGACTACACAAGCCTCAACAAAGCTTGCCCCAAGGACCCGTTCGCTCTACCGAGAATTGATCAGGTGATAGACTCCACAGCCGGATGCGAGCTGTTGAGCTTCTTAGATGCATATTCAGGATATCACCAGATCAAGTTGAACCCAGCTGACAGACTGAAGACCGCCTTCATCACGCCGTTTGGAGCCTTCTGCTACCTGACCATGACGATTGGCTTGAGGAATGCCGGCACCACCTTTCAGCGTTGCATGTAGAAGTGCCTCCTCAAGCAACTCGGGAGAAACGCCCACGTCTACGTGGACGATGTGGTGGTGAAGACGGAAAAGCATGGAACACTGCTGGAAGACCTTAAGGAAACCTTTGAGAACCTGCGCCGATTCCAGATCAAGCTCAACCCTGAGAAGTGCGTCTTCGGAGTGCCAGCCGGCCAACTCCTTGGCTTCCTGGTCTCTGAACGCGGCATAGCGTGCAACCCTGTAAAGATCAAGGCCATCGAGAGGATGGAAGTACCCCGCCGACTGCTAGATGAGCAAAAGTTCACCGCCTGCTTGGCGTCCATCAGCCGATTTATCAGTCGGCTGGGCGAGAAAGCTCTCCCTTTATACCAGCTCATGAAGAAGACCACCTTCTTCGAATGGAACCACAAGGCGGACGAAGCTTTTCTCCAGTTGAAGAAAATGCTGACTACTCCCCCTGTGCTGGCGGCCCCGACTTCTAAAGAGCCTATGCTCCTGTACATTGCCGCCACCAGCCGGGTAGTCAGCACAGTCATTGTAGTTGAACGCAAGGAGGAAGGCAAGGCGCTACCTGTCCAGAGACCGGTATATTACCTGAGAGAAATCGCCGACCTCCATGCAGAACTACCCCCACTACCAGAAGATGTGCTACGGCGTGCACTTTGCCGCCAAGAAGTTGAAGCCTTAATTTCAAGAGCATCCAATCACTGTGGTTTGCACAGCCCCACTAGCCGAGATCATCGGAAGCCGAGATGCTTCTGGCCGAGTGGCCAAATGGGCCATAGAGCTGCCCCCCTACACCATCTATTACCAGCCCCGCACCGCCATCAAGTCGCAAGCACCGCGAGACTTCCTCGCCGACCGGGCCGAGACCCGATACTACCGCCGCCAAAGGTTCGACTCCACCCATTGGCGGATGCATTTCGATGGCTCCAAGATGCGCACCGGCTTGGGAGCCGGCGTTGTCCTCACTTCCCCCAAAGGCGACAAGCTCAAATATGCGCTGCAGATCCATTTTGCCGCCTCCAACAACGTTGCCGAGTACGAGGCGCTCATTCACGGGCTCCGGCTTGCCAACGAACTTGGCATTCGCCGGATCCAGTGTTATGGCGACTCCGATTTGGTGGTCCAGCAGTCATCTGGCGATTGGGATGCCAAAGATGCAAACATGGCGAGCTACCGTTTCCTTGTACGGCAACTCAGTGGGTATTTCGAGCGGTGCGAGTTCCTTCACGTGCCAAGAAATGACAACGACCAAGCAGACACCCTGGCACGAATCGGCTCCACCCGCCAAGCAATACCATCCGGCGTCGCCCTTCAGCGCCTCCTCAAGCCATCTGTCAAGCCTTCACCAGAATCAAACTCCATCTTTGCGCCGGCTCCCCCTGAAGAAGTCGGATCCGAGTCAAGAGCCCCACCAGACGGCATGAGAATTCTTACAGATGGCTCCAAGAATGCCGCAGTCGAAGCCGGCCCGGGGACTGCGGCGACCAGTCCTAACATTCCAGAGCTCGGCCCGGGGACTGCACTAGTCGGCCCGGGGACTTCATCAATCCAGCAAGCGGCCACGGACTCCAGCCCGCCGCCTCCCAGCCTAGCCGCCCTCGTCCAAGTAGCAGCGCTGGCAGTTGAAGAAATAGCAGCACCCTCATGGGCCCAGCCCATCCTGAAGTTCCTAGTGAGCAGAGAGCTGCCAACCGATGAAATCTTGGCTTGGCAAGTACAACGCCGAGCGGCAGCCTACACCATAGTCAACAGAGAGCTGATCAGGCGCAGCGTCACTAGTGTCTACCAGCGCCGCGTCGAGCCAGAGCAAGGCCAAGCGATTCTCGAATACATCCATCAAGGGGAGTGCGGCCACCATGCGGCCTCAAGAGCACTCGTCGCCAAAGCCTTTCGACACGGTTTCTTCTGGCCAACTGCCCTGGAGGAGGCCAAGGAATTAGTCAAAAAATGCAAGGGGTGCCAGATTTTCCGCTCCAAGCCGTATCAGCCGGCTTCCGCACTCAAGACTATCCCCATCGCCTGGCCCTTTGCTGTTTGGGGCCTGGACATGGTGGGACCATTCAAAGCAGCACGAGGTGGCCTAACTCACTTAGTTGTCGCGGTGGACAAGTTCACCAAGTGGATAGAAGTAAAGCCCATCAAGAATTTGAATGGTCCGAATGCAGTGACTTTCATCACCGACATCACGACTCAGTACGGCATACCACACAACATCATCACCGACAATGGCACAAATTTTGCCAAAGGCGCCCTGGCCCGTTTCTGCGTGACACAAGGCATCTGACTGGACTTAGCGTCCGTTGCCCATCCGCAGTCAAACGGCCAGTGGAAGCGAGCAAACGGCCTCATCATGTCGGCATCAAGCCTCGATCGGTCGAACCACTGGAGCGTTCGGCCGGCTGTTGGCTTGATGAGTTGACAGCCGTCCTCTAGAGTCTGCGCACGACTCCAAACAAGTCAACCGGCTTCACACCTTTCTTCCTCGTCTACGGTGCTGAAGCAGAAGAAGCACGTCAAGACGGCGTCGATCTGCTGGAAGAGGGCCGGCTGTTGGCACTCAGCCGGTCCAGCATCTACCAGCGGAGCCTGCGCCGATACTACAATAGGAAGGTCAGGCCGAGATCTTTCCAAGAGGGCGACCTTGTGCTCCGACTGATCCAGCGAACAGCCGGCCAGCACCAGCTGTCGGCGCCTTGGGAAGGCCCCTTCATTATCGACAAAGTCTTTGCAACGACTCCTACTACTTGATCGACGCCGAAGCCCGAAAGGCCAAGAAGAGGGACGACTCCGGCAAAGAGACGGAACGGCCATGGAATGCAAATCTTCTCCGAAGATTTTACAGTTGATGCAGTATGTACCACTCTACCCTTTGTATTAAAGTACCAAGACTTCGGGCCCCCCGAGACGAGCTCGGGGGCTGCCCTTTTTGTTAATTGTATGATAAGAATTATGCCTTCGAGTATGCTACTTTTTTGTTATGCCGCCTGGCACCGGGTTCGACTAGTCGGCCCGGGGACTCGCCGCCTCGCTCTATGGAATGCTTCCTGCAGTCGGACAAGTAGTGTGTGGTGCCTAAGCCGTCTCCTGTCAGAAGCCGCAGCTCGTAGAGCGACTGTTTGGTGGGCAGGAGTAAGGAAGAATGGGCGCCCACATGAAAAATGGCTAAGGACCCAAAGCATAAACATAGCTTAAGCCGGCTTCCAGCCTCTCTTCGCAAAGCCAACTCTTGAGTGGTCGGCTTGCCGCTTTCTATCCAACTTGTTAAAAATACTCTAAAAAATGGCCAAGTACTTGCCTTCCCAAGAGTAGCCAAGCATTTGATCCAGCGGCAGTCCGGACTGGCAAGGCGGCGACTAAGGGAAGGCGGCAAAGGAAAAAGCCATAGGAGCAATGAGCAAGGAAATATAGAATTAGGATAAATATTTACATAACATAGGCCCTCTGCCGAATCTTCAAGAAGAAGTTCAAAATACACCCCGCGGGTGGAATTGTGTGAATTAACAAGTTCTTCAAAGACTACTAAAGCAGATAAAATAAAGGCAAGACGGCAGCCTAGGAAGCG
The DNA here is from genome assembly GCA_021605145.1 of Aegilops bicornis. Classification (NCBI taxonomy): domain Eukaryota; kingdom Viridiplantae; phylum Streptophyta; class Magnoliopsida; order Poales; family Poaceae; genus Aegilops; species Aegilops bicornis. The sequence goes on from CM038674.1 coordinate 109,716,829, forward strand.
GCAGATGGGTTCGGAGGGTCGGAAGAGACGGCGGTGTCAGGCGCCGGGGCGGCCGGCTGGGCAGTCTCGGCTTGATCATCTCCGGCGGCAGCCGGCCCGGTCGGGCGCGGCTCGTTGCTGAGGCGCGATCGAGCTGAGACTGGCCGCCCGCTCCGTCTTCTGGCCCCTCCGTCTCACCTCCGTCCTCCGCCTCGCCTTCCTCCTCGGCGCTGGAGCCGATCACCTCCGCCGAGTCCTCGTCATAATCCGGGTTCATCCCGAACCACTCCGGTGGCGCCTCCCCGCCGTCTTCAGCCCGCTCAGGGCCGAAGACGCTGGTGTCTGTGTAGTCGGCGATTGCCGCCGCACGCTCGACGAGGGCATCTTCCGCAGCTGACAGCTCCGCCTGGGCCTCTGACCGGAACGCAGCCAACCGGTCCAAATCCAGCCCTGGATTCCACGCCTTGATGAATTCCAAGGCCCGGGGCGCTCCAGCCCGGGCCGAGGAACCCTTCCAGGCCTCAAGACGGCTAGCAGCAACCTCCAGCCAGTCGGCAGTCCGACTAGGAGTGCACAGAACCGGCATGTCTGGCAACAGGGCAGCAATCGCCTGGGCGCCGACACGTTGAAGCCGGCGCAGCATCCGATGGGCCGGCCGCAGACGAGCCTCGATGCTCAAAAGCTGGTCATCAAGGGTCTGGGGGGCGTTGGCGGCAATCTCCGCACCAGTTACCCTCCGCGCCTCGCGATCAGCCTCGTTGGCTTGAGTGGCCGCCTGCGTGTGGCCAGGGAAGAAGTCTGCCAAGACAAAAAAGAAGCAAGTCAAAATATCAGGAGTCAGCCTGACCTATAGTCAGCGGCTCAAAGAAAGAAAGTAAAGAAACTCACCGTCGATGATGTCCTCGATCTCATGGAAGCCGGAGGTCAGCAGTGCCTCCTTGTCGGTCCAGGAGGAGCGCTTTCGAACTCGGCCAGGAGAGCAGTCTCTTTCTTCTCCGCCTCGTCCTTCGCCTTCTTAAGCAGCTCCTTTGCTCCGCCACCGGCGTAGCCAGCAGGTCGCGCCGGGCGAGCTTGCTGCACTCCTCCCCCTTGGCACGCAAGGCAGTGTTGGCTTCGCCCAGCTGCTGTTGGAGAGTGGCGTTGGCCTCTGAAGAATAAAAAGAAAAAGGACGTTAAGTCGTCAACTAAGAAGGTCGTCGGGAAGATCCGGCCCGACTGCACAGCAGTCGGCCCGAATCTCAGGCACTACAACCTGCGGGTGCACCAGCGCGCCCCCGCGAAGAAGAAAGAGGACTCACTCCGGCTCTCCGACAAGTCGGCGGTCCGCTTGCCCAGCTCCTCAACATTGCGATTGAAGGCAGTGACGCGGAGGTTGTGATATTCCTGTGATAAGCATTTCAGTCAAAGGTAAATATTTGGAACTCACCAGATGGAGTTCCGAGCCGCCTGCTCAGCAGCCGGCCTGAAACTTGGGGACTACACCCGGTGGAGTGCACGCCTTACGCAGAAAAACAAGAAAAACAAACTCAAGAGAAAGAAAGCATACCCGAACGGCTGCTCGCGACGCCAGATGCGCCTTGGTGCAGTTCTGGATGGCGTCGCCCTCGGCTCGCAGCCGCTGAAGCGTCGAAGCGCTGGCTCAGCGGGCCTGTGCCGCCTCCTCGCACCCACCCAACGGGCGCGGCACTCGTCGCCTCGGCGTCTGGGATGGCCGAGCTGGCGGCGCTGGTCTCCAAGGGGCGTGGCGTCGAAATCGCCTTCTCAAGGTGGCGACGCACTGGCGAGGCGACTTGAAGGAGCAGCTTCGCCACGGCCTCGTCTTCAGTCGGCGGCACCGGCGGGTCCGCCTGCTGTTTACCTTGCGCGCTCCCAGACGGCGACGGAGGCGGCAGTGGCGGCACGGCCGTGCCCAACATGGAGGTCTCGCCGCCTTCCCTCTCCATGATGGGGTACTCGCCGCCGGCTCCCTCAGTCTGCCCCGTGAACTCCGGGGCGTGGCGGCGCGAGCTTCAGCGGGATGACGAGCAACGCCGATTGGCGGTCGCGGCCTCCTCAGCTTCGCCGCTTTGCCATGACGCCGGCCTTCGCCTCATCCAGCTTCCTCTGGGCGGAGGCCGCCGCCTTCTCGACCTCCGCCTTCTCCAGGCGGGCGGCTTCTTCCTCGTCGCGCTTCTCCTGCGCGTTCTGCTCTGTCGCCTCCCGGAGGTCGGCGGCGGGGTCAATCCGTGGAGTAGTGGCGGACGTCTCTGCCGACCCCATGACGGAGGCGGCGGCGACCCTCTCTAAAGTAAGGGGAGCCCTGAAGCGAAGAAGACATGTAAAAGATTTGGACAAGATTCACCAGAAGAAAAAAAAGATAAAAAGCGGAAGCACTTACGCAGAGACCAGTGCCGGCTTTTTCACTTCCTTGCGGAAACAGTTGGCCTTTCCGACCGCCTCTTCCCGCTTTTTCGCGGCGGCCGCCCCTTTGAACTTCTTCGACCGACCGCCAAGCAAACTCGGCCCGGCCAGCGCTTCTTCAGCATTGACCACCAAGCGGCGGAGGAACTCGCACTTGGCTGGCTGACCTTTGGTTGGTGGCGCGGGGCGACTTCCCTCTCGACGTCGTCATCAGGCCAGTCGGCAAAGGTGGCCGAGGGCCTGAAGTTGCCAGCTCCTCCTCCTCCTCCTTCGGCGTCGGCCTCCATTACCGCCGCCCCCAAGTCAGGGTCGTCGACGTCGCTCTCCGCTCGGTCGGGGACGAACTGACGGGCAGGCCCCATGGTGCCGGCAGAAGGCTGGATGAGGGGGTTCTGACTCGAAAAAACCAAAAAAGATCAGAGGTCAGATTCGCTGAAAAGAAAAATGTAAGAAGAAGAGAGATGACTTACGACGAAGCGGGGGTTGGCGGCGTGAGTCTGGCTCCTTGCCGAACTGCCAATCCGCTGTGAGATTGCAGTTTATGGCGTAATTCACCGTGTCCGCCACCTCCGCGTGGGGCATGTCCTTGAGCATACCGACCTTGCGTCCGGTACGCCGTCTCGACAGATCGATGAGGTCGGCCTTGAGCGAAGGAATTGGCGCACCACGGCGCGGCTAGCAGGTCGGCCCCGGTCAAGCCCTCCGATCAAGGCCAAGACTGGAGTCGCGCTGACGGCGGCGGCACCAGCTGGAGTCGCGGCGTCTGGCCCGATGGGACCGGGAGCCTCCTCGCCAAAGGCGCCCGGCTTCGTAAGGCGGCATGTTGACACCTTTTCCGGGCGACGTTCTTCACGTAAAAATAGGACCGCTGTCACATCTTCACCGACTTGATCAGCAGGATGGTGGGAAATGGGTTGTTGGCCACCGATCTCCGCATCGCGATGAAGGTACCGCACAGAGCTGGCACGCCGGCGACGTGCGTGCCGAGCTTGGACTGGAAGAACTCCCCCCTTAGCTCGATGGTGGGGAGAACGCCGAGGAAGCCTTTGCACAAGGTGGCGAAGGCAGCCAGCAGCCCCACCGTGTTCAGAGTAAGGTGGTGCGGCTGGAGCCCGTGGAACTCCAAGAAGGAACGGAAGAAACCGCTCGCCGGCAGCCCTAGGCCGCGCATGAGGTGCGAACGGAATACGGCCCGCTCGCCCTCCTCCGGCGCCGGCGATATTTCCCCCTTGGCCTTGGCGCGGGCCCTTACTAAGGCTCTTGCCGGGGAAGCGGCGCGTCTGGCGAAGGAACTTCGATGTGGTCGTCGTCCAACTCCGAAGTCGCCCCACACGACGGAGCGCCGCGTGAGGAGAGTGCGGCGGAGGAAGAAACTCATCGCCGCGGCGTGGCGTGGTTCGGCGCGGCGGCGGCAAGAGGAAGAAGAAGCAAGAGGAAGAGGGGGGAGCAGGGAGATGGGCGCGCGTGCTTCGCCGCCCCCCTCCTCCCGCCTACTTATAGGCTCATGGGCTGAGAAGCCGATGGGCCGGACGTGGGATTAATCAGCGCCTAGGACCCCACGCTTCACGATTTACCCACGGTTACTGCGTGCAGTTACGACGCGGGAACTAACCGTCCGCACGGCCGCAACGGATCCGTTCGCGTGCCGAGGCGCCGGTAGTGGCGGGTCCCGCCGACGGCCTATCCCTGCCGCGTGGCAGGGCAGATCGACCTGCCGCGTGGCGCCACGCGACGGGTCCGCAGCGGGCAACTGCCGAAGCTTATCGAGCACGCTGCACAGATCCCACTACGACTTTCAAACTCTTTAAGGGGCAAGACGGCCTTCTGCGAGTCCGGCTCGGCTAGTCGGCCTAGAGGAAGACGGCGAGCAAGGCCCAATTCCACCACCGAAGGATGAAACTGTTGAGGCTCCTCGACATGTTGCCCTCGGCGCCTCACCAGCCGGGGACTACTGTCGGAGTAATGGGCCACGGGTAGGCAAACCCGAGGCCCCGGACCTTCAAGACATCGGGCAGGCTGCGCCTCCGCACTCCCAAGACGAAGAGCCGCTTTCGAGAGTCGGCGGCAAGGCCGCCGACTGCCCCTCCGGCCGACTCCTGTGGACGACTTGAGATAAGCCGGCTCCTAATCTGGCGGCTTCTAGAAGCCGGCTATAGAAATCGACGCGACTCCAACCACCTCCTGCCTTGGGAACTATGGACGGGACGGGGTGCGGCCACCGCGTTCGCGAAGGGCAGGCATGGCCACAGTGCGTCGTACCAACGGAGATCTCCATCCGGCGCGGCACTGTTGCCATGCCGGCCCTGACATCAGCTCCCCTGGCGGCGCCACAATGCCCACGACGGCTGTCTGTCACGACCCGAGACGGCGGGACCCGCTGTCGTGGGTACAGAAGACGGCGAGAGCGCCACAAGACGGACCCGTTGGGAGTCGGCCCCCAGGAGTCGGCTGGCCCCTCCCATGGGCCCCACACACCATTAACCAGACAAGACGGGGAATGGCAACAGTGATCGCCCGTCAGGTGGCGGCACAGTTGCCATGACCCCATGACCAAGCCAGCATCATTAGAGGCGCGACTACAGTAATCCGCAGCTGGCAACACCCGCCCGCGGCGGACAAGGTCTGTCGGCTCCGTACCGGGCCCGTCGGCGGAGCCCACCAATCAGCGGGCCCCAGCAGTCGGCGGAGAAGACGGCGGCCTAAGAGAGAGACGGCTGGGACCCACACCCAGCCGGATTACCATTCTACCCCTGAGGGGTAGGCCTATATAAGCCCCAGGGCACCCATGCAAAGGGTTGGACCACAGCAGTTTTAGACACATAGAGGGAAGAGGAGAGCTAGCCGTGCCTTCTCCTTCCTCACCCGAACAGCTCAAGGAGCAACCTTGTACCCACTTTGCCATAGTGATCATGCGGAGACCCTTGAGCAGCGATGGGGTGTTATCTCCACGGAGAGCCCTGAAGCTGGGTAAGATCCGCCGGCGTGCATGCCTTCGCCTCATCCCGTTTCCAGGCACCGGCGATGTTCTACTCGCCCCCACCATGATAAGCCATCCTTTGGCATATGTCGCACCCAACCCCCGACAACCAGCTTAGTTACTTGATAGCATCAACTCTGAGGATTGAGAAAAGGTTGGCCACCTAACTCAAAACCAGGAGAGCCTGGAAAGAATCATGGAACAAAAATTCTATGATCTTGATGTCAAAGTAACTGAGATTCTGTCAGTTGTGGAGCAGCTACAGGATGACACGCAGGAGAGGAAGGGCAGCACAACTACTGATGCATTTGCCAGAGTGCCTCGAGCTCAGAGATCAGCTGCAGAGCCAGTAACAGACACCAGAGTCACTTCATCTGCTCCAGCTACAGCTCCAGCGCAACCAACTCCAGCACCAACTGTCGGTGTAGGAACGACACCTATGGGATCACAAGAATCCCTACTACGGTTGGGGGGCGCGGGGTCATGAGAAGAGCGGATCAAACAGATAGCACACGGTCTCTTTATCCAGGTTCAGGCCGCGAGGATACGTAAAACCCTACTCCTGCTTTGGTGGTTTGTTTATCTGTGTTCTTGAACTAGCAATGGGGCGTGAGGAGCTCCAAAAAGCCGAATCCTCCTCCTGGTCGCCTTGGGCCTCCTTTTTATAGGGAAAGGGGTAGCCACAAAGTGGCACAGTGAGGTGGAAAGGGCTGATGATGCGAGTTTATCCCTCGCATTACATGACAAGGCGCCTTTAATGCGTCTTGCTTAGGTGTCCTTGCTTTATCGGGGACGGGGGAGAGCCCTGTCTCGTGCGTCGCCGCTCTCTTTTGTGTCGACACGCGCCCTGGCCAGCGGTGCCCGTGGTGCCATATAGGCAGGCAGGCAGCTGAGGTGGCGCAGCGGTGGGTCTCCACGAAGATCCGCTTGCCGCCACGCAGGTGCCTGCCCAACTGGTTGGGTCGGCAGCTGCATGCGAACGGCGGTGAAGGCTTGATTGGCGTGGGCCCGGGTGGCCCTACGGGTGTCCTTGGCAAGGGCCTCGTCGTAGCCCCGGCAAGGGTCTTGCCGTGGTGCCTGCTGTCATCCCCGGCAAGGCTCTTGCCGGGGGCCTTGTGGTCCTCCTTGGCTGGGATCCCGCCAAGGGTCGTCATCTTCTATAGTGTGTATCTGATCTTGAATGTCTTCACAAAGATCTGCATGCCACCACGGGGATGTCTCCCGAATCCTTGCCCCATGGGGGCAGTGGACTCAAGGGTGACTCGCTCCGTAGGTGTGGGACGAGCTGCCACGGCAAGGGTCTTGCCGGGTTTGCTAAAACTGCCTCCCGACAAGGGTCTTGCCGGGGGAGTCCGCTTCGTCCCCTTTGCCCTTTGTGGTCTTGGTCTTGGCGTTGTTCTGTTCCTCTCGAGCTTCGGCCTTACCTTGGCTCACCTCCCTTGCCTTACTCAGTGCGGTGGTGCCCGCGGCTCAGACTGCCCGTGCATAGTTATAGGGGTACAAAAAGCGTACCCCTCTTTTTGTACACTGACAGGAGCCCCCGGGCCTGGGCCACACGTAAGCGCAATCGCGTCGTTGGGCTAGGCCCAAAAATGGTGCGCGGGCAGGCGGGGTAGTTTTTACCATGGTAAGTCTCTTCGCGTGCTGCGCTTCCCATGCCTCTAGCGCGTGGCTCGGCATGGGGAGGCGTGCGTGACGTGGGCGGCATGCGTGGGGCTGAGCTCTGCGCGCATGCGTCACGTCGTAGTAAAGGGGCGGTTTGCACCTTCCCCATAATGGAGGGAGGCGTGGAGGCGCGGCCCATTTACTGAACGGGGCCGAGGCGTGGTCTTCAAAGCGTCCACTCCCCACGATCACGGGGTGGGGAGAGGTCGCCTCACCCGTCGCCTCGGTCCCGCATGCCTGCCACGTGGTTCTCATGCGCTTGGGGTGGCGAACGGTGGAGGCGGGAAACCGGGCCGTCGCGGGCCGGGGCAGCGGGTTGGTCCCAGTTCCCTGCGCCTTCCGCGTCTTGATTGGCTGAGCGGGGCGGCCGAGCCCCCACCCCGTTCCTTTATAAAGAGCGGGGGGGGGGGGACGGTGTCCTGCACTCTTCCATCTTCTCCTTCCTTCAGCTTCTGCTCCCCCTTAAATGCGCCATGGAGAGAGGGAATCCTGGCTCTTCAACGGTGGCGGCAAGGGTCGCCGCTCGACAACGCGTCCTTCCTTATCCTGCACCTGCGGTGGCAGAGCCAGCCGTGAGGGGAAGGGGGAGGGGGCTCGGCCATGGGCGAGGCCGAGGCGCTCGGGGAAGAGGAGGACGGGGCGGTGCGCCGGTCTCACCTCCGCCAGTAGTCCCTGCCACTTGTAGCTCGCCTAGGCGCCCCTTTCGCCCTTATCGCCTCCTTGACCTGCCTCCTGAGGAGAGGGACAAGAAAGGGGTTACGGGCACCTTATCTCTTTTTAGTTTGTAAGCCTTCGGGCCTTGGCTCAATTTAAAACTTGTAATCCCATCATTCATGTTTTTCATTCCCCATGGACTGTAACTGAGTGGAATGTTTTTAATGAAAAAGGGATGCTTGCCGGGTCATTTGTTTGCGGGTAGAACCCATGACAAGGAGTAAATCCTTGATATCCCTAAGATAAACATTTCCTTGCCCGGCAACAGGCCCTACCGTCTTCCCAATTCGCTCGACCTTTCTCATGCTTTTTGCGGAGACAGGGATGAGGTGGGTTCAAGCTCCTCGTTTCATCCTTTTGCTCTCGCGACTACGACCAAACCTGGCCCCAGGAACAAGCCCTAGGGCCTAGAGTTTTAGGGAGCACGGTAGCTTTGGGAAGAGGCGAGGTTTCACATACCTCAGTCCATAAGGGAATGCATGATAAGGGATGAAGAACTTATCTGAAACTGTAGCCCTCGTCAACTCTGGTTTGCCGTGGGGGAGTCTTTGCACTTGCAGCCCCCGGCAATACTGGCTTGCCGGGTTTAGATGTCGGTCTGCCCCTCTTCTCTTTTTCGTCCTCAGGTGATCCGGCAAGGATATATGTGAGTCCTGCGAACCAAAGAAGACAAAAGAACGACAAAGAGACGCACACTCGACCTCTAAGCTAGGGGTTAGTCGCCGCTAAGCACTATCAACCCTAACCAAGGACGAGACTCGACCTAGCATGCATGCTATAACTTAGGGCGCCGACGCTTCATTTATTTATGCTCAGGGTCTGCCCTGGCTTTGTACAAAGGGTTACATGCATCATCAGCAATGCTTGTACAAAAGGTGGCTTGCCGGGGGGCCCGGCAAGCGCCACTCTGAGTAAAACTTGTGAAGATGCTCAATGTTCCAGGAGTTACTCACCGAACGGCATCTTGATCTCTGCAGGACTGCGCCGGGCCTGGTGACTCAGACATTACCCGATAAGGGCCTTCCCACTTTGGCGTCAACTTGTTGGAATTCTTGGCGATTGAACGCCTGAAGGACAAGGTCGCCTTCCTCAAGGCTTGGGCATGAACCTTGCGGCTATGGTAGCGGCGCAAGGCTATGGGAGCACTGCGTCATCTTGCCGCAGTTGCTCTTGCTCAAGCTCGTCATAAGCGAGCACTCGAGGTGACCCGTATATGAGTTCAGTGGGGAGAACTGCTTTTGCTCCGTATACCAAGGCAAAAGGTGTTTGGCCGGTGGCTCTATTTGGCGTCGTCCTGATCGGCCAAAGAACCGCCGGCAACTCATAAATCCAGCGCCTTCCACTCTTGTGCAGCCTGTCAAAGGTCTTGGTCCTTAGGCCTCACAGTACTTCAACATTTTCCCTCTCAGCTTGACCATTGCTTCGCGGGTGAGCAAGCAGGCCAAGCAGACTTTCTTCTTGCCGAGGTCTTGGGTATATTGCATGAAGGTGCGGCTTGTGAACTGCGTGCCGTTGTCGGTGATAACCCTGTTGGGTATGCCAAACAAGCACACTAGTCCCTTGAAGAACTTGACGGCTGACTGAGCTGTGACCTTCCTCACTGCCTCCACCTCCGGCCACTTTGTGAACTTGTCGATTGCAACGTACAAGTACTCAAAGCCCCCGGCGGCGCGGGGGAAAGGGCCCAGTATGTCGAGCCCCCAGACCAAGAAGGGCCAGGAGAGAGGAATGGTTTGAAGGGCTTGAGCTGGCGGACGAAGCTTCTTTGAATGGAACTGACACGCTTCACACCTGGTGACTAGTGTCGTCGCATCCTAGAGGGCGGTGGGCCAGAAGAAGCCTTGCCGAAATGCCTTGCCGGCAAGGGCCCTTGACCCAATGTGGGATCCACATATGCCTCCGTGTATCTCCGCCAACAGCTCCAGTCCTTCCTCTCGAGGGATAGGCTTCAATTTCACACCGTTCGGCCTCTTTCTGTACAGGACGTCATCGACGAACTGGTACATGGTAGAGCGACGGGCTACTTTCTCTGCTTCTTCCTGCTCCTCAGGAAGTTCCCCTGTTTGGAGGAATCGGACGGTATGCTGTGCCCATGCTGGAGCCTGGGGCTCGACGGCGAGGACTAAAGGCATTTCCTCCGCTATAGGAGCGGCTGTCTCGACGGCAAGAGCTTGACGCTCCGCCGGAGCCAGTCGTCCCGTGGCGGGCTCAGTATCCCCGGCAACATCCTTGCCGGCTGCTCCGGGGAGCTCGTCGGGAAAGTACTTGTCGGGCCCTGATTTCCTCCTCTTGTTCTGCTTTGTTGATGGATCAACGGATGGCTGAGTTAGCTGAAGCACAAAGGTACCTGGTTCCACAGGTAGCTTGAGGGCAGCGTGTTTTGACAGGTAATCGGCGATATCATTCTATGCTCGGGGAACGTGTTCAGCCTGTATACCGTCGAAACGCTCTTCCAGCTTTCTCACTTCATCGACGTAGGCATTCATCAACGGGCTCTGATAATCCTTGTTGACTTGTTTGATGACAGCTGCGAGTCCCCCCTGACGATGAGTTTCTTGATTCCGAGGTCTGCCGCGATCCTAAGACCGGCAAGCAGCCCTTCGTATTCTGCCGTATTGTTTGTTGACACCTCCCTGGGGAAGTGCATCTGGATCACGTACTTGAGGTGCTCTCCGGTGGGCGCGACAAGCAGTACGCCAGCCCGGCGCCTTATGTAAGGAGAAAGCTCCATCAAAGTACATGATCCAATCACAACTTGCCTCCTTGCCGGGCAGAGCAGTCTCTTGGGCTTCTTCGTCATGCGTTGCGGTCCATTCTGCAATGAACTCTGCTAGGACTCGGCTCTGAACCGTCGAAGTACTTTCAAACTTGAGGCCAAAGCTGGACAGCTCCAGTGCCCATTCCACAATTCTTCCCGTTGCATCCGGATTGTGCAATATCCATTGTAGAGGGAAGCGAGTGACGACAGTGATCTTGTGTGCCTGGAAGTAGTGACGCACCTTCCTCGAGGCCATAAGAAGGCCGAAGAGCAGTTTATGCACGCCGGACTACCTTGATCTAGCCCCCTGCAGGAGGGAACAAACAAAGTAGACCGAGTGCTGCATCATTTTCTTCTTTGGCGGCACTCCAACTGGCTATGTCGTCTCTGCATTGGTGGTGTCGGGCTCTGCCTCTGCCATCACCCCGTCGTCAACCTCTCTCTGCGCCACTAGTGCGGCGCTGACCACCTGGTCCGTTGCCGCCAGGTATAGCAGCAACGGTTCCTGTGGCCTAGGCGCAACTAGTATTGGCGCGGAACAGAGGTATTTCTTCAAACCTTGCAATGCTACTTCGGCTTCTGGCATCCACTCCATTGGGCCCGCCTTTTTCAGGATCTTGAAAAAGGGAAGGGCGCGCTCAGGAGACTTGGAAATGAACCTGCCCATGGCGGCGACGCAATCAGCAAGCCGACGCACATCCTTGATTCGCTTAGGTGCTTCAATCTGCTCTATAGCTTTGATTTTGTCTGGATTGGCCTCTATCCCATGCTGTGACACCAAGAACCCGAAAAGCTTGCCGGACGGGACGCCAAAGACGCACTTCTCAGGGTTCAGCTTGAGATTGATCTTGCGCAGGTTTGCAAACGTTTCTTGCAAATCTGGTATGAGGGTTGCCCTGTCCTTGGTTTTGACCACTATGTCATCCATATAAGCTTCCATATTTCTATGGAGCTGGGGTTCAAAACCAATCTGGACCGCCCATGCAAACGTCGAACCAGCACTCTTCAACCTGAAAGGCATCCGCATGAATCAATACGTACCACATGGGGTGATGAATGTTGATTTCTCTTCGTCTTCTCTTGTCATGAAGATCTGGTGGTAGCCGGAGTAGGCGTCGAGGAATGACAACAGATCACACCCTGCCGTGGAGTCAACAATCTGATCGATGCGCGGCAACAGGAAGGGTCTTTAGGGCAAGCCTTATTGATATCTGTGTAATCAATGCACAGCCTCCACTTCCCATTTGCCTTGCGCACCACGACCGGATTGGCCAACCACGTTGGATGGAGCACTCCTCTTACCAAACCCGCTGCTTCCAGTTTCCGGATCTCTTCTGTGATGAACTCTTGTCGTTCCAAAGCTTGCTTCCTGACCTTCTGCTTGACGGGCCGCGCATGAGGGCAGACAACAAGGTGGTGCTCAATCACCTCCCTGGGAACACCGGGGATGTCGGAAGCTTGCCATGCAAACACATCGACATTCGCCCGCAGGAAGGTGACGAGCGCGTCTTCCTATTTGTCGTCAAGGGTGGAGCTTATGGTAAAGGCTCCTCCCGTGCCGTCCTCATTGACAGAAACCTTCTTGGTTCCCGGCGGTATGGCCCTGGGCTTCTTGTTTCCGCCGATGGAGTTCTTTGGCACGTCCTTGACGGCAGCGCTACACTCCGAAGAGGTGCGCTTGCCGGAGTGGGTGTTCGAGGTCTCACTGGTCTTCTTCTTCTTCTTCCCCCTGGGGTCCCAGCGGCAGGAGCAAGTGCCCTAGTGGCGGCAGCTGCTACGACTGCTTGCTGGTATAGTTGGTCAGCGCAAATCATCGCATCTTTCTTATCGGAGGGGATGGTGATGATCGTCACAAGTCCTGGCATCTTCAGGGTGTTGTAGGCGTAGTGTGACGCCGCCATGAACTTGGCCAGCACTGGGCGACCAAGGATCCCGTTGTAGGGCAATGGGATCTTGGCAACGTCGAACACGATCCTCTCCATCCTGAAGTTCAGGTCGCTTCCAAAAGTCACGGGCAGCGTGACCTTTCCCTTGGGTTGTCTTGTTCCCGGGTTGACCCCCACGAACGCGTGCCGTCTCTTGAGGTCTCCATCGAGTCTGGTTTCTCGACCACGGAGGCGAGATCTAGTTCAGACCGGCCCCGCCATCGACTAGCATCTTCGTCACCTTGAGGTTGCGTATTGTTGGTGAAACCAACAATGGCAAGCACCCGACCGCAGTAGTGCGATCAGGGTGATCCTCAGTGTCAAAAATGATAGGTGTGCTGGACCACTTCAGCGGCCTTTGGGCATCAAACGACGGCTCTGCCGCTGTAATCTCTCGCGCCCACTGTTTAAGCCGGCGGTGAGAAGTATGCAGCGAGGCGCCGCCGTCGAAGCACATGGCCTCTGTAGCTTTCTGAAACTCTTGGTCACCGGATTTGTCGTCCCCTGTTGCTTATCCTTGCCGCGACGGCCCGCCTGGCCGTCATGCTTCTTACCGGACCCCTCAGCACCGTCTGGGTGCTTCTCCTTGTCCCGCCTCTCATACTCAGCCCTCTGCTTCTCAACGAGGAGCTCAACCTGTCGGCAGTCCTGGAGAGCATGGCCTTTGGTGCGATGGATCTTGCGGTATGTCGCTGGAGTTTCACGGCTTCTCGGCAGCCGCCAAGGCTGGCAGGCGACACATCCGGCAACTTCCTTGTCGGGGTCATCTGCCTTGGTTTTCTTGGTGGAGCCGGCGTCATCAGATCCCTCGATGGCAAGCACGGCTTTTCCTTTGCGCTTCTGTTGGCGCCGCCTTTCTTCGCCAGGGCGGCAATATCCTCATCTAAGGAGTCGGTTTCCACGCCGGCATCTTCGCCGGGGTACTTCCTTCCCTCTTCAGCTCGGGCACATTTGTCAGCAAGAACATAGAGTTCTGCTACATCTCTCACCTTGTTCATTGCCAGGTCTTCTCGCATCTTGCGGTTACGCACGTTCTGATGGAACGCGCTGATGATGGCGGCAGGGTGAACATCAGGGATATTGTACTGTACCCGGCTGAACCTCTGTATATACTTGCGGAGACTCTCGCCTCCCTTCTGGGGAATGACGTGCAGGTCACTTGCTTGGCCATGGGCTTGGTGGCCTCCAGTAAAGGCGCCCACGAACTCATGGCACAAATCCGACCAGGAGGAAATAGAGTCTACCGACAAGTGCATCAACCATGACATGGCGTTCGGTTTAAGATCCAACGGAAAGTAATTCGCAAGCACCTTATCGTCGCGGGCTCCGGCAGCTTGCATCGCGATGGTGTAGACGCTGAGGAACTCGGACGGGTGGGTCTTGCCACTGTACTTTTCGCCCACGTCAGGTTTGAAGGTGCGGTGAGTGGGCCACTGGAACTGCAGCAGCTCACGGGTAAAAGCCGGACAGCCTACCTCGTAAGGTAGGCCTCTAGGGCTCCCCGGTGCCGGGTAGATCACAGCAGACCCTGCTCGCCTGTCTGATTGGTGGTGCGCTCCGCGCCGGCGCTCGATAGTGGTTCGAGCGTCTTCATGTTCTCGTTCCCGAAGAACTTGGCGCTGGTCACAATGGGCCCGCGGGTCGGACGATGCTACGGAGATTTCGTCGCCCGTAACGTCGTGACGGGCTGGCGTCCGCGGTACCGGGCGAGGAGGAGGCGAGTGCTGTTGTTCTTGGCGCCGCGCTCTCTCCGCCATCGGTGCGTGGGACTCCATCGGGCGTCGACCAGGGCTCCACCGGACTCGGTTCGTCTTTGTTGGCCACCGCAAGAAGGCTTCGGATAGTGGCTCTCCATTCGCCGAGTTTCCCGTAGTGGGAGAAATCGAGGAGCAAGCATAGCGCCAGAGCTTCTGGCTGGCGTTGGTGGCAGCGAAACCTGCACGGATCACGGCAGCTTCGACTTGACCATGTCGAAGGAGCTCTATCACGACCAGCGGTCGCATGCCATCTTCACCAATGCCTCGGCGGCGGGCGGGCAGGTCTTCTAAATCCAGGAGTGGCGCTCGGGGCTCTTTCATGGCGGCGGCGCCCGGGGTCCTCGGTGTGATTACGCCCGTTAAATGCGCGCGCGCGCCAGCGAGGCGCCCGTCGGCGCCGGCGTGAGAGTCTTGGAAGCCCTCGCGTCGCCTTGAGGCGGGTGGCAGCGATCTCGGAAAGCCCAGCGCCACCAGCGGAGGGCTCAGCTCCGTCTTGGGATTTGGCGGCGTGCGGCCCGTTACCAGGCGCCTGAACATCGCCGCCTCCCAAACTTCGGCTGCTGGGACGGTGTTGGTGTTCGCGAACGGCGCCCGGGGTCCTTTCTGCGACCAATCTGCTGCTCGCCCGCGTCGGGACGGGATGTCCGGCTTCCGACGGGCCAACCGCCACCGTCATCTTCTTCTTGGGCGCCATGACGATGAAGAAACGTCGAACTAACTGCTAGAGCCGATTCTCACAACTGCGCCCCCTACCTGGCGCACCAAAGATGTCGGTGTAGGAACGACACCTATGGGATCACAAGAATCCCTACTACGCTTGCGGGGCGCGGGGTCGTCAGAAGAGCGGATCAAACAGATAGCACATGGTCTCTTTATCCAGGTTCGGGCCGCGAGGATGCGTAAAACCCTACTCTTGCTTTGGTTGTTTGTTTATCTATGTTCTTGAACTAGCAATGGGGCGTGAGGAGCTCCAAAAAGCCGAATCCTCCTCCTGGTCTCCTTCGGCCTCCTTTTATAGGGAAAGGGGTTGCCACAGTGGCACACAGGAGGTGGAAAGGGTACATTGATGTGAGTTTATCCCTCGCATTATATGACAAGGCACCTTTAATGCATCTTGCTTAGGTGTCCTTGCTTTATCGGGGACGGGGGAGAGCCCTGTCTCATCCGTCGCCTCTCCCTTTCGTGTCGACACGCGCCCTGGCCAGCGGTGCCTGTGGTGCCATGTAGGCAGGCAGACAGCTGAGGTGGTGCAGCGGTGGGTCTCCACGAAGATCCGCTTGCCGCCACGCAGGTGCCTGCCCAATTGGTTGGGTCGGCAGCTGCATGCGAACGGCGGTGAAGGTTTGATTGGCATGGGCCCGGGTGGCCCTACGGGTGTCCTTGGCAAGGGCCTCGCCGTAGCCCCGGCAAGGGTCTTGCCCTGGCGCCTGCTGTCATCCCCGGCAAGGCTCTTGCCGGGGGCCTTGTGGTCCTCCTTGGCTGGGATCCCGCCAAGGGTCGTCATCTTCTATAGTGTGTATCTGATCTTGAATGTCTTCACAAAGATCTGCATGCCACCACGGGGATGTCTCCCGAATCCTTGCCCCATGGGGGCAGTGGACTCAAGGGTGACTCGCTCCGTAGGTGTGGGACGAGCTGCCATGGCAAGGGTCTTGCCGGGTTTGCTAAAACCGCCTCCCAGCAAGGGTCTTGCCGGGGGAGTCCGCTTAAATCCCCTTGCTCTTTGTGGTCTTGGTCTTGGCGTTGTTCTGTTCCTCTCGAGCTTCGGCCTTACCTTGGCTCACCTCCCTTGCCTTGCTCAGTGCGGTGGTGCCCGCGGCTCAGACTGCCCGTGCACAGTTATAGGGGTACAAAAAGCGTAACCCTCTTTTTGTACACCGACACCAACTCCTTCAGCTCCTTCCACATCAACTGAAGTCTTCGTCGAAGGAGCCATCTCTACGCCACCAATTGAAGACCAAGCCTGAGAGACGATATAGTACTATGCATTTTCTCGGAACTTTTTGGTAACTTGTTGCCAAAGGGGGAGAAAAATGTATAGATCATAGGCTGAGAGAGAGAGAGAGAGAGTTTGCTTTTGTTCTCTCTTGTCTTCTTGGTTGAACTTTGTTTGCTTTTGATTGCTTAAGATACTATGCTATTATCTGCGAGACATTGTTGATCATGTGTTTGATCATAAGCTACACTTATGCTTGTTAGATGATATTATCTTACTTATCCTTATATGATCATTCACTTTGCTTGGTGATGAGTGCATGTATTCAATCTTTATTATTTTGAGCGCTCCACCAAGATGTATGTGACATGGAAGAGTAACCCATGAGCCTAATTCCATGTGCATTTGCAGTCCAAAGCAAATCTTAAAATATGCACAAATTTAGGGGAGCTCTTGCTTATCACATACTTCTCAAAGCGACGATGTTTTTCAATCTTATTATCATTTGTCGAAGCTTTGATCTATATGTTGTCATCAATTACCAAAAAGGGGGAGATTGAAAGTGCAACTATCCCTAGGTGGTTTTGGTAATTCATAACAACATATAGCTCATTGAGCTAATGCTATTCCAAGACAAATATTTCAGGAAAGCTCAATGAATGGCATGGCATGGATGATGAAAGTGGATCCTCAAAATATTAAGGATAAAGGATTGGCTCAAGCTCAAAAGCTCAAGACTCTACATTTTATATTTTAGTGATCCAAGATCACATTGAGTCTATAGGAAAAGCCAATACTATCAAGGAGGGATGAGGTGTTGCATAATGAGCCTCTTGCTTCATATGCTTAGTGATATGCTCCAAAAACCCTCAACTACTTTCTCACACCCACATATGACCTAAACTTAAAGTCAAAATCGGTCCTACCGATTCTTTCTATCCGGCGCCACCGAGTTCGTTTGTCATAGCCACTTCCAAAAACCCTAGGTAAATCAATTTCACCGATAGGGATCTCGGTCTCACCGAGATGGGATTGTAATCTCTCTGTTTCCCTTCGTAACATTTCGGTCTAACCGAAGTGAGCGATTGGTCCCACCGAGATTGCAATGTAAACTCTTTGTTTCCCTTTCGTAACATTTCGGTCTCACCGAAAAGAGCGAATCTGTCCCACCGAGTTTACCTGACCAACTCTCTGGTTAGCTAATTACCAAAATCGGTCTCACCGAAGTTTGTATGTCGGTCTCACCGAGATTACGTTATGCCATAACCCTAACCATATCGGTCCTACCGAGTTGCATGTCGGTCCCACCGAAAACCCTAACGGTCACTAGGTTCACTGAATCGGTCCGACCGAGTTTGTTGATTCGG
Organism: Aegilops bicornis; assembly: GCA_021605145.1. NCBI lineage: Eukaryota > Viridiplantae > Streptophyta > Magnoliopsida > Poales > Poaceae > Aegilops > Aegilops bicornis. The sequence continues at coordinate 109,734,307 of CM038674.1, forward strand.
TCCCACCGAGTTTGGTAAATTGTGTGTAACGGTTAGATTTTGTGTGGAGGCTATATATACCCCTCCACCTCCTCTTCATTCGTGAAGAGAGCCATCGAACAAACCTACACTTCCAACTTGCCGCCTGAGGGAGAACCACCTACTCATGTGTTGAGGCCAAGATATTCCATTCCTACCATATGAATCTTGATCTCTAGCCTTCCCCAAGTTGCTTTCCACTCAAATCTTCTTTCCACCAGATCCAAATCCTATGAGAGAGAGTTGAGTATAGGGGAGACTATCATTTGAAGCACAAGAGCAAGGAGTTCATCATCAACACACCATTTGTTACTTCTTGGGAGTGGTGTCTCCTAGATTGGCTAGGTGTCACTTGGGAGCCTCCGACAAGATTGTGGAGTTGAACCAAGGAGTTTGTAAGGGCAAGGAGATCGCCTACTTCGTGAAGATCTACCGCTAGTGAGGCAAGTCCTTCGTGGGCGGCGGCCATGGTGGGATAGACAAGGTTGCTTCTTCGTGGACCCTTTGTGGGTGGAGCCCTCCGTGGACTCAAGGCAACTGCTACCCTTCGTGGGTTGAAGTCTCCATCAACGTGGATGTACGATAGCACCACCTATCGGAACCACGACAAGAACATCCGTGTCTCCAATTGCGTTTGAATCCACCAAACCCTTCCCTTTACATTCTTGCAAGTTGCATGCTTTAAATTCCGCTGCTCATATACTCTTTGCATGCTTGCTTGAATTGTGTGAAGATTGCTTGAGTTGTGCAAAGATAACTAAAATCTGCCAAAGTCTAAAATTGGGAAAAGGTTAAGTTTTTAATTGGTCAAGTAGTCTAATCACCCCTCCTCTAGACATACTTCAAGGTCCAACACTTTGGCTAATGGGCAATCAAGAAAAAGGTGTTTGATATTTTCATCCCGATCACAGAAACTACACCTAGTAGGTCCTGTCCAATTACGCTTTGCCAAATTGTCCTTGGTTAATATTACTTGTTTATGTACAAACCATATAAAAACTTTGATTTTCAAAGGAACTTTGACAGCCCAAACATGTCTGGAACTAGGAATAGAGCTTGAATTGATAACATCAAGATACATTGATTCAACTGTAAACTCTCCAGACCTAGTAAGCTTCGGTACGTAATTTATCATTTGTTGAGATAGCTGAACCTCCATCAGTCTACTCACTAGATGAAGCCATTCTTCCCAACGATTGCCGACTAGCGTCCTTCTGAACTGAATATTAAGGGGAATGCATTGAAGTACCGTTGCAACGAAAGCATCACGTCGTTGAACAATACGATACAGAGACGGGTATTGATTGGCAAGGAGGGTATCTCCGAGCCAAGTATCCTCCTAAAATCGCGTGCTAGCACCGTTGCCGATAATAAACTTTGTTCTATTAAAAAAGGTTAATTTGACTCTCATAAGCCCTTTCCAAAAAGGTGAGTCACGGCCTCTATATCACACAGGACAAAGTTTTGGAGTGAAGATACTTGCTACGGAGAATCTGCATCCAAGTGGAATCAGTCTCGACCGCCCACAGCCACTTGCTGAGAAGACCTCTATTCTTGACCTCAAGATTCTCAATGCCAAGACCCCCTTGGTCTTTCGGTCGACAGATAATATCCCACTTGGCGTGTCTGTATTTTCTTTTTAGTTCATTGCTCTGCCAGAAGAATCGAGATCGATAAAAGTCCAGTCTTTTCCTAACTCCAACTGGGACTTCGAAGAACGACAAGAGAAACATAGGCATACTCGTGGGAACCGAGTTTATCAGAATTAATCGGCCTCTGTATGACATGAGCTTGCCCTTCCAGCCACTCAGTTTCTTTTCAAAACGGTCCTCGATACACTTCCATTCTCTGTTTGTCAGCTTACGATGTTGGATTGGTATACCTAAGTACGTAAAAGGTAAAGTCCCCAATTCGCACCCAAACAATTGCCTATAAGCCTCTTGTTCGTCATTGGCTCTACCAAAGCGGAACAATTCGCTTTTGTGAAAGTTAATCTTTAACCCGGTCAATTGTTCAAATAAGCATAATACCAGCTTCATATTTCTCGCTTTTGCCAAGTCATGCTCCATAAAGATGATCGTATCATCGGCGTACTGTAGCATAGACACACCACCATCAACTAGATGAGGTACCAAGCCACCCACCTGACCAGCCTCCTTAGCCCTTCCTATCAGAATTGCCAACATATCAACTACAATGTTGAATAGAATAGGAGACATCGGATCCCCTTGTCTCAGGCCCTTATGTGTCTGGAAATAATGACCTATGTCGTCATTCACCTTAATTCCAACACTCCCTTTTTGCGTGAATGATTCTACCTGGTGTCGCCAGGTGTGACGCCCGGATAATTAAGCTTCAGTAATCCTCTACTAATGAGGCCACGTCATTGCTGTTACTGTTGCTAAACTCACGTTGATTCGAAACTGGTTCAAACTCAAATTTAAATTAAAGCCCAGAATTCAAATTTCTCAAACACGCAAAATAAAATATCCAAAGTGTGGCAAATATACCATAACTAAATATGGTGGTGACCCAACATTTTTGTAAAATATTTACATGCCTTTTCGTGAATATATAGTGGCTTAAAACATTTATTAAATGTCGTTTAAATTATAAAAATGCTAAAGTATTTTATTTGAACCTCAAACTAAATGTGGTAGTGGTATACTTAGTAAAACCAATTTAGGTGATATTCCTTTTTTATAAAGCTAATTGCTATAAGAAAATATAAAAGAAATTAAAACTGTGAAAGAAAACTAAGTAAAAAAGAAAATGCAAAAGAGTTAAGGGAAAAGGAAACTCCGTGACTCCCCCCGGGCCTCGGCCCACCCCCACCCAAGCCAGGCCACCTACCCCCCTCCCGACCGGTCTCCTTCTCCTCCTGTTCCCGTGGTGCGGTTGCTACAGGGGCTCGCCCCCGTCGGACCGCCTCGGCGACGACTCCCTGGAGGGGATAAGGCGCCCACCCGCGCCTCCTCGGACTCCTCCTCTGCCACTCCACCTACTCCCCACTCCTCTCTCCCTCTTGCTCCGCCTCCCCTCCTCCAGATCCCCTTTCTCCCGAGCACGTCCATGGCCGTGCCGCCGGAGTAGCTGCGGCCACCATGCTTTCCTCATCACTCCAAGACATCCAGGAGCTTCACCTTCGTCATCTCCTTTGACTACATCCATCAGTTCGAGTCGGGACTTCGTCAAGCTTCGGGATCGAGCCTTCTCCCTGACGGACACCGTCGCCATCTCGCGTGGATCCGTGCTCCGGTGCCTCCCCGAGCCTCCCCGAACGCACCATCGACCTCCGCTGTGAGCCCCACGCCGATTCCCCTCATCCCCCGTTCCATATGTTGCCTGCGCTCGCCGAGGCCGCCATGGCAGAAGCTTCGCGTCCGCGTAAGCGCGCGGGCCCGCATGCCCCTGCCGCTTGTAGCCGTGCCCTTGCGTGTGTGTACGCCGTGCCCGCCGTCGCGCGCCTGCTGCCACCTGCTCATCGGTCGCGCCGCCCATGCCGGGGCGCCTGCGTATTGTCGTTGCTGCTCCTGCTATCTTCTGCTGCCTGCTGCCGCATACTGCTGCTGCTCACCATGCCGCTGATGCTACTGCTCCATGCTGCTCGCTGCTATGCTGCTCTCGCCTTGCCTCACGCCTTTGCTGCTTTGCCACTAGCTGCTGCATGCTGCTGCCGCTTAGTGCTGCTTGCTGTTGCCGCCGGCCTGACTGCTACTTGGCCATGGTCGTGCGTGTATGGACAGCCTGTGTGCTTCTGGCCGGTTTATTTAATTAATAGATTAGATATAGGATAGTTTTAGAGTACAATTAGTGGCTAGATTAGCCTATAAGTAGATGACATGTAGGCCCCCATTAAATAAGTTAGGTTTATTTAATTGTTTAGGTAAATAGTCCATGACATGTGGGTCACAGCTCTCCTTTTGACTAGTCATATTGACTTGGTCAACTCGAATTTAAAGTAATTTAGAAAATCTTGAATATTGTTAAATCTTTGAAAAATTCATAGAAAAATATCCGTAACTCGGATGAAAAAATTTTCTACATGAAAGTTGCTTAGAATTTCGAGACGAATTTGGCTGCCGCACGTCCCTAGCATAGTGAACATGCAAACTTTTCCCTCCGGTTCATCTGTCTGACAGACGTCCGGGACCGGGAAAACTTTCCCGGATGTTTCCCCCTTCGCCGGTAATGCCTAGCACTGCGTTAGGACACCTCTAGCCCCGCTTGTAATCATGGTGTGCATATGTTAGCGTGTATTTATTGTTTCTTCCCCCTCTTCTCTCCGCTAGACCCCGAGACCGCTGCTGATGCCCCTGTGATCGACTACGTCGACGACGATCCTTCTTCCCTTTCAACGGAGCTTAAAGGAAAGCCCCCCCTTTGTTCATCCCGATATCGCCTATTCTATACTCTTATGCTTGCATTAGATTTTGCTACTGTTATTGTTTTCTCCTATTCTGATGCATAGCCTGCTTTTGTACCTGCTATTGTTATCTACCTGCTTACCCTAAACTGCTTAGTATAGTTTGGCTAGTGATCCATCAGTGACCTCCACCTTGTCCTTGTTGCCCCTGCTTCATCATCGGCGCCTCGATCAAAGTGATCGATGACCAGAGCCCGACACCTCACATCACATCACGCCCCTTTTGTTGCTCGACTCTGTAGAGCTACTATCGAGTGCTGAGGGTGATCCCTCATAACGCACTCCTGATAATAATTCTGTAGTGTAGCTATTCGGTGTTGGAAATATGCCCTAGAGGCAATAATAAATTAGTTATTATTATTATATTTGCTTGTTCATGATAATCGTTTATTATCCATGATATAATTGTATTGATAGGAAACTCAGATACATGTGTGGGTACATAGACAACACCATGTCCCTAGTAAGCCTCTAGTTGACTAGCTCGTTGATTAATAGATGGTTACGGTTTCCTGACCATGGACATTGGATGTCGTTGATAACGGGATCACATCATTAGGAGAATGATGTGATGGACAAGACCCAATCCTATGCCTAGCACAAAGATCGTGTAGTTCGTATGCTAAAGCTTTTCTAATGTTAAGTATCATTTCCTTAGACCATGAGATTGTGCAACTCCCGGATACCGTAGGAATGCTTTGGGTGTACCAAACGTCACAACGTAACTGGGTGGCTATAAAGGTGCAGTACGGGTATCTCCAAAAGTGTCTGTTGGGTTGGCACGAATCAAGACTGGGATTGTCACTTCGTGTGACGGAGAGGTATCTCTGGGCCCACTCGGTAGGACATCATCATAATGTGCACAATGTGACCAAGGGGTTGATCACGGGATGATGTGTTACAGAACGAGTAAAGAGACTTGCCGGTAACGAGATTGAACAAGGTATCGGCATACCGACGATCGAATCTCGGGCAAGTACAATACCGCTAGACAAAGGGAATTGCATACAGGATTGATTGAATCCTAGACATCGTGGTTCATCCGATGAGATCATCGTGGAACATGTGGGAGCCAACATGGGTATCCAGATCCCGCTGTTGGTTATCGACCGGAGAACGTCTCGGTCATGTCTGCATGGTTGCCGAACCCGTAGGGTCTACACACTTAAGGTTCGGTGACGCTAGAGTTGTTATGGGAAATAGTATGTGGTTATGAAGGTTGTTCGGAGTCCCGGATGAGATCCCGGACATGAAGAGGAGCTCCGAAATGGTCCAGAGGTGAAGATCGGTATATTGGACAAAGGGTATTGGGGTCCGGAATTGTTCCGGGGGTACCACGTGATGACCAGCGTGTCCGAACGGGGTTTCGGAGACCCCGGCAAGCTTTGGGGGGCCTTATGGGCCAAGGGGAGAGGGCACATCAGCCCACTAAGGGTCTGAGCGCCCCTACCACCCCATCTCACGTAACCTGGAGAGGTGGGGGCGCCACCCCTAGGGCAGCCACCCCTCCCGGCTTGGGTGGCAAATTTCCTAGGGGGTGGGGGCGCCAAAACCCATCTAGGGTTTCCCCTATGGCCGCCGCCCCTCCCATAGGGAACCCTAGGGCGCCTCCCCCTCCTCCCTTCTCCCTATATATAGTGAGAGAGGGAGAGGGCAGCCGCACCCTTCCCCTGGCGCAGCCCTCTCCCTCCTCCAACACCTCCTCCTCCGTAGTGCTTGGCGAAGTCCTGCCGGAGAACCACGAGCTCCATCACCACCATGTCGTCGTGCTGTCGGAGTTCTCCCTCAACTTCTCCTCTCCCCATGCTGGATCAAGAAGGAGGAGACGTCCCCGGCCTGTACGTGTGTTGAACGCGGAGGCACCGTTGTTCGGTGCTTAGATAAGAATCAACCGTGATCTGAATCGCCGCGAGTACGACTCCTTCATCTGCGTTCTTGTAACGCTTCCGCTTAGCGATCTTCAAGGGTATGAAGATGCTCATACTCTCCCTCTCTTGTTGCTAGAATCTCCATAGATTGATCTTGGTGATGCGTAGAAAATTTTGAATTTCTGCTACGTTCCCCAACATTCGGTGTGGTCATCGAGGGTGATTCCTCTTTCACCATTCCCGATACGGCTCTGTCGTGCAACACCTCAAGTGTGAACCTCGAGGGTGGTCCCTCTTACGTTCAACTTGATGATTACATTGAGTGGAATCCACCAGGGGTGATTTCTCGGGGTTTCCCCTTGATGTCTGGACACACAGTTACCTTGACTTTACTGGAGACCGTTGTGAAAGCCGGGCGGATCCTGAGAGCACCCGTGCGATGTGACAGAGGCGGCTGGCTGTTTAGCGGTATCACCCAGGAGGGGTGATAGCTCTGGACTGGTCCCGACAGCCGTCACTACTTTAATTGTTAATGCACTAACAGGTTTGGGTATTTGTTCTGAGTTGGCCTTTGGCCTTTACGCACTAACCACCACGCGTGAATAGTTATGCGCCTCGACGTTGTGGTATCAGCCGAAGCTTTGTCAGACGTCCAGTTTAGCATTGTGGCCGGGCCGGATCGTGCCATCTACTTCACGGGTAGTGCTGGTATCCCCTTGCGCACAACGATCCGGAGTGCAACGGGCGATGGGCCCAGACCCCGGAGTTCTTAGGATGTAGACCGGCGGCGACCTCTCTGCTGAGCCTAGGTCGGTCTGCGACGTGTTGATCTTCCGAGGCCGGGCATTGACCCCAAAAAGATGTGTCCAGCCAGAGTGATCGAGCGTGTTGGAAAACGTGGGGCACCCCTGCAGGGAAGATCTTTATTCAAATACCATGTCCACAGCAATGGACGTTCAGACTTATATCTTGATCTAATACTACTAGAAATGGATACTTAAGTTATGTGGCTCGGGGATTGCTTTCTCGCAGGGAGTCGAGGAAGGATCTCTGGGCATTAATGTTACAACATGCTTGTTAATTATAAACTGCTATTCTTTACTCTTCTACATGCTCCAAGATGCTCGGAGCTGCTTGAAGATGCTAGTCTTCGATAGGCTAGGCCTTCCCCCCTTATTCTGGCATTCTGCAGTTCAGTCCACAGATACAGCCCTTCAATTTGATACCAATGCATACTTAGTATAGATCTGATGCTTGCGAGTACTTTGGATGAGTAGTCATGGTTGCTTTGCTACCCCTTTTTCCCCTTCCTTCTTCTTTCCGGTTGATGCAACCAGATGGTGGATCCTTGGAGCCAGATGCCACCGCCTATGGATTCTGCTACATGGAGACCGCCACGACCACTGTGAGTAGTTAGGAGTTCCCAGGCAGGAGGCCTTGCCTCTTCGATCGTGTTGCTTTTGTGCTAGCCTTCTTAAGGCATCCTTGTTTAACTTATGTTTGTACTCAGATATTGTTGCTTCCGCTGACTCTTGTGTATCGAGCTTGTATTCGAGCCCTCGAGGCCCTTGGCTTGTAATATCAAGCTTGTATTATTTTGATTTGTGTCTAGAGTTGTGTTGTGATATCTTCCCATGAGTCCCTGATCTTGATCGTACAGGTTTGCATGTATGATTAGTGTACGGTCGAGTTGGGGGCGTCACAAGTTGGTATCAGAGCCGACTGCCTGTAGGATCCCCCTTTCCAACTCCTTGGCTGAAGTTGAGTCTAGTCTTTGAAAAACTGACTTACTAACATGCTGTGTGGCTTACGGGCCCACGTCGCAATTGGTTGGTATTAGGGTCTTTTACTCCTTGTCTAAACTCTGGGACTCTGATCTCTCTTCTATTCGGGATAAATGATTTTGATAACTCTAACATTAGGATCTCGTGATCACATCCACACGGAGGTTGGTATTGCCCCTTTCTCGAACTGAGGTCCAAGATCTGCTTCACAATGTTCACTGCCCGCGGGATCCTTTTATCGAGGGCACCCTGCGCCGTCACTTGCAAATCCCTCACTCTAGTGGTTATCTTCGACGTTGATGTAGCCTTTGCTATGTCTAGTTGTTGTATTCCTCCATCGCGTGCATGTGCGCCGCCCAGTATGTCTTTAATGACCACTGCTTTGTACATAATGCGCCTTTGCTCATTGTTCAGTTTACCTCATGAATGACTCCATACACTTACTCCACCCCTTGCTATATTACCCCATTTTGCATTTAAGCAGGATGCTTAGACCCGCTAGTCATGTCCGTGGTGGCAACAATCCACCACCTCCTGAATACATGGACGGAATGATACAACAGCTGAGCTGAATCGCCAGTTCATTGAAGATGTCATGGCTCAGTTTTCGCACCCCAATATGAAACAACAACCAGCCCGGAGACTCTGCAAAACTTTGCCCGTCTCAACCCTGTCATCTACCGCAGCTAAACTTAGCCCCTTCATGCTGATGGCTGGTTCCGTGATATCACTTTCGAGTTGGAGTCTACTGATGTAGCCCCTTCTAACTATGTCACATTCACGGCCTATTACCTGAAATGTCCCGCTGCTCAATGGTGGGACAACCACCGTCATTCCTTACCTGTTGAAACCGCCATCACTTGGCCGGAATTCCAAGATACATTCCGTAGACCAATGTCGAACCACCATGGTTAGTCACAACGTCCCCGTTGGAATTGAAGGGCTGGAATTCCATGTTGCCCCATTGTTTTGAAGTCGTCCAATACCGACCTCATTCTGGGAATGGAATGGTTGAAGACACATACTGCTTCTACCATTTGCGCCGCTAAGACCGTCCATCTAATACATCCTTTAAGTGAGATAGTAAGCTACCATGCTCATCTTGTTCGAAATGCCGAAGCACAGATTTATTCCTTGAACACGTGAAACGCTTCCCCTTTTGTGAGAATTGAAAACGCTCCAGTCGTTTGTGAATTCCTAGATGTCTTTCTAGAAAAACTACCCAGTCCATGGCCTTGAACTTGCGCAGTTAAAATTGCACAAAAGTTGTGGCAGCATTTCCTTTTTGGTACTCGTTGCGAGATTTTACCGATCATTAAAGTCTGAAGTATCTGTTTACTCGGCTAGATCTGGATCTCCGTCAACAACGATGTATGGGGACAATTACAAACTATGACTACAGTATTTCTTATACCCTTGGCAAGGCTATTATCATGGCCAATGCCTTGAGTCACAAGTCTTATTGCAACAACCGCATGGCTTATAAAGCTCAACCCCTGCAAGATGATTTCACTTATTGAGAGCATCAGATCCGCGTTCTCGTTCAAACTGAACGTCGCACCCGTCAGTGGGCTACCAAATTTCAAAAAAATTCAGTGGTCAAATCCTCTGAAGATGAAGCCACTTGGGAACTCGAGGATCGTTTTCGAGATGAATACCCTGTTTTGTTTCCGTCTACCTCCTAAAATCTCGGGACGAGATTTCTTATAGTGGAGGAGAATTGTGACGCCTGGATAATTAAGCTTCAGTAATCCTCTGCTAATGAGGCCACATCATCGTTGTTACTGTTGCTAAACTCACGTTGATTCGAAACCGGTTCAAACTTAAATTTAAATTAAAGAGCAGAATTCAAATTTCTCAAACACGCAAAATAAAATGTCCAAAGTGTAAATATGGTGGTGACCCAACATTTTTGTAAAATATTTACATGCCTTTTTGTGAATATATAGTGGCTTAAAACATTTATTAAATGTCGTTTAAGTTATAAAAATGCTAAAGTATTTTATTTGAACCTCAAACTAAATGTGGTAGTGGTATACTTAGTAAAACCAATTTAGGTGATATTCCTTTTTTTATAAAGCTAATTGCTATAAGAAAATGTAGAAGAAATTAAAACTGTGAAAGAAAACTAAGTAAAAAGTAAATGCAAAAGAGTTAAGGGAAAAGGAAACTCCGTGACTTCCCCGGGGCCTCGGCCCACCCCCCACCCAAGCCAGGCCACCTACCCCCCCCCCCCACCGGTCTCCTTCTCCTCCTATTCCTGTGGTGCGGTCGCTACAGGGGCTCGCCCCCGCCGGACCGCCTCGGCGACGACTCCCTGGAGGGGATAAGGCACCCACCCGCGCCTCCTCAGACTCCTCCTCTGCCACTCCACCTACTCCCCACTCCTCTCTCCCTCTTGCTCCGCCTCCCCTCCTCCAGATCCCCTTTCTCCCGAGCACGTAGGAGTAGCTGCGGCCACCATCCTTTCCTCATCGCTCCAAGACATCCAGGAGCTTCACCGTCGTCATCTCCTTCCACTACATCCATCAGTTTAAGTCGGGACTTCGTCAAGCTTCGGGATCGAGCCTTCTCCCTGACGGACACCGTTGCCATCTCGTCGTGGATCCGTGCTCCAGTGCCTCCCCGAGCCTCCCCGAACGCACCATGGACCTCCGCTGTGAGCCCCACGCCGATTCCCCTCATCCCCCGTTCGACCCGTCGCCATATGTTGCCTGCGCTCGCCGAGGCCGCCATGGCAGAAGCTTCGCGTCACAGAAGCGCCAGGCCCATGCCCCAGCCGCTTGTAGCCGTGCCCTTGCGTGTGTGTACGCCGTGCCCGCCGTCGCGCGCTTGCTGCCACCTGCTCACCGGTCGTGTCGCCCGTGCCGGGGCGCCTGCGTATTGTCGTCACTGCTCCTGCTATCTTCTGCTGCCTGCTGCCGCATACTGCTGCTGCTCGCCATATGCCGCTGATGCTACTGCTCCATGTTGCTCGCTGCTATGCTGCTCCTCACCCTGCCTACTGCCCGCTGCTGCTTTGCCACTAGCTGCTGCATGCTGCTGCCGCTTAGTGCTGCTTGCTGTTGCCGCCGGCCTGACTGCTACTTGGCCATGGCCGTGCGTGTATGCACATCCCGTGTGCTTCTGGCTGGTTTGTTTAATTATTAGATTAGATATAGGATAGTTTTAGAGTACAATTAGTGGCTAGATTAGCCTATAAGTAGATGACATGTAGGCCCCCATTAAATAAGTTAGGTTTATTTAATTATTTTGGTAAAGAGAACCATGACATGTGGGTCACAGCTCTCCATTTCACTAGTCATATTGACTTGGTCAACTCGAATTAAAAGTAATTTAGAAAATCTAGAATATTGTTAAATCTTTGTAAAATTCATAGAAAAATATCCGTAACTCGGATGAAAAAGTTTTCTACACGAAAGTTGCTCAGAATTTCGAGACGAATCCGGATACACGGTCTGTTCGTCTGCCACACGTCCCAAGCATAGTGAACATGCAAACTTTTCCCTCCATTTCATCTGTCTGACAGACGTCCGGGACCGGAAAAACTTTCCCGGATGTTTCCCCCTTCACCTATAACGCCTAACACTGCGTTAGGACACCTCTAGCCCCGCTTGTAATCATGGTGTGTATATGTTTGCGTGTATTTACTGTTTCTTCCCCCTCTTCTCTTTCCTAGACCCCGAGACCGCTGTTGATGCCCCTGTGATGGACTACGTCGACGACGACCCTTCTTCCCTTTCAACGGAGCTTCCAGGCAAGCCCATTCTATACTCTCATGCTTGCATTAGATTTTACTACTGTTATTGTTTGCTCCTATTCTGATGCATAGCCTGCTTTTGTACCTGCTATTGTTATCTACCTGCTTACCCTAAACTGCTTAGTATAGGTTGGCTAGTGATACATCAGTGACCTCCACCTTGTCCTTGTTGCCCCTGCTTCATCATCGATGCCTCGATCAACGTGATCGATGACCAGAGCCCGACACCTCACATCACATCACACCCTTTTGTTGCTCGACTCTGAAGAGCTACTATCGAGTGCCGAGGGTGATCCCTCATAACGCACTCCTGATGATAATTCTGTAGTGTAGCTATTCGGTGTGGTCATCGAGGGTGATTCCTCTTTCACCATTCCCGATACGGCTCTGTCATGCAACGCCTCAAGTGTGAACCTCGAGGGTGGTCCCTCTTACGTTCACCTTGATGATTACATTGAGTGGAATCCACCGGGCGTGATTCCTCGGGGTTTCCCCTTGATGTCTGGTCACACAGTTACGTTGACTTTACTGGAGACCGTTGTGAAAGTCGGGCGGGCCCGGGGAGCACCCGTGCGATGTGACAGAGGCGGCTGGCTGTTTAGCGGTATCACCCAGGAGGGGTGATAGCTCCGGACTTGTCCGGACAGCCGTCACTACTTTAATTTTTAATGCGTTAACAGGTTTGGGTATTTGTTCTGAGTTGGCTTTTGGCCTTTACGCACTAACCACCACGCGAGAATAGTTATGGGCCTCGACGTCGTGGTATCAGCCGAAGCTTTTTCAGACGTCCAGTTCAACATTGTGGTCGGGCCGGATCGTGCCATCCACTTCACGGGTGGTGCTGGTATCCCCTTGCGCACAACGATCCGGAGTGCAACGGGCGATGGGCCCAGACCCCGGAGTGCTTAGGATGTAGACCGGCGGGGACCTCTCTGTTGAGCCTAGGTCGGGCTGCGACGTGTTGATCTTCCGAGGCCGGGCATTGACCCCAGAAAGGTGTGTCCGACCAGAGTGATCGAGCGTGTTGGAAAACGTGGTGCACCCCTGCAGGGAAGATCTTTATTCTAATACCGTGTCCACGGTAATGGACGTTCAGACTTATATCTTGATCTAATACAACTAGAAATGGATACTTAAGTTATGTGGCTCCGGAATTGCTTTCTCGCAGGGAGTCGAGGAAGGATCTCTGGGCATTAATGTTACAACATGCCTGTTAATTATAAACTGCTATTCTTTACTCTTCTACATGCTGCAAGATGCTCGGAGCTGCTTGAAGATGCTAGTCATCAATAGGCTAGGCCTTCCCCCCTTATTTTGGCATTCTGCAGTTCAGTCCACAAATACAGCCCTTCAATTTGATACCAATGCATACTTAGTATAGATCTGATGCTTGCGAGTACTTTGGATGAGTACTCACGATTGCTTTGCTACCCCTTTTCCCCTTCCTTCTTCTTTCCGGTTGATGCAACCAGATGATGGATCCTTAGAGCCAGATGCCACCGCCTACGGATTCTGCTACATGGAGACCGCCGACGACCAAGAGTAGTTAGGAGGTCCCAGGCAGGAGGCCTTGCCTCTTCGATCGTGTTGCTTTTGTGCTAGCCTTCTTAAGGCATCCTTGTTTAACTTATGTCTGTACTCAGATATTGTTGCTTCCGCTGACTCTTGTGTATCGAGCTTGTATTCGAGCCCTCGAGGCCCCTGGCTTGTAATACGAAGCTTGTATTATTTTGGTTTGTGTCTAGAATTGTGTTGTGATATCTTTCCGTGAGTCCCTGATCTTGATCGTACACGTTTGCGTTATGATTAGTGTACGGTCAAGTCGGGGGCGTCACACCAGGCTTCATCAAAACCTTTCATACGCAAGGCCTGTTAAAGGAAAAGCCATTTGACTTTACCGTACGCTTTCTCGGCAAAACCTGTCATACAAGCTGGTGTTGAGGGCACGGGTGAGCAGAGAGGGGAGCGGGTGCTCATCCCCAAGACAAAAGACTAGATTACAGGTGTTAACGAGTTGAGTCCCTTGGCTCCAGCCCTTGCCCAAATTGCGAGCTTCCTACAGGATGTTTTTCACGAGCCGTGTAGATGAAGCTTGTGCCAGCCAACGTCCATCTTATGCTAGCCGATGCAGTGAGACAGGCATCCGAAGGAGCCCACCGGAAGGTGCTAATTCGCGAGCTGCGTGGCATTGATATTGATGATGCCTCCGTTGGCATGTCCTGTGTGCTCGCTTGCGCTCGGTGGAGAGCCATGGCCGTCGTGGTCAGGACAAATGGCGCAGCAGCATGGGCTGGAGCCGATTGAGTTCACAGGCGCCAGGCATTTGAAATTGCAGGGGATTCCTTGTTGTAGCCAAGCCGAGCGTCGACCGTTGTCGCGCCCATACAAACCTGATGAACAGAATTCCTCCTCCCCAGCCACAATTCAGGCAACAAGGAACGGCATTCTTGGTTACGGCCTTTTTGGCTTTGTTTATCATATACTCCCTCTGTTTCAAAATAGATGACCCAACTTTGTACAACAGTTAATACAAAATTAAGTCATCTATTTTGGAACGGAGGGAGTATATTTTCAATGTCACCCAAGCCTAAACTCACAACTGAAAATAAGCACAACAATTTGATCTAGGACAATAAAAACAAATTTAGCACACATGGCAACATTATGTAACTTAAAATGCAAGTACCCTAGCATATGGCTCATATTTATAGTCAATGCTGGTCTTCAGTAGTTCGGAGTTCCTCACTATCTAGCGTACCAGGCCCCGGAAATCCCAAAGTTTTCAAGCCTTCAATCTATTGTCTTCATCCTCGCGTTGTTGCTCTCATAAATGTGAGAGATTGAGATCTTGTCATTATGAAGCACCTGTAAGCATACTCAAGGCTATAAAAGTAGTGATTGTATATACATCTGATGCCTATTACCAGCTAACTCAGAAGGTTTTTTCATATCAATCAATTTGGAAGAAACGCCTACCTGCTGTTGGATCCAAAACAAGTGGTCTGATGCTTTTCTTCGTCCTCCAACTATTACACTATTGATCTCGTTGGTTAGATGCAGTTTCTTCCGGCTGCGGTCCACCAATGACGGCCTGACCCCTTGCACCATCCTCCTCTTTCCGTCTCCTCGGGCCATCCCTCTAACATCCCCTCCCCCGCGCACCAGAACAACGAACATCGGATTGATATGAAGTTGTTTTTACGGCGACTGAGGAATAGCGTTTGTGCGGATATACCAATACAATATTATTTTTCTTTGAGGCACCAAGAAACTGTTCTTGTGCCCACAAACATGAAATAATTATTGCATATCCTTGTATGATAAATGCCATTACTAAATGTTGGTGAACCTGCATTTGTTTACAGATTCGTCAAGAGGGCAAATTGCTTCTGTGATTTCATTAAAAAAGGTTGACTCAATTTATATGGAAAACTAGACAAAAAATCACACAATTGCTTGATTGATTAAGGGACAATCAAGGGAATACCACCACCATGAGCAAAAAAAGCAAACAACCTAGTCGCAACCAGCCAATTCAACCTCCACCACGTACCCACCCCCTCTACTCGAAGAAAAGTGAACGGGATCTTTGGAAATGCCTTCAAGAAACACGATGCCCGCAAGCACCATCAACGTCGACATTGACCCCTCGATCAATAAAACTTCTGCTCAAAAACTGCCTACGACTCGCTGCCGAGACCTGGAAAAGGGTCTGACCACACGAACACCCACCACGGAAGCCCAAAAAGTGACAAACCATGGCCTAGTGGAGAGGTGAAACCCTGGAGCGTTGACTACCATGGAAAATGCGCCACCACACCATCGACACTAGTAACCAATCCCCATCAGAAGCAAAGCCTTCGCATAGATCCCTTCGCGCCTCCACCTCACGTAGCCCTGGGAAGCCACCCCAGCTCCTTACTTGGCAGCCGCAGGCATGTGCACCAACGTCTCTGGAGCTCCAAGGATGTGTTGCGCCATGGAGTTTAAGAGCGTCTGCTCTGACAACAAGTGATCGCTAGAGAACATCGAACATGAGAAAAGGCATGACACGCACGTACGCAAGTCTTTCAGGCTCTGGAACGGAGTGTTAACACACACACACACACAAACACACACACACTTGTTCTGGGTTGTATAAGCAAGATTTTGGAGATGCGCTCACCCGAGATTCTTGATGGCTCCCAAGCCCGAAACCATGCAGCATAATATGACCCGCATCTCTTTCTCCCTCTCTGTGTGTATGTGATGTAAAACTATATGACATCGGTCATGGATCACTGAACCAAATCCCTCACCTCTGGCCCCCGCAGGGGCGACTCGGGCGGCGTAACCCCAGCCCGCCGCCGGCCCTCTCCCCCACCTCTCCTCTCCCACGTAACCACCGGAGGTGGCCGCCGGCTCGCCGCTCGGCCGCCGGTGAAGGTGGCGGCGAGGATCTGGCTGCCCCGTTCTTCCTCGGGGGGCTTTGGATCCGTGGCGGCGGCCTCGGCTGGTGGATCGACGCCGGGTCTGCGGTGACCGGTGCTCGTTGGTGCTGGCCGTTCTTCCTCGGCCGCGGGGGCGGCGAGGCGGCGGCAGGTGGCGGCTGTGGTGCGGGCGTCTCGGCGGCGCCCGATCCAGATCTGAAGGCCTCCGTCTACTTCAACCAGGGCTGCCTCCGATGGTCCTGCTTTGGGCGGCCTTTGTCGCCGGAGTTGTACCTGTTTGGCGGCTGGAGGTGGGAGGTGGCTCCGGAGAAATCCGAGGCCAGCAGTGCTGGCCACGATGGCGGCGACGCCAGAGGGTGCCGTACCCTTCTTGTAGGCGCCGTCCAGGTTGCCTCCTTCCCCTCCTCCTTCCACCCAGCTCGTATGCCGGGCGAAAGCCCAAATCCTTGCCGGATCGAGAGACAGCGGCGCTCCGGGCGTCGTCACCCTTTTGGGGGTGTCGTTCGTGGTGAGTTTGGAGTGGATGTGATGCTTTGGTTGCTTGGCGGCGGTTGGTGGCGTGGTCGGAGTTCGTCTGGTGGTGGTGCGTTGGCGCTCTGCCGCCTATATATGTGCTCAGCCTCGGAGTCCTTCTTCCGCGGTGCTTGGTCTTCAGCAGCCCTGCCGGACTCGGCGGAGCGGTGCTTCATCTCACACATTGATGGCGGCGGTTATCGGCGGCATGGCGCTGTGGAGGCTCGGCGTCCGATGCGGGATGGACTCACGTGGGAGGAGGTAGCTATGCGGCGACATGGTGACATCGATGGCTGAGTGGCCAGACAAGGTAGATGCCTCAATATGATCTGAAGACGGACCTGTGGAAGATGGCGGCGACGACACACGAGTGCGTCTGACCGGATTGTGCCCCAGACCCGGTATGTGGCTCGGCTGGGGCTTCCGGCTTTTGATGTTAGGCTTAGGTGAGTGGTCTGAGTGGCCCAGCTAGCACCCCTTCATCGTATGGATAGGAATAGCAGCATATGTTGCTAAGATGGTGGATTCAGGCATATTGTTGTAATACTTTGTAAGGTCCTCGAGAATAATCAATAAAATGGTTGTATACATCTCCCAGATGCAGAGGTCGGGGGTCATCCTTCTTTTCTTAAAAAATGACATCGGTCATAGCCTTTTATTTGCGGGTAACATCAGCTCCAGCCGTGTACAATGCCGGTAGATTTGTGCCGTGACCCGCAGTTAGAGCTCAACATGTGAACACCTGCTTCATGCATTTGTAAGAGAAAAAATCGTGCATCTTTGGTTTAACATTTATAAAAGTAGAAGCAATTTTACTGCCCTCCGCAGCCAACAGGGAAGGCTTTGCAGCACTGAATTAAGGACCTTGATCGAACAAAAGGATTCTACGACAAGTCGAGGCATGTCCATCCCGTCAAGGAAGTTAGAGAGGTAGATACTTTCATTTACTCATGATTCACACATAGCAAAATAAGGCGAGTCATGAACTCAAACTGTAACTCATTACCGGTTCGCCATCGTCAAGATATTTTAAGGCACACGACTGTTACTCGGTTTCTGTGCAAGGAATTAATGTTTTCTACCTTAAAATGTGCCAAACATACTAAAGCTAATCCTAACGAGAAACCGATGGCGATACTGATTATAGGCATTTTAGCTGCTCAGTGCACTGTGCACCTATAACTAATTAAGATGATCAGTAACATTGCTATAAAAACAATGATCAATACCTTCATATATTTTCTTAAAATGTCAAAAAGATTAAAAAATAGTATTATTCGAGAAATAGAGTTTTCATAAAATTCCCATCATTATGGTTCCTTTCTCGCACAACCCCACGACGGCGTCCAACACGATGTCTAGATTGCGAAATCATGATTGACTGGGCCTTATCATGGACGCGGTGATTAACGCCGCTGACCGACTGGCGTCGTTGCAGCCCCCTGAGTCTCCGGTCACTTGGTGGTCTTCTTTTATTGTTTCTTTTGTGATTTCTCCGGGTATCTTTGTGTTGACGTCCCAACATAATTTTCTATTCCTAAGCTGAAGTTCAACATGTTGTATGAACATGATGATTGTTATTTATAAAGCGAGGCAAAAACCTATTTCGAGACGACGTCGAGCACTACCTTCCCACCCGCTAAAGTACTAAATATTTCTGTCATTGGTGGTCAGAATAGCGTTCCGCGTCCTCGTTGCTCCTTACCTCCTCCTTAATCGATCTCCGGAGTCCTAGGTACCTGCAGGGCCATTGAACATGCAAAAGACAAGAGACAACTCCGTTGCAATCAAACACATACATGATGTTAAATAAGGAAAGTCACTCCATCAATCCTTTGTACAAATACATTGGATTGTAACGATATGCCTCAACTCATTGCCTTAGTGATTTACTCACGCATGTCGATCGGATCACAAGTTGAAATCATTGAAGAAGATATCAAGAGGGATGTTTCATTGATAATATGTCTTACAGTGGTTGCCAGATGTGATATATGATTACAAGTATGGCTAGTTTGGAGAGGGGTTGCAGCGGTGATGATGATAGCGGCGGCTATGGAGATAAGATGGAAAATGGCGGCAACTGGGTTGGAAGATGGTATGTTTAGCGAATGGGGGTTTTTCGCCTCTTTCGTTGGCATTCCGGTGCTGGCCCCTTTATTAATGTTGGAGGGTTCGATCTCTTGGAGCTCCTGACATCTGGTGCGACCATTGAGTATCCAGTTTCTTCTATTCTTCCTCCCTTTTCCTTGTTCCTTATAAGTGATGACTATCCATATTTACGTTCTTTTCCCTTGGAAACAAAATAAACAAAGGATTTCATGATCTCTCGCATTCACTAGTCGTTACTGGCATATCAAAGTGATTTTCTTGAAAGTTCCGAGATTATCCAGTTTAAACAACGGTGTGATCAACATAAAAACATCACTCATCAAGGATGCCGAGGGTGAGCTCCCTTGCATCGGTGGCCTGCATGTCGTCTAGCTCCTTGGGCCCCTCAGTTCCGGGGGAGTTAGCGTGCAACATCTTGCTCCTCGTGTTCGCCGCTTCGGGCGACCAATGGATTAAGATAGACTGCGCAATGATAGTCGTAGACGGGCATCGCCGGGTCGTTGAAAGTAGCGTCCAGGCTGCCCACCTTGTCTACCACCACCTTCTGCGTGTTGTCATCCATCTTGTATGCCACAAACCTGTGCACACACGCCATGCAGCTTCTAGAACACCTCCACACACTTCTCGCTCATTGGCACCATAGACATCCTGTTCGCCTGAACCAAAGTTCCACCAAGATTAGTCACGAAGAACATATCAAGTAGCTTGTACCGACCAAGAAAAAATAAGCAGCATAGCAGATCATAATACTACTAGCGAGGAGGAGTTGATGATCGTCATTACAAGAGTACCGTAGGCGTCCCCAGCTGCTCCCCGGGGGCTAGGTTTGGGGTGGGTTCGCCGGTGCAATTTTTGGCCAAATCCGGCGAAAAACAAGCTCTTGGGGGCCTGACTGAGGCATTTTTCTTTGGCCAGCGTCAAAAAAGTGGTCCCGCGGGCCTTGTTGGGGGGACAGCTGGAGATGC
The DNA here is from genome assembly GCA_021605145.1 of Aegilops bicornis. Lineage (NCBI taxonomy): Eukaryota > Viridiplantae > Streptophyta > Magnoliopsida > Poales > Poaceae > Aegilops > Aegilops bicornis. The sequence continues at coordinate 109,754,183 of CM038674.1, forward strand.
TCTAATAATGTAAGTTCAATGAACCAGATCTCAACTAGTTCACGAAAATTTACATTCATACTTTTGGGCACAATGCAAGCACCAAAATACAATGCACACAAACATGTGTCGCACAAAGCACAAACCCTCCCCCACGTTCTTTTTGCTCTATCGGATCCCATTCCTATTGACATGGAAACCATGTCTTACATTTTTTTCGACCACCACCACCAATAATAATAACTATGGGCGATACCTCCTCCTCGTGCTAACCCAGGACGTTTATCTTTGTCTTTGTAAATAATCGATCTCCGTTACCATTTTTATTCTTCAATTTCATTACGAACTGTACAACAGATTACTCACGAAGTAACATGTACAAATCATGGTGTCCAAAACATTTCAGAGAGGATATTATAAACAATATAAAATTCACAGTGTAGACAAAAGTAAGCCTGAAAGTATAGTACAAAAACATACAAATCGTAATTTACTTCTAATGAGTTTATGATTAACTATTATTCAACAATGTGTTGCGTCTGAGTGTTGCGTTTGAGTATAAAAAATCCATAATTGCTCATATTAAATTAATATACATCAACCTTTCTCAAGCAAACTGATACAAATTGCTAAGATGGTCACACGTGAAGCAAAGTGGAGATTTTTTTGTTTCTATTATACATCTCATCCTGTGCATGTGACGACCACACCGGTGCTGCCAAGTGAAGAAACAATGATTCAATGTCTAGGTAGGCATAGATGGATCACTTAACTATCATATGTATGCAAACTCATAGATAGATCCGGAAAGGCTCCAAGATGAACAAACATAGTATATTTTTCTTGTTAATTAATCATAAGGGAGAAGGAAGGAATGACAGAGTGGTGTAGAGAAAACACTACTGCCCGACTTTGAATTAATGAATCCCTTACATTCATCAATACAACACAACACCACACCACATATAAAAAGAAAGAAAGAAAAACGACATGATACAATGGTGCCGAGGAACAACCACACACCCCAGAAAAAAACAAGCCAATATCGTTTGTTAGAGCGGCACCGCTTGTGGTCTCTTGGTTATCGTTCGCGATCAAACAACCGGAACTAAGAACGAAGCCAACTGGAGAAGGGGACAAGCCAGCATGGGAGGCCATGCCATCACCATCACCTAGACGTCAACAAAGATAACGCCATCCAGCTCCATCGCCGAAAGGAACCACCCGCTCCTCGCCTTGGATTGGAAGGGCATCGTACCATGGGACGATGACTACGCTCACCACCCTAGAGCCTGGATGGAAATTGACGCTGAGGTCACATAGAGAGGACTTTGAGACTGGATTTTCTACTGAGCTTTAGTAAAGAGCTGATTCTAGGGAAAGCCAGGATTTCACTTTTCAGTCATCCATCAGGCTGGAGTGGTTAACCTTCCATATGCCGTTGGAAAATATGCACAAGCATTAGTTCTTGCCGTTCGGCTGATAAAAAGGCAGCTAGTTTCACGTGGTGCCTCACTCAGTGTATTCCCATAAATGATCGTCATTACAAGGGAGCACCAAAACAATCAATGACGATCAAATTTATCTGCACTCGTTTTTCTTTTCTTTTTTTATTGGCAGCTAAACTTTTAGATATGCAGAGGAGCTCGGCGGGATGCCCGGACGTGCATCGATTTAGTGGAGGAGCTCGGCGTGCAGCATGGGGTGGCGCCGTGGGTAGGCTGCTAGTCCTGCTGGATGTGTCGTCCGTTGTGCTAGCTGAGGCGATGCGCCTGCGCAGACATGGTCCTCCGTGAGCTGCGCGCCGATGGTGGCCTCCGTGGCCATCGTCTGGGTGCTCGCTTGGGCTGGGTACCGAGGCAGGCCCGTCCTGGTCGGAACACATCAGACTGCAGCATGGACTGAAACTGATCGAGTTCACGTTCGCCAGGCAGATGATATCACATGGGATGCCATGTTGCACACGAGCCGGGCGTCCAGCGTTGCCGCGCCTGTGCACACCCGATGTACTGAATCTCTCATTCGCGGCCACAATGCAAGCAGAAGGCAGCCCTTGCTTACCAGTTACTGAATTTGGCTGTCATATATATTCCCAATGTCACCCAACCCTATACTCGTGCTCGAAAATAAGCAGACCAATTTGATGTAGGACGAGAAACTAAAGGACATGTGTAGCACGCAGGGTGGCACTGTGTGACTACAAAATGCAAGTCCCCTTAGCATATGGCTCATATTTATAGCTAGTGCTGGTCTTGACCAGTTCAAAGTTCCGGGCCCAGAAATCCTGAAGTTTTCACGACTTCAATATATTGTCTTCTTTCTCCCGGTGTTGCTCTCATAAATGTGAGAGATTGGGATCTTGCACTTATGAAGCACCTGACGACAGTCAAGGCTATAAAAGTGGTGACCGTGTATACCTGGGGGCAACTATTTGCCAGTTAACTGAGTCGGTTTTCAGCTTCAATCGATTTAGAAGGAATGCCTACCAGCTGTTGGATCCAAAAGAAGCGATCGGATGCTTTTCTTCGTCCACATTCTGGCAATTTGTATCCAGAACTCATGTAGTAAATTGCATTCAAAATAAAAGTTGTTACACTATTTATCTCTTCGGTCGGATGCGATTTCTTCTTACTGCAGTCCTCCAACGGTTGACTGTGTGCCTCCTCCCTCCCCCCTCCTGGCGGCGCAGACGGCGCTACCATGTGCGCCTCGTCGCACTGTCCTCATATCTCTGCTTCCTCAGGCCATCCCTTTAACACCCTTCCCCCTGCGCACAGAACAACCAACATCAAATTAACATGAATTTATTTTTACGGCGACCGAGGAATAACGTTCGGTGCATGGATATACCAATACATTGTTCCTGTGCTCACCAACATGAGATAATTGATGGACCTGCATTTTTTGCGGATCAGAGTGCTCTTGCGATTTCATAAAAAAGTTTACCCAGTTTATAAGAAAAACTAGCTCAAAAATCACACAATTGCTTGATTAATTAAGGGTAATCAATTACGGATGATATGAATGAAAAGTTATGTGCTCCCTTCTCTTAAGGAGATCAGCGACACTATGTTTCAGATTGGGCCCCTTAAGGCTCCTGGGCCGGATGGCTTTCGTAGCGATTTTTCAGCGACACTGGTCCATCTTCAAGGAAGAGATTGTGACTGCTGTTAGGTTATTCTTTGATACGGGAGTTATGCAGGAAGGTGTCAATATGACAACAATAGTTTTGATCCCCAAGGTGGATAATCCAACCAAGCTGACGGAGTTCAGACCCATAAGCCTCTGCAATGTCATATACAAGGTGATTGCAAAGTGCTTGGTAAATAGATTTCGCCCAATCCTTGGGGATGTCATTTGGCCTGAACAAAGTGCATTTGTACCTGGCCGTTTAATAACGGATAATGCTCTAATTGCATTTGAATGTACACATTACATAAAGCAAGAAAACGACCCCAATAAAAGTTTCTGCGCCTATAAGCTGGACCTTTCTAAGGCTTATGATCGGGTAGATTGGATCTTCCTGGAGCGAGTGATGCAACAGTTGGGCTTTGCTCACCAATGTGTGCGATGGATAATGTCGTGTGTCACCTCGGTGAGATATACTGTCAATGTCAATGGAGCTCGCTCAGATTCATTTGCACCGTCGCGAGGGCTGCTGCGGCAGGGAGACCCTCTTTCCCCATTTTATTCCTATTTATAGCTGATGGTTTGGCTGCACTGTTGAAGCAGGGTGTTGGAAGCTTGAACATTACTCCCTTGAAGGTGTGCCCACGAGCCCCCGGGATCTCACACCTCCTATTCGCCGATGACACATTATTGTTCTTCCGTGCAACGGAAGGGGAAGCGAGCCGGATTAAGGGCGTGTTGGATGCATTTTGGGGTGCCACGGGGCAACTAATTAATCCAAACAAGTGCTCAATACTGTTTGGTGCGCCTTGCAACCAAAAGGATAGAGACGATGTGACATGGGTGCTTGGTGTGCAAAATATCAACTTCGAAGAGCAGTATTTGGGGCTGCCCACACCCCATGGCAGAATGAGTAAGGAACGTTTTGTTCGTATCTTGGAGAGTCTGACTAAGCATTTGATGCTATGGGGGGACTCTCAGCTGGCTCAAAGCGGTAGAGAGGTGCTGATCAAATCGGTGGCGCAAGCCCTGCCAACCTACCTGATGAGTGTTTTCAAGTTGCCGGCCTCAATCTGTGATGAACTCACTCGCATGATCAGGAGCTACTGGTGGGGGTCAGAGAAGGGTAGGCGGAAGACACATTGGCGAGCGTGGGATGTTCTATTGCAGCCGAAGTCCCATGCATGGTGGCCTTGGCTTCAAAGATCTCCGTCTTTTCAACCAGGTATTGCTAGCAAGACAGGCTTGGCGGCTGCTCACCATCCCGGATAGCCTGTGCTCGAGGGAATGTGCTAGCTTGGGCGCCGGAAAGGATGTGCTAGCTTGGGCGCCGGAAAGGAGCGGAGTTTTCTCAGTTTGAAGCGCGTATCGCCTTGCACTGGACGAACTTCTTCGACCATCTTCAGTCGCGGCGAGCAGGGCATCGGACGGGCGACGGGCCGTCTGGGCTTTAGTATGGAGGTGCCCTACTCCTCCTAAGGTGCGTGTGTTCGCGTGGTGACTCATCACTGATTCCCTTCCAACATGGGTTAATAAGAAGCGTCGTAATTTGTAGGTATCTGACTTGTGCCCGGTGTGTGCGTCTGAACCCGAGGACACATACCACGCGTTCTGCTTGTGCCCACCAGCAGTAGGTCTCTGGCAGGCCATGGCGAGCGACAGGAGGCTCCTGGACGTCCGCAAGCTGGTGAATCCTGGACCGGAGTGGCTTCTGCACATCCTTGGGACAGTACAGAGACGGAACGGCTTCACCTGCTTATGACTCTGTGGCGTAGCTGGAATGTAAGGAATGACATAGTTCACCATAAACGGCCTCCCACCATTGAGTCATCGAAGCGCTTCCTTCATAGCTATGTTAATTCTCTAGTGGCAATTCAAGCAGAGCCCCATGCAGACCACGTAAAGGGGAAGACAGTTGTTGGCGCTGACCTGATCAGTAGGTCGTCATCGCATGTAATATAGCCAAAGGACCTGCTACGACGCTGGTTGCCGCCGCCGGCGGGCTGGACGAGCCTCAACGTTAATGGGTCGTTTTGCGAGCACGACCATTCTGCAGGTGCAGGTAATATATTGCGTGGCTCAGAAGGTAATCCCATATTTGCTGCATGCCGTCAGCTACGTACTTGCGCGTCTCCCCTGGAAGCAGAAATCGCTGCATGCAAGGAGGGAATTGAGCTTGCTCTTCAATGGACAACCCTGCCGATTATTATTCAGTCCGACTGCAGTGACGTCACTAATCTTATCCAATGCATGAGCAAGGACAGGTCGGTGCATTCCATGGTAGTTGAGGAGATTAAGAGCCTTCTACATGAAGGAAGGGAGTTTTTAGTCAAGCATGTTAGGAGAGAACAAAATAATGTAAGCCATTATTTGGCTAACTTTGGTAGATGTGAGAAGCGTACTGCGGTATGGCTTCGATCCAGGCCTGGAGATGTGCCAGACCTATGTAAGGCAGACATGGCCGATGCTTGATTAATATAAACTCCCTTTCTATCGCAAAAATAAATAAAATAAAGGAAAATCAAGCAAAAACCCCAGCCATGAGCAAAAGAAAAAAAAAACAACAAAGCCGCAACTGCCCAACTCAACCTCCACCACCTACTCACCCGGTACTCAGAGAGAAGGAAACGAGATATTCGGAGATGGCTTCAAGAAACATGATGCCCGTTAGTGTTGCCGATGTCAGCATCGACCCCCTCGATCAATAAAATTTTCACTTAGAAACCGCTCACGACTCCTACCGAGACCTGGGAAGGTGTCTGACCCCACCAAGGGCCACCACGGAAGCCTAAGAAGAGACAAACCATGGCCTAGTGGAGAGGAGGAACCTTCATTAACGACTCCCAATGAAAATGCACCACCACGCCATCGTCATCAGTAACCGATCCCCATCGAAAGTAAAGCCTTCGCCCAGGAGCCCTTCACGCGTCCACCTCACCGAGCCCCAAGGAAGGGGCAGAACCATTGCCGGCAGCAGACCATGACCGCCAGATCCAATAGCACGCCGCCTGTCGAGCCTCCATAGCACCAAGGAGACAAGAAAGTAGACACATATCCACCAAGTACCGTGCCCTCTGCACCACCACTACCACTAGCACGACCACGACCACGCACCACGATGCCACTCCCGGCAATAATAAGCCGCCATGAACCGCGTACCACAACACCTTGGCGGCGGCACACCCACCCAAATGGCCACTGCGTGGGCACCGCTGAAGTAAGACGATGATGCCCTCAGAACCAAGAGCCACCATCCCCACCACCACGTGTCTCCACCCACTATGCACATGGAACAGAGCATCTAGTGCTGCCGCCGCAGCTCGCTGATGACCCCAGCCACCAGATTCTCGCACGACGCCATGGATCCACCACTATATCGCAAGGAGAAGATGGGTGACGCCACCGCGACCAGGAGCCACCGCCCCGGTGCACTAGCACGGACTCGAGCACCCCCGCTGCCGTAAGGTTGCCATGGGCCTGGATTTGGGTGCCAGCAAGCCGAACCACCACGTCGAGCAACCCTGGCACCCCAGAACCGCCATCGCCTGACGGCGAAGCTGCAGTCACCGCGCTTTAGCAAGCACCGTCTCACCACGAAGCCACAGTTGCGAACAAGCGCCAAGAATGGATACGCCTGTGCACCTGTGAAGCACCCTGCGTCCACCTTCCTCGGGGCCAGCGTGGCTCCCCGAAGTGGCGCAGTCCTGCATTTGAGTTTGTAATTTCTTTTTTGAAATTTTGCTACAAATATGTGTTATACATACGTGCCTGTAGGAAGATGTTGGAATATTGCTAGTAGGCCTTTGGCCCAAAGCCCAACGAAAATTCTGAAATTCTCTTGACCTATTCATGCACACATGTGAGTGGAGTGAGACCACGAAAGTTGAGAGAGACTTGCATCTCTTTATAAGGTGAGCTCTTCTACCACTTGTATGAGCATGAGAAGAGGAGACCTACACTTGTGCTCCTCATCCTCGCTCGCCTCGCCACGCCACGCCTCATCACGATGCGCCGCGGGTTGCGGGATTGAGCTGAGCCGAGGGCAAAGCTATGCACGTTGTCTATATTTTTGCTGCTCAGGAAAAAATTAATGAGTCATTAATTAATAATTAATGAACACGTTAATTACTGAACTATTTCCGATTCTCGACTCGGACATGGGGTTTACTCCCACGACCTACCCGACCGCACTATATAGTCAGGCAGACGTCTACCCTAGCCGCCGCGCCGCCGTATGATTTCGCACCACCGTTCCAGATCATTGCGCCGCCAAGCAAGTATGCTCCATCCATCCTTTCGGCATGCACCAGGAGAAGGGACAGCAGGCCTCGGAACCCGTCTCTCGAGATCCTGCATGGAGAGGGCGATCAGGTTTTTGGGGAGCGCGACTTTTCACGATTGCTGGCAGCGCCGACTTCGCCAACGGCGACTTCTTCCCTGACCTCGGCAACCTCATCCTCGACGACTGGGAGACAACGTCAACGCCGGCGGTGCTGCTTCCGCTGCACCGTATGTGATTCTATCCTTCCCTAACTTCCCGCTGCACCGGAGTTGCCGCCGACGCGACCTCGACATCTTCCGCCGCCAGAGACTGATGAACGGCCCCTCACCACCATCACACTCGGAATAGTGGTGGTCATCGAGGAGCAGCGTCGGTGCGTGGATATACAGGTCTAGCTCAGGCATGGGAAGAGTTGACGAAGCGATGGCGAGGGAGTCAGGATCAGGGCGGCACGGTGGAGGTGCATGACCATCACGCGTCGGTCGTGTAGATCGCCAGCCGCGGCTGCAACTGTGAGAGGAGGAGTGAGACAGAGGACTCGAGCTCGAGGCCCACGCTGCAGCGGTGCAGCGCTGCCATGCGTCGTTCGCGCAGGTCGCTTGTCGCCGGTGGCTTCCGGAGTCAGGTGAGGCGGGCACGGCGGCCCGAGTCAGGTGCGGCAGGGAGGTAGCATGACGACATCGGGTTGGCATAGAGGCCTGCCTAGCGGCGACGACAGCAGGGACTGGGCTCCGGCTCAGTTTAGAAAATGAATCGAGGAAGAGAGACTAGGCTAGATGAGCTGCTGACTTGGCATGTCCAGTCAGCCTTGACTCCGGTCAAAACCAGTTGGCCAGCTCAAAACCAATACAAGGGTTGTGTTTTGAACCATTTGGTAAGTTTAGGGTGTCATTTAGATGGTTTCGGAGTTCAGGGTTGTAAACCAAAGCGAGTGGTTAGTTGGAGGTTGAAATTTGCACTTTTCTCTCTTATGAAAAAAAAATCTATGCTTCTCTTGGAAGCACAAAAAAAATCATGTATTTTTTTCCAAATTTTCTCTAAAACCTAGGGAAGCCAAAGCCAAAACAAAAATGTCTAAAATTAAAAAATTCGTACATGAAAGAAAACAAAATTCTAAGAGTGCGCCCAACATGCGGCACATGGCGACGACTGGACGCATCATTTGGCATGCTCTCACCCCATCAAAGCGATCCTTGCTAGGCTCCCGCAACCGCAAGGGGTACCCTTGACTAGTTGCTCTCCACTTACATTAGCCGGAAAAATTAGCTCCAACGAGTCCCTAGCCTTTGCAGACTCAGCCGCTCAACAACGAATGCGGTTCGTGCATTGGGCCCTAGAGTGACCCAAGAAAAGAACGAGGCCACACTACACATTCGAATGGGCCCGGGGAGAAGAAGGTCGTCGCCCAAGAATGCCTTTATAAGACGATTTGAATCCCGTTTATCCCGTCTTTGACTGATCAATTACTCTATGATCTATGCTAACAAAAAACTCTATGATTGGAGACTACTCCCTCACTAGTAGAAAATGGGCCTATTGACCCGGTTGGTGAGGGCCTTTAGTCCCGGTTCATGAACCGGGACTAAAGGGTCGGTACTAATACCCTGGCCCTTTAGTCCCGGTTCAATCCAGAACCGGGACTGATCAAACCTCCACGTGGCCTGTCCGCTGAGCCCAGACAGGAGGGCCTTTGGTCCCGGTTGGTGGCACCAACCGGGACCAATAGGCATCCACGCGTCAGCATTTTTATGGCTGTTTTGTTTTTTTTTGAAAGGGAGGGGGGGGGGGGTTGGGGGGTTTTGGGGGTTAATTTAGGTGTTTCATATATTGTGCTATAGCTAGCTAATTAATAGAGAAAAGTGTCCTCTCTTTTGTCCGTGCTTGATCGACGCTACGTACTATACATACGTATAGAGAGGACTAGCTAGACACGCTAGCTAGCTAGTAATTAAGCAAACAGAAGATCGTCATGAACATATATGCATACAGAGAAGTGATATCGACCACCTCTCCTTCTCCGAGAGATTGGTCGAACAACAAGTTCTCGTATATCTATCCGACACTACCGCTACATATATACAATAATTATCTTTTACAATATGGACGCGTGGTCCACATAGTATTCTCCGTCTTCAGCGATCACGTGGTCAAGAAAGAATGCCGCCAATTCCTCTTGAATTGCTCGCATGCGATCTGGTGCTAGGAGTTCATCCCGCTTCCGAAACATCTAATTTTAAGAAAGGGGTCAATACATACACACACACACACACACACACACACATATATATATATATATATATGAATGAATAAAACTCAACACAAATGATGGTAATAAAATAAAATTGTGAATATTTTTATTTACGCACTTCATATTGTTTGTCGGAGTAGCCCGCCCTCTCACAGGTCGTGTGGCAGATGGACTCGCAAACGTAGTATCCACAAAAATCATTCTCTTGTTCCTGCCACAACCACTTTACAAGAAACAAAGGTCAATCAAACTGATAATTAGCAAGCATGCTAAATGGTATTGATGAAACCAGCGCTTGAATCACTAGGAGATGCGCGTGGAATATGCTACTATATAGTACTTACTTTGGTGTCTAAATTGCAGCTTCTTGGTAGTCCCGGAGCTTTTTTGGTGAATTTTCTCCAAGCCCTGCCATACAAAGAAAACAATTACTTGATATCAGAAATGAACAAAGTTGCTGATATGGTGGATAATGATCGATTTAACTTACTTCTCGAGCATTTCAGTCATGTCCGCATACTCCTTGGGATCTTTTCGCTTGGAGTCTAAGACAGTTACTACTCCCTTCTCAAGCTTAATCTCTAGGAGAATATAGTGGTAGCTGCGCACACATGCATAACTCATCAATATTACATTACTATAACCTGGACTAATAAGGAAACCGAATATGCCACAAGACAGTAACACTCACTTGAAGTTGAAAGGAAAGAGTATTATATCTTTGTGTTCATTTATTACCAACGATTGTAGCAAGTTGGCCTCGGTATCTTCGGCACGAAATTTAACCTCAGTTGCATCTGTGAGATATGTGTTAATGAACCCAATATCACCCACTTGTCTTTTCTTCAATTCGGCGATCTTCAATCTGCATAATATAGTGAGGATAATTATAAATACATGCAATGAAAGGGCTCAGTTATATAGAGAGACTTAATGACAGAAGTAGTACTACTTACAGACAGTAGCAGGTGACCGTTGCTTTATCGAGGGCCAATTGATTGAAAAACTGATAGACCCCCTCAAATGGAACATGCAACAGTTCAATTCCAAGGAGGTCATGCTCCTTTTTAACTCTCACATACAAAGTACTCCTCCCCTCAGACTCTTTGCAGGTTTTCATGTACCAATCATGCAATTTTCGCATCATCGTTGATAGAGAACTTTCATATTTGACTAGAGGCTTCCCGTACTCGTATCTTTGTATCTGCACCTCCAAGAAATCATAATGTACATCATCGGGCAGGTAATCTGCAGGATTGCCATAACCGGGCACCATCCTCGGATCGACGATGTCTCTAGCAGGCACCTTGAGCGGGGGGCACGATTGCTTCTCTTGTTCGCCGAGCTGGGCAATTTGTTTCCCAGCTCGTCGTTCTTTCATCCTTTGATCACTGACAGTACTTCCCGACCTCTCCACTTCGGCAAATGCCTTTCCAATAATGCGCTCATAGTTGCCTTTCGGCGGAGAATTGGGTGGTTTTGTCAGGGCAGCCAGAGTGCGCTTCACTTTCACCGGATCTACCTTCTCCTCCGGAGGTGGATGTCTCTTTGCTTTCAACCCTAGAAACCAGTCATCCACTTTGGTCTGCGCGATCTTCGCGTTTTCCTCTTCGCTCCTCTCGTACGGTAACTTCTCTGGAGTCTTCAGAGAAGGACCGAATCTGTATCTCCTCCCGCCTTTGGCTGTACTGCTAGACGCCGGCAGAGCAAACGGAGCGGATTTCTTCTTTCCTTGCTTACGAGGCGGAGGAGAAGGACTACGACGCGCCGGAGCAGCCGGAGCGGCGGCGGGTCTCTTCCGCCCTTGCTGACGAGGCGGAGAAGGAGGAGGCTGGCTGCTCAGGCGCCACGGCAGCGGAGAAGGAGGCGGAGTGCCGCCACGCCGGAGAAGGAGCCGGCCGAGTGCCCTGATCGTCACTCGCGGAGGAGGAGGCGGTGGAGGAGGCGGAGTGCCTGACTCGCCGGAGGAGGAGGAGGAGGCGGAGGCGTCGATTCGGAAGGTTGATGAGATCCTTCCGCCATAGGCATGGAGTCTTGAGCATAACCCAGCCGATACTCCCCTTCACCGGTAGGGTGGTCAAGCCGAGGTCCTCAAATCCCTCCGTTATTTCATAGAACATCACATTAGCATATCCTTCTGGAATCGGCAGGCAGTGAAAAGTTGAGTCGGGTTTAGTAGGATAAACAGAGCCAAGAGCCGCCTTGACCTTCAAATTGCTCCATTGCGCCATAAGCTCGCAAAATTCAGCATCCGTGATATCATCCACGGGATAGCTGGCGAGGAGCCGAATCAAGGCATCTTTGCTCTGGTGAAGCAGCTCGGTGGAAAGCCACGCTGCTTCTCCGGCCGAGATGGCGGGGTAGCTTCGGGGAAGCTTGGCGGAGTCGCTTGCTGCGATCTGCTGCTTCTCGTTCCTCTTCTCGTTCCTATAGCCCCATAACCCTTTCGTGCGGCCTTTGCATTTGGCTCTGCTCCGCTTTCTTCCTCCTCTCATGGGTTTTGTAACCCCCTGCGTCAAAATCCAGCCTTCCACGAAAGCGGAGCCTGGGGTGCCTCGTGTCCGTCCAGGTGCTCGGGATTCCCGAGGGCCATTGTGAGCTCGTCCTTCTCCCTATGGAACAAACTTCCCTTGCTTCGATATATTGCTGAAGCCTCTTGACTGGTATGTCCAATTGTTCGTCCGTCCAAATGCACTTCCCTGTTATAGGGTCCAAGGATCCGCCGGCCCCGAAGAACCAAGTCCGGCAACGGTCCGGCCAGATCATTGTCTCTGGTTCGATCCCTTTATCAAGCAGATCATTCTCAGCCTTGGCCCACTTAGGCGAACTCACGAGGTAGCCACGACCCCGTGCGATGGTGAAGCTTCTTCTTCGCAGCATTTCTCTTGTTTGTCGCCGACATCTTTTACTCTTTTCCGATGTCTTGTAGGCCACAAATGCGGGCGATCATCTCTGATCTTCTCATATTTGCCCTTGAATTCTGGTGTCTCATTTTTTCGACATACGTATTGAGTTCTTTCTTCCAATTCCTGAATAGTTCTGCCATCTTCTTAAGAGCAAAAGACTTGATTAATGGCTCTATTACTGGCTTCTCCGGATCATCCTCTAGCGGTAGGGTAAAATTTGACTTCAGCTCGGTCCAAAGATCATTTTTCTGCATATCATTGACACAAGACAACTCGTGGTCTTTGTTCTTAGGCTTATACCATTGGTGGATGCTGATCGGGATCTTGTCCCTAACCGTAACCCGCCTTTGACCGAGCAACAAATGCCTTCTTTGTCGGTAGGGTTCAATTGGTTGGCCGTCGCCTTGATTTGTATGGTCTCAAACTTTTCATCCGAGCTCAACTTTTTCTTCGGGCCTCGTCTCTTTACCGAAGTTGTGCTCGATCCGGAGGGTTAGAAAAAAGAACAAAGACGAGAGTTAATTAATATGTGTACATACCAAAACAAAGACGAGAGCTACTCAGCACAGGCTTAACTAATATATATACCTGGCCGGACTCGGTTTGGTGATCACCGAGCCGTCCTCACGGTCTACTTCTTCACCCTCTCCTTCTTGCACGGCATTGGGTCATCGGAGCCATGTAAATCATAGCCAGCTGCTTCTTCACCCTCTCCTTCCAGACCATCGTTGTCATTGAGAAACATCAACGAGCGGGCGGCATCACTTCCTTGTGCGATTATGTCCCTCAACAACGCTTCTTGTGCTTCGTCTCGGGGGGTGTCCATAGTTTCTACAGATATTTACAACATGGCAATTATTATTCAAACATGACATATATGGATATATTAGTGGCAAACGTAGAACTAGCTAGCTAATCACAATAAGGAATCAAATTAGTGGCCTCGACGCTGCTTCTCTATGGTTTGGGGTGGCCTCGACAACGCTTCAAGGGTTAGGGGTTGGCCTCGAGAACGCTTCAAGCTAGGAGGGGGTAATATCGACCCCCCCCCACATGTTGAAGCTATCGGGAGGGGGTCGGCGTTGAACACTACATCTATGTCCCACAAGTGACGTGGGCATCGACGCCCGCGGTAGGGTAGAGGGTCGTGGATCGCCGAGAGGTCGAGGATCGCCGAGGGGTCGGGAGGTTGCCAAGTGTCGAAGGATTCAACAAAACCATGTCTTCATCATTAGGCGAAAGTAACAGGTGCATGATGGTACGAAGCTCTCCAAAGTTATTTTGGAACGGAGTCCCAGATAGGATAATTCGCTTTTTGGTACAAAGTTCAGCAAGAACCTTCCGAATATCGTTATTTGAAAGGCCTTTGCTGAGATTCGTACAAAAAGGCAAATTATCCTATCCGGGACTCCATTCCAGAATAACTTTGGGGACTTCGTACCATCATGCCATGGTTACTTCCGCTAATGATGAAGCCATGGATTTCTTCAATACTTTGACACTATAGGAACCCTCGACCCTGAAACCTTCGACCCTTGACCCCTTAACGACCCTCGACCCTGAAACCTTCGACCCTTGACCCCTTAACGACCCTCGACCCTCTACCCTAGTTCCCGTCCCTCGACCCCTCGGCGATCCTTGACACCCTCGTTATATCGACAACGACGCAACATACATATACATGGGAAAATAATGTTATTGGGGAGGGGGTATCGGTACCCCCCCTCGAGTCAAAGTTTCTTCTTTCTCCTCTATTCCTTTCTTTCTTCTTCTCCTCTTCTTTTTCTTCTTATCCCCCGAGAAAGGAAAATAAGGAAAAAGGAAGAAAAGAGGAAGAAGGGAGAAGGAAGAAGAAGAAGAAAAAGAAGAAGAAGAAGAAATAGAAAAAAAATTCTATTTTTTCTTCTTCTCCTCTATTCTTTTCTTCTTCTCCTCTTCTTTTTCTTCTTTTTTCTTCTTCTTATTTATTTCTCCTATTCTTCCTCTCCCCTCTTCTTCTCCTTTCTTCCTCTTCTTATTTCCTCTTTCCTCTCATTCTTTTTCTTCTTCTTCCTTCTTAAAAATACATGAAGTAGTATTGCCTAATTCATTTTTCATATGAATATACAAACATTTGCATATTTACAATAATTAATATCACCAAAAAATCTATGAACAGAAAAAATCCTAATTTTTCTAAAAAACCATCTTTTGCATTGTTCACATACACATCTACATTATAGCCACATACACATATACATCACATATGAACAAAAAATTTAAAACATAAAGAAACAGAGCATAAAAATAAAAAAAGAGCTTAAACATTAAAAGAGCCGGGCGGCGGCTCACAGCGCGTGGGCAGGCGAGGCTGGCCTGTGGGCGGGACGGGGCAGGGTGGGCAGGGCGACGGTGACGAGGAGCGGGCGGCGACGGCGAGCCCGTGTGGGAGCTCGAGGCGACGAGGCGGCGAGGGCGCCTGGCGGGGCGGGCAGGCAGGCAGAGGCGACAGCACGGGCAGGGCGAGGCGCGACGGCAACGGCGAGCACGGGCAGGGGCGTGAGGCGACGGCGACGGCGAGCACGGGCAGCTGACAGCGTCGTCGGGCGAAGCTCGGGCAGCCCGGGCGGCGTCGTCGGGCGAGGAACTGGCGATGAAATCTGAAAAATGCCAAGTCTTTGCTTATATAGAAAAGGCTTTGGTCCCGGGTGGTGGCACCAACTGACTATCTGCTAGTCGGTTGGTGCCACCAACCGGGACCAAAGGCCAATTTTCAGCAGCCCAAAGGCGGGAAGCGGTGGCCTTTGCTCCGGTTGGTGGCACCAACCGGGACTAAAGGGGCATTAGTCCCGGTCGTGGCACCAACCGGGACTAAACCCCTTTAGTTCGGTTGGTGCCACCAACCGGGACCAAACCTTGTGCTGCCCACGCCCAAAAGTTTAGTCCCACCTTGCTAGTTGAGAGAGCTCGAGAGTGGTTTATAAGCTGCTGCGCCACCCTCTCGAGCTCCTCTCAACTGCAGGCTTCGGGCCTAATCTGTCACTAGCTATGTGCTGTGGGCCTACTTGGCCTCCTGCGGGCCTGAATCACAGCCCATGTAGGGTTTCTAGTCGTATTCAGGCCGTGGGGGCCCGGTGGCGTGCACTATTTTTTCCAGTTTTTTGTTTTGTTTTCTGTATTATTATTTATTTTTGTTGTTTTTGCTTTATTTTTTAATTCTTTTTTGCTTTTAGTTTTAGAAAAATTATAAACTTTCTGTTAGTGCCATTAGTTTTCAAATTTGAAAACTCTTTTTTTGTTTTCTTTGTTGCTTTATTTATTTTATTTTGTTTCTACTTACAACAAAATACTTATTGTTGCTATTTTTATTTTTTTTTCAGTTTTTTGTTCTGTTTCTGCATTATTTAGTTTTTGTTGTTTTTTGCTTTATTTTTAAATTCTTTTTGCTTTTATTTTTAGAAAAATTATAAACTTTCTGTTAGTGCCATTAGTTTTCT
The DNA here is from genome assembly GCA_021605145.1 of Aegilops bicornis. NCBI lineage: Eukaryota > Viridiplantae > Streptophyta > Magnoliopsida > Poales > Poaceae > Aegilops > Aegilops bicornis. The sequence goes on from CM038674.1 coordinate 109,770,203, forward strand.
AATTTGAAAACACTTTTTTTGTTTTCTTTGTTGCTTTATTTATTTTATTTTGTTTCTGCTTACAACAAAAAGGTGTGTAGAGGGACGGGCTTATAAACCGGTGTGGCGCCCTTGGTTGGCGAGGTTTTCAAATTCATAGTTTTCAAATGAACTCTGAAAAAGTTGGCATAGCATGTGCATGTACAAAAGCGGACAATGGTATCATACTAAATGCATTACAAAGTTGGCATGGTATCATCATAATAGTTGCGGAGAAAGTCTTCACTTTTTCTTCGCTTGTGTCGCTTGCTTATTGCGCGTAACCATGGATAATCTTCATCGTTTATCGGGATGCTTGGGTCAGCCTTGACTTTGAAGGGAGGAATTTCATGAAACTTTTCATACTCTTGAGACATATGTCATCTTGCCCTCCACTCCCAGGATGTCCCTTTTCTGAAAAGAACTATGTGGCGCTTTGGCTCATTGTATGATGTATTCGCTTCCTTATCTTTTATTTTCCTCGGTCTGGTAGACATGTCCTTCACATAGATAACCTGTGCCACATCATTGGCTAGGACGAACGGTTCGTCAGTGTACCCAAGATTTTTCAGATCCACTGTTGTCATTCCGTCATCGTGGGTCTACCTGCACCCGCCTCGACAGATTGACCCACTTGCACTTAAACAAAGGGACCTTAAAATCTACTCCGTAGTCAAGTTCCCATATGTCTACTATGTAACCATAATATGTGTCATTTCCCTTGTCGGTTGCTGCATCAATGCGGACACCGCTGTTTTGGTTGGTGCTCTTTTCATCTTGGTCAATCGTGTAAAATGTATTCCCATTTATCTCGTATCCTTTCCAAATCATTACAGTCGAAGATGGTCCCTGGACAACAAGTACAGCTCATCACAAACAGTGTTGTCACCTCGAGACGTGTTTCCAACCAACTGCTGAAAGTCCTGATGTGTTCACATGTAATCCAATCGTCGCCGCTCCGGTGTTTCGGCGCAGACTGTTCTTGTGTTCATCGACATACGGGGTCACCAAGGTAGAGTTACGTAGAACTGTAGTGTGCTTGAGACCAAGAATATCCGTCCCTACATATTATTGAGTCTCTTCCAAGCGTGCCTTTTCCGGTCGATCTCCCCTCATACCGCGATTTAGGGAGACCTATCTTCTTAAGGCCAGGAATGAAATCAATACAAAACCCGATGACATCCTCTGTTTGATGGCCCATGGAGATGCTTCCTTCTGCCTAGCGCTGTTCTTAACATATTTCTTTAGGACTCCCATTAACCTCTCAAAGGGTACATATTGTGTAGAAATACGGGCCCCTGAATGACAATCTCGTCGACTAGATGAACTAGGACGTGCGTCATGATATTGAAGAAGGATGGTGGGAACACCAGATCGAAACTGACAAGACATTGCGCCACATCACTCCTTAGCGTTGGTACGATTTCTGGATCGATCACCTTCTGAGATATTGCATTGAGGAATGCACATAGCTTCACAATGGCTAATTGGACGTTTTTCGGTAGAAGCACCCTCAATGCAACCGGAAGCAGTTGCGTCATAAGCACGTGGCAGTCATGAGACTTTAGGTTCTGGAACTTTTTCTCTGGCATATTTATTATTCCCTTTATATTCGACGAGAAGCCGGTCGGGACCTTCATCTTGAGCAGGCATTGAAAGAATATTTCTTTCTCTTCTTTATAAGAGCATAGCTGGCGGGACCTTCATATCGCTTCGGAGGCATGCCCTCTTTTTCGTGCAAGCGTTGCAGGTCCTCTCGTGCCTCGTGTGTATCTTTTGTCTTCCCATACACGCCCAAGAAGCCTAGCAGGTTCACGCAAAGGTTCTTCGTCACGTGCATCACGTTGATCAAGAGCGGACCTCTAGGTCTTTCCGGTAGGGTAGGTCCCAAAATATAGATTTCTTCTTCCATCTGGGTGCGTGATTCTCGGCGTCATTCGGAACAGCTAGTCCGCCGGGACCCTTTCCAAAGATTACGTGTAAATCATTGACCATAGCAAGTACGTGATCACCGGTACGCATGGCGGGCTTCTTCCGGTGATCTGCCTCGCCTTTGAAATGCTTGTCTTTCTTTCGACATTGATGGTTGGTCGGAAGAAATCGACGATGGCCCAGGTACACATTCTTCCTGCAGCTTCCCAGGTATATACTATCGGTGTCAAGTAAACAGTGGGTGCATGCGTGGTATCCCTTGTTTGTCTGTCACGAAGGTTCTTTGAGAGCGGGCCAATCGTTGATGGTCACGAACAGCAACGCCTTTAGGTCAAATTCCTCCTTTTTGTGCTCATCCCACGTACGTACACCGTTTCCATTCCACAGCTGTAAAAGTTCTTCAACTAATGGCTTAAGGTACACATCAATGTCGTTGCCGGGTTGCTTAGGGCCTTGGATGAGAACTGGCATCATAATGAACTTCCGCTTCATGCACATCCAAGGAGGAAGGTTATACATACATAGAGTCACGGGCCAGGTGTTGTGATTGCTGCTCTGCTCCCCGAAAGGATTAATGCCATCCGCGCTTAGACCAAACCATACGTTCCTTGGGTCCTTTGCAAACTCATCCCAGTACTTTCTCTCGATTTTTCTCCACTGCGACCCGTCGTGGTGCTCTCAACTTCCGTCTTTCTTACGGTCCTCACTGTGCCATCGCATCAACTTGGCATGCTCTCCGTTTCTGAACAGACGTTTCAACCGTGGAATTATAGGAGCATACCACATCACCTTATCATGAACCCTCTTCCTCGTAGGCACGACGTCAACATCACAAGGGTAATATCGACTGAACATATAACGCAATGCACCGCATACAGGGCATGCGTTCAGATCCTTGTAGGCAACGCGGTATAGGATGCAGTCATTAGGGCATGCATGTATCTTCTCCACTCCTATCCTAGAGGGCATACGACCTTCTTTGCTGCGTATGTACCCGGGCAATTCGTTATCCTTTGGAAGCTTCTTCTTCATTATTTTCAGTAGCTTCTCAAATCCTTTATCGAGCACAGCATTCTCTGCCTTCCACTGCAGCAATTCGAGTACGGCACCGAGCTTTGTGTTGCCATCTTCGCAATTGGGGTACAACCCTTTTTTGTGATCCTCTAACATGCGATCGAACTTCAGCTTCTCCTTTTGACTTTCGCATTGTGTCCTTGCATCGACAATGACCGGCGGAGATCATCATCATCGGGCACATCGTCTGGTTCCTCTTGATCTTCAGCAGCTTCGCCCGTTCCAGCACTATCGTGCACATCGTCTGTGCATCTTGATGTTCAGTAGCATCACCGTATTCAGGGGGCACATAGTTGTCATCGTACTCTTCTTCCTCGCCGTCTTCCATCATAACCCCTATTTCTCCGTGCCTCGTCCAAACATTATAGTGTGGCATGAAACCCTTGTAAAGCAGGTGGGTGTGAAGCATTTCCGGTCAGAGTAAGACTTCATATTCCCACATATAGGGCATGGACAACACATAAAACCATTCTGCTTATTTGCCTCAGCCACTTCGAGAAAATCATGCACGCCCTTAATGTACTCGGAGGTGTGTCTGTCACCGTACATCCATTGCGGTTCATCTGCGTGCATTATATATAATTAAGTGTGTCAAAAATCATTACAGAACATCATGAATAGATAATTAAGTGACCAAATTAATAGAAGTTCATCATCACATAAAAACCAAAGTACATACATAGTTCTCATCTAACAACATAAAGCTCTGCAGAGCATCTAAATTAATTAAACCATACATTGAAACTATGTAAAATATTTCAATGCGAAAACAAATACGATCATAATCGCAACCAAGGTAACAACTGATCTAACGGCATAATGATACCAAGCCTCGGTATGAATGGCATATTTTCTAATCTTTTTCATCTTCAAGCGCATTGCATCCATCTTGATCTTGTGATCATCGACGACATGTGCAACATGCAACTCCAATATCATCTTCTCCTCCTCAAGTTTTTTTATTTTTTCCTTCAAGAAATTGTTTTCTTCTTCAACTAAATTTAACCTCTCGACAATAGGGTCGGTTGGAATTTCGGTTCAACAACCTCCTAGATAAATAAAATCTATGTCACGTTGGTCGGCACAATTTTCATAAACAACAAATGAACCAATAGTTATGAAAAGATAATATATACCACATCCGAATCATAGACAGGACGAGGGCCGACGGGGGCGGATACCAAAACCGACGTGACCTCGACATCTTCCGCCGCCAGAGACTGATGAACGGCCCCTCACCACCATCACACTCGGAATAGTGGTGGTCATCGAGGAGCAGCGTCGGTGCGTGGACAGACAGGTCTGGCTCAGGCGTGGGAAGAGTAGACGAAGCGATGGCGAGGGAGTCAGGATCAGGGCGGCACGGCGGAGGTGCATCACCACCACGCGTCGGTCGTGTAGATCGCCAGCCGCGGCTGCAACTGTGAGAGGAGGAGTGAGGCAGAGGACTCAAGCTCGAGGCCCACGCTGCAGCGGTGCAGCGCTGCCATGCGTCGTTCGCGCAGGTCGCTTGTCGCCGGTGGCTTCCGGAGTCAGGTGAGGCAGGCACGGCGGCCCGAGTCAGGTGCGGCAGGGAGGTAGCATGACGATATCAGGTTGGCATAGAGGCCTGCCTAGCGGCGACGACAGCAGGGACTAGGCTCCGGCTCAGTTTAGAAAATGAATCGAGGGAGAGAGACTAGGCTAGATGAGCTGCTGACTTGGCATGTCCAGTCAGCCTTGACTCCGGTCAAAACTAGTTGGCCAGCTCAAAACCAATACAAGGGTTTTGTTTTGAACCATTTGGTAAGTTTAGGGTGTCATTTAGATGGTTTCGGAGTTCAGGGTTGTAAATAAAAGCGAGTGGTTAGTTGGAGGTTGAAATTTGCACTTTTCTCTCTTATGGAAAAAAAAATCTATGCTTCTCTTGGAAGCACAAAAAAAATCATGTATTTTTTACCAAATTTTCTCTAAAACCTAGGGAAGCCAAAGCCAAAACAAAAATGTCTAAAATTAAAAAATTCGTACATGAAAGAAAACAAAATTCTAAGAGTGCGCCCAACATGCGGCACATGGCGACGGCTGGACGCACCATTTGGAAGGCTCTCACCCCATCAAAGCGATCCTTGCTAGGCTCCCGCAACCGCAAGGGGTACCCTTGACTAGTTGCTCTCCACTTACATTAGCCGGAAAAATTAGCTCCAACGAGTCCCTAGCCTTTGCAGACTCAGCCGCTCAACAACGAATGCGGTTCTTGCATTGGGCCCTAGAGTGACCCAAGAAAAGAACGAGGCCACACTCCACATTCGAATGGGCCCGGGAGAAGAAGGTCGTCGCCCAAGAATGCCTTTATCAGACGATTTGAATCCCGTTTATCCCGTCTTTGACTGATCAATTACTCTATGATCTATGCTAACAAAAACTCTATGATTGGAAACTACTCCCTACGTACTGATTAACTGGATATTCAAGTCGCTCAAAGACTAAATTACGGACTGTTCGTGCAGGCGGATCAAAAATCTTGGAGATTGAACAACTTGAGCATATGATTTATATAGATTTCCATTTCCAAAAAACTGTGGTCCATTCTGTAAGGGTCGCGATCGATCTAGGCGTGGAAGCTAGGGTTCATGTCGGAATGGGGAAAATTTGGTAGCGTGTTTATCCTCCCAACCTCCCTCACTGCTACAGCTATTACAATCGGCCGAAGCTGCCGTCCGTCCAAAGCCAATCCATTCGAACGTTACAAGGGTATTTAAACTACAGCCATTCCGGGCCAGCGTGCCATCTGGGCTTCGTCTTCACCCGAGTGGGTCGCGCCGCAGGCCCACGAAGTTTTGAATTCTACCGCCTCTTCTCTGCTTGTCGGATGGTGAATAGGGTCGTCGCCTATTGTCGTTGTTGCCTGATCATCTGAAGCGCTGCCCGGTGTGCTGACATTCCTCCCTCCTTGAGAGCCAGCTTGACCCCAAGCCGGAGCACGGGGAAACTGCTGCTTCAAATGCTCCAAATCCTCCCAAGTAGCATCTGCATGAGAAGATTCAGACCAGTGAACAAGACCTTGGGCAATAGTTCTTTTACCTTGAGATGGCACCTGCTTCTGCAGTATACTGAGAGGAACTTGTATAGCTGCCCGGACTGTAGGCAATGTCTGACTGGGAATCGTCTCTCGAGGCAAAAACTTCTTGAGCTGAGAAACATGAAAGACAGGGTGTAGCCTGCTATTATCAGGAAGATCCAATCGATAGGCTCGATCTCCAATGCGCTCCAGGACTGGAAAGGGCCCATAATACTTGAAGGCCAGTTTTTGATTTGCTCTGGAATATAACGACAACTGAGCATAAGGTTGCAGCTTGAGAAAGACACGATCCCCCACTGCAAAAACCCATTCAGTTCTCTTCTTGTCAGCCTGATTTTTCATACGTTGTTGTGCCCTTAACAAGTGTTGTCGAGCTGTTTCTGTGACTGCTTGGCGAGATTGTAACCAGTCTTGCATTTCCAATGGAGCAATTGTATCAGTTGCAGAGGTGCCAAAATATCTGGGAGTATATCCATACAAGATTTCAAAAGGAGATTTTCCCAAAGCAGAATGCCAGTTAGAATTGTACCAGAATTCACACAAGGGCAACCATTTGCTCCATTTGTGTGGTTGAGCACTGATAAAACATCTCAAATAACACTCCACTTGCTGATTTACTCTCTCAGTCTGCCCATCTGTTTCAGGATGATTTGCTGTGCTCATATTCAATTGAGTTCCTAATAGTAAAAAGTGACTAGTAAAAAGTGGATCTCTATCAGATATGATCACAGCGTCATATAGAGTCATACTTTGTTCTAGACATCGTGTTGTAATATTGAGTTGTAAGTAAATAGAGAGTCTTTTAAGTTATCAATTTCATAAACTAGTGGGAATTTTCATTATAGAACTTGGCTTGTATATTCCAACGATGGGCTTCCTCAAATGCCCTAGGTCTTCATGAGCAAGCAAGTTGGATGCACACCCAATTAGTTTCAGTTTGAGCTTTCATACACTTATAGCTCTAGTGCATCCGTTGCATGGCAATCCCTACTCCTCACATTAACATTAGTTGATGGGCATCTCCATAGCCCGTTGATTAGCCGTGTTGATGTGAGACTTTCTCCTTTTTGTCTTCTCCACACAACCTCCACCATCATATTCTATTCCACCTATAATGCTATGTCCATGGCTCACCCTCATGTATTGCGTGGAAGTTGAAAAGGTTTGAGAACGTCAAAAGTATGAAACAATTGCTTGGCTTGTCGTCGGGGTTGTGCATGATTTGAATATTTTGTGTGGTGAAGGTGGAGCATAGCCAGACCATATGATTTTGTAGGGATACCTTTCTTTAGCCATGTTATTGTGAAAAGACATGATTGCTTTATTAGTATGCTTGAAGTATTGTTGTCTTAATGTCAAAAGATAGACTATTGCTTTGAATCACTCGTGTCTTAATATTCATGCCATGATTAGATTATGTGATCAAGATTATGCTAGGTAGCATTCCACATCAAAAATTATCTTTTTTATCTTTTACCTACTCGAGGACGAGCAGGAATTAAGCTTGGGGATGCTGATATGTCTCCGTCGTATCTATAATTTTTTATTGTTCCATGCCAATATTCTACAACTTTTACATACTTTTGGCAACTTTTTATACTATTTTTGGGACTAACATATTGATCCAGTGCCGAGTGCCAGTTCCTGTTTGTTGCACGTTTTTTGTTTCGCAGAAAATTCATATCAAACGGGGTCCAAACGGGATAAAAACTGAAGGAGATTTTTCTGAATATATGTGAATTTTGGAAAGTGGAATCAACACGAGACGATGCTCAAGGGTCCCACGATGGTGAGGGGCGCGCCCTGGGCCCTCGTGGCCACTCCGTAAGGCGGTTGGTGCCCTTGTTTCACCGCAAGAAAGCCAATATCCGGATAGAAGTGGTGTCCAAATTTCAACCCAATCGGAGTTACAGATCTCCGGGAATATAAGAAACGACGAAAGGGCAGAATCAGGGAGTGCAGAAACAGAGAGAGACAGATCCAATGTCGGAGGGGCTCTCGCCCCTCCCATGCCATGGAGACCAAGGACCAGAGGGAGAACCCTTCTCCCATCTAGGGAGAAGGTCAAGGAAGAAGAAGAAGAAGGGGGGCTCTCTCCCCCTCTCTTCCGGTGGCGCCGGAACACCGCCGGGCCCATCATCATCACCGCAATCTACACCAACACCTCCGTCATCTTCACCAACATCTCCATCACCTTCCCCCATCTATCTACAGCGGTCCACTCTCCCGCAACCCGTTGTACCCTCTACTAGAACATGGTGCTTTATGCTTCATATTATTATCCAATGATGTGTTGCCATCTTATGATGTCTGAGTAGATTTTCGTTGTCCTATCGTTAATTGGTGAATTTCTATGATTGATTTAATTTGCTTGTGGTTATGTTGCTGTCCTTTGGTTCCCATCATATGAGCGTGCGCGTGGATCACACCATAGGGTTAGTTGTATGTTGATAGGACTATGTATATTGGAGGGCAAGAGTGACAGAAGCTTCAACCTAGCATAGAAATTGATTCATACGGGATTGAAGGGGGACCAATATATCATAATGCTATGGTTGGGTTTTATCTTAATGAACGTTCCAATCATAAGTGCATAGAATTCCAAGTCAGGGATGACATGCTAGCAGTGGCCTCTCCCACATAAAACTTACTATCGGTCCAGTAAAGTTGTCATTTGCTTAGGGACAATTCCGCAACTCCTACCATCACTTTTCCACACTCGCTATACTAACTTTATTGTTTCTTTATCTAAACAGCTCCTTGTTTTTATTTACGTGCTCGTTATATTCTTGCAAACCTATCGAACAACACCTACAAAGTACTTTTAGTTTCATACTTGTTTTAGGTAAAGCGAACGTTAAGCGTGCGTAGAGTTGTATCGGTGGTCGATAGAACTTGAGAGAATATTTGTTCTACCTTTAGCTTCTTTTTGGGTTCGACACTCTTACTTACCGAAAGAGGCTACAATTGATCCCCTGTACTTGTGGGTTATCAGTGACGCCATCACGACCTGGGCCTCCCGCCCCAGCACACCAGCATGGTCTCAAGTGCCCCCGCTAGTGCAAGGTCGTCATGGGCCTGGGTTTGTGTGCCAGTAAGCTGAAGCACAGCTTCAACCAATCCCGGTGCTCCGGAGCCTCCACCTCTTGCCCCCCTCCAGCCAACTCCTGCTCCAAAACGATGCCCCTAGGAGGGAGAACGACACCGAAGGCGCTGTCATAGTCCGTTTCGGTAGACCCAAATCTAGGGTTTCCCCTAGAACATCCCGATCGAGTTGACGTGACCTGCAACGACGATGCCTCGAGAAGGAAGAGACATCAGAGACGCCGCCATCATCCGTAGTCAGGTGCGATCTTCACTGGAAGCCATGTCTCGTCCCGATCTCGCGGCTGGCTGGAACCACGCTGAGCCTCGCCATGAAGATGCATGTCGCCGCCGGTACTCCGGCGAGATCCTCCTTTACCTCACCGGACCCCTCATTGCACCGCCAGGCATCCACGTGAGGAACCGACGATGGATCTTGGCGGGATCCAGATCCACGACCCCGCCATGCCCACCAGTGCCAGAGAACTGCCATTCCCGACGTCCATGGGGGCTAGCACCGCCGCCCGAGGGACCAGGGCGCCGTCCGAGCCACCGCAGCGTGACCATCGGCAGAATACCGGGCACAACCGCTACCTCCACCTTGGCACCCATGCGTAGACGCCGTGCGAGATCTAGCAGCAAGACCAACCCGACGCCCGCTCAGGATTGGATCCGGCTGGATCCATCCCATCTTCGCAATGCCGAGCAGGAGCCACTGCTGATCCGCGACCTACCACCGGAGCCATATCTGGACAGAAGGAGCTCCCCCCGCCCCCGTCCTTGGCAGCCACGTGGCTTTGCCCGCGGCAGCCTCGGGAGGCGCATTTAGAGGAACGAGAGGATCTGAGGTCCGGGCTTGGAGATGGGCGATGAAGGATCTGGGGATGGATATTAGTGCAGCCACACGAGGCGACGAGGAATCTCGATCAGGGCAGCTGTTTGCTCAAGGAGATGGGGATACGGTTCTCAAGGGTTGTCGGGTGTTAGAGGGATGGCCTGAGGAAGTGGAGATAGGAGGACAGTGCGACGAGGTGTGCACGGTAGCGCTGTCTGCCGCCGGGAGGGGGAGGGAGGAGGCACACAGTCAGGCCGGCGTTGGAGGTCGCGAGGAACTCTGAACTACTCAAGACCAGTGCTGGCTATAAATATGAGCCATATACTAGGTTACTTGCATTTTGTAGTCAGACAATGCCACCCTGCATGCTACATATGTTCTTTTGTTTCTAGTCCTAGACTCCTAGGTCAAAACGGTCTCCTTATTTTCGGGCATGAGTTTAGGCTTGGGTGACATTAGGAATATATATGACAGCTAAACTGGAAAACCAAGAATGGCCTTCCTCGCTTCATGCATTGTGGCCGGGGAGGAGAAATTAAGTACATCGGGTATGCACAGTTGCGGCAACGCTCGACGCCCCGCTCGGGTTCAACAAGGCCTCCGTTGCGATTTCATATGCCTAGCGCATGTGAACTCGATCGGCTCCAGCCCATGCTAGAGTCATATGTGTTCCGACCAGGACGGGCATGCCGCCCAGCCAGCCAAGCGAGCACCCAGACCATGGCCACGGAGGCCATCATCGGCGCGCTGCACACGAAGGACCACCTCCCCGGTGTCTACCAGGTGTCGACATCAGCGCCGCGGCATAGCGTCAGCAAGCACGACAGACGACACCTCCAGCACGAGTAGCAGCACACCCGGGCCGAGCTCCTCTGCATAGCTAAAAAGTTTAGCTGCAAAGTGCCAGCCCGTCCTTCTTTCTCAAAGATTTGTTCCAAACAGTTGACAAAATGCCGGTGCAAAGAGTCCTGGACCGAAATTATAAGCCAGTTCTCTCCCGAAAATTCAAAGGTCCAATATAGACACTAACTAAACACACGTGAGGTATTTGTATTGTGTCCACTCGTGATATCTATCTGGGCAACTCGCTATGCGTCGGTCGGTGGACCTTTTTCAAAGATCCGTCGCCTCACAAGCCGTTTGATTCAATGCAGGATGGTTGTTAGATTAAGCTTCCAGCTTTGCAACAAGGATACTGTTTCGCTCGGACGTTTGCACGTTTGCAACAAAGTTCATGTTTTAGAACTTGGGAAATTTTACGGTGCATTATAATACACCAGAGCACATGTATTATATGGGCGATCTTCGACGCCATGGCGCCTGGTTTGGGCCAGCATGTCCAGGCTCGCGGCGCTCCTGGGGCTCCCGGATGAAGGCAGCGCATAGGTCTTAGTGTTCACGACCAGAGAAGGTTTAGCCGGCGGCGGTGCAACATGGGAAGTATGGCATAAATAAAGAGGGGAGGAGAAGAATTGGAAGACTACCCTAGAGATTTATTGGTGGAGGGAGATGAAAGGAATTGGTGGAGGGAGATGAAAGGAATCACCAGACCAAGAGGCAAGGGCAGGAATTGTGCGACGGTGAAAAAATCAGACGCTTCGTTTCGTTTCATTGTAAAAGAAAAAAAATTTGCCTTGTGCAGAAGAAAGGCGTGTTGGATGGCCAGTAAACCGTGCGAACGTAGCACAAAGCTAGCGACCTGCAGCGACAACATTTAGTGGTGACGTGGCTTCACCATAGGCGAAGAAAATCAGAAGAATTGATGACATGGCTAGATGATGATGTAGACGGGTTGCATGTTGAGAGAATAGGAAGAAGTGGGGAGCAACTTCTTAAGAATGATATATATGGGCGATCTAACGGATGAGAGTAACTGGGCCTTTTTTGAGCCCAAGTATATTTTCGACCTTATTTTTTAAACTTTAATCGGCCCAATTAGGTCCAGGGGTATTCTCGTCCTAAATTTTTCGATTAAATTAATTGCATAAATAAAGCAGTTCATTATAGAGGCCCAATCATCGTGCGTACTCTTTTGAATTTCGGTTCGAGCAGTTCGTCCTCTCTCCTCCTCTCGAGCCCTAACCTCGGGCCCCCTCGATCGCCGCCGATCACCTCCGGCGCCCTCGATCGCCGCCGATCGCCTCCGGCGCCCTCGATCACCGCCGATCGCACTCGCCGTGTCTACCCCTCCTGCTCCAACTCCCCTCACTCCCTCCATCGCAAGTCACCCCAGTCGGGTCGCGGCGCCAGATCTTCCGACGAGCCGCTAATCCACTCCTTCCCCGAGCGGACGCCACCTTCCCCGACCCGAGAGGCCACATCATCCTCATCGACGTGCATCAACTTTTTCACGCCGGATCTTCGCTGTAAGTGCCTAGCCCTCTCAAATCTTTTCTGGTCACTTGTGCATATAGTACCAATAGGGGTCGGATTTGATTCGGGTTTAGGATATGTCATGTGAGGTTTAGGGTTTATCGTTTCAGAAAGTTGTGACGAGATTTCGATCGGATTTTGTTAGGTTTTAGGATATGTCATGTGAGGTTTAGGGTTTATGTTTTCAGAAAGTTCTGACGAGATTACGATTGAAAGGAAGTGTAAGTCGGATGTGGCTAGGACATATTGAAGGACTTAGTTAGTGTTTTGTGGCATGAGAAAGTTGTCAGCGGATTTGGATTCAAAGAAAGTTATTTTGGATTTAGTTAGGAGATACATTTTAATTGAGTTTTAAGATATTTTGGATTTAGTTAGGAGATAATTAATTTTGTATGGAGTTTGGACTTATTTTGGATTAGTTAGGAGAGATAATTTGGATTTAGTTAGGAGATACTTTTGGATTTACTTAGGAGATAATTTGGATTTAGTTAGGAGATAATTCTGAATGGAGTTTGGAGATAATCGATCTATTAGGGTGGATCTATCAGGGCATTTGAAGGACTCGTGGACTTTGGATTTAGTTAGGAGATCATCAGTTAAAGCTACTACAATCAATTAAAAATTTCTGGATTTAGTCAGGGCATATTTACTTACAGATTTTGAAGGACTGAGTTAGGTACATGAATCTGATATGAAAAATTAAATCAATTATTTAAGCAGATTAGTGCATAATTTCGGTAACGTATGCTATCCATCCGTAACATTGACTATCTGCTTTCGCTGGCAGCATAACGACATGGATGATAAAGGCAACGATGGCAAAAACTTGGGTGATACAGGCAAGGATGACAAGGACATGGGTCATAGAGGCAATGAAGGCAAAGGCATGGATGATAAGGATAATGAGGATGCAGGCAAGGATGGCATAGACATGGATGACGGTTACCGACCGCAGACCCAGGATCACGGCAAACTGGGGGACCACCCCACTGTGCTGCTAGTGTGGATCATGTGCGGTTTGTCTTGTTTCTCCAGATGAAAGGATAAGAGAGAAGCCTGCGCAGGTTTTTGGTACATGGCGAGGCACGGGTCAGATGGAGAAGGCAGCGGATCGTTTCTTTTGGATCCGTCGGATGATTCATATCGTTTCCCATGTTTTTTTCCATGTTTTTGTGAGCTTTTTGTGTTCACTTGCCGGCACGTTTTGTGGGCCGGCCAAGCGTGGGCGCTGTAGGCGCCAGGAGCGCGAACGGGCACCTGCAGTGCCGTATAGGAGCTCCTGCCATTTGATGTCTGGGTTGCCCACCGAATGTGACCATGCCGGATCCTTGGCCACCTTCGATTCATCTAGATTGGGTTACGCCGCCATGTTCTCTTGGACGTGAATCTCACAAAGAGAAACCTAGACTCTACATACTCTCTCTGTTCACTTTTGTAAGATGTTTTAGATATTTAAGACAACATCTAATACAGTTTAATTTTATCTATCTAAGACGTCTTACAAAAGTGAACAGAGGGAATATTGTTTTATGGTAAAGATAAGGGCCGATCGTCACATCTCTGACGTCCCAGCCTAAACGCGATTGATGCCGTCGAATCTTTATACACATATCTTGGCACACGAGCTTGCCACGTCAGTTTAGGACTCGTTCGGCCCGAGCGAATGAAGAGAGAGATGGCTTGGGCATCCACAGTGCTTAGAGGCTAGCTTGCCTCTAAACTGGACCCCACCACGCTGCCTCCAAACAATCTCAAAATCACAGTGTATAATATTTCGCTTTAGCCTCTTTTGTGGGCCCATGTTTGATTAAACAAAGGCATGATAATCTGAATGGAGAACTTTGGCGCATCACATGCATCGTTGGGAGCACAAACATGTTGAAGGGTGGGGCTGCATGATTATTTAAATCACAAGAGGCAGCCTCCAAGCTAAGAGCTGTTGGAAAACGTTGCAGAAAATAAAAATTTTCCTACGGTTTCACCAAGATCTATATATGAGTTCATCTAGCAACGAGTGATAGGAGTGCATCTACATACCTTTGTAGATCGCGAGCGGAAGCGTTCAAGAGAACGGGGTTGAGGGAGTCGTACTCGTCATGATCCAAATCACTGATTACCGAGTGCCGAACGGACGGCACCTCCGCGTTCAACACACGTACGGTTGGGGAAGACGTCTCCTCCTTCTTTACATCGCGGGCGGACTCCAAGATTATGAAGATACAAGATTGAAGACTTCGTCCCTTGTCCGGATGGGACTTTCCTTGGCGTGGAAGGCAAGCTTGACGATACGGATATGTAGATCTCCTACCATTGTAACCGACTCTGTGTAACCCTAACCCTATCCGGTGTCTATATAAACCGGATGGTTTTAGTCCTTAGGACGAACAACAATCATACCATAGGCTAGCTTCTAGGGTTTAGCCTCCTTGATCTCTTGGTAGATCTACTCTTGTACTACCCATATCATCAATATTAATCAAGCAGGAGTAGGGTATTACCTCCATCAAGAGGGCCCGAACCTGGGTAAAAACATCGTGTCCCTTGTCTCCTGTTACCATCCGCCTAGACGCACAGTTCGGGACCCCCTACCCGAGATCCGCCGGTTTTGACACCGACATTGGTGCTTTCATTGAGAGTTCCTCTGTGTCGTCACCTATAGGCCTGATGGTACCTTCAATAATCAGCAACGACGCAGTCCAGGGTGAGATTTTTCTCCCCGGACAGATCTTCGTATTCGGCGGCTTTGCACTGCGGGCCAATTCGCTTGGCCATCTGGAGCAGATCGAAAGCTACGCCCCTGGCCATCAGGTCATATTTGGAAGTTTGAACTACACTGCCGATATCTGCGGAGACTTGATCTTCAACGGATTCGAGCCACAACCAAGTGCGTCGCACTATCTCGATGGGCACGATCTAGCTCTTGCGCCGAACAGTGTCCTGGAGGCTGCACCTGCGTCCGCTCCGACCCTTAGCTCGGAGCCGACTCCCCCGATCGAGGACGAGTGGTTGGACATCGCCTCGGGGGCTACGATTTCAACGGCGATTGAGCCGAACTCCATCCCTGTCCTTTGCGAAGACCGTGACTCCAAGGCGCCGGACTCCTCTCCGGACTCCGAACCCTCCGCGCCCCTGCCAATCGAATCCAATTGATCGCCGGTCATGGAGTTCACCGCCGCGGACATCTTGAATTCACTAAAGTCTCTCTCTTTATCAGGAGAGCCCTAGCCAGACTACGGTCAGGAAGGTTGGGATGCGGACGACGAAAAAATTCAACGCCCACCCACCACCCACTTTGTAGCCACGGTCGATGATTTAACCGACATGCTCGACTTCGACTCCGAAGACATCGACGGTATGGACGACGATGCCGGAGAAGACCAAGACCCAGCGCCTATAGGGCACTGGAAGGCCACCTCGTCATACGACATATACATGGTGGACATCCCAAAAGATGGGAACGGCGATGGAACAGCGGAGGATGACCCCTCCAAGAAACAGCCCAAGCGCCGACGTCAGCGGCGCCGCTCTAAATCCCGCCACAGTAAAAACGGTGATTCTGGCACGGGAGATAACAACAACCCGGACAGTGCCGAAGACAACCCCCTCCAGCAGGATTCAGCGCACGAGGAGGGAGAAGCAAGTCCGCACGACAGTGCGGCAGAAAGAGAGGTAGAGGACGATAATTATGCGCCCCCCTCCGAAGACGAGGCAAGCCTCGACGACGACGAATTCATCGTGCCATAGGATCCTGCCGAACAGGAGCGTTTCAAACGCAGGCTTATGGCCACGGCAAGCAGCCTCAAGAAAAAGCAGCAACAGCTTAGAGCTGACCAAGACCTGCTAGCTGACAGATGGACTGAAGTCCTTGCAGCCGAAGAGTATGAACTAGAACGCCCCTCCAAGAGATATCCCAAACGCAGGCTGCTACCCCAATTAGAGGAAGCAACACCCAAACCTACATCACCAGCGCATGAAGCGGCCGACCGGCCACCCCGTGGTCGCGACAGAGAGGCCTCTAGACCCTGCATTCAAGCCGTACTCCGGCGTCGCTCGAAAAGTACCAAGGCATGGGGAAACGCGCCAGACCTGCGATACGTATTGGAGGACAAGGCAAGACATACAAGATCGATCTACGGATCGTGTGGGCGCCCCACGACACGTGATGATAATCGTCACGCCGGATACAACAACTCCGGCCGGGCGAACACGATGAGACAAAGCTCATATGAGCTACGTCGTGATATAGCCCAATACAGAGGCGCCGCACACCACCTATGCTTCACAGATGAAGTAATGGATCATCAAATCCCTGAGGGCTTCAAACCCTTAAACATCGAATCATACGATCGTACCACAGATCCTGCGGTCTGGATCGAGGACTATCTCCTCCATATCCACATGGCCCGCGGTGATGATCTACATGCCATCAAATACCTCCCACTCAAGCTTAAAGGACCAGCTCGGCATTGGCTCAATAGCTTGCCAGCAGAATCAATTGGTTGTTGGGAGGACCTGGAAGCCGCATTCCTTGATAACTTCCAGGGCACATACGTGCGACCACCAGACGCCGATGACCTCATCCACATAATCCGGCAGCGGAAGAATCGGCCAAACAATTCTGGACACGGTTCCTAACCAAGAAAAATCAAATCGTCGACTGTCTGGATGCAGAGGCCCTTGCAGCCTTCAAACATAACATCCGCGACGAGTGGCTAGCCCGGCACCTAGGACAGGAAAAGCCGAAATCCATGGCAGCCCTCACCACACTCATGACCCGCTTTTGCGCGGGAGAAGACAGCTGGCTAGCTCGTAGTAACAACTTGACCAAAAACCCTGGTAGTTCGGATACCAAGGACAGCAATGGCAGGTCGCGTCGCAGCAAGAACAAGCGCCGCATCAACAGCGACAATGATGAAGATACGGCAGTCAATGCCAGATTCAGAGGCTCTAAACCCGGTCAGCGGAAGAAGCCATTCAAAAGAAATCCCCCGGGCCCGTCCAACTTGGACCGAATACTCGATCTCTTGTGCCAGATACATGGCACCCCTGAAAAACCATCCAATCACACCAACATGGATTGTTGGGTGTTCAAGCAAGCAGGCAAGTTAAGTGCCGAACTCAATGACAAGGGGCTGCATAGCGATGACGAGGAAGAGCCCCGGCCGCCGAACAATAGAGGACAGAAAGGCTTTCCCACACAAGTGCGGATGGTGAACATGATATACGCAACCCACATACCCAAAAGGGAGCGGAAGCGTGCACTAAGGGACGTATATGTGATGGAGCCAGTCGCCCCAAAGTTCAACCCATGGTCTTCCCGCCCGATCACCTTCGATCGAAGGGACCACCCCACTAGCATTCGTCATGGCGGTTTCGCGCATTGGTTCTTGACCCAATTATTGGCCGGATTTCACCTCACTAGAGTCCCGATGGACGGCGGTAGCAACTGAACCTGCTTTATCAGGATACAAAGGCGCAAAATGGGCATAGACCCCTCAAGGATTAAACCTACAAAGACGACCTTTAAAGGTGTCATACCGGGTCTAGAGGCCAATTGTACAGGCTCAGTTACACTCGAAGTGGTCTTCGGATCCCCGGATAACTTCCGAAGCGAAGAGTTAATCTTCGACATAGTCCCGTTCCGCAGCGGCTATCACGCACTGCTCGGATGAACCGCATTTGCAAAGTTCAATGTGGTGCCGCACTATGCATACCTCAAGCTCATGATGTCAGGCCCTCGAGGAGTAATCACGGTCAATGGAAACACCGAATGCTCTCTCCGAATGGAGGAGCACACGGCGGCCCTCGCGGCGGAGGTGTGAAGCAGCCTCTCACAACAATTCTCGAGTACGGCCATTAAACGTCCGGACACTATCAAGCGCGCCCGGAGTAACCTACAACAAGACCACCTGGCACGATTCAAGCACGCGTAGCAATCTGGCCCCAACCCCAGCCCTCGCGAAATAGCGAAGCCAGTACTACGTGTACATAACTACGCTCTGGAGATACCATGGGCATAAGGGGAGGGACACGCCCAGAATGCGGCTCAACCGCACCAGGGGCTCCCGATTGTGTCATTCTTTTCCTTTTTTTTCTTACTTTCAGGACTCCGTTTTCCAGAAGCCCTTTCCGGCACTGGAATTGCCGAACTCACGATGCAACAGCCAGGGAAGCGGCTACGTCGAGTGTCCAGGTGGTCTCTATTACAAGCATTATACATGTTTTGCATACCATCCCGCAGATTACCCCTAGAGGGGGACATGTTAAATAGTCCTATCCCTTGCTTACCGCACTATTTGTATCATTCTTCTTTCATTGTAATCCTCTTTTGAATAAACAATACATAGCTTCTGCCTATTATTGCACTCTTTTTCTTTATCTATATATATGTTCATTTCATGACATGTTGCACCCGTACACTTTGGTACGGCCAATACACCAGGGGCTTAAGTACCCCAAAATTATGGTGTGATAAGTCCGAACACTTTCACAAGTGCGGCACCCCGAACTTATAGCATTATATGCATCGGCTCCGAATCATGTCTTGGGTCAATAGTTGGGTTTGCCCGGCTACTGTGTTTTGCTGCCTTACGTTCCGTTCTATCGGCTAACGCTGCACCAGGAGAACCACTGCGATTGTGCCCCGGTTGAGCTGGGTTGAGCACCTCAGTGGAGAAAGCTAAAACTGACCGTCATGATGGGGCGAGAGTCGGTCGATGTTCGAGAGGTTTTTTCGGGTCCCTAAAGACTTATGCCGCTTAGAGCGAGGAACCGGAATTGTCCGGCCAAGGCGTGGATAGCGCCCCGAACTCGGTCTTCCGAATACTAGGGGCTTCGCCGAAATTTAAAATTATAGAATTCTATGGCTAAGTGAGAGTGTTCAAGCATTATAAGTTCGGTTGCCTTGTTCGCTATGCTGAGTGCCTCCCTCGATGGACCCAAGAATGGGAACAAGAGCGCTCAAGTTTATCCCGAACACCCCAAAGACTCGTGGCAGGGGGGCTGAAGCCAATGACTTGCCATCTCTCAAATTCGATAAACGGCCGCACAGAAGGTAATATTTTAAATTAACAAGCGTTGCTTAGCGCATATGAACAAGTTTTCAGCGTACAGGATAAAAAATGCGAGTCTATTCAAAAATTACATCTTTGGAGCACTCATCCGCTATACGGTGGGCACCCTTCAGGAGGCCCTCATAGTACATTTCGGGCGTGCGATGCTCCTTGCCCTTAGGTGGCCCGTCCGTCACAAGCTTCTCCGCATCCAGCTTGCCCCAGTGCACTTTGGCACGGGCAAGGGCCCGACGGGCACCTTCAATGCAGACGGAGCGCTTGATGATTTCAATCCATGGACAGGCGTCCACCAGCCGCCGCACTAGCCCAAAGTAGCTCCAGGCATGGCTTCCAATGGCCACAGCCGAACTATGAGGCCCCTCATGGCCTGTTCGGCGACCTTGTGGAGCTCGACCAGCTGCTTCAGCTGGTCGCTTAGGGGCACTGGATGTCCGGCCTCAGCATACTGAGACCAGAACACCTTCTCCGTCGAGCTCCCCTCCTTGGCGCGGTAGAATGCGGCAGCATCAGACACACTACGGGGCAGATCTACGAATGCTCCTGGAGAGCTCCGAATCCGGATGAGTAATAGGTAATTCACTTTCACATTCTTGCTCTGCATAAAGAATGCCTTACCCACCGCGATCTTCTTTATTGCCTCAATCTCCTGGAGGGCTTTTTGGGCCTCGGCCTTAGCAGCTTTGGCACTCTCAAGAGCCGAAGCAAGCTCGGACTCTCGGGTCTTCGAGTCACGCTCCAAACCCTCGTGTTTTCCCACAAGCGCCTAGAGCTCTTGCCGCACCTCCGACAGCTGCGCCTCCCCCTTCTCTCGCTCGGTGCGCTCCGCAGCCGCTTTGTTTTCGGCCGCGGTAACCGCCTCCTTCAAGGTCGCCACCTCGCTCGCGGCCCCTGCAGTACCCATGATATTCTTGTTATTTTTTGCAACCAAATCCTTTCTATAAGGTATTTCTTTAATAAGGTATTACTTACCTTCCTTGTCCTCGAGCTGCTTCTTGGCAAGGCCGAGCTCGTTCTCGGACCGCTCGAGGCTCTGCTTCAATATATTGACCTCCATGATCGGTCTTGGCAGAGGTCAAGCAGCGCCTGCATTCCCATATTGACATACTTATATTAGACTCATGCGTATATCTTTTTAGATCCTTAGTCCGGCTTTTCTTTCCGAACACCGAACTAAGCATCAGGGGCTACTGTCTATGCGGTAATATTTTTACATATTCTAAAACTTACCTCAAAGCCCGTTAGAAGGCTGGTATAGGCTTCAGTCAGCCCGCTCTTGGCGGACTAAACTTTCTGGATTACCACACTCATAACAGTGCGGTGCTCCTCCTCGATGGAGGCGTTGTTAAATCTATTGGAAAAGGCAGTGCCTAGGAGGCGCTTAGGCACGCCTAGGCGCTAGGCAATGGCCAAACGCCTCGCCTAGGGCATAAATGGAGGTCTAGGTAGGGCAAGCAAGGAATTGCCTATCGAAGCAAGAAATCATGCCACATACTGCACTGATATGCCACACGGGTCATATTCCAATGGAAGCAGACGGTGATTAACTTATTTATATGCCATAAACTAATATCAACACAAATATAATAATCACAAATACACTACAAGTAAAAACTATATTACCGCCTAGGCCGCGCCTAGGGCGCTTAGGCACCGCCTAGGCACTAGGCGAAGGCCAACCGCCTCGCTTACGCCTACCGCTTTTTCCAACCTTGGCTGTTAAGCGCCTCAAGTAAGCTATCCGGTGCCTCTGGTTGGACGGAGGACACCGGCGTCTTACCCTTCCTATGAAGGGGCCGCTTGCCGGACTTCGGAACCGCTGAAGGTTCCGGTATGGAGACCGGACGAGGGTCGGGCTTAGAGCCCCTGGGGGTCTCGCCCCCACGCTACCGAGTCCGGGAGGTTGCCTTGCGGCGCCTCCTGCGCCACCTCCTCTTGACCAGGCCCCCCTTGGGGCTCCACCTCAGCGTCGTCCGCAGCGTGAGGAGAGGAGGCGGTCGGAAGCGAAGTACTCTCCATTTCCGATGAACTCAGGGACCCGCTCGATGAAGCGGCGAGCTCGCCCTTGGGCGGGCTGCATGGTTGTTCGGCATTAGAAAACACTATGCAATGAAAAAAATGGGTATCCGGGCACCTACGATCTCGCCAGGGGCTTGGCCCTTGTTGGCCACTCCTCCTCGTCGCTTTCGGCGTCGGCGGAGAAGTCCGGAGGAAAGGTCCTTCCCTTCTTGGACCCTCCGGCCTCCCCAATTGGGGCGGCCTTCCTTTTCCTCTCTTCCCCCGCTGGGGGAGAGGCTTCTTTTTCCTCCTCGTCATTCTCAGGAGACGATTCTGCTTCAGAATCTCACAGCACTTGGCGTCGGGAGTTCCTTCGAGTTCCCGTGGCCTCCTTCTTGGCCTTCTTCTCCGTCACCATGTGAGGTGCCGGAGCCAGCAGTCCCGTCAATCGGGCGTCCGCTAGGTCTTCTGGCAAAGGAGCCGGACAGTTAATCTGTCCGGACGTCTTCAGCCAGTCCTGTCAAAGATCCCACATAGAGTCAATCTATGAAAAAAGAGTCCCGTAAAGGGTAAAATAACTTACCTCGCTGGCTTGGTGCTGCGAGCTGAATCTGCGATCTTCGGTAGCGGATGCGGGGGCTTCGGCGCCCTTGAACAACACCTTCCAGGCATCTTCGTATGTAGTGTCAAGAGCGGCTCAAGGTCTGGTCTTTGTGCCGGATCAAACTCCCACAAATTGAAGGCCCGTTGCTGGCATGGGAGAATCCGGCGGATGAGCATAACCTGGACTAAGTTGACAAGCTTGAGCTTCTTGTCCACCAGGTTTCGGACACAGGTTTGGAGTCCGGTCAGCTCTTCCGAATCACCCCACGTCAGGCCCGTCTCTTTCCATGATGTGAGCCATGTGGGGAGCCAGATCTGAATTCGAGGGCCGCCGCCCATTTGGAGTCGCGCGGCTCGGTGATGTAGAACCACCCCGATTGCCACCCCTTTACTGTCTCCACGAAGGAGCCCTCGAGCCATAGAACATTGGGCATCCTGCCCGCCATGGCACCTCCGCACTCCGCCTGTCGGCCGCCCACTATCTTCGGCTTGACGCTAAAGGTCTTCAACCATAAACCGAAGTGGGGTTGGATGCAGCGATGAACATCGAGATATTGAGTATGAAGTTTATGCCCAGGTCATGGAAATCCAGGCCGTAGTAGAACATGAGCCCCCGGACAAATGGGTGAAGTGGAAAACCCAGTCCGCGGAGGAAGTGGGTGAGGAACACCACCCTCTCATGGGGCCTGGGAGTGGGGACGAGCTGCCCCTTTATGGGGAGCCGACACGCGATGTCGCCGGACAAGTATCAGGCCTCCCGCAACTTTGTGATGTGCCCCTCCGTGACGGAGGAGGCCATCCACCTGCCTCCCGCTCTGGACATGGTTGGAGAAGGTTGAGGTGGCATGTGCGGACTTGGGCGCTGGAGCTCGAGTGCGCGGAAATGGATAAGCAAAGGAGGAAGAAGGCGTAGGTGAAAAGGTGGATCCTTATCCCCTTATATGGACGGACGAAGCTATGCGTCCCTACCAGCCTGGTAAAACTCGCTTATCTCCTAAGCGCCGTAATCAATGGCGCGGATGGGTTACCCACGTCCGTATTGATGAGAATCCCGGAATAAGGGGGCACGATCTCCGCTTTGATAAGACGTGCCAAGGAAACCGCCTCGCTAAACGCGCTGAGGTGGAACGGTAAAAAAACGATTCATATAAAGGCTTGGCCGTGGTGTGATGTCACGCCGCGGAATACGTCAGCAGATCTGTGCAAAAATTATTCTCTCTACGGTGATATGTGGAACTTGTTTTGCAGAGCCGGACACTATCCTTGTGTTCAAAACCTTCTATGAAGCATTCGGAGGAGGAACCCTCCTTGCAATGCCGAAGACAATATGCGCGCTGGACTCGTCCTCATTGAAGCCTGGTTCAGGGGCTACTGAGGGAGTCCTGGACTAGGGGGTGTCCGGATAGCCGAACTATCATCGCGGCCGGACTGGAAGATTATGAAGATACAAGATTGAAGACTTCGTCCCTTGTCCGGATGGGACTTTCCTTGGCGTGGAAGGCAAGCTTGGCGATACGGATATGTAGATCTCCTACCATTGTAACCGACTCTGTGTAACCCTAACCCTATCCGGTGTCTATATAAACCGGAGGGTTTTAGTCCTTAGGACGAACAACAATCATACCATAGGCTAGCTTCTAGGGTTTAGCCTCCTTGATCTCGTGGTAGATCTACTCTTGTACTACCCATATCATCAATATTAATCAAGCAGGAGTAGGGTATTACCTCCATCAAGAGGGCCCGAACCTGGGTAAAAACATCGTGTCCCTTGTCTCCTGTTAACATCCGCCTAGACGCACAGTTCAGGACCCCCTACCCGAGATCCGCCGGTTTTGACACCGACACCCCTCTTTATATAGGCCCCCAAGGGGGGTGCGCCGGCCCTGGAGATGGGATCTCCCAAGGGGGGCGGCGGCCAAGGGGGTGGAGTGCCCCCCAAGGCAAGTGGAGGCGCCCCCTCCCTAGGGTTCCCAACCCTAGGCGCAGGGGGCCCAAGAGGGGGGGCGCACCAGCCCACTAGGGGCTGGTTCCCCTCCCACTTCAGCCCATGGGGCCCTCCGGGATAGGTGGCCCCACCCGGTGGACCCCCGGGACCCTTCCGGTGGTCCCGGTACAATACCAGTGGCCCCCGAAACTTTCCCGATGGCCGAAACTCGACTTCCCATATATAATTCTTCACCTCCGGACCATTCTGGAACTCCTCGTGACGTCCGGGATCTCATCCGGGACTCCGAACAACTTTCGGGTTACTGCATACTCATATCTCTACAAGCCTAGCGTCACCGAACCTTAAGTGTGTAGACCCTACGGGTTCGGGAGACACGTAGACATGACCGAGACGGCTCTCCGGTCAATAGCCAACAGCGGGATCTGGATACCCATGTTGGCTCCCACATGCTCCTCGATTATCTCATCGGATGAACCACGATGTCGAGGATTCAAGCAACCCCGTATACAATTCCTTTTGTCAATCGGTACGTTACTTGCCCGAGATTCGATCGTCGGTATCCCAATACCTCGTTCAATCTCGTTACCGGCAAGTCACTTTACTCGCATCAGTAATGCATGATCCCGTGACCAAACACTTGGTCACTTTGAGCTCATTATGATGATGCATTACCGAGTAGGCCCAGAGATACCTCTCCGTGATACGAAGTGACAAATCCCAGTCTCGATCCGTGTCAACCCAACACACACTTTCGGAGATACCCGTAGTATATCTTTATAGTCACCCAATTACGTTGTGACGTTTGGTACACCCAAAGCACTCCTACGGTATCCGGGAGTTACACGATCTCATGGTCCAAGGAAAGATACTTGACATTGGAAAACCTCTAGCAAACGAACTACACGATCTTGTGCTATGCTTAGGATTGGGTCTTGTCCATCACATCATTCTCCTAATGATGTGATCTCGTTAGCAATGACATCCAATGTCCATAGTCAGGAAACCATGACTATCTGTTGAGTAAACGAGCTAGTCAACTAGAGGTTCACTAGGGACATGTTGTGGTCTAAGTATTCACACATGTATTACGATTTCCGTATAATACAATTATAGCATGAATAAAAGACAATTATCATGAAAAAGGAAATATAATAATAATCCTTTTATTATTGCCTCTAGGGCATATTTCCAAAAGTCTCCCACTTGCACTAGAGTCAATAATCTAGTTACATTGTGATGAATGGAGAACCCATAGAGTTCGGGTGTTGATCATGTTTTGCTCACGGAAGAGGTTTAGTCAACGGATCTGCGGCATTCAGATCCGTATGCACTTTGCAAATTTCTATGTCTCCATATTGAACATTTTCATGAATGGAGTTGAAGCGACGCTTGATGTGCCTGGTCTTCTGGTGAAACCTGGGCTCCTTGGCAAGTGCAATAGCTCCAGTGTTGTCACAGAAAAGTTTGATCGGCCCCGACGCATTGGGTATGACTCCTAGGTCGGTGATGAACTCCTTCACCCAAATTGCTTCATGCGCTGCCACCGAGGCTGCCATGTACTCCGCTTCGCATGTAGATCCCGCCACGATGCTCTGCTTGCAGCTGCACCAGCTTACTGCTCCACCATTCAACATATACACGTATCCGGTTTGTGACTTAGAGTCATCCAGATCTGTGTCGAAGCTAGCGTCGACGTAACCCTTTACGACGAGCTCTTCGTCACCTCCATCAACGATAAACATGTCCTTAGTCCTTTTCAGGTACTTCAGGATATTCTTGACCGCTGTCCAGTGTTCCTTGCCGGGATTACTTTGGTACCTTCCTACCAAACTTACAGCAAGGTTTACATCAGGTCTGGTACACAGCATGGCATACATAATATACCCTATGGCTGAGGCATAGGGGATGACACTCATCTCTTCTATATCTTACGCGTTGTCGGACATTGAGCTGAGCTCAATTTCACACCTTGCAACACAGTCAAGAACCCCTTCTTAGACTGATCCATATTGAACTTCTTCAATATCTTATCAAGGTATGTGCTTTGTGAAAGACCTATGAGGCGTCTCGATCTATCTCTATATATCTTGATGCCTAATATATAAGCAGCTTCTCCAAGGTCCTTCATTGAAAAACTCTTACTCAAGTAGGCCTTAATGCTGTCCAAAAGTTCTATATCATTTCCCATCAAAAGTATGTCATCTACATATAATATGAGAAATGCAATAGAGCTTCCACTCACTTTCTTGTAAACGCAGGCTTCTCCTTAAGTCTGTATAAACCCAAACGCTTTGATCATCTCATCAAAGCGAATGTTCCAACTCCGAGATGCTTGCACCAGCCCATAAATGGATCGCTGGAGCTTGCATACCTTGTTAGCATTCTTAGGGTCGACAAAACCTTCCGGCTGCATCATATACAGTTCTTCCTTAAGATAACCATTAAGGAATGCTGTTTTGACGTCCATTTGCCATATCTCATAATCATAGTATGCGGCAATTTCTAACATGATTTGGACGGACTTCAGCTTCGCTACGGGAGAGAAAGTCTCATCGTAGTCAACCCCTTGAACTTGCCGATAACCCTTAGCGACAAGTCAAGCTTTATAGATGGTAACATTACCATCCGCGTCCGTCTTCTTCTTAAAGATCCATTTGTTTTCTATCGCTCGCCTATCATCGGACAAGTCTGTCAAAGTCCATACTTTATTTTCATACATGGATCCTATCTCGGATTGCATGGCTTCAAGCCATTTGTTGGAATCTAGGCCCGCCATCGCTTCTTCATAGTTCGAAGGTTCACCGTTGTCCAACAACATGATTTCCAGGACAGGGTTGCCATACCACTCTGGTGTGGAACGTGTCCTTGTGGACCCTCTGAAGTTCAGTAGCAACTTGATCCGAAGTACCTTGATCATCATCATTAATTTCCTCTTCGATCGGTGTAGGCACCACAGGAACATTTTCCTGAGCTGCACTACTTTCCGGTTCAAGAGGTAGTACTTCATCGAGTTCTACTTTCCTCCCACTTACTCCTTTCGAGAGAAACTCTTTTTCCAGAAAGATCCGTTCTTGGCAACAAAGATCTTGCCTTCGGATCTAAGGTAGAAGGTATACCCAATGGTTTCCTTAGGGTATCCTATGAAGACGCATTTTTCCGACATGGCTTCGAGCTTTTCAGGTTGAAGTTTCTTGACATATGAATCGCATCCCCAAACTTTTAGAAACGACAGCTTAGGTTTCTTCCCAAACCATAATCCATACGCTGTCGTCTCAAAGGATTTAGACGGTGCCCTATTTAAAGTGAATGTAGCTGTCTCTAGAGCGTATCCCCAAAATGATAGAGGTAAATCAGTAAGAGACATCATAGATTGCACCATATCCAATAGAGTGCGATTCTGACGTTCGGACACACCGTTCTGTTGAGGTGTTCCAGCGGCGTGAGTTGTGAAACGATTCCACATTTCCTTAAGTGTGTACCAAATTCGTGACTTAAATATTCTCCTCCACGATCTGATCGTAAGAACTTTATTTTTCGGTCACGTTGATTCTCTACCTCATTCTGAAATTCCTTGAACTTTTCAAAGGTCTCAGACTTGTGTTTCATCAAGTAGACATACCCATATCTACTTAAGTCATCAGTGAGAGTGAGAACATAACGATATCCTCCGCGAGCCTCAACGCTCATTGATCCGCACACATCAGTATGTATGATTTCCAATAAGTTGGTTGCTCGCTCCATTGTTCCGGAGAACGGAGTCTTGGTCATTTTTCCCATAAGGCATGGTTCGCATGTGTCAAATGATTCATAATCGAGAGACTCTAAAAGTCCATCAGCATGGAGCTTCTTCATGCGCTTGACACCAATGTGACCAAGGCGGCGATTGCCACAAGTATGTGGGACTATCGTTATCAACTTTACATCTTTTGGTATTCACACTATGAATATGTGTAACATCATGTTCTAGATTCATTAAGAATAAACCATTGACCATCGGAGCATGACCATAAAACATATCTCTCATATAAATAGAACAACCATTATTCTCGGATTTAAATGAGTAGACATCTCGTATTAAACGAGATCCTGATACAATGTTCATGCTCAAACTTGGCACTAAATAACAATTATTGGGGTTTAAAACTAATACCGTAGGTAAATGTAGAGGTAGCGTGCCGACGGCGATCACATCGACCTTGAAACCATTCCCGACGCGCATCGTCACCTCGTCCTCCGCCAGTCTCCGCTTATTCCGCAGCTCCTTCTTTGAGTTACAAATATGAGCAACGACACCGGTATCAAATACCCAGGAGCTACTACGAGCACTGGTAAGGTACACATCAATTACATGTATATCACATATACCTTTAGTGTTGCCGGCCTTCTTGTCAGCTAAGTATTTGGGGCAGTTCCGCTTCCGGTGACCCTTCCCTTTGCAATAAAAGCACTCAGTCTCAGGCTTGGGTCCATTCTTTGACTTCTTCCCGGCAACATGCTTACCGGGCGCGGCAAAATCCTTGCCGTCCTTCTTGAAGTTCTTCTTACCCTTGCCTTTCTTGAACTTAGTGGTTTTATTGAACATCAACACTCGATGTTCCTTCTTGATTTCTACCTCTGCTGATTTCAGCATTGAAAATACTTCAGGAATAATTTTCACCATCCCCTACATATTGTAGTTCATCATAAAGCTCTTGTAGCTCGGTGGGAGCGACTAAAGGATTCTGCCAATGACCGCCTCGTCCGGGAGGTTAATGTCCAGCTGGGACAGGCGGTTGTGCAACCCAGACATTTTGAGTATGTGCTCACTGACAGAACTATTTTCCCCCATCTGACAACTATAGAACTTGTCGGAGACTTCATATCTCTCGACCCGGGCGTGAGATTGGAAAACCATTTTTAGCTCCTCGAACATCTCATATGCTCCGTGTTGCTCAAAACGCTTTTGGAGCCCCTGTTCTAAGCTGTAAGGCATGCCACACTGAACGAGGGAGTAATCATCAGCACGTGACTGCCAAGCGTTCATAACGTCTTGGTTCTCTGGATGGGTGCTTCACCTAGCGGTCCTTCTAGGACATATGCTTTCTTGGCAGCTATGAGGATGATCCTCAGGTTCCGGACCCAGTCCGTATAGTTGCTGCCATCATCTTTCAGCTTGGTTTTCTCTAGGAATGCGTTGAAGTTCATGTTGACATGAGCGTTGGCCATTTGATCTATAAGACATTTATGCAAAGGTTTTAGACTAAGTTCATGATAATTAAGTTCATCTAATCAAATTATTGAATGAACTCCCACTCAGATTAGACATCCCTCTAGTCATCTAAGTGTTACATGATCCGACTTGACTAGGCCGTGTCCGATCCTCACGTGAGACGAACTAATCATCATCGGTGAACATCTCCATGTTGATCGTATCTTTCATACGACTCATGTTTGACCTTTCGGTCTCTTGTGTTCCGAGGCCATGTCTGTACATGCTAGGCTCGTCAAGTTAACCTAAGTGTTTTGCATGTGTAAATCTGTCTTACACCCGTTGTATGTGAACGTTAGAATCTATCACACCCGATCATCACGTGGTGCTTCGAAACGACGAACTTCCGCAACAGCGCACAGTTAGGGGGAACACTTTCTTGAAATTATTATGAGGGATCATCTTATTTACTACCGTCGTTCTAAGTAAACAAGATGCAAAAACATGATAAACATCACATGCAATCAAATAATAGTGACATGATATGGCCAATATAATATAGCTCCTTTGATCTCCATCTTGGGGCTCCATGATCATCTTTTCACCGGCATGACACCATGATCTCCATCATCATGTCTCCATGAAGTTGCTCGCCAACTATTACTTCTACTACTATAGCTAACGTTTAGCAATAAATTAAAGTAATTACATGGCGTTGAATCAATGACACGCATGTCATACAATAATTAAGACAACTCCTATGGCTCCTGCCGGTTGCCATACTCATCGACATGCAAGTCGTGATTCCTATTACAAGAACATGATCTCATACATCACAATATATCATTCAGCATTCATCATTCATCACAACTTTTGGCCATATCACATCACAAGGCAATTCTTGCAAAAACAAGTTAGACGTCCTCTAATTGTTGTTGCATCTTTTACGTGGCTGCAATAGGGTTCTAGCAAGAACGTTTTCTTACCTACGAAAAAAAGCCACAACGTGATATGTCAACTTCTATTTACCCTTCATAAGGACCCTTTTCATCGAATCCGCTCCAACTAAAGTGGGAGAGACAGACACCCACCATCCACCTTATGCAACTAGTGCATGTCAGTCGGTGGAACCTGTCTCACGTAAGCGTACGTGTAAGGTCGGTCCGGGCCGCTTCATCCCACAATACCGCTGAAGCAAAATAAGACTAGTAGCGGCAAGAAAGTTGACAACATCTACGCCCACAACAAATTGTGTTCTACTCATGCCAAGAGAACTATGCATAGACCTAGCTCTGATACCACTATTGGGGAACGTTGCAGTAAATAAAAAATTTCCTACGGTTTCACCTAGATATATCTATGAGTTCATCTTGCAACGAGTGATAGGAGTGCATCTACGTACCTTTGTAGATCGCGAGCGGAAGCGTTCAAGAGAACGGGGTTGAGGGAGTCGTACTCGTCGTGATCCAAATCACCGATGACCGAGTGCCGAACGGACGACACCTCCGCGTTCAACACACGTACGGTTGGGGGACACATCTCCTCCTTCTTGATCCAGCAAGGGGGGAGGAGAGGTTGATGGAGATCCAGCAACACGACAGCGTGGTGGTGGATGCAGCAGGGATCTCGGCAGGGCTTCGCCAAGCTCTATGGAGGAGGAGGAGGTGTTGGATTGGGAGAGGGAGGCGCCAGGGGCATCGGTGCGGCTACCCTCCCTCCCCCCTCTTTATATAGGCCCCAAGGGGGGGGGGCGGCCCTGGAGATGGGATCTCCCAAGGGGGGCGGCAGCCAAGGGGGTGGAGTGCCCCCCAAGGCAAGTGGAGGCGCCCCCTCCCGTAGGGTTCCCAACCCTAGGCGTAGGGGGGCCCAAGGGGGGGGCGCACCAGCCCACCAGGGGCTGGTTCCCCTCCCACTTCAGCGCATGGGGCCCTCCGGGATAGGTGGCCCCACCCGGTGGACCCCCGGGACCCTTCCGGTGGTCCCGGTACAATACCGGTGACCCCCGAAACTTTCCCGATGGCCGAAACTCCCATATATAATTCTTTACCTGCGGACTATTCCGGAACTCCTCGTGACGTCCGGGATCTCATCCGGGACTCCGAACAACTTCCGTGTTACTGCATACTCATATCTCTACAAGCCTAGCGTCACCGAACCTTAAGTGTGTAGACCCTACGGGTTCGGGAGACACGTAGACATGACCGAGACGACTCTCCGGTCAATAACCAACAGCGGGATCTGGATACCCATGTTGGCTCCCACATGCTCCTCGATGATCTCATCGGATGAACCACGATGTCGAGGATTCAAGCAACCCCGTATACAATTCCCTTTGACAATCGGTACGTTACTTGCCCGAGATTCGATCGTCGGTATCCCAATACCTCGTTCAATCTCGTTACCGGCAAGTCACTTTACTCGTACCGTAATGCATGATCGCATGACCAAACACTTGGTCACTTTGAGGTCTATGATGATACCTCTCCGTCATACGGGGTGACAAATCCCAGTCTCGATCCGTGTCAACCCAGCAGACACTTTCGGAGATACCCGTAGTATACCTTTATAGTCACCCAGTTACGTTGTGACGTTTGGTACACCCAAAGCACTCCTACGGTATCTGGGAGTTACACGATCTCATGGTCTACGGAAAGATACTTGACATTGGAAAAGCTCTAGCAAACGAACTACACGATCTTGTGCTATGCTTAGGATTGGGTCTTGTCCATCACATCATTCTCCTAATGATGTGATCTCGTTATCAATGACATCCAATGTCCATAGTCAGGAAACCATGACTATCTGTTGATCAACGAGCTAGTCAACTAGAGGCTCACTAGGGACATGTTGTGGTCTAAGTATTCACACGTGTATTACGATTTCTGGATAATACAATTATAGCATGAATAAAAGACAATTATCATGAACAAGGAAATATAATAATAATCCTTTTATTATTGCCTCTAGGGCATATTTCCAACAAGAGCATCTCCAGCCGTTGGCCCCCAGGGACATATAAAAATCGCCCTCTAGGGGCGAGCCGGCGCTAAATCCGCGCTGGGGGTGGTTTTGCGCCCAGCTGTCGCCCCCAGGTCGTCCCCAGGCGCCGAAATTGTTCACATTTCGGCTTACTTTCGGCGAATAAAGGGCCCATATGGGCGAGGATAGGCCCATATTCGGCGTAGTTCGCCGTGGCTCGTCTTTGAATTATGAACATTTAAATATTTTTTATCACATGTTTCATCACAGAAAAATCAAATACTTCAACAAAATACAAAATAGTACAACAACAAATAGTTCAATACAAATTCTATAGTTCAACAAATAAAAACTCATATTTCATCACACGTCGAGCTAGGCGTCGCCCTTAAGCCTCCATAGATGCTCCACCAGATCATGCTGTAGATGATGATGCACCTGCGGGTCTCGGATCTCTGGCCTTATCGAGGGCCTTGCATGTAGTATGGTTCAGTGTCAAACACGGGGTCTTCTTGCTCGCTTTCGATGATCATGTTGTGCAAGATGACACAGCAAGTCGTGATCTCCCACATTTGATCTTTCGACCAGGTCTGAGCGGGGTACCGGACAACAGCAAATCGAGATTGGAGCACACCAAATGTCCGCTCGACATCCTTCCTGCAAGCCTCCAGAATCTTCGCAAACCAGTCTTTCTTGCCTCCTCCCATAGGGTTTGAGATGGTCTTCACAAATGTCGACCATCTTGGATAGATGCCATCAGCTAGATAGTACCCCTTGTTGTAATGCCGCCCATTGATCTCGAAGTTCACCGGAGGAGAATGACCTTCAACAAGCTTGGCAAAGACAGGAGAGCACTGCAGCACGTTGATGTCATTGTGAGTTCCTGGCATACCAAAGAAGGAGTGCCAAATCCAGAGGTCCTGTGTGGCCAACGCCTCAAGTACCACAATGCAACCCCCTTTGGCGCCTTTGAACATCCCCTCCCAAGCTAATGGGCAATTCTTCCATTTCCAATGCATACAGTCCATGCTTCCAAGCATCCCAGGAAATCCTCTTGCTGCATTATGTGCTATGATCTGAGCAGTGTCTTCCGCATTGGGTGTTCTCGGCATGCGGTCCAAACACCGCCACCACTACCCGGGAACTTGTAAAAACACTCTATGCTGGTGGACTCGGCCATGCGCCCATAGTCGTCGAGTGAATCACCGGGAGCTCCGTATGCAAGCATCCTCATCGCTGTCGTGCACTTCTGGATCGAGGTGAATCCAAGTTTGCCGGTGCAATCCATCTTGCACTTGAAGTAGTTGTCGAACTCCCGGATGGAGTTCACAATCCTGAGGAAGAGCCTTTGGCTCATCCGATAACGGCGCCGAAACGTTTTCTTGCCGTGAAGTGGAGCATCGGCAAAGTAGTCGGAGTAGAGCATGCAGTAGCCTTCGAGACGATGCCGGTTCTTTGCTTTCACCCGCCCCGGCGCCGAGCCACCTCGCCGCGGCTTTTCATTGCTCGCCAGCAGCTGGGCGAGGGCGGCGAGCACCGTGAGATGTTCTTCTTCCTGGACGTCAGTGTCGGCTTCCTCCTCCAGCAGCGCGGCGAGCGCTTCCTCGTCATCCGAGTCCATCGCCGAGGCAGGCAAATCGCCGAACACCTTGCGCCCGGTGGGCGTGTACCCGCCGCTAAACTGCCCCTCCGCGGCCGGAAACGCCCAGCTGCTGTTGGAGGGGCTGCCGCGGCGAACCTCTGCTATTTTTCCGGCGGGGAATGGCTATCTAGCGGTGAAGGGCGGCGGGCGGCGCCGGGATATAGCTAGTGGCGGCCGAGGGCGCGGGGGGTGGGAGGCGAGTCGGGGAAGAAAATCTTGACTTTTCACCTGACGGTGTGGGCCAGCCACTCTTTTCCCTTGCGCAGGAGCCCCCAATGGCCCCCCAGGGCGTCAGTTTCGGCCTGTGACCGCCAGGCGGAAAAAGGGCCGAACCGGCGCTTTTCGGCGTCCTGGGGGCGTGACTGGGGCGTTTTTTTGACGCCGACGCCGAAAAAGTGGCCTGGGGGGCCTGTTGGGGGCGCGGCTGGAGATGCTCTAAGAGGCCATGCTAGAGATATTTTGCTTAGAGGCGTGAAGTGCAGTGTATGGAGGCGACCTCTAAGAAGAGAGGTGCTTAGAGGCAGTGAAAAATGCACACTATGGATGCTCTCGAATGAGCACGGCAGATCGATTCCACATCCCGGTGAGCTCCGGCGGATCTGTACAGAGAAATAGAAACCCGGAGGTGAGAGAGAGAGAGAAAGAGAGAGATAGATAGATAGATAGATAGATAGATAGATAGAGAGAGAGAGAGAGAGAGAGAGAGAGAAGCCGCCACGCGAAGCTCCACCGGACCCCCCCGCCATCTCGCCTGGCCACTTCTACCGCGTCCATCTCAAAGTAGGCAGACCTGCACAGGCAGCGACCGTAGTTCTCCGCGAGGTGGACCTGCACCGAGGCGGACCCATAATCGAGGAATTGATGGAGGAGGAGAAGAGGTGCCGCGTGAGGCTCCACCGGTGTTCCCCGCTGTATCGCCCCATGCCTTTTTGCCCCGTTCATCTCCAGCAAGGCGAGCTCGAGGGAGGCGACGCGGACTTGCACAGGGGCGGCAGGCGCGATGCTCAGGGAAGCTAGGCGGACCTGCATAGCGGGGGCGGCGGGCGCGCAACTCAGAGGAGGCGGACCTGCACAGGGGAGGCCCACCCAACGACCTCCGGCGGCATCGAGCGCGGGGAGTACACGGCGCCGACCTCAAGTGCGGGGTCGCGGCGGTGGCCTCAAGTGCGGCGAGAAGCATGACCAAGTTGGTGGCTCGAGCGCGTCCTTTCTTCCGCGGCGATGTTCGCCCCGCCACGGATCCCGGTGCTAGGTGTCCCATTTTTGCCGGCTGCATTTCTTCCACTGAAAAAATAGCGCTATAAGCGCGCTAATAACACGTTATAGCATATAGAGAATTGTCTCGCTAAATAAATTAATGTACAATGCCTCGCTAATAGCACGTTATAGCACGCTAATACATATTTTCAGGGGCCATGCTATTTTAGCACGCTCCTAGGAGGCACCAGGAAGGTGCGCAGCTGATGTGCAGCTTGCCTCTTGCTCGTCAGCCTTCACACTTGCATAGCCCTTTTGGTGTACTTCCCCCTGCTTCCTTTACATTTTTGCAGCATCTTTTGTCAAAAATTGCCATGTATCCTTTATTTTCTGCCATGCCATCAGTGTGCCATGTCTGCATTTTTATTCATATGGGCAAAATTGCCATGATTTAATGAGAACAAAAAAAAATTGGTTAGTTACTTTTTGCCATGGCTCAACATTTGTTGCCATGACAATTTTTTTCTTTTCTGTGATTAGAACTAATATTTCTAGGGCGAAAACATGACTGTTCATACAAGTAGCTTGAGTATTCATGTCAAAAATTCCACTAACTAGCCATGTTGTTTCCATACATTTGCCATTACCCAGATATGAAAAGTTTTCTGAAATTGCTTTCTGACATTTTACACATAACTAGCTAAATCACCATGAAACCAAATTTAGTGCTCTTTTTAGATGGCAAGTTACTGGGATTTTAGTTTTTTGCTCTACAACTATGTAATTGCCATGGAAAATTTGAATTTGTGTTTTTTTGCCATCGAACATCGCATGGCTTTTTTTCTGCTTAGGTACCACTTTTTGTGCACATACTAAGTTTGTAAATTTTTGTTTGTTTGCCATGGCCAATACAACATGATGGCATTGAGAGACTCCTCGGGGATGCGATGCGGGTTTGCATAGGGGTGGCGGGCGTGGTGCTCAGGGGAGGCGGACCTTGGCAATTATATTAAATGGAGCTTGGCAAACATATCACATGAACCATGGCAATTTTGTTTACCAACCCACAACAATACCATACTTCACATAGCGTGGCAAAAATACTTGAATGAGTTTGTACAGACTCATTTACCACAACCTAGATGGCATTTTTTATATTTTTCCCATGTCTACATCAGATACACCTTTTTTTAACTTGGCATCTTGACGAAAACAACAACAAAAATCTTGAATTGCCATGCAAAACATCACAAACATTTTTTTTCTGATTTTGCTATCTTGTATAGATTTGTCCCCTAATTTTTTTTCTTGAAACTAGTGCAAGATATTTTTCCTATTTTTTGCCATGTCTTGCAATTTTTTTCTTCATAAATTGCTATGATTTTTGTAGAACAATTTGTTTTTCGTTTTTAGTCACCTAGCAAGTGCTTTGAGTTTTTCCCTCTGTATCATGTCAAATTTATTTTTGGAATACTTTTATTTTTTGCAAAGGAAATTTAGTTTTTTCATGAAATCTGATGGTCAAATTCATACACCTCGATAGCAAATTTATATAACATAACATGGCAACCTCTTTTCTTCAATATAGCACGGCAACACTGCAGTTATAGATCATGACAATTTTCTTTCTTTTGCAACATGGGAGGGGGCATGACAAATGTAGTTTTTGAAGTATGGCAATTTCTTGTGTTTGCAACATGGCCAAAAAATACTTTTGCGGTGACCATGGAAATTTAGTTTAATGTATCATGGCAAATGTAGTTTATGGAGCATGTCGATTTTATTATATGCTAAAGACGGGTAGCATGCTTTTCTAAGTGCTTACATGGCAACTAATTGGTTTTCTCTCTCAACTAACCAGGTCAACATCATTTGCTATGGAAAATTATCATTAATTTGACATGGCAATTTTACATACATTGAATACCTACCCTCTTTTGTTTCCGTAAATAGTTGCCCTGACAATGTTTGAAATGATTTTTTATACTAATGTCCATAGACCATGGCATCACACATAGGATAGCGTTTTAATTAAAGCACCATGACAAAATTTACATTTACATTTGCCATGGCATTTTTGGTTCACACTAGTTGTGTTAATTTACATACTCGACAATTTTCTCATCCAAAAACATTGCAACTTTAATTGGAATACCATGTCAAAATTTAATACAAATATGCCATGGGAACTAGAAGCTTATGTTTGCCTTGTTTTTTGTTAATGATTTGAAAAAATGGATTTTCATTATAGCTTGGCTTTTTTTACTAATTCAGACCATGTGGATTTCTCTAATTAGACCACAACAAACTTAATTTATGTACTATGGCAAGGTTAATTCAAGTACCATCGTAAATTTAATTTGTGGACCATGTCAAGCTTAATTCAAGTAAAATCATGTCGACATGGTCTTTTTTGACACTTGTTTGGTAATGTCCACATGGCAAAAAAATCACGCTAGATGTCAAAATTCTGTTTTTGGTTTGTGATTCATAGTAGTTCTTCACATTATTTTTGCCATGGAAAATTTACTATTTCTTTTTGTAATGACAATTTTATCTTTGTTAACATGGAAAATGTAACTACACGGCCATGGCAAACTCTTCATTTTTTCCATGGCAATTTTACTTTTACTTTTGCCATCGCAATTATTACATTTTTATTTTCGACCATGTCAAATTAAACCCTTTATTTGAGTAGCACCACCATCAAGTCGCTCATGTATTGCTGCCACCACATTTCCCCGACCTCAACAGCTACATGCGATGTGTAATCGGCACCGCTGTACCTCCATCCCTCTGCGCCAAGTCATCATCCTTAGTTTACATCTCACCGTCGAACTCAACCACCGAATTTGAAGTGAGAAAACCTCACAAAGATGTATCGGTGGCCACCGCAATGCACATCAAGGTCCCTGCGAGGACGAGATGACCAATCGTCAGCGTGGGCCCAACAGACAGCGGTGCATCAGATCTAAACATAGTAGCCACACTGACGATGCACATTGTTCTGTTTTATGATATATAACTCAGTACATGCAAAAATTGATGCTTTATCAGATCACTGAAGAAAGCTATGGAATTCAACTGCAAAAGTAGGCAACTATATATGGAATTGACATCATGTGCCAACAAGATAGACGTATCCAATGGAGAGGTGCGAAGCTACTACAGCAAGGAGCATGTACCCAGGGGAGCACATGGTTGCAATTATGGTTAAGGTTTGCATGCATTTATCGATGGTGTACATAGTTTAAAAAAACTGGTGATGTACATAGATGCAAATGCAAAGAAGGTTAGAACAACTTGAGCATATGATTTCGATTTCCCTTTCCGAAACCCCCCGGTCCATTCAGCATCTTCTTCGCAGCAATATAGCTCGAATTCACTAACATAATCCGGGCCAACATAGCCCCAAAGCCAAAAGGAAAGAATAAAATTCTGATTAGCAATGTTACCTCCTTGATAGATTGCCATACCCACATCTTCTGAAACAACCAAGAACTTGAAAGACCAATTCTGACAGGAAGAAACCTTGAATCAAGATGCATGACCCTCAAAACAGGACTGCAAAATGAGACTTACAGATTCCATATTAAGCTTGGTCCTTGATCTGCAAAACTTAGCCACGAGAAATAATTCCTTGAGATTTCTGCCTTCAATAAAGAATTCCTTGAGATTTCAAATCCACCAGAACTCCAAACTTTTTTTCCGGATCTTAGCTTCTAAAGCTACGTTGACCGAATTTGAGATCTGCAAAGGCAATGGTAGAGAACAAGATCTGAAAAGCACAAAGAAGACAAGTGATTGCCGGGACCGGAGTGGTCAACGTGAGGGGTTGTGGGCGCCAGGACCGGAGTGGTCATGGCGAGGCGGTGGCTGTCGCAGCCGTAGTGGCCAGCACCAGCAGAGCGGGTAGGAGCCGCATGGCGCGAGGCGGAGTGTTAGTCTGCAGTTTCGCGCATAAGTAGTAGAGATGTCAGTGGGGGGAGATGCTCTGATTTTGATCGTTGTCTCAGTGAGATTCGG
This sequence comes from Aegilops bicornis, assembly GCA_021605145.1. NCBI lineage: Eukaryota > Viridiplantae > Streptophyta > Magnoliopsida > Poales > Poaceae > Aegilops > Aegilops bicornis. The sequence goes on from CM038674.1 coordinate 109,809,228, forward strand.
GGTTTATCTGAACACTTTATTAGTCAACTGATACTCAACTAACCACATCAGCGCATTGGAAAACACTACCTGTTTATAAAAACGTTAAGTGGGGTCTACAGAAATACCGTTTGCAAATGAATATAGATCGATCTGGAAATGTGACCTGCCGGGACCGGAATCTGAAGGAATTATTTCTGGTGACCCAGCTCTGGAAACTACAGAAGAACCTCGTCTAGCAAGGGAAGTATAGAGGCACATAGCCTTGTTCTCAGGATACTCAAGCCGGACAGAATCTGTACGCACACACTCTATTCTCGATGCCTCCCAAGCCCAGGTGGTTATAGCTGAATTGAAAACCAGGGCATCAAGGGGACACTAGACTAATAAAAACGAGCACCCCTGGCTGAATCCAAATGCAAGGTGAGTATGATATGCATGGCTCGTCACGGCTGATATGCAAGCGACCGGTAGAGCATAATACAACCTATCTAGTATATTTGATTTATGTTTCGATCACAAGAGCTCTCTCCTACTATGTGTAGTGTATGTATATATAAGCAGCAAAATGACTAGTGTGAAAGAGTATTTCTTAGTTGCTAGTAGTACTACTTATGTGACCCAACATGCTTTGTTTTGAAATAATGAAATAAAGTATTTGTGATCCGCTGCACTCTCTGCATGGAGGCATCAGAAGCAATAAATCTTCCTTAAAATAAAGTACTACACTAGTTGGGAAAAATGTCATTTTTACCTAACAAAGGAGAAAGGGGCGTCCTTGATAGTGACGGTGGTAGCACAGCTGAGGATGTGAATGGTATCTCAACATGGTGTTACAGCTCGGTTGGTGCCATGACCGTTGCTACTATATGCGTGTTTACGTGTGTAAATGTGGCTTCGTCACCCTTCTTGATGTTATGTTGAGAACTCCGCTGGCCAATGAACGATGCGCCAAGAGCTATAGCCTGAGTTTTGGCTATGAGTTCGTTACCGTACGTAGTAGCAACACTACAAAGCGAATATTATTCGCTTTCTCTTGAATGAATGTGTATGTGGTAAATAAAGGGACTGATCAAAAGAGATCGAAAGAGACATTATTGCTAAAGACCCATAGTTTTCAAACATTAAGCCACAGCGAAAACTTATGCATGATCAAAGTGCTTCTTTGTTCCTAAATACTGCTAACCATGTATGCGTAATGCACGCCTCAACCAATACATGAAGAATTACACTTAAAACTTTTGGACACAATGCAAGCACCTTAATACTCCCTCTGTAAACTTTTATAAGAAATTTTAGATCACTAGTTTGGTATCTTAATACGTCTCATATTAGTTTACAAAGGTAGTACAATTCACACAAGCATATGCGATGCAGAGTGCACAAACCCTTCGCGTGTTCCTCTTACTCTGTCTGATTCCATTCCTATAGACCTCGATATCACATCTTGCATATTTTCGACCGCTGCCACCAATAATAACCACCATCGGTGATACCTTCTCGTACTACACATGGACGTCCCTCTCCGTTTTCGTGAATAATTGAGCTCCATTGCCACTTTTATTCTAAAATTTCATAAGAGCATCTCCAACAAGCGTGCGAAATAAGTCGTGCGCTGAATAAACCACCCATTTGGCGTGCTCCACCAGGCGTGCGGAAGTTTGACGCGCTAAAGAAAACAGCGCACGGGGAAAAAGCAGCATCGCACGCCACAGTTTTCGCTCGTGTAGTCCAGCGCGCTAGGTAAAAGCGGCACACGCGCCCGCCAACTGCCACACTTTGCCTCCCGCCGCGTCTTCTTCCTCGCCTCTTCCGGTGCCCCGCTGCCGTCACAGCTTCTCCACGCCTCTTCCAGCGCCCCGCCGCCGTAGCGCCTTCTCCCCCCGCCTCCAGCGTGCCGCCATGCCACCGCGCCCACGGAGTAGCTCCGGCTTTCGCGGCGTTTGTCTCCTCCCCTCCGGTCTGTATTACGCGGAGATCCGCTCCAGCAATGCATGCCTTGGGCTCGGAACATTCGAGACCGCCCACGAGGTCTCCCACGCATACGACGCGGCGGCGTGGCGCCTCAGGAGGCCATGGGCGCAGATGAACTTCTTCGACATGAGGACGCGCGAGCAGGCGCAGGAACTCACGCCTCCCACGCGACTAATCTCCGAGGAGAATCGCCGCGTCCAGCAGAGGTGGGGGCGTCACTTCCTCATCGCCGTGGCGGATGAGCACGCCATGACGGTGTAGCGCGAGCGCTTCTCGCGGGACATCGTCACTGAGGAGTTCTGAGCGCAGAGGAGGGCGAAGCGAGCCGCACGTTGGGCGGACAAGCATGCGTGGAAGGCATTGGCGGAAATTCAGTGCAGCTGGGACCTACGTCGACCTGGGACGAGGAAGATCCTCGGCGGGTCGACGCGTTTACATCGTCGGACTACACCACCGAGGAGGACGAGGAGTAGTTTTATCTAGTTTAAGCATCGTTTAATCTAGATTTGCATGGTATGAACTAGCTTGTGGTGCGGGGCTTGAATTATGCTATGAATTTGAACTGTGTGTTGTTTCGTGTTTTTTTATGTGTTGTTTCATGTTTTTTCCAAAGCAACGGCTGGTCACGCGCGCTGAATTTTGCCGCGCCTTCTAGCGCTACAGTGGTGCGCTAAAATTTGCAGCGCCTGCAAAAGCAACCCACCTCCCCCGCGCGCGAAATCGCTATTTCGGTGTTGTAAAAGTTTTTAGCATGCCACGCAACCGCACGTCTGTTGAAGATGCTTTAAAAAATGTACAAGAGAATGCTCATCGAATAACACATACGAATCATGGCGTCCAAAGCCTTCCGAAGAGGATATGTAAACAACAGAAAATTCATATGTATATAGTATAAAACTAAAAAATAATACAAATCAAATATCAGTCTAAATGAGTTTGGGCGTAACTATTATTCAACAATGTGTTGCGTTTGAGTATCAAAAAGAATTCATAGTAGCTCATATCAAATCAAAATTACGCAATGAACCTTTTTCAAAGTCAATGATTTTTTTTCAAATTTTTAACTTTTTATAATCTGTGTTTTTAATTTGAATTCTTTTTTCCCTGAATGATTTATTTTTTTTTCAAAAAGTTAATGCTCAATGGTTGACCCCGTCAAGGGTTGACTGGTCAACCACAAACCGATCGATCAGGGAAGCCGGGGGAAGCGCGCGTCAGGGGCGATCTCTTCGGCTTGTTCTTGGGCCGGCCCACGTACTCAGGCGCGTGGGCGCTGGTTTGGTCTACTGCTGCATAAGGCGCTAGTGAGGAGGTCTCGGCGAGCTCGTCCGCTCCTATGAGTATTCGATTTCTTTATCAACTAATATGTTTCAGGTTGAGAGTATATTTCTGTCTATGATCAGACCACTGAAAGGGAACACCAAAACAACTCAAGATTAATTTCTCCATACACATGCAAAAAATTCTACCTGCAGATATAGGACTCACTCACTCTAGCTCTGTAGAATGCGACAGGTGAACAACGTTTGCAGATTTGCGGCCTCGACCTTCCTATAGAGCTACATCGGAGCAATACAAGTCAATGTTACAATTCATGCATTACATATTCAGTTACAACTTACATGATTTACATCTACACACTCATAGAATAAAGCATGCGGTTGCATCTAGAATCCGTAGTATTCCATGCTTCCCCACTTCACAGTAAGGATGTACATATCCCATTTGTAATGAATGGATATTATGCAAAAGGTTACACATAGCCGACACACAACACACATTTTCATCATAATTTAGGCCTTAAGTTGTCGATTTGCCTCCTGGTAACCAATTTCCAAATACACCTGAGATATTCTGAGGTTTTAGAAGGTCAAATGTCACACATGCTACTTGACAATCTATGTAGGCTAATAGAGATATGATAAATCAATTGTGAATAGATCATTCTATTTTTGGGTTTGTGAGGGGCAGAGATATTCATTACTCCGGTGTAAAATTACAGTTAGCTAACAAGAGCTTGCCCGATACACAATCCGCCGAGAGAACCAAAGATTGGTGTCACCCCCGGTTCTAGTAAAGTTAGCTAAGACATAAGCACACACACCGTATTTATTTTTTTAGTACAGAGGTGTGAGAAGGATGAACCTTATTTTAGGACGATCAACTTTCTTGAGACCGTTATCTATGTTCCCGTTAAGATCTCCCCTTACCCCGGTTCTAGTAAAGTTAGCTAAGAGTAGGCAGCGCCGAGGCCAAGCCCTCCATGGTAACAACGATCTCATTTCCATATGCATCAAAAGTGTGGAACAGTGCTCTCCAAGCTGTAAGAATAGTAACCCCAGCCGAGTCTCTGAGCACCAAACGCTCTCCAGGCATAACATCATATTGGTGCCATATGATCCATGCGTCCACGGATGGCACTCTACAACCATCTGTCGAAAGGTGCTCATTGACATCGCACGACCATATTTTTTGGCACACTAGTAGTGTGAGCAGGTGGAATAGGGGCAGAGGGGTTGTTGGTGGAGCAGCGGCTACCGGCATCCACCACTGGACAGGTCATCGAACAGAGGTGGAGGGACGAAAGGGACCTGATTTCTTCTTCTTAATTTTTTGAGGGGTCTTTCTATCAATTTATTTTCCATGTCACTCGGTAACTGCATGCCAGCGAGCAAGGCCCGTCAGATCAGGTTAAATGAGCCAAAGCAAGCGCAGTGCAATCTGCAAAAAATAGGAACTGCATGCGGCGGTTTCTGCAAAGTCCATGTAGAAATGTCTTTTCTGCAAGTGATGGCGAAATGTGGCTGTTTCTTGCTTTTGACTCTTTTCTTTGATATGCCTTTTCATGTTCAAAAGGCTTGTTTGGGAGAGTTCTAAATCTAGGGTTCCATGTCCACGAGAAAGCCCTAGTAAAGAGCTAATTCTAGGGAAAGCGAGGTTGCACTTTTCTGTCAGCCCTCGAGTTGGGGTATTTAACCGTCTATATGTTGTGGAAGAATGCACATAACCATTAGCTCTTGCCCTTCCACATATGAAACTTTAACTAGTTCCACATGTTGTCTTGCTTCTATCTAATTGAAGATAGATGTAAAACACATCTTCGATCTATTAGTGTTTTAGTTTGGATTGAGACTGCATTTCCTTAAAATGACCTAGAATTGCAAAGGAGAACCAAAACAAACAACGATGATCCAGAAATAGATATCACAAACCGACACAATACAAAGATCTCATGTGCGCTTGGTTAGTGTCTGATCAAATTATCAAGGATTGATGGACGCTGCAACTTGGAAATTTTTTGGTATAAATCTCTTCATACTTAAAAGAACGTAAGGTTTTATCATCCACTCCTTCTTCAACCAGTTTTACATACATTCCCCTCTCTTGTCTTTCCATCGTCATGATTTTTTCCTCCCATCTTTTGCTTTTTTTCATCTTTTATTTCTTCTAAAAAACTATCTCAACTAGCCCACATTTTTAATTATTACCAAACGAAATTGTGTTTCTTTTGGTAATTAAGTAAATAAGTGCTTACCAAACAAGTGTGCACCTCCTTATTAATCAACCAAGTGTTTACCAAATAAAATCTTTTTTCACAATCATATTCATGTATGTATAGGTAAATCATGGGCTAGCCTACTACAATATTTACGGGCCCTTGCAATACACTGACAATTATCTAGTCTTTGAAATAAATGGATGCCTTTTTTATTTGCTAGTGCTAAAAAGATGGACGCATTGACAGCCAAACTCTTTTGGCTATGTAGAGGAGCACGGCGTGGCATGTGGCCCATTGTGCCGCGTCGTGGGAGGGGTGCTACTCACGGTGGAGGCGTCGTCCATCGTGCTTTATTGTAAATACCCGTGTTGTGTATTTTTTTCATTGATAGAAAGGTAGAAAGTACAAGTGCCATTCCTCAAGCTGCATATACAAGCTGGTGTAGTTTTTTTCAAAAGGGGGACTCCCCGGCCTCTGCATCAGAACGATGCATACGGCCAACTTATTAAATAAGCAAATAGGTTCAACAAGGTCTTAAAGTCTCAAAAGAAAAAAAAAGGAAAGCTCACAAACTAGCAACAAAAAGCCACAACCGACTGGCATAAGAAAGAAAGGTAAACTAATTGCCTATCCTATTACATGACCGCCATTCAAACCGGTTGAAGATATCCCGTGCTATCATCTCCCAGCGGATAGATCCAGTAACCAAACGCTCCCTGGCCTACGTCGGAGTGAGTAGCGACCACATACGGATCAACGCAGTGGCTCGGATGATAACTTGCAAAAAATGAATATTTGTTGTTATGTTAAAAACCAAATCATTTCTGTAGTTCCAGACTGCCCACAATAAAGCACATACTCCTACGTGAATGTGTCTCGCTATTTCGGACTCTATCCCGTTAAGCCACATTCTAAATAACATGCTGACAGAACTCGGAGGAGTAATATTAAATGCAATATGGACCGTCCGCCATAGAAATTTGTGAAAGTGCAACTATCCCTAGGTAGTTTTGATAATTCATAACAACATATAGCTCATTGAGCTAATGCTATTCCAAGACAAATATTTCAGAAAAGCTCAATGAATGGCATGGCATGGATGATGAAAGTGGATCCCTCAAAATATTGAGGATAAAGGATTGGCTCAAGCTCAAAAGCTCAAAACTCTACATTTTATATTTTAGTGATCCAAGATCACATTGAGTCTATAGGAAAAGCCAATACTATTAAGGAGGGATGAGGTGTTGCTTAATGAGCCTCTTGCTTCATGTGCTTAGTGATATGCTCCAAAAACCCTCAACTACTTTCTCACACCCATATATGACCTAAACCTAAAGTCAAAATCGGTCCTACCGATTCTTTCTATCCTGCGCCACCGAGTTCAGATGTCATAGCCACTGCCACAAACCCTAGGCAAATCGGTTTCACCGATAGGGATCTCGGTCTCACCGAGATGGGATTGTAATCTCTCTATTTCCCTTCGTAACATTTCGGTCTAACCGAAGTGAGCGATCGGTCCCACCGAGATTGCAATGTAAACTCTCTGTTTCCCTTTCGTAACATTTCGGTCTCACCGAAAAGAGCGAATCGGTCCCACCGAGTTTACCTGACCAACTCTTTGGTTAGCTAATTACCAAAATTGGTCTCACCGAGTTTGTGTAATCGGTCTCACCGAGATTACGTTATGCCCCAACCCTAACCATATCGGTCCTAACGAGTTGCATGTCGGTCCCACCGAAAACTCTAACGGTCACAAGGTTTACTGAATTGGTCCGACCGAGTTTGTTGATTCGGTCTCACCGAGTTTGGTAAATTGTGTGTAACGGTTAGATTTTGTGTGGAGGCTATATATACCCCTCCACCTCCTCTTCATTCATGGAGAGAGCCATCGTAACAAACCTACACTTCCAACTTGCCAGTTCTGAGAGAGAACCACCTACTCATGTGTTGAGGCCAAGATATTCCATTCCTACCATATGAATCTTGATCTCTACCCTTCCCCAAGTTGCTTTCCACTCAAATCTTCTTTCCACCAGATCCAAATCCTATGAGAGAGAGTTGAGTGTTGGGGAGACTATCATTTGAAGCACAAGAGCAAGGAGTTCATCATCAACACACCATTTGTTACTTCTTGGAGAGTGGTGTCTCTTGGATTGGCTAGGTGTCACTTGGGAGCCTCCGACAAGATTGTGGAGTTGAACCAAGGAGTTTGTAAGGGCAATGAGATCGCCTACTTCGTGAAGATCTACCGCTAGTGAGGCAAGTCCTTCGTGGGCGACGGCCATGGTGGGATAGACAATGTTGCTTCTTCATGGACCCTTCGTTGGTGGAGCCCTCCGTGGACTCGCAAGAACTGCTACCCTTCGTGGGTTGAAGTCTCCATCAACGTGGATGTACGATAGCACCACCTATTGGAACCACGACAAAAACATCCGTGTCTCCAATTGCGTTTGAATCCTCCAAACCCTTCCCTTTACATTCTTGCAAGTTGCATGCTTTAAATTCCGCTTCTCATATACTCTTTGCATGCTTGCTTGAATTGTGTGAAGATTGCTTGACTTGTGCAAAGACAGCTAAAATCTGCCAACGTCTAAAATTGGGAAAAGGTTAAGTTTTTAATTGGTCAAGTAGTCTAATCACCCCCCTCTAGACATACTTCAAGGTCCTACAAGTGGTATCAGAGCTTTGGTCTCCATTTGCTTTGATTTCCATAGCTTTTGGTGGTCATAGCCTTGGTTTCACAACCTAGGAGAGTATGGCGTCTAGCGAGGGAAATTATCACCGTAGAGGTCCTTACTTTGATGGCACTAATTTTGCTAGTTGGAATCATAAGATGAAAATGCATATTCTCGGACATAACCCCGCCGTTTGGGCTATTGTGTGTATTGGCTTGCAAGGTGAATTCTTTGATGGAGAGAACCGAACCGTAAAGCTAGTGCGGAGGAATTGAAGATGCTGCAATACAACGCTCAAGCTTGTGATATCCTCTTCAATGGGTTGTGCCCCGAAGAATTCAACAAAATTAGCCGTCTTGAGAATGCAAAGGAAATTTGGGATACTTTGATTGATATGCATGAAGGTACCGACTCCGTCAAGGAATCCAAGTTGGATGTGCTCCAAAGTCATCTTGACAAGTTCAAAATGAAGGATGGTGAAGGTGTCGCTGAAATGTACTCTAGGCTTGCTCTTATCACAAATGAGATTGCCGGCTTAGGAAGTGAAGAGATGACCGATGATTCATCATCAAGAAGATCCTAAGAGCATTGGATGGAAAATATGATACCGTGTGCACATTGATCCAAATGATGCCAAATTACAAAGATCTCAAGCCAACGGAAGTCATGGGAAGAATTGTTGCTCATGAGATGTCACTCAAGGATAAGGAGGAACTTCACAACAATTCAAGTGGTGCTTACAAAACCTCATGTGAATCCCCCACATCATCAAGTGAGAAACAAACCTTCAATGAAGAATTGAGCTTAATGGTGAAGAACTTCAACAAATTCTACAAGAGTAGAAGCAAAGAACGAAGCTCTAAGTCAAGGTCCTACAATGACAAAAGATCTTCTAGTCGAGAGCGCAATTTCTACAATTGTGGGAGACCCAGACACTATTCCAATGAGTGTACGGCACCCTACAAAAGAAGAGAAGATTCTCCAAAAAGAAGAAGTAGAAGAGAAGAATCACCACCAAGAGAGAGAAGGAGTAGAGATGATCGTTATGAACGAAAACCCTCACGGAGAAGCAAGGATTCGGAAAGGAAGGACAAGTCATCAAAGAGCTACACAAAACAAAGACATCAAGCTCATGTTGGTGAATGTGTATCCGGCTCCGACTCCGACAATCACTCCGAGAGAAGCTATCACTCCGACTCCAAATATACTCAAGATGAAGGTGTTGCCGGTCTAGCACTTGTGTCAACCAACTCCTACGACATATTTAATTCACCAAATGAAGGAATTGGAAGATGCTTCATGGCTAAAGGCCCAAAGGTAACACACCCCGAGTATGTTGATTTTAATAGTGATGAAGATGACTTGTTAGGTTATGATGATTTACTTGTTGACAACTCTAGTGATGAATACTATGATGAAACGTTAATTAATCATGCTAATCAAGATGAAACGAATGAAAATGATAAGGAGAAGATTGAGCTTCTAACTAAAGACCTAAACACTCTTAAGTTAGCTCATGAAACTATCTTCGAAGATCATCAAGAATTTTTAAGGGCTCATGAGAAATTATGCTTTGAAAAGCTCAATCTTGAGCAAGAGCATGAGTTCCTAAAGGAAATTAATGATGATCTCCGTAAGAAAAGTTCATCTTACATTGCCAAGCGTTTACTTTTATCTACTTACATGCCTCAAGTCAAGTCTAGTAACAAGAACAAGAAAGATTCTTCCTCTAGTAGTAACAATAACAATGCTAAATCCAATATTGTTGCTTCTAGTAGTTCTCTTGATTACACTAATGATTCTCTTAGCCAAGTTACACTTGAGCAAGAATACAGCTTATTGAAGGGAATTATAGAGAAAGGTGTATACAAGAGCCTTGCCGGGAGTAAGCAATTCGAGGAAATTGTACGGAAGCAAGGAAGGCACCGGAAGAATCAAGGTGTTGGTTTTGAATGGAAGTTCAATGCCAATGGAGTTGAGTGGGAAGAAGATCAATACCCCAAGACGAAGTTTGTTCCTCAACAAGAGAAGTATGATCCTACTTCCTTCAAGGGAACACAAGCACAAGATGATCTTTCACCACAAGACCACAAGAAGAATGGCAAGGACAAGCTTCAAGAGGAGATTTATGCATTTGAAGAAGCACCTAAGGCCTTAGTCAAGTGGGTTCCCAAGACTACGTCAAGTTCTACTTCATCAAGTACGACTACAACTCCAAGGATTCCCATCAAGATGATGTGGATCCCGAAGAAGAAGAACTAGAGTGTTCTTGAGGGTGACTCCGCCAACATTCTTCACTCATATCATTATGGCAAGGAGAAGCGCAATCAACTTCCATATCTTGCACTAGTTCAAGGAGTCACAAACCCTCATGTTGGTAAAGCAAGGGACAAGGTAACCTAATGTTTTCATGGACATCATCTTGTGTGTGCATGACTCTATGTCTATGGATATTCTTGTTTGTTCCTTGTGGGACTAACCCGTGTAGGTATTGAAAGTGCAACTCACTCCAAAGGATTGCTCCAAAAGATCTACATCAACATTGAGCATCCACATCTTCAGCACCCACATGAAGTCATCATCGACAAAACCCAAGGTTAGTTCATCCCTCTAAGGGGGGATCTCACATCTAGGGGGAGCTTAACTCTAAAAATTGAGTCAAAGCAACTCTAATGATGTGAACACATAAATGCTTTATGTAAAAGTGGTAACCCCACTTGAGCTTAAATGATGAGTATGACCTATGATCAAATGTTCTCATTTGACTCCTAAGTCAATATACTCATATATAGATGACCTAGTCATCGCCAATTATTTGATAGATGCTAGAATTGGTTGTGCATGCTTTGCCACATATTTTCATTTGTCATTTTATTGTGTGAGCATGTTGGTTGCATATTTTACTCATTCGAGGACATCCACTTGTTGTTTTGATTGATTGGTTTCTTTTTCTTTGACCAAGTGGATGGACAAGAATGCCTAAGAACCTTCTCTAGCTATCTATGCTCTTCTCGTCTCAAACTCTATTCATGCTACATCACAAAATTCGATCAAGTCAGATTTGAACCACTCTGTGTGAGGAGCACTCGGAGTCCCCGATTCGTCATAGACTTAAACTTCTTTGTGCTTTTCGGTCCGACCGATTCCTCCATTTCGGTCATACCGAGATCACTAAGTCGATCTAGGTTTTCATCTCGGTGCAACCGATTTGAACTTTTCGGTCACACCGAGTTGTTGTAACTGTCAACAGTTATGCATCTCGGTGCCACCGAGTTGTTCCACTCGGTCACACCGACAGTGTCAGGCTATATATTCACACGGGCAAAATTTTGGAAAAACTTTCTCCAAATCTCTTCGCCCGCGCATAGCTCGCTCTGCCTTTTAGGTCTCCGGATCGTCGACTTCGTCGCCAGCCGCCTCCTGTCGCTGGTCTCCGCCGCCGTCAACAGATTTCATCTCCGCCGTTGCCGCCGTAGCGAGTTCATCACCGAACTAGGGTATGAACTCGATCACAGTGCTATCCTCGCCTGATTCTCAGCACATTGTGTTCATTATGATTCTTGCCACGATTGAAACACCTCTATCCAGTCAAAACAATCCTTAGAATAGATGCGATTCGAAAATTTAGGGTTAGGTTTCCGCTGAAACCATCTCGGACCCACCGAGTTGAAAAACTCGGTCCCACCGATTCGGCTAACGCCATTGCACCAGTAACTCTCGGTCTGACCGAGAATTGCTAATCGGTGTGACCGATTTTAGAACTTTGTGAAACCCTAACAGTCTCGGTACCACCGAACTATGACTCGGTCTGACCGAGTTCACTAGTTGAGGTTCCAAAACTGCTTCGGTATCACCGAGTTTGAAAATCGGTTGATCCGAAATGCTTTCTGTGGAAAACTAAAACTATGTTTTTTGAATCATTCTTTTGCGAAAATCTCTGCCTTTTGTGATGCTCATCAACTCTATCTCATCTATAACTATTCACAGGGTCAGCAGTCAGTGTTTGAAGCATGTCAGACCAAAGTGACAGCCAGAACAAGTCAGAGGAGCAGATTCAGATGAGTGAGGGCACTAGTCCCTCTAGCAGCTCAGATGAGGGAAGCAGAAGCACTCCCAGCAATTTTCCCAAAGCTGCCACCAGGACAAGGAAGAAGAGAACCTCAGAATCTGAGGATGAGGATTATGTGGCAATAGAAGATGAGGCCATTTCAAAGAAGAAAGTGCTCAAGAAGGAGTATAGCTCAACTGCAGTAAAGCCAGGGATGAAGATCAAAAGGTCTGCAGGAAGACAACCAATGTCTAAAGCCAGAGCCTCCACTCAAGCATCTTTGGAATCCCAACCCAAAGAGCCCGCTGCAGAAGGAAAGAAAAGGAAGGAAAGGGTCAAGAAGACCATGGCGGAGTGATTGGAAAGCCTTCCATGATGGAAGAGGAGGAAGAAGAAGAGGTTGCTGCACCAGCACCCAAGGCACAAAAGCTGATGGGTGATGCTATAAAGGCAGGGGCTCCAACATCAAAGCCCAAAGAAGCACCCAAAGCTGCCTCCAAGCCCAAGAGTGCACCTAGCTAAGAGGAATACCGGGAGTATACCAGCTGCTGAAAATAACAAGGCCCCAGTGCCTGATGTTGCTGCTGAGGAAGATGATGAAGGACAAGTCCTAAGGAACCTCAAACCCAAGATTCCAGACCACAATGATGCTCATCCCGTGGCTGAGAACATGAAGATCAGGAGAGACTTAGGGTTGAGGCTATGGAGAGAGTCAGATCCATATGCCACCAGGAGAAGGACTACTGCTGATTACAGGTTCCACACAAAGAAACAACAGGATTTCTATGAGACAATCTTGTTGGACAAGAAGCCCATAGTGTGTGATATGAGGTGGGTCGACTGGACCTACATAAAGGAGAATGAGGAACATTATCCTGGAGTCTATGACAGCTTCAGTGCGTGTGGAGTTGCAGACTTTGTTTGGCAGAAGCTCACAAACTGGAATGATGAGCTCATTATGCAATTCTACTCCACATCACATTTCTATCCAGATGGCAGGGTAGTTTGGATGTCTGAAGGAACAAGATACCAATCAACTATTGAGGAATGGGCAAGTCTGATCAATGCCCCAAATGAGAGTGAAGATGACTTGGACGTTTATGCCAAGAAAAAGATGGATCACAACTCTATGTCACAGATGTACAAGGAGATCCTGCACAAAGCTCTTGAGACTTTCAAGCTTGGGTCATCCATTTTCTTCGGTCGGGGCTGCCAACGATCAACTGGATCCTAAGGCGCACTCTTTTATGCAAATTAGGTGACCACAACATGATCGGAGGGCATGCAATTAATTTGCTACACATATTTGATGTGCCACAGAAATTCAAGGTCATGAGCCTCATGGTTGAGACTATCAAGAGGACAGCAGCAGACCGAAGTTGTGGATATGCCCCACAAATTCAGGAGTTGATTAACTCAAAGATGGGCACGAGAAAAGTATCTGTTGGATAAGGAACACTTTGTTCTCTATCCTGACTTTGAGGACAATCAAGTTGTGATGAATGAGAATGAACCATCATCAGTACAAGCTCAAGAGAAGAAGGAGAAAGCAAAGAAAGAGAAGGCTGCCAAGATGACAACACAAGAGGAGGCTTCTGAGTACTTTTTGAAGAGCAAGCAGGACCAGTGTCGGAGTAATGGGCCAACGGTAGGCAAACCCGAGGCCCCGGACCTTTCAAGACATCGGGGCAGGCTGCGCCCCTCAAGACCCCAAGACGAAGAGCCGCTTTCTAAGAGTCGGCGGCAAGGCCGCCGACTACCCCTCACGGCCGAGTCCCAGGGACGACTTCGAGATAAGCCGGCTCCTAACTGGCGGCTTCCAGAGAAGACGACTATGGGGAGTCGGCCCACGACTCCAACCACCTCCTACCTTCGCAACTATGGACGGGACGGGGTGCGGCCAGCGCGCGGCCCATCCCTGCCCCGTTCGCGAAGGGCAGGCATGGCCACAGTGCGCCGTACCAACGAAGATCTCCATCCGGCGTGGCACTGTTGCCATGCCGGCCCTGACATCAGCCCCGTGGGCGGCGCTCATACGGCCTGACGTCTGTCACGACCCGAGACGGGCGGGACCCGCTGTCGGTGAAGTACAGAAGACGGCGAGAGCGCCACAAGACGGACCCATTGGGAGTCGGCCCCCAGGAGTCGGCTGGCCCCTCCCACGGGACCCGCACGCCATTAACCAGACAAGACGGGGAATGGCAACAATGATCGCCCGTCAGGTGGCGGCACTGTTGCCATGACCCCATGACCAAGCTAGCGTCATTAGAGGCGCGGCTACAGTAATCCGCAGCCGGCAAGACCCGCCCGCGGTGGACAAGGCCTGTCGGCCCCATGCCGTGCCCGTCGGCGGGGCCCACCCGTGGGCAGGCCCCAGCAGTCGGCGGAGAAGATGGCGACTGAGAGATGTACGGCCCGGGACCCGTGCCTCAGCCGGATTACCGTTGTACCCCGGGGTAGGCCTATATAAACCCCCCGGGCACCCATGCAAAGGGTTGGACCACGATAGTTTTAGACACACATAGAGGGAAGAGGAGAGCTAGCCGTGCCCTTCTCCTTCCTCACCTCGAACAGCTCAAGGAGCAACCTTGTACCCACTTTGCCATAGTGATCATGCGGAGACCCCGCAGAGCAGCAGTAGGGGTGTTATCTCCACGGAGAGCCTTGAAGCTGGGTAAGATCCGCCGGCGTGCATGCCTTCGCCTCATCCCGTTTCCAGGCACCGGCGACGTTCTACTCGCCCCCACCATGATAAGCCATCCTTTGGCATATGTCGCACCCAACTCCCGACATTTGGCGCCCACCGTGGGGCTAGGTGCACCGTCGTCCGGAGACCTGCTCTGGACGGGAACCCTTTTTCTCCCTGGCGAGCGCAGCCAGCCCGACACGCCAGACGGAGTCTGCACCGACGCGCTGCACGGCGCTGAGATCGCCTGCGCAGCCAGGTGCCTCGCCGAACTTGTCGGCGAGGTTCGCCTCTCCGACGAGCCTGCATCCGACGCAGGCACGGGCGGCCCCGAGAGCCTCCTCGCGGGCTTCCTTGACCAACTCCACGTTGCCGGCGAGCCTGCCACGGACTTGGAGTCCGTAGGTTCCACCGACCCGATGCTGGTCGACTCCGACACCGCGTCGCTCGATGCGTTCCCCACCAACGTGGTGGTCTACGACGAGCCGCTCCCTCGCGCGGGGTGCGGCGGAAGTACCGTCACAGAGGTGCTCGTCATCGGTCATGGCGAGCATTTCGGCGAAGGAGCTCATGACCCTCTCGATGCGGCTCTGCAAGACTTGACCGCCCCTATTCCGGAAGACGCTGACGCCGAGATGCTGGAGGCACGCCGCCTTCAGCTCGTCGAAGGCGCGAAGAAGCTGGCAAGCATGAGACGCTTGTCAGAAGCCTACCAGCGTAGTCGCCTAGGCGCGGTCCAGCAGCGCGGCGTGGCCATCGCCGACCTGTTCGGGGCCAATCGCCCTGTATACACCACGCCTGCGGAGAACATCCACGCCGCCCAGGCGGCGGCGGACGAGCTAGACATCTTCGAGGGTGAAGAACGCCGCCTAATGACGGAGCGAGTCCAGCAGCTCCTCGACGCGGCTGCCGCACAGAACGAGGCCGGCTGCCGCACAGAGGCGCCGCAACGACAAAACAACGACCTTCCTCCCCGCCGAGATCAAGGCGCGACGTCTCGGACACCGACTGGCGGTGTCCGCGGAAGAAAAAACAAGGATCCGGCTGTCAGCCACAGTCGGACTCACATCTCCATCAAGCGCGACCAAGACGGCTGCCCAAGAGCAGTCGAACGGCATGACGACTATCTTCCTCCTCCTCCTCGCAAAGAAAGGCGAGTCTTCCCGCCACCCGTCGAGCATCCGACTCTCGGCGACCGCCTTGGCCGCCGAGAGGGAGTCGGAGAAAACGAAGCCCGCCACCGGATCGACCGACTCCACCTATCCCTGGCGCTGGAAGAAGAAGACGAGTTGGGTCCGCCCTGTTTGGACCTCGCATCCGAGACGAGCCCTTTCCCAGAGGGTTCACGCTCCCCCAAGATACGCCCAAGTACACCGGCTCCATAAAGCCGGAAGATTGGCTCGTTGACTACTCCACGACCATCAACATAGCGAACGGCAACAAGCGTGTTGCCGTAAATTATGTTCCACTCATGCTCCAGGGCACGGCCCGGACATGGTTGAACAGCCTGAAGCCCTGCAGCTTCAACAGCTGGGTTGACTTCACCGAAGCCTTCGTCCGCAACTTCACAAGCACGTACAAGCGACCTCCCAAGCCTCGCCAGCTTTCCTTGTGCGTGCAAGGCCCCAACGAGTCAACTCGCGACTACCTCACGTGCTGGGCCGAGCTTTGGAACTCCTGCGAGGGCGTGCACGAGGTGCAAGCTATCGAGTATTTCACCGCCGGGTGCAGAGAAGGCACCCTCCTCAAGAACAAGCTCCTCTGTGACGAGCCGGAGACCCTCGACGAGCTGCTGATCATAGCAGACAAGTACGCCACAGCCGACTCCTCCATGAAGGCGGAGATTCAAGTTAGTGCGACCGGCAAAGTGGCCCCTCAGGCTCCCAGAACTCCGGCTGGAGACGCCAGTCGGCGACAACAACAGAACGATCACAAGTGCAAGGCCCCACAGCCGGCTTCCAGCAGCCGGCAGGTTATGACAGTCGAAGACCAGCAGCCGGAGGGGCAGCCTCCGGCCAAGCGACAGAAAGGCGGCAAGTCCAACTGGTTGCCGGCCTTCTCTTCTGAAAGACTCTAGATGGTCCCTGCAGGTTCCACAGTGGCGTGAAGCCGTCAAACCACACCACCCGGAAGTGCCAGCAGCTCACCAGATCGCCAAGGGAGATGGCCTCCTGCCTCCCCGCTTTCTTTGGGCGCCCGCCTCCACCGCCGCCCCAGCCAGCTGTCGAGCCGGTCGGCTATGATACAAGATGAGTACCCAGAAGAGCACAGAGCCTATGTGGTGTTCACCAGTGTGGCCGATGATCGACGCAGCAGGCGGCAGCAGCAGCAAGAGGTGAATGCAGTAGCGTCAGATACTCCAGAATTCATGCATTGGTCCGAGAAGCTTATCAGTTGGAGAAGAGCTGATCACCCAGAGGTAATGCCGAGTCCGGGCTCCTACGCCCCGGTCTTGGGAGCCACCTTTACCCGCAGATAAGCGGGCCGCTCGCTTCTCGCGAGTCTTGATAGACGGAGGCGATAGCATCAACATCCTGTACATAAGGATACCCTGGAGAAGTTAGGAATCAAGCAAAGACAGCTTCAGAGCAGCCGGACTGTGTTCCACGGCATTGTACCTGGCCTTTCCTGCTCGCCGATTGGCAAGATCCTGATAGATGTCCTCTTTGGAGACAAATATCATTTCCACCGAGAGCCAGTTTGGTTTGAAGTGGTGGACCTCGAAAGCCCGTACCATGCGCTGCTTGGCCGACCTGCTTTGGCCAAGTTCATGGCGGTCCCCCACTACGCCTACCTCAAGATGAAGATGCCGAGTTCCAAGGGGATTCAGACCATAGCCGGCGACTACAGAAAGTCGTCCGCTTGCGCGGCTGAAAGTAGTCGGCTAGCCGAGTCCCTGGTGATCGCGGCTAAGAAGTGGCTTCTTGATCGGGTTGTGGCGATGGCCGGCAAGCAGCCCGAGATATCGCCCAACCCCAAGGAGTCGGAAGCTGAGGGTTCGTTCAAGCCGGCCAAAGAAACAAAGAAGATACCATTGGACACGGAGCACCCAGAGGTATCTTTGTCATAGGTGCAAACCTTGACAAAGAATAGGAAAAGCGAGCTCGTCGATTTCCTCCGAGAGAATCGGGACATCTTCGCATGGTCCCCTAAAGACATGCCAGGTGTACCGACAGAATTCGCCGAGCACAAGTTACATGTCCGATCTGAAGTGAAGCCCGTCAGGAAGCCCTTGCGCTGCCTGTCAGAAGAGAAGAGAAGAGTTGTTGGAGAAGAGATAGCCCGGCTCCTAGCAACCGGCTTCATTATGGAAGTGTTTTTTCTAGAATGGTTAGCAAACCCGCTCCTGGTACTGAAGAAGAACAAGCAGTGGCGGATGTGTATTGACTACACAAGCCTCAACAAAGCTTGCCCCAAGGACCCGTTCATTCTGCCGAGAATTGATCGGTGATAGACTCCATAGCCGGATGCGAGCTGTTGAGCTTCTTAGATGCATATTCAGGATATCACCGGATCAAGTTGAACCCACCGACAGATCAAGACCGCCTTCATCACGCCGTTTGGAGCCTTCTGCTACCTGACCATGACGTTCGGCTTGAGGAATGCCGGCGCCACCTTTCAGCGTTGCATGCAAAAGTGCCTCCTCAAGCAACTCGGCAGAAATGCCCACGTCTACGTGGACGATGTGGTGGTGAAGACGGAAAAGCATGGAACACTGCTGGAAGAGCTTAAGGAAACCTTTGAGAACCTGCGCCGATTCCAGATCAAGCTCAACCCTGATAAGTGCGTCTTCGGAGTGCCAGCCGGCCAACTCCTTGGCTTCCTGGTCTCTGAACGCGGCATAGAGTGCAACCTTGTAAAGATCAAGGCCATCGAGAGGATGGAAGTACCCCGCTGACTGCTAGATGTGCAAAAGTTCACAGGCTGCTTGGCGTCCATCAGCCGATTTATCAGTCGGCTGGGCGAGAAAGCTCTCCCTTTATACCAGCTCATGAAGAAGACCACCTTCTTTGAATGGAACCACAAGGCGGACGAAGCTTTTCTCAAGTTGAAGAAAATGCTGACTACTCCCCCTGTGCTGGCGGCCCTGACTCCTAAAGAGCCCTTGCTCATGTACATTGCCGCCACCAGCCGGGTAGTCAGCACAGTCATTGTAGTTGACCGCAAGGAGGAAGGCAAGGCGCTACCTGTCCAGAGACCGGTATATTACCTGAGCGATGTACTGTCGACCTCCAAGCAGAACTACCCCCACTACCAGAAGATGTGCTACGGTGTGCACTTTGCCGCCAAGAAGTTGAAGCCTTACTTTCAAGAGCATCCAATCACTGTGGTTTGCACAGCCCCACTAGCCGAGATCATCGGAAGCCGAGATGCTTCTGGCCGAGTGGCCAAATGGGCCATAGAGCTGCCCCCCCTACACCGTCTATTACCAGCCCCGCACCGCCATCAAGTCGCAAGCACTGGTAGACTTCCTCGTCGACTGGGCCGAGACCCAGTACCTGCCGCCAGCGCCCGACTCCACCCATTGGCGGATGCATTTCGATGGCTCCAAGATGCGCACCGGCTTGGGAGCCGCGTTGTCCTCACTTCCCCCAAAGGCGACAAGCTCAAATATGTGCTGCAGATCCATTTCGCCGCCTCCAACAACGTCGCCGAATACGAGGCGCTCATTCACGGGCTCGGCTTCACTCGAAACTGAATTTGCCATCACCAGCCCTTTGCCATCTGCCGGTGATGGCAAAGAACGTCTTTGCCATCTGCTTATAAAAAACAGATGACAAAGAACTGACAGACGGCAAAGAACATGGTTGCCATCAGCCAATTCTTTGCCATCTGCTAGTGGATGGCAAATAATCTTTGCCATCTGCCAGCAGATGGCAAAGAGGTGGGTAGGGTCCAGTGCTGTAACGGCCTGTCAACCCACCTCTTTGCCATCTGCCAGCAGATGGCAAAGAATCTTTTCCGTCTGTTGGCAGATGGCAAAGAAGTGGGTGGGGCCCAATAGATGACTATTTCAGAACGGCCCAAGAGCCCACCTCTTTGCCATCTGCCAGCCGCTGGCTGATGGCAAAGATATGGGCCTTTGCCATCCGCTGGCTGATGGCAAAGAGGTCGGACTATCTCCGATCCCCTCTCTTCTTCTAAAAAAAATTCTCCTCCCCTCTCTCCCAGCCCGGCCCCACCCCTCTCTCTCTCCCCACCTCACCCACCCACACCACCATTGTCTAAAAAAACCCCACCCACAACCGCACCCTTCAGCTGGCCGGGCGACGCCCAAGACCACGCCGCCCGGCCCGCCTCTC
Organism: Aegilops bicornis; assembly: GCA_021605145.1. Lineage (NCBI taxonomy): Eukaryota > Viridiplantae > Streptophyta > Magnoliopsida > Poales > Poaceae > Aegilops > Aegilops bicornis. Next base: position 109,829,392 of record CM038674.1, read on the forward strand.
CGCCACCGCAGCCCTCCCGCCCCTCCCGCCACCACAGCCCGCCCTGCGCCCGTCCCTCCACCATTCCAGGCCGTGGCGCCGCCCCTCCCAGCAGCCCTCCCGGCCACCGCTGGCGTGCCCCCACGGCCCTCCCCGTCACCGCAGCCCCCCCCACCACCGAGCCAGGCCACGGCGCCACCCCCTTCCCGCGGCCCTCCCTGCCCCGGCGCCATCCACAATTCAGTTTCGGGTTATAACATCACCATGTTCAGCACTGACCATGTATAACAGTTGGCTACAAATTGGAGATCAACATCAGAAGAAAATAGATTAGACTACCAGCGCTTGCTGATTTTGCAAACTACAGTTCTTGCGCGTTTGCACGAGCTCGATGCTCTGCCGCCGCTGCCTGGGACTGCTTTGTTTGGTTTCCCCATCCGTGGATCTCGACCAGGTGCCCGACGGCCGGCTGCCCGGCGAGGCGGAGCACTATGGCGGCGAGCCAGTGGTGGCTAGGTTACGCTCGCAGTCTTGCTGGCTGCCTGGCTCGATTGGGTTTTGGGGATTTTTCTGCGAGTGCCTGTACGTGGGTGTTGTGCTTGTGCAGTCGTGCTAACTAGTTTGGGGCTATGGTCTGAGCTTTGTGTGGCCGTTCTATCATCCAGTGCAAACCCCACATGTATTGGCCCATGTACAAGACGAACCGTATTTTTGGTATACGCTGATTTCGCTACCCGGGCGGCCGACCATAGTCGCCTTCTACCGTGGCGCCGCGCACGCCTGATGGGATGGCTCAGATGTTAGCTAGCTGAGCATGTTGATCAGCTCCGCCAGCAGGCGTGTGCTTGCACTGCTAATGGCTAGGTTCAGGGTTCTTTTTTTATACAGAGATAATACCATGGTTTTGCAAATAATGCAGTATTAAAAACATAGTTTCTAGTGGCAGCCAAACACCTCGTTGTAATTAAAACTATGGTAATCTGAAAAACTGCAGTATTCTCAAAATACTTTAAAAATACTAAGCTAACAAACGGGGCCTAAGGCTTAGTTTGGCAACAAAGTTTCTAGAGAACCATGGTAATCGAAAACCACTATATTCAGATGTGCACACAATGAATACTACAGTTTCTTTAAACCATGGTTTTTCTCAGTTTTACCAAAACTACCTAGGTGTTTGGCTGGTGTTTCGCCGGGGTGGGTTTTTTTGGACATACAAGTGTCCTCTATTTATTTGTCAGGAAATGTGAATGATACCGAATTGGAAATCAATCAAATACTAAATAGACACTCCCTATTTATTTGTGAATTATGAGTTAGGTCATATATTTTCCAATTTTGTTATGAAAAACATCATATATATTTGCGTTGACCGGGTGGATTTAAATGTGCAGTTGTTTCATCGCTGTGAGGGTCTGGTGTTCAACGACCTCCCCGTGCATTCGACGAGCTCCGCCCCTGCGTTCGTGGGTGAGCACAAATGACATCTCCTCCTCTCCCCCTTCATTTGCTCTGTTCCGGTCTTCGTGCCGATGAAACTTGCTAGCTATAGGTGTATTCAATCATCAGTATGCATGACCACTATGCGTCTCCCGTTCGAAAGGGTTACATCTATAAATATGCAGTCATTTGCATATTTATAACCATAATTCTTTCGAATTGTCCAACGTTATCCATGGACAGCCCGAGTATGTGTAGATTGGGTTCGTTTTCCCATATGCTCTGCTCCGGATCCGATGCAGAATTTAAATCGGTGCCTCTCTGTTGTTCTCCGGGTACACATCCTCTCTGCTTATTGCTGAGACGTGTATCAGGAGAACAGCAGGGAGGTGCTGCCGAAATTTTGTGTCGGATCCGGAGCAGAGCATGGGAAAATGAACCCAATCTACACATACTCGGGTGGGATTAGGACCTATCTTTACCTATTAGCCTCTAGGGTGCATGGACGTAATAAAACTGAGAAATCCTATTAACTGATGAATATGGTTTGCTGAGTTATGTATGTATTTCTTGTGTGTCCAGTAGCTAGGCAAGATGAGTGATCGTGCATGGATGTACACCGGTCACCCTAGTCAGAAAGACATGACCCCTGAATGGATGACAAAAACCAAGGGGTTTATCTGAGCCGCATTTGCAAATGGACAGAAAACAACCTGGTGCCCCTGTGTCGAGTGCAACAACAATCGTAAGATGTCAGAGTTTGAAATGATCAAACACCTGCAGAAGTGGGGTTTTACGCCCGGTGGACATTTCATGGTGAGTCTGCCAAACGTTCCAGAGCTGAGGAGGGCAGTCGTCGCACCGACGAGCATGGTACCGGGATGGAAGACATGGTGCAAGACTTTGATGATGCTCGGGATTCGGACGATGAGATGGAGGAATCTGCAAAGGCCTTCAATGATAGAGGGACCGGCAGTTGGCGGAGAGGGACCGACAGGCGGCGGAGAGGGACAGGGAGAATGAGGAGAGGACGGCTAGGCTGTTGGAGGAGGAGAGGAACCAGAACGACTCAGCTAACCGGGCCATGTACGAGCTCTTCGTGGTAAGTTTCTTCTGCATATTAGCTAAATCATGCACGCAATGTTCCTTTCATTAGTAACTAATATGACTGACTCGTCAAAACCGAATGTGCAGTCCATGTGCGAGAAGAACGGCCAGACCCCTCCGCCGATGCCATTCATTGCTCCGGCGGGCACGGTGAGTTTCATTTGAACGGTCATTAGTTACTAGTCTTCACATTTGAGTTGCATCATGCTAACGATACATTCGAAATAATTTTTGGTGCAGCGTAACTCCCGCCCCGCATCGCCCGACCCATCTCCGTATGACACTTGCGCGACCGGTCCTACACCTACACCTACACCTACACCTCCGTGATGACGGTAAGTTTCCCAAGTGTTTTGCTTAATAGAGTTTTGTTGTGATGCCATGTTGTATCTACACATATCGTGCATAATGTGCGTATGTTTGAAATGCATTGTATGTGTGGGATTCGACACCTAGTCGTGTGCCTTTGGTAGCCTTCCATATGTGGAATGCCTCCTAGTGTTTCCATTGAGCCCTGTTAGTTCGCTACTGCTCCGGAACACATGGATTGACCGGCATGTGTCCTTCTTTGCTCCTGTGTCTGTCCCTACGGGGAAATGTCACGCGGTGTATCACCGAAGTCCTTGTAGCTTGCTACGACTTGGTTGCACTCGCCGATGACCGACACGTGCATTGCTGGGTCATGTATGCCTGTCCCTGTACGTTTGTGCCACCTTGGTTCTATGACTAGTCATGTCGGCCCGGGTTCTCTGCCATATGGATACTAGCGACATAATCATATACTTAGCATTTTTTCCTCCAAAATGATTCAATATGCTTAGCTAGCTCAAAAATGACATAATAAGCTTAATTAGCTCCAAAATGACATATTTAACCTAGGATAGCTCTAAAATGACCTATACTTAGAATTTTTCCTCCAAAATGACTTAATATGCTTAGCTAGCTTAAAAATGTCATATTTAACCTAGGATAGCTCTAAAATGACCTATACTTAGCATCTTTTCCTCCAAAACTAGATGAATCCCCGCGCGTTGCTGCGGGGCCTTTTTTGATAAAATTTCTAATGTGGAGAGAAACGACGTGTAAAAAAAATAGTTAATTCATGTGCGTCAAAGCATTTCTCTTTTTGTTGGGAAAACATATCTTTCAAATGAGTGCTTGCACCGAGTTGTAACATTAGTGTTAATACAAAGAATTTGAAATGAAGAGTTAATACAAAATATTCGAAACAAAGTCTTTAAGTGATGACACTTGCTGTTATATAAATGAAAAGAGTGAATCAGAATCAGCATATAGCTAAAAGTAATAAATTTGTATGTTGATCCATGTATGTGCGCTTATCATGTTACCTGATCTGAACAATTATTCTTATTCGTGGAGTAACATCAAAATGCAAGTAACTCATAACTATATTCCAGAACAAAATAACTATAGGAGAAAGAAAAATGTTGTCACATACACGAAAACTTGTACAAAAATGTCACCTAGTTTAACTGAACTTATAATCTACTACCAAATACCAATGCAGCAACGTCAGCAATCACTAACCTGCAACTCTCAAAAACCAACAAAATGACATTTTTGAGATGTGAACCAATGGATAATAGTATAGCAATAGAATAAATGAAAAGTCAAAAGAATGAAAATTTATTCCATCAGGAACAATGAATGTGTCCACTTTAACTTTCAATATACGATGGTCACGACCCTCGACCTGAAAAAGATGATGATCATTAAGTAAGCATCAGAAATACTACATGGAGGTGCTAGATAAGGAGTTGATGGCAAGATTCATATCGAGAATGGTATTCTAAAGCCCATTGTGTGTCTCCTCAGATGCCCATTAATTTATGAGTTTGTAATGGCTATTTCAAGCTGCGGCACTCACCTCAAATGTTATTGGAGAAGAAGAGATAAACCGGTTCAGTTTGGCCTGGCTGTCCAGAAGGGATTGAGCGCAGAATTATTGGATTAATTCATCTATTTAATGACATTGGTCAAGTATATTGCAACAAAAGGTCAAGAGGACCAGAATTCCAGACCTGAAACCACAGTCAAGTGTAACTACCTGACCTGAAAGATGGAACATATATAACCTGACCTGACCTGGTTAGATCTAGTACTTCTCCAATCTTTCCAGCATCTTGATGCCATTTGTTTGGCCCTAGAAAGATGGAACATATATAACCTGACCTGAAACCACAGTCAAGTGTAAATCGAAAGTTATTTATACTGGGTTGTAACTACCTACATAAAAGATACTATGATGGAATTACAAAAGAAACGTTTGTTTTAAATTGTCAAGGAACAAAATAATTTAACATGGTCTGATTATGTGTTAATAAATAGTATAAGCAAATACATGCATAGGTGCATGTACGAAACCAAAACACAATTAGATTCACACCTAGTAAGAGATGTAGATGCAAATCCATAGGTGCGTGTACGAAACCAAAACAAAATCAGACTACTCTTTGATTCATCGTACCGTGGAACCAACATCATCGGCGCACACATAAAACAAAGGATAATCTGAAAACATGACACGACATGTACGCATTACTGGGAGCAAGGAAACCATCTCACCATGGCACGGATGTACTCCTCGAAGAATTCACGCTACTTGTAGTAGAACTGCTGCAAGTAGTGCAGATGTTGTATATCATGATGTGCGACAAATAAAGAAAAACAGGGCGGCCGGAAACTCTAGATCAGAGCCAGATTAGAACAAATCGGCCCTAGTACATATAGAGAAAAACAGGGGTTCCCTAGATCAACATTGGATTAGAAGATTAGAATGAATCGGCCTAGCCGAGGCATGTCCGGAGGGAGGAGGCTATGGAGTTGACTTACATGTCTTCCTCATTTAGTCCTCGAATCTGAACTTCAGCTCCGGCGTTCCCTTGAGGATATCGATGAGATTATTGATGCCCCACCCAGCCTCTAGATCGATCTTCTTGAGGTCCGGACGTTGCTCCACCATTGCCATCATACTCGTTGGTTCTGCCCCGGGACAGCCGCCGTAAACCCTAGTGGAGGCTGGCTTCTTGCATCCGTCGCCTCGTGGGGGTTGAGATGGTGGGGATGGAGGACAGGGAGGCCAGCTTATGAGGGATTCAAGACGTTTCGTTTTTGAGAGGTTTGCTTCCGCTTCCACTGGTCGAGAAACGGAGATCAGAACGGGAGGGGCGTGGATTGTGGAGCACCGAGGGGTCATCTCGTAGTATTGCATGCCTCTCGTGGGTTGTAATAGCAGAAACTGAAGCCACGTTCATGTAAAAAACCTTCAGGAAAAATATGACAGCAAGCGGTGCTACGTGTGAACGTGGAGAAAAAAACGAAGAGATGAAGTGACGTGGGTGGAAATTGCTAAGGTGGCTAGATGATGACGTGGACGGGCTGCATGTGGAGAGAATTGGTAGAAGTGGGGATCAACTTCTTAAAAATGTAAGATGACTTAATATGCTTAGCTAGCTCTAAAATGATATAATATGGTTAAGAAATGACATATTTTAGGTCCTAAATGACTTCATATGCTTAGCTAGCTCCAAAATGACATAATAACCTTACTTAGCTTCAAAATGCCTATTCAACCTAGGCTAGCTCTAAAATGACCTGTACTTAGCATTTTTTTCCTCCAAAATGACATAATATGCTTAGCTAGCTCAAAAATTACATAATAAGCTTAATTAGCTCCAAAATGACCTATTTAACCTAGGATAGCTCTGAAATGACCTATAGTTAGCATTTTTTCCTCCAAAATGACTTAATATGCTTAGCTAGCTTCAAAATGACCTATACTTAGAGTCCTTTCCTCCAAAATTAGTTAATATGCTTAACTAGCTCTAAAATGACATAATATGCTTAAGAAATGACATAGTTTAGCTCCTAAATGACTTCACATGCTTAGCAAGCTCCAAAATGACATAATAAGCTTAATTAGCTCCAAAATGACATATTTAACCTAGGATAGCTCTAAAATGACCTATACTTACCATTTTTCCTCCAAAATGACTTAATATATTTTGCTAGCTTAAAACTGACCTATTTAACCTAGGATAGCTCTAAAATGACCTATACTTAGCATCTTTTCCTCCAAAATGACTTAATATGCTTAGCTAGCTCTAAAATGACATAGTATGCTTAAGAAATGACATATTTTAGGTCCTAAATGACTTCATATGCTTAGCTAGCTCCAAAATGACATAATAACCTTACTTAGCTTCAAAATGACCTATTCAACCTAGGCTAGCTCTAAAATGACCTATACTTAGCATTTTTCCTCCAAAATGACTTAATATGCTTAGCTAGCTCAAAAATTACATAATAAGCTTAATTAGCTCCAAAATGACCTATTTAACCTAGGATAGCTCTAAAATGACCTATACTTAGCATTTCCTCCAAAATGACTTAATATGCTTAGCTAGCTTCAAAATGACCTATACTTAGAATCTTTTCCTCCAAAATTAGTTAATATGCTTAACTAGCTCTAAAATGACATAATATGCTTAAGAAATGACATAGTTTAGCTCCTAAATGACTTCACATGATTAGCTAGCTCCAAAATGACATAATAAGCTTAATTAGCTCCAAAATGACATATTTACCTAGGATAGCTCTAAAAATGACCTATACTTAGCATTTTTTCCTCCAAAGTGACTTAATATGCTTAGCTAGCTTAAAATGACCTATTTAACCTAGGATAGCTCTAAAATGACCTATACTTAGCATCTTTTCCTCCAAAGTCACTTAATATGCTTAGCTAACTCTAAAATGACATAATATGCTTAAGAAATGACATATTTTAGCTCCTAAATGACTTCACATGCTTAGCTAGCTCCAAAATGAAATAATAAACTTACTTAGCTCTAGAATGACCTTAGCATGTTTTACACCAAAATGACTTAGTATGCTTAGCTAGCTCAAAAATGACATAATAACCATACTTAGCTCCAAAATGACCTAATTTACAGATATAAGTTGCAACATAATAAACTACACATATTAGGAGAATCATAATAATCTTCTTCTTCTAGTCTTCTTCTTCTAACTTTCTTCTTTCCCATTTTGCTGTAATTGCTTAAGATCACGGAAGCTTGGGTTGATGGAGTGCTTGTATTTAGTTTTTGTTTTGACCTTGTGAAACTTGCTACCTATGGATGAAACTGTGTAATATTGATGAAACTATGTATATGTACGGATGAAACTTGCTACTATTGGTAACATGTGTTGGATACATATGTGTTCATGACTATTGGTAATATGTGTTGAATATGCTATATTGGTCATATAAATATATTTGTGTTTCATTTCTGTGAAAATGTATTGATATAACAAAAAATAAAATAAAATGGGGCAATATAGTCACTTTGCCATCTGTTGGCAGATGGCAAAGAGGCCTATTTGGGCTGGCCTATTTGGGCTCTTTGCCATCTACCAGCTGATGGCAAACCTCTTTGCCATCCGGCAAGGCAGGCAAAAGCATGTATGTTTGCCATCCGCTGGCGGATGGCAAAGTATGTCGTTAGCCTTCTAACGGTGCTAACCCGTTAAGAGGCTTTTCCATCCGCCAAATAGATGGCAAAGTTACGAGCTCTTTGCCATCAACCAAACAGATGGCAAAGAAGCCTTTACCGCAGGGTTTCAGACAAACTGTTTGCCATCTGGCGGCGATGGCAAAGCCTTGCCATCCATCGAGCATGCCTTTGCCATCTGCCATGGCAGATGGCAAAGTGCAAGATTCCAGTAGTGCTTGCCAATGAACTTGGCATTCGCCGGATCCTGTGTTATGGCGACTCCGATTTGGTGGTCCAGCAGTCATCTGGCGATTGGGACGCCAAAGATGCAAACATGGCGAGCTACCGTTTCCTTGTACAGCAACTCAGTGGATATTTCGAGGGGTGCGAGTTCCTTCACGTGCCAAGAAATGACAACGACCAAGCAGACACCCTGGCACGAATCGGCTCCACCCGCCAGGCAATACCATCCGGCGTCGCCCTTCAGCGCCTCCTCAAGCCATCTGTCAAGCCTTCACCAGAATCAGACTCCATCTTTGTGCCGGCTCCCCCTGAAGAAGTCGGATCCGACTCAAGAGCCCCAACAGACGGCACGAGAATTCTTACAGATGGCTCCAAGAATGCCGCAGTCGAAGCCGGCCCGGGGACTTCAGAACCCGGCCCTGGGACTGCGGCGACCAGTCCGAAGATTCCATAGCTTGGCCCGGGGACTGCACCAGTCGGCCCGGGGACATCATCAATCCAAAGAAGCGGCCATGACTCCAGCCCGCCGCCTCCCCAAATTTCACCCACCGTCCAAGTAGCAAGGTCTTTGGCAGTTGAAGAAATAGCAGCACCCTCATGGGCCCAGCCCATCCTGAAGTTCCTAGTGAGCAGAGAGCTGCGAACCGATGAAATCTTGGCTCGGCAAGTACAACGCCGAGCGGCAGCCTACACCATAGTCAACAGAGAGCTGGTCAGGCGCAGCGTCACTAGTGTCTACCAACGCCGCGTCGAGCCAGAGCAAGGCCAAGCGATTCTCGAATACATCCATCAAGGCGAGTGCGGCCACCATGCAGCCTCAAGAGCACTCGTCGTCAAAGCCTTTCGACACGGTTTCTTCTGGCCAACTTCCCTAGAAGAGGCCAAGGAATTAGTCCAAAAATGCAAGGGGTGCCAGATGTTCCGCTCCAAGCCGTATCAGCCGGCTTCCGCACTCAAGACTATCCCCATCGCCTGGCCCTTTGCTGTTTGGGGCCTGGACATGGTGGGACCATTCAAAGCAGCACGAGGTGGCCTAACTCACTTACTTGTCGCGGTGGACAAGTTCACCAAGTGGATGTAAGTAAAGCCCATCACGGTTGAATGGTCCGACCGCAAGTGACTTTCATCGCCGACATCACGACTCGATGCGGCATACCACACAACATCATCACCGACAATGGCAAAATTTTGCCAAAAGGCGCCTGGCCCGTTCTGCGCGACACAAGGCATCCGATCGACTTAGCGCCCGCTGCCCATCCGCAGTCAAACGCTGTGTGGAGCGAGCAAACGGCCTCATCCTCGTTCGGCATCAAGCCTCGATCGGGTCGAACCACCGGAGCGTTCGCCGATCGCTGGCTTGATGAGTTGCCAGCCGTCCTCTAGAGTCTGTGCACGACTCCAAACTAGTCAACCGGCTTCACACCTTTCTTCCTCGTCTATGGTGCTGAAGCCGTCATCCCAACGGACATAGATTTTGACTCCCAGCGAGTCACCATGTACACCGAGGAGGAAGCGGAAGAAGCTGTCAAGACGGGCGTCGATCTGCTGGAAGAGGGCCGGTATTGGCACTCACCGGTCCAAAGCATCTACCAAATGAGCTCGCGCCGATACTACAACAGGAAGGTCAGCCGAGATCTTTCCAAGAGGGCAACCTTGTGCTCGATCGATACATGAACAGCCGCCAGCACAAGCTGTCGGGCGCTTTGGGAAGGCCCCTTCATTATTAGCAAAGTGTCAGCAACGACTCCTACTATTCGATCGACGCCGTAAGCCCTCGAGCGCGCAAGAGGGTTGACTCCGGCAAAGAGACAGAACGGTTATGGAATGCAAATCTTCTCCGAAGATTTTACAGTTGATGCAGTATGTACCACGCTACCCTTTGTATTAAAGTACCAAGACTTCGGGCCCCCCGAGACGAGCTCGGGGACTGCCCTTTTTGTTATCTGTATGATAAGAATTATGCCTTCGAGTATGCTACTTTTTTGTTATGCCGCCTGGCATCGGGTTCGACTAGTCGGCCCGGGGACTCGACGCCTCGCGCTATGGAATGCTTCCTGTAGTCGAACAAGTAGTGTGTGGTGCCTAAGTCGTCTCCTGTCAGAAGCCGCAGCTCGTAGAGCGGATCGCTTGGTGGGCAGGAGTAAGGAAGAATGGGCGCCCACATGAAAAATGGCTAAGGACCCAAAGCATAAACATAGTATAAGCCGGCTTCCAGCCTCTCTTCGCAAAGCCGACTCTTGAGTGGTCGGCTTGCCGCTTTCTATCCAACTTGTTAAAAAGACTCTAAAAAATGGCCAAGTACTTGCCTTCCCAAGAGTAGCCAAGCATTTGATCCAGCGGCAGTCCGCAGAGCGGTTGTCCGACTGGCAAGGCGGCGACTAAGGGAAGGCGGCAAAGGAAAAAGCCATAGGAGCAATGAGCAAGGATATATAGAATTAGGATAAATATTTACATAACATAGGCCCTCTGCCGAATCTTCAAGCAGAAGTTCAAAATACACCCCGCGGGTGGAATTGTGCGAATTAACAAGTTCTTCAAAGACTACTAAAGCAGATAAAATAAAGGCAAGACGGCAGCCTAGGAAGCGGCAGATGGGTTCGGAGGGTCGGAAGTGACGGCGGTGTCAGGCGCCGGGGCGGCCGGCTGGGCAGTCTCGACTTGATCATCTCCAGCGGCAGCCGGCCCGGTCGGGCGCGGCTCGTTGCTGGAGGCGCGATTGAGCTGAGGCTGGTCGCCCGCTCCGTCTTTTGGCGCCTCCGTCTCACCTCCGTCCTCCGCCTCGCCTTCCTCCTCGGCGCTGGAGCCGATCACCTCCGCCGAGTCCTCGTCATAATCCGGGTTCATCCCGAACCACTCCGGCGGCGCCTCCCCGCCGTCTTCAGCCCGCTCAGGGACGAAGACGCTGGTGTCTGTGTAGTCGGCGATCGCCGCCGCACGCTCGACGAGGGCATCTTCCGCAGCTAACAGCTCCGCCTGGACCTCTGACCGGAACGCGGCCAGCCGGTCCAAATCCAGCCCTGGATACCACGCCTTGACGAATTCCAAGGCCCGGGGCGCTCCAGCCCGGGCCGAGGAACACTTCCAGGCGTCAAGACGGCCAGCCGTGACCTCCAGCCAGTCGGCAGTCCGACTGGGAGAGCACAGAACCGGCATGTCTTGCCACTGGGCAGCAATCGCCTGGGCGCCGACACGTTGAAGCCGGCGCAGCATCCGATGGGCCGGCCGCAGACGAGCCACGATGCTCAAAAGCTGCTCATCAAGGGTCCGGGGGGCGTTGGCGGCAATCTCTGCACCATTTGCCCTCCGCGCCTCGTGATCAGCCTCGATGGCTTGAGTGGCCACCTGCGTGTGGCCAAGGAAGAAGTCTGCCAAGACGAAAAAGAAGCAAGTCAAAATATCAGGAGTCAGCCCGACCTATAGTCAGCGGCTCAAAGAAAGAAAGTAAAGAAACTCACCGTCGACGATGTCCTCGATCTCAATGAAGCCGGAGGTCAGCAGTGCCTCCTTGTCGGTCCAGGAGGAGCGCTCGCTTTCGAACTCGGCCAGGAGAGCAGTCTCTTTCTTCTCCGCCTCGCCCCGCGCTTCTTCTAAGCAGCTCCCTTTGCTCCGCCCATGCGTAGCCAGCTGGTCCCGCTCTGCGGCGAGCTTGCTGCACTCCTCCCCCTTGGCACGCAAGGCGGTGTTGGCTTCGCCCAGCTGCTGTTGGAGAGTGGCGTTGGCCTCTGAAGAAGAAAATGAAAAACGACGTTAAGTCGTCAACTAAGAAGGTCACCGGGAAGATCCGGCCCGACTGCTCAGCAGTCGGCCCGAACCTCGGGGACTACAGCCTGCGGGTGCGCCAGCGCGCCCCCGCGAAGAAGAAAGAGGACTCACTACGGCTCTCCGACAAGTCGGCGGTCCGCTTGCCCAGCTCCTCAACATTGCAATTGAAGGCAGTGACGCGAAGGTTGTGATATTCCTGTGATAAGCATTTCAGACAAAGGTAAATATTTGGAACTCACCAAATGGAGTTCCGAGCCGCCTGCTCAGCAGCCGGCCCTAAACTCGGGGACTACACCCAGTGGGTGCGCTAGCGCGCCCCCGCAGAGAAAAACAAGAAAAACAAACTCAAGAGAAAGAAAGCATACCCGAACGGCTGCTCGCGACGCCAGATGCGCCTTGGTGCAGTTCTGGATGGCGTCGCCCTCGGCTCGCCAACCGCTGAAGCGTCGAGCGCCTGCTCAGCGGGCATGTGCCGCCTCCTCGCACCCATCCAACGGGCGCGGCGCTCGTCGCCTCTGCGTCTGGGATGGCCGAGCTGGCGGCGCCGGTCTCCAAGGGGCGTGGCGCCAAAATCGCCTTCTCAAGGCGGCGACGCACCGGCGAGGCGACTTGAAGGAGCTGCTTCGCCAAGGCCTCGTCTTCAGTCGGCGGCACCGGCGGGTCCGCCTGCTGTCGGTGTCAAAACCGGCGGATCTCGGGTAGGGGGTCCCGAACTGTGCGTCTAGGCGGATGGTAACAGGAGACAAGGGACACGATTTTTTTACCCAGGTTCGGGCCCTCTCGATGGAGGTAATACCCTACTCCTGCTTGATTAATATTGATGATATGGGTAGTACAAGAGTAGATCTGCAACGAGATCAAGGAGGCTAAATCCTAGAAGCTAGCCTATGGTATGATTGTTGTTTTTCCTACGGACTAAAACCCTCCGGTTTATAAAGACACTGGATAGGTCAGGGTTACACAGAGTCGGTTACAATGATAGGAGATCTACATATCCGTATCGCCAAGCTTGCCTTCCACGCCAAGGAAAGTCCCATCCGGACACGGGACGAAGTCTTCAATCTTGTATCTTCATAGTCTTTGGAGTCCGGCCGTGATGATGGTCCGGCTATCCGGACACCCCCTAGTCCGGGACTCCCTCAGTAGACCCCGAACCAGGCTTCAATGACATTGAGTCCGGCGCGTTGATTGTCTTCGGCATTGCGAGGTGGGTTCTTCTCCAAATTACATATACTTCTCGAATAGTGTCCGGCTTCTGATAAATGCTGCGCTCCTCGGCTTCTACACCCAATAATGGCCATCTTCCACGTGTTTGAATGAATGCGAAAAGCCAGGGTATTTTTACAATTACCCCCCTAGCCGCGCAAATGAGCCGCCTATAAAGGGGCAAGGATCTAGATCTTAGTCACACCATCCCCCATTTGCGAGCTTTCATCGGAGCGCCTCTGACCAAAGCCCATTCCATCATGGACAGTCGACGCGGCTCCTCTTCTCGCGCTCCCAGCCCTCAGCCAGGAAATTGGGAGAGATGCTCAGTCCCACATAGCGAGCTAGTTATACTCCAAGCCAAGGGATTTCTCCCCCCGGCCTTCATAGTTCCGGTTCGAGCCGGACTTGCCACCTACAAGGGCGGAAAGCAAGCGGAGAGCGTCCCCGATCCTTCTAAAGGAGAGCGGGTATGCTTCATCTCTTATCTAGTAAGAGGACTCGGATTTCCAATCCATCCGTTTCTCCGGGGGCTCTTGGAGTTCTACGGCCTCCAATTGCACCACCTTACTCCTGCCTCCATGCACATCGCGGGCTTCGTGGCCCTTTGCGAACTATTCTTGGGCGTCGAGGCTCATTTCGGGCTGTGGAAGAGAATATTCTGCCTAGTACCCCATTCTCATGAGGGGTTAATATATCAAGTGGGAGGAGCCGAGCTATGGCGCATCGCCGGGACCGGATACCTGTCCGGAACCCCAAAGAAGGCGTTCAAAGACTGGCCTTCGGAATGGTTTTACATGGAGGACGTCCCGCTGCCGGATCCTGTTCGGGCCGGCCTTCCGGAGTTCAGCAATGCTCCTCTGAAGAAGTGCCTAAGCTGGCGCCCTCGGAGCCCTCGGAGAGAAGATGACCGGGATGTCCGTTATTTGATGAGCCAAATAAGGTTACTGGCTCATGCCGGATTGACCATGACAGGAGTCAGGCAATCTGCATTATGAGGGGAGTGCAGCCGCTCCAATATAGGGGCCACCCCATGTGGGACTTCAACGGGGAAGACGATGCCACCCGCCATGGCCGCAAAGGGCCAGGATCGGTCACTGAACTGGTGAAAATCTTGTCTGCCATGTATAAAGGGGCGGAGGAGGATTTCCTCCGCGTCAATCCACTGAAGGAGTTTTCTTGAATAATCCTCGAAGCTGGGTAAGCAAACATCTTTGTGACTCTGTCCGATCCATGTTCCCATGGTTAAATATCTCATTTCGTGTTTTCACGAGGAACTGCGCCGGATCTGGAGAAGATACACAGCCCGCTTTCACAACCCGAGGATCCGGAACGGTCCCTCGATCCGACCTCCGAAGAGGATCCGGATATAAAGGTGGAGTTGATCGACGGGGTATTCCACCAACTTAGCATCGACAATGCGATGGTTGCCCTTACGGCTGATTACCCCGGAATACTTCCAGCCTCACAGGTAAATGAGACCAAGATCCCAAGACCCTTATAATGACCCGTCCATGCTTATTTTTGATCACCGTATACCAATGGTGCTTCCCAGCGGGTACCTTCGAGGCAGGAAGCCGAGCCCGCGGCGGCTGGCCAACAAAGGGCAGTGCGGCCCCGCAGGCTAAAAAGAAGTGCGGTTCGGATTGAAACTCCGCCGCAATGGTATGACATGTCACCATACTCCCAGGATTGATTCCTGGAAGGCGTACTAACGCTGATGCTCTTTTCAGGAAAAAGAGCGCCACGGACCGAGTCCGGAGAGGTTGCCGATCGAGCCTTCACCGGACAAGCTTCAAAGCCGGGTCCGGAGGCTGAGGCGAAAGCACGGATGTGCGTCGGATGCTCCTCCGACAGAGGATGCCGATAGGTTGTCCGCCACCAACTCCGAGGTGGAGAGCGCCTTGAATCACAGGCGCCGCCGGACAGTTCTTCGTGACGCATATTTCTCCCAAGAGGCCTTGAATGCCTTTGATTCAGGAGATGCGCACCTCCGTGCCGCTCAAGATGGTCTAGCCAGAGCCACGGAGCAGTATGTGAAGGACATACGGGTACGGAAGTTTGACAGTTATATATGCCGGTAACCCCCGAGACTTAAAATAGTTAGAATAACTGATTTAAGGATCATTTGTTATGCAGGATCTTACAGAAAAGAATACCCGACTGTCCCAGGAGCTGGAAGAGTGCAGGGCCCAACTTGAGGCCGCACTAGCCGCTACGGGGGGAGCCACATAGACCCCCTCTGGTAATATACGCTTCAGAAGATAATAATTTATGAAGTGCGGCGGGTGTGTAAATCTGACAAAAATATTGCAGATGGCGCCGGACTAGATGCAGACAAGAAACATCTCTTACGCGAGTTAAAGGCTGGCGAGAGCGTGCTTACGAGGGTGCGGCAGGAGAAGAATAACCTCCAAGACGCCAACACCAAGCTGGGTGAGGAACTAAAGGACGTTCGTGCTCAGTTATCTGACTCCGTAAAGGAGAATCGGTGGCTTTGTCGCGGCATTTTCAGTAAGTGCTTGAGCGAACTTTGAAAGAGTTCGGCGAGGAAGGCGACTAACATAAACATGTATGTAGGTTTGCTCACAGGTCGTCCTGAGGAGGAGATGCCCAATTCTTCGGGTGATCTTCTTCCGGAATCGCAGCAGTGTAATTTAACGAAGTCCGGCAGGTGATGAAAAGCATCGGCCATGCCTTGTGGCCATCTATCTCCCTGCCCAAAGGCATTGGGGAGCTGGCAGAGCGGCTTCAAGGAGCACGGCGACGCTTCCGGCTGTGGAAGATATCGGCCTGCCGTCAAGGCGCCAGGGAGGCCTGGGCCATGGTAAAGACGCGGTACCACGGTTGCTGACCCAAACCACATGGCCGAGGTCGGACCTGGTAATGGATAGGATGGAGATCCTCAGAAAGTTAGTATACGGCCAAGTAGAATTGGCCGCCAAGTATTCCCAAAGAAGATTGTAAATTAGATAGCCTATTAGATGGCATTGAGGAGGAATACAATGAGTCGAGTTGACTATGTAAAAATATGACATGAAAAAATGTCTTCTAGCCGGATTGTAGATCGTTTGTCATACCAGACCTTTTCGCTTCGACCTCTGGACCCGATAGTCCGGAGTGTGTCCGAATACCTTCGTGGTTATATAAGAACCGTGGTATGCATGGAGACAAGGCATAGGGGTCACTGGTGCTGTATCAGACAAGTGCCCAACTAGTTATGTTATATTACATGGGTAGTAAGAAACATCTTCCAGGGAGAATAGTTCCGTTAAGGGTTCCTTTCATCGATGCATGCCCTAAAGTGCATGTCAAAGCTGCTAGGAAAGCAGAAAATCATCTGGGGGCAGATAGGTAAATAGTTAAAAATCATCTTTCAGTTCACCGACCGAATATTCTCTTAAGAAAGCTAGCTTTCGGCTTCACCCAGTCTGAGGTACACATCCGGCTGACCCGGCAGTAACAATAGCAGAGGTGCTCCCTTTACCACCTAGTCAAACAATCGGGAACGTAGGGGTAAGAACAGGAGCCAGGCAACCCAGCTTGGCCAAAACTTAAGTCATATCGATGCATATAATGGTGAATAAAAGGTACATGCGGAAGTTTTAACGCATGTGTTGGGCATGAAAGCCCGTATAAATAAGCTTCTGTTAAAGAAGCCCCCAGGTATAATGAGCGCGGATGGCGCGTCAAGTGTGTGCGAAAAAAGCGCAAACGGGCCTCTAGAGGCTACAAGAAGAAGGAGGAGGAAGGAGAGAAATAAAACACAGCAAAAAGCAAAAATAAAGAATGCAGACGGAGGAAGGAGACGAACTTGGGAGTCTGGCACTTAGGCGTAGAATCTTCGTAGACGGGCTGCGTTCCATGGGTTCGGCTCGAGTCGGTTATCCAATGCGTTTCGCAGACGGTATGCTCCGCCCGGTCAGGACCTGGTCGATGATGAATGGACCTTCCCATTTGGGCTTGAGTTTGTCCTTTTTCTTGTCCGCAGCGTAGAACTAGTTCGCCAACGTTATAAGCTTTGGCCCATACTTCCCTGCTTTGATATCTTCGAGCATGTTGTTGATAGAATGCGGAACGAGCTTTTGCCACATCGCGCTCCTCCTCCAATGCGTCCAAACTGTCCTGCCAATCAAGATCGGCTTCTCTTTCTTCGTACATGCGCACGTGAGGTGAGTCATGTATTATGTCGCATGGCAAGACTGCCTCTGCGCCGTACACCATGAAGAATGGTGTGAATCCGGTAGTACGATTCAGCGTGGTCCGCAGCCCCCGTAGTCTGGTCGAAGCTCCTCAACCCAGTGCGTGTTAGATTCCTTGAGGGACCGCACTAGTCTGGGTTTAATGCCGCTCATGATTAGACCATTTGCCCATTCGACTTGGCCCTTGGTTTGAGGATGATAGACTGAGGCGTAATCGAGCTTGATGCCCATGTTTTTGCACCATGATTTGACCTCATCGACCGTGAAGTTGGTGCCATTATCAGTGATGATACTATGGGGGACACCATAACGGTGCACTACCCCTGATATGAAGTCTATCACTGGTCCAGATTCGCCGCTTTTAATGTGCTTGGCCTCTATCCATTTGGTGAATTAAACCACCATGACCAATAGGTATTTTTGCTTGTGGGTTCCTCCCTTGAGGGGTCCAACCATGTCAAGCCCCCATACCGCGAACGGCCAGGTGATGGGTATAGTTTTAAGAGCGGTGGGTGGCATGTGGCTTTGGTTAGCAAAAAGCTGGCAACCGACGCATCGTTGGACTAAGTCCTCTTGCATTCTGCCCGGCCGTCGGCCAATAAAATCCTATACGGAAGGCCTTGCCTACAAGGGCCCGGGCTGCGGCATGGTGCCCACCCAGTTCGGCATGAATTTCAGCCAAGAGGTTTCGCCCTTCCTCTTCGGAGATACACCTTTGAAGGACTCCGGTAGTGCTTTTCTTATAAAGCTCTCCCTCATGGACTTTATAGGCTTTAGAGCGTCGTACTATGCAGCGAGCCTCATTTTGGTCTTCGGGGAGTTCCTGCCTAGTTAGGTAGGCTAGGAATGGTTCCGTCCACGGGGCGATAACCGCCATTATTTCGTGAGCAGAGGGTGTTATCTCGGGGGCAGAGCCTCCGGTTGTGTCAGAGTGTTCGGCGTCATCCAGTTCGGTTGGGTCCGGATTGATATTGCCGGACTCCCCTTCCCATAGTACGGATGGCTTGAACAGCCGTTCCAGAAAGATATTGGGTGGGACGGCATCGCGTTTTGCACCGATGCGTGCCAATATATCCGCCGCCTGGTTGTTATCCCGGGCTATATGATGAAATTCGAGCCCTTCGAACCGTGCTGACATTTTTAGGACCGCATTGCGGTATGCTGCCATTTTTTGATCTTTGGCATCAAAGTCCCCGTTTATATTGCGAGGTTTGAATCCCCACGCACCTCTAGGCGTTGAATGCCCATGGAGACTGCCATCCGGAGGCCGTGCAGAAGGGCCTCGTATTCGGCTGCGTTGTTGGAGTCCGTATACATTATCTGAAGGACGTATTGGACTGTGTCCCCGGTTTGGGACGTCAAGACGACGCCAGCCCCCAGGCCGGCCAACATTTTGGAGCAGTCAAAGTGCATGATCCAATTGGAGTATGCGCCGTACTCTTCAGGGAGTTCGGCTTCAGTCCATTCGGCCACGAAGTCGGCCAAAACCTGCGACTTAATAGCTCGTCGTGGCTTATAAGTTATATCGAATGAAAGGAGCTCTATGGCCAATTTAGCAATCCGGCCCGTCGCGTCGCGGTTGTTTATAATGTCTATAAGAGGTACTTCCGAGGCTACCATTATCAAACACTCTTGAAAGTAGTGTTGCAGCTTCCGGGATGCCATGAACACCGCATATGCTATCTTTTGATAGCGTGGGTACCGGGACTTGCATGGAGTTAGGACAGTGGACACATAATAAACCGGTTTTTGAACAGGGAACCAGTGTTCGTCCATTTCTCGTTCGACAACGAGTACCGCGCTGACAACTTGATGTGTTGCGGCGATATATAATAGCATTGGTTCGCCCACGTTGGGCACGGCCAGGACCGGATTTGTTGCCAAAATGTCCTTTATTTCTTCGAGTCCGGCCATGGCTGCATCCGTCCACTCGAAGTGTTCGGTGCGGCGGAGTAGGCGGTAAAGGGGTAACGCCTTTTCCCCCAATCAGGAAATAAAGCGGCTTAGAGCCGCTACGCATCCCGTCAATTTTTGTATTTGTTTGAGGGCTTTTGGAATATCCAATTGTGACAGAGCTCGGATCTTGGCTGGGTTTGGTTCAATTTCTCTACCGGAGACAATGAAGCCCAGGAGCTTTCCGGCTGGAAGGCCGAAGACGCATTTCTCCGGATTGAGCTTGATGTCATATTTTTGAAGATTGTCGAATGTGAGCCTCAAGTCGTCTACTAGAGTTTCGACGTGCTTGGTTTTGATGACCACGTCATCTACATATGCTTCCACAGTTTTGCCGATCTGGTTTGCCAGACATGTCTGAATCATGCGCTGATATGTTGCGCCGGCATTTTTGAGCCCAAAGGGCATTGTGTTGAAGCAGAACGGGCCGTATGGAGTGATGAATGCTGTTGCAGCTTGGTCTGTCTCCGCCATCTTGATTTGGTGGTAGCCAGAGTACGCGTCGAGGAAGCACAATGAGTCGTGTCCTGCTGTAGCGTCAATGATTTGATCAATTCGAGGGAGAGGGAAGGGATCCTTTGGGCAAGCCTTATTAAGGTCCTTGAAATCAACACATAGGCGCTAGGATTTATCCTTCTTTGGTTACCATCACTAGGTTTGCTAGCCAGTCCGGATGTTTTATATCTCTGATGAATCCGGCTTCCAAAAGTTTGGCTAGCTCCTCTCCCATGGCCTGTCTCTGGAAAAGCGCCGAAGAGCCTGTTTGACTGGCTTGAATCCTTTTAGGATATTTAGGCTGTGCTCGGCCAGCCGACGTGGGATTCCTGGCATGTCTGAAGGGTGCCAGTCACAGATGTCCCACTTTTCTTGTACGAATTCTCGTAGTGCGGAGTCTACATCGGCGTTTACTTGTTCACCGATGGAGGCCGTCTTTGCAGGGTCCGTTGGGTGGACTTGGAATTTGACTATTTCATCCGCTGTTTTAAAAGTGGTGGACTTGGATCTTTTATCAAGTATCACATCGTCCCTGTTCGCCATGGAGTGCATCGCGGTGAGTTCCTCGGCCGCTAGGGCTTCGGATAGTGCCTCGAGGGCTAGTGCGGCTGTCTTGTTTTCGGCGCAGAGTGCTATGTTTGGATCACTATCGAGAGTGATGATTCCGTTAGGACCGGGCATTTTAAGCTTCATGTACCCATAGTGGGGTATAGCTTGAAAAATTGTGAATGCCTCTCGTCCTAATAAAGCATGATATCCGCTGTTGAATGGGGCCACTTGAAATGTGACCTCCTCGGACCTGTAATTGTCGAGCGAGCCGAACACTACGTCGAGCGTGATTTTTCCTCTGCAGCATGCTTCCCGGCTGGGGATTATTCCTCTGAAGGTTGTGCTCCTTAGCTCAATTCGGTTCTAGTCTATTTCCATTTTTCGAAGGGTTTCCTCATAGATGAGGTTTAGTCCGCTGCCGCCATCCATGAGTACCTTAGTAAGGCGAAAGCCGTCCACTGTCGGGCTGAGGACCAATGCGGCTGGTGCCCGAGCAGTTCGGAATTTAGGTTAAATCACTTTGGCATTAAAGGTGATAGCCGTGTCACTCCATGGATATATAGTTGCTACTTGGTAGACTTCGGCAAGGTTGCGGAGTGTTCGTTTTCGCATGTTATTTGATGCAAAAGTCTCGAAGACTGTTAACACCGTAGTGGTGTTACTGGGCTGGGATTCCGAAGCTAGAAGCTCTTCACCACTTTTGGCCACCTGCCGTAGTATCCAACATGCTCGAACGCTATGAGTTGGAGTGGCGCCCTCTGTGCTATGAATTTTGCAGGGTCCGTTTAGCCAACCCACCAGTACGGTTCCGCACTTTTAGGGGTTTTGGTTTTTGGTATTTAACCTGTGTGCTTGATAATGATGCACCCTTTTGTTTCGGACTAGGGATGTATTCGGGGCCGGATTATCCCAAAATTTACTTTCGGTTTTCCAGGCGCTTTCCATCGCACAGTACTTTTGTACTATGGTCACCAAGTCAACAAAGCGTGTAATTTCGCGTCGACTTATGGCGTTTAGGATTCCCTTGTCCGTGCAATTATTGCAGAAAATTGGGATTGCGTCCTCCTCTCGGCAGTCCTTTATCCTGTTCATAACCAGGAGGAATCTTGCCCAGTAATGATGTACTGTTTCAGCGGGCTCTTGCCAAATTCGAGAGAGATCGCTAATGTTTGGGTGGGCGGGTGGCACTAAATCCGGAACCCTGTCAAATTTAGGACTCAAGGGCCGAGAAGTTTCCGAACTCGGAAGTTTCGATTTTTGAGCGCTATCCAATGAGTCCGACCCGCCGCCTGACTTTAAGTTTAGGGCTTGATCGACATCCATCCCTCCGCGGGAATCCGGCATGGAGGGATCGGGAAGCCGGACGTGGCTAGTCCTTAAGATAGAAGAAGAATCGCCGCATTGCTCCTCTATCACAGCAACATGATGGGTAGCCTGGGGAGAGTTGATCTCTCTCAGAGTCGTGCGACGGCGGCGGCACCAGCGGGAGTCAGCGTCCTGGCCCGGTGGGACCAGCTGGGGAGCCTCCCCGCCAGTGCGCCGGCTTCGTAAGGCGGCAGGTTGACCCAGTCGCCTTCTGGGGCGACGTTCTTCACGTAAAAATAGGACCGCTGCCACATCTTCACCAACTTGATCAACAGGATGGTCGGAAACGGGTTGTCGGCCACCGATCTCTGCATCGCAATGAAGGTACCGCACAGGGCTGGCACGCCGGCGACGTGCGTGCCGAGATTGGAATGGAAGAACTCCCCCCATAGCTCGATGGTGGGGAGAACGCCGAGGAAGCCTTTGCACAAGGTGGCGAAGGCAGCCAACAGCACCACCGTGTTCGGAGTAAGGTGGTGCGGCTGGAGCCCGTGGAACTCCAAGAAGGAACGGAAGAAATCGCTCGCCGGCAGCCCTAGGCCGCGCATGAGGTGCGAGCGGAATACGACCCGCTCGCCCTCCTCCGGCCCCGGCGATATTTCCCCCGTCGGCGCGTCGCGGGCCCGCACTAGGCTCTTGCCGGGGAGACGGCGCATCTGGCGAAGGAACTCGATGTGGTCGTCGTCCACCTCGGAGCCGTCCCACACACCGGAGCACGCGGCAGGAGGTGCGGCGGCGGAGGAAGAGCTCATCGCCGCGGCATGCCGGGGTTCAGCGCGGCGGCGGCAAGAGGAAGAAGAACCAAGAGGAAGAGGGGGGAGCTGGGAGATGGGCGCGCGTGCTTCGCCGCCCCCTTCCTCCCGCCTACTTATAGGCTCATGGGCTGAGAAGCCGATGAGGCGGACGTGGTATTAACTGCGCCCAGGACCCCACGCCCCCACGATTTACCCCACGAAGTTACTGCGCGCAGTTACGACATGGGAACCCCAACCGTCCGCACGGCTGCAACGGATCCATTCGCGTGCCGAGGCGCGGTAGTGGCGGGTCCCGTCGCGCGCGTGGGTGGGCAGACTAACCCTGCCGCGTGGCGCCACACGACGGGTCCACAACGGGCAACTGCCTGGAAGCTTATCAGGCACGCTGCCTGGATCCCACTACGACTTTCAAACTCTTTAAGGTGCAAGACGGCCTTCTGCGAGTCTGGCTCCAGCCAGTCGGCCTAGAGGAAGACGGCGAGCAAGGCCCAGATTCCACCACCAGAAGGATGAAACTGTTGAGGCTCCTCAACACGTTTCCCTCGGCGCCTCACGAGCTTCGGGGACTACTGTCGGAGTAATGGGCCACGGGTAGGCAAACCCGAGGCCCCGGACCTTTCAAGACATCGGGGCAGGCTGCGCCCCTCAAGACCCCAAGACGAAGAGCCGCTTTCTGGGAGTCGGTGGCAAGGCCGCCGACTGCCCCTCACGGCCGAGTCCCAGGGACGACTTCGAGATAAGCCGGCTCCTAACTGGCGCCTTCCAGAGAAGCCGGCTATGGGGAGTCGGCCCGCGACTCCAACCACCTCCTGCCTTCGCAACGATGGACGGGACGGGGTGCGGCCACCGCGCGGCCCATCCTTGCCCCGTTCGCGAAGGGCAGGCATGGCCACAGTGCGCCGTACCAACGGAGATCTCCATCCGGCGCGGCACTGTTGCCATGCCGGCCCTGACATCAGCCCCGTGGGCGGCGCCCTATGCCCACGATGGCCTGTCTGTACGCCCCAGAGATGGTGGGACCTGCCTGTCAGCGGGGGTAAAGAAGACAACGAGAGCGCCACAAGACGGACCCGTTGGGAGTCGGCCCCCAGGAGTTGACTGGCCCCTCCCACGGGCCCCACACGCCATTAACCAGACAAGACGGGGAATGGCAACAGTGATCGCCCGTCAGGTGGCGGCACTGTTGCCATGACCCCATAACCAAGCCAGCATCATTAGAGGCGCGACTACAGTAATCCGCAGCTGGCAAGACTACCATGGGCGGACAAGGCCTGTCGGCCCCATGCCGGGCCTGTCAAGGGGCCCACCAACGGCGAGCCCAGCGGTCGGCGGAGAAAACGGCGACTGAGAGACAGACGGTGGGACCAGCCCAGCCAGATTACCATTGTACCCCCGGGAGGTAGGCCTATATAAACCCCCCGAGGCACCCATGCAAAGGGTTGGACCCTGATAGTTTTAGACACACATAGAGGGAAGAGGAGAGCTAGCCGTGCCCTTCTCCTTCCTCACCCCGAACAGCTCAAGGAGCAACCTTGTACCCACTTTGCCATAGTGATCATGCGGAGACCCCGCAGAGCAGCAGTAGGGGTGTTATCTCCACGGAGAGCCCTGAAGCTGGGTAAGATCCGCCAGCGTGCATGCCTTCGCCTCATCCCGTTTCCAGGCACCGGCGACGTTCTACTCGCCCCCACCATGATAAGCCGTCCTTTGGCATATGTCGCACCCAACCCCCGACAACCAGCTTAGTTACTTGATAGCATCAACTCTGAGGATTGAGAAAGGGTTGGCCACCCTAACTCAAAACTAGGAGAGCTCAGAAAGAATCTTGGAACAAAAATTCTATGATCTTGATGTCAAAGTAACTGAGATTCAGTCAGTTGTGGAGCAGCTACAGGATGACATGCAGGAGAGGAAGGGCGGCACAACTACTAATGCATTTGCCAGTGTGCCCCGAGCTCAGAGATCAGCTGCAGAGCTAGTAACAGACACCAGAGTCACTTCATCTGCTCCAGCTACTGCTCCAGCGCAACTAGCTCCAGCACCAACGGTCGGTGTAGGAACGACATGTCACGCCCAAGATGCGACCCTATCCTAAAGGAACTCGAAGGTCCCACCAAGGATAGAAGCGCATCTTGAAGACGCTTTTGCAAGGTGGATATCATTACATCAACATTACATAATAGTGGGGATACAACCAAGACATACAATGTCACATGAATACAACAATACATCATACAAGATCAACATCCGACTACGGATGAAACATAAATGTAAACTCAAACAATATCCACTGCTAGCCCAAAGCTGCCGACCGAACCTATCCCCGATCAAGAAGAAGAACAAGAAGAACTCCAAAACAAGCAAACATCACTCAAGCGTGATGACCATCGCAAACCTGTATCTGCAATCGGTGGTGTAGTAATCAGGAGCCAGAGGACTCAAAGCAATCCCATTACCATGGGTATCAAGACTAGCAAAGCTTAATGGGAAAGGAAGGGGTAAAGTGGTGAGGTTGCAGCAGCGGCTAAGCATATATGGTGGCTAACATACGCAAATGAGAGCGAGAAGAGAAACAAAGGAACGGTCGTCAACTAGTAATGATCAAGAAGTGATCCTGAACTCCTACTTACGCCGACATAACCCAAGAACCGTGTTCTCCTCTCGATCAACCCGAAAAGAGACACTCACGATTCACGCATTACGGTTGGTGTATTTTAGAAGAGTTTACTTCAAGTTTACTAGAACCGGATATTAACAAATTCCCATCTGCCACATAACCGCGGGCACGGCTTTCGAAAGTTTATACCCTGCAGGGGTGTCCCAACTTAGCCCATGATAAGCTCTCGCGATCAACGAAGGATATTCCTTCTCCCCGGGAAGACCCGATCAGTCTCGGAATCCCGGCTACAAGACATTTCGACAGCAATAAGACAAGACCAGCAAAGCCGCCCGATGTGCCGACAAATCCCGATAGGAGCTGCACATATCTCGTTCTCAGGGAAACACCAGATGAGACAGGCTACGAGTAAAACCAGGCCTCGAGTTTCCCCGCGGTGGCCCCGCAGGCGGCTCGGTTCGAACCAGCACTTAGAGAAGCACTGGCCCGGGGGGGATAAAATAAAGATGACCCTCGGGTTGGCCGACCCAAGGGAAAGGGTATAGGTGGTGGTGAGACAAATGGTAAAACCAAGGTTGGGCCTTGCTGGAGGAGTTTTATTCAAAGCGAACTGTCAAGGGGGTCCCATAAATCACCCAACCGTGTTAGGGACGCAAAAACCGGGAACATAATACCGATATGACGGAAACTAGGGCGGCAAGAGTGGAACAAAACACCAGGCATAAGGCCGAGCCTTCCACCCTTTACCAAGTATATAGATGCATTAATAATATAAGAGATATTGTGATATCCCAACATAAACATAATCCAAAATGGAGCAATCTTCAACTTCACCTGCAACTAGCAACGCTATAAGAGGGGCTGAGCAAAAGCGGTAACATAGCCAAACTACGGTTTGCTAGGAAGGGTGACAACGGTTAGAGGTTCATGGCAATTTGGGAGGCTTGAGCAGCAAGTGGTAGGTAACACAGCATAGAGATAGATCGAAGCAACTAGCATAGCAATGGTAGTAATGAGATCCAAGGTGACGGTCATCTTGCCTGAAATCCCGCTAGGAAGAAGAACGAGTCCATGAAGAAGATGAACGGGAGTAGTCGAACGAATCCTCACAATCGCAACATTACCGGAACCGAGAAGCAACACCAGAAAGAAACAAACAACATGATAAATGCACAAGCATAAACATGGCATGATGCACAAACAAGTATGATGCATGTCCGGTTTAATGAGCATGGCATGGCAAAGTGCAACAAACAATACTACAAGTTAAGTGGACAAAACACCACATTGACATATTTAGTTTAATCTCGTTTAAGCTACCAAACAATATTAAATGTTGTTAAACATGGCAAGAGGTGAAGCATAAGTAAACTATCTATTTAGGCAAGTTTAAATGAGGCCGAACAACAAACAACAATTCGAAAATCCCCATGTGCATGTCTCAAATTTGGTACTGTTCTGCCCTAAAACATATTTTAAGGTTGTTAAACAGGAAAATAAAGTGGACCATGTTAAACTAGGCATTTTTCCACCCCATCTACATATAAAGTTTATTTAAAATGGAGCTACGGTTATTTAGTTATGAAATAAATCATTTTAGCATGGCATTTAGCAAATTAAAGCAAACAACAAGTTAAACATTTCAAACATGGATGAAAGTGGCCAAATATGAAACTAGATGAAATTCTAAGCATTTTACATATATAATTTGTTTTAATCCGATGCATGGTTAATTAATTATTGATGCATGAACACTAAGGGGTTTTCTGAAAAACTGGCAATCACTGGATAATTCGCAGACAAGTAAAAAAACATCTACAGGCCGAAACTGACTGGGCCAACAGGAGCAGGGGCGCTGGAGGAATTCACCCTTGGGCCAGGGCCCAGGCTGATGGAGAGGATGCTGGCAGGCAGAGCCCGCTGGGCCTTTGAGAGGCTCGCAGCCCACACGAAAGGTGAATAGAGGAGGCGGGCGCCTGACGAGCGTGCTCCTGCTCGTTGCAGAGGAAGCAGAGGCCGGCGATGGCGGCTTCGGGCGAGGAAGGGGACGGCAACTTGGCGCGGGACTTGGGGCGCCGGAGGTGGGGACGTGGCCCTGCCGGCGGGATCCGACCGGGAACGGGCAAGGGCGGCGGAGGTCGGCCTGATCTGGGGCGCGGGAGGAGGGCGCTGAAGACGGGCACCGGCGACGGAGAAGCTCCAGGACGGCAACGGCGACATGGCTTGACTCGTAGCTCCATCGGGCGACCATGGCTGTTCCCTAGACAGCCAACAGGGAGAGACGTGAGGCGAGGGAAGAGGGAGAGAGAAACGGGAGGAACACGGGGGAAGGAGACGGGTCCTGCTGGCTTTGTTACTGATGGCGTTTGGGTGCCCCGGCGAGCTGCGGCTCGTCGCCGGCAGCGACGGGAACGGAGGAGAGGCTCGGGCGAGAGGCTACTGCCTCGGATCGATCCACATCAGGGGGGCCAGGGGCTGAAGCGGTCGCCTCGTCTCTGCTCCAACGAAACATAGGACCGGCGCGGCGATGAACTTGCAACGGCGGGCGCGGTGAGGAGCTCGGGCAGGGAGGTAGATCAAGGAGGGGATGGATTTGGGTTGGCTGGTGTTGAACGAGGGAAGATTTTGGATCAGGGAGGATGAGGCTGGGTGTGTGTGGGCGGTTGCGAGGTGGAGAGCAGCGGCTGGATCGCTGGTGATCCCGAGGAAGATGCGGCGGCGGCGGCGCGAGGGACAAACGTCCTAGATTTTAGGGTTAGTTTAGATTAGGTATGATGTTGGTCTATATATAGGGAAAGAGGGGGTTTAGGGTAGATTTGGACCCTCCGAATAAATCGGACGGTCAAGAATAAATACATAGGGAGTCCAAATAAGAAAACGAAGATATTTTATTGATGTTTGGGGATGATCCGGACCCATTGGTCATGACAGCCCGGGTCGGGTCCGGGAGAAGTTTTCGGACTATGTTGCGGAGGTGGCCGGTGGCTGTGCGTAGAGGCTCAAACGGTCGGGCAACAAAAGAATGGTTGGTCCAAGAAAGGTCAACGGACGAACGGAGAGAAGCGAGAAGCGGCAACTACGAGCGGATGCAAGTTTTAAAAACAATGACAGCAACGAGTGCCGATGCAATGCAAATGATGCGATGATGAAATGCATGACATGAACAAAATGCAAAACAAAACAGAAAACCCAACCACGAAGGAAATCACATATCACATCTCCGGAAAAGGCAAGAGTTGGAGTTACGAAAATGGAAAGTTGTATCCGGGGCGTTACGCGACACCTATGGGATCACCAGAATCCCTACTACGGTTGCGGGGCGCGAGGTCGTGAGAAGAGCGGATCAAACAGATAGCACACGGTCTCTTTATCCAGGTTCAGGCCGCGAGGATACGTAAAACCCTACTCCTGCTTTGGTGGTTTGTTTATAAATGTTCTTGAACTAGCAATGGGGCGTGAGGAGCTCCAAAAAGCCGAATCCTCCTCCTGGTCGCCTTGGGCCTCCTTTTATAGGGAAAGGGGTTGCCACAGTGGCACACAGGAGGTGGAAAGGGGTATAGTGATGCGAGTCTATCCCTCGCATTACATGACAAGGCGCCTTTAATGCGCCTTGCTTAGGTGTCCTTGCTTTATCGGGACGGGGAGAGCCCTGTCTCGCCCCTTCGCCTCCCTTTCAGGTCGACACGCATACGCCTGCCAGCGGTGCCCGTGGTGCCATGTAGGCAGGCAGGCAGCTGAGGTGGCGCAGCGGTGGCCCTACGGGTGTCCTTGGCAAGGGCCTCGCCGTAGCTCCGGCAAGGGTCTTGCGGGGCCCCGGCAAGGGTCTTGCCGTGGCGCCTGCTGTCATCCCCGGCAAGGCTCTTGCCGGGGGCCTTGTGGTCCTCCTTGGCTGGGATCCCGCCAAGGGTCGTCATCTTCTATAGTGTGCATCTGATCTTGAATGTCTTCACAAATATCTGCATGCCACCACGGGGATGTCTCCTGAATCCTCGCCCCCTGGGGGCAGTGGACTCAAGGGTGACTCGCTCAGAGGTGTGGGACGAGCTACCACGGCAAGGGTCTTGCCGGGTTTGCTAAAACCGCCTCCCGGCAAGGGTCTTGCCGGGGGAGTCTGCTTCGTCCCCTTTTCTCTTTGTGGTCTTGGTCTTGGCGTTGTTTTGTTCCTCTCGAGCTTCGGCCTTACCTTGGCTCACCTCCCTTGCCTTACTCAGTGCTGTGGTGCCCACGGCTCAGACTGCCCGTGCACAGTTATAGGGGTACAAAAAGCGTACCCCTCTTTTTGTACACCGACAGGAGCCCCCGGGCCTGGGCCAGACGTAAGCGCAATCGCATCGTTGGGCTAGGCCCAAAAACGGTGCGCGGGCAGGCGGGGTAGTTTTTACCATGGTAAGTATCTTCGCGCGCTGCGCTTCCCATACCTCCCGCGCGTGGCTCAGCGTGGGGAGGCGTGCGTGATGTGGGTGACATGCGTGGGGCTGAGCTCTGCGCGCATGCGTCACGTCATAGTAAAGGGGCGGTTTGCGCCTTCCCCATAAACGGAGGGAGGCGTGGAGGCGCGGCCCATTTACTGAACGAGGACGAGGCATGGTCTTCAAGGCGTCCACTCCCCACGATCACGGGCTGTGGAGAGGTCGCCTCACCCGTCGCCTCGGTCCCGCATGCCTGCCACGTGGTTCTCATGCGCTTAGGGTGGCGAACGGTGGAGGCGGAAAACCGGGTCGTCGCGGGCCGGGGCAGCGGGTTGGTCCCAGTTCCCTGCGCCTTCCGCGTCTTGATTGGCTGAGTGGGGTGGCCGAGCCCCCACCCCGTTACTTTATAAAGAGTGGGGGGGGGGAACTGGTGGAAATATGCCCTAGAGACAATAATAAAAGAATTATTATTATATTTCCTTGTTCTTGATAATTGTCTTTATACATGCTATAATTGTATTATCCGGAAATCGTAATACCCGTGTGAATAGATAGACCACAACATGTCCCTAGTAAGCCTCTAGTTGACTAGCTCATTGATCAATAGAATAGTCAAGGTTTCCTGACTATGGACATTGGATGTCGTTGATAACGGGATCACATCATTAGGAGAATGATGTGATGGACAAGACCCAATCCTAAGCATAGCACAAGATCGTGTAGTTCGTTTTGCTAGAGCTTTTCCAATGTCAAGTATCTTTTCCTTAGACCATGAGATCGTGTAACTCCCGGATACCGTAGGATTGCTTTTGGTGTACCAAACTTCACAACGTAGCTGGGTGACTATAAAGGTGCACTACAGGTATCTTCGAAAGTGTCTGTTGGGTTGACACGGATCGAGACTGGGATTTGTCACTCCAGACACGGAGAGGTATCACCGTGCCCACTCGGTAGTGCATTATCATAATGAGCTCAAAGTGACCAAGTGTCCGTCACGGGATCATGCATTACGGTACGAGTAAAGTGACTTGCCGGTAACGAGATTGAACGAGGTATTGGGATACCGACGGTCGAATCTCGGCAAGTAACATACCGTCTGACAAAGGGAATAGTATACGGGGTTGCTTGAATCCTCGACATCGTGGTTCATCCAATGAGATCATCGAGGAGTATGTGGGAGCCAACATGGGTATCCAGATCCCGCTGTTCGTTATTGACCGGAGAGCCGTCTCGGTCATGTCTCATGTCTCCCAACCCGTAGGGTCTACACACTTAAGGTTCGGTGACGCTAGGGTTGTATGAATATGAGTATGCAGCAAACCGAAAGTTGTTCGGAGTCCCGGATGAGATCCCGGACGTCATGAGGAGTTCCGGAATGGTCCGGAGGTAAAGAATTATATATGGGAAGTGTTGTTTCGGCCATCGGGAAAGTTTTGGGGTCACCCGATATTGTACCGGGACCACCGGAAGGGTCCCGCGGGTCCACAAGGTGGGGCCACCTATCCCGGGGGGCCCCATGGGCTGAAGTGGGAGGGGAACCAGCCCCTGGTGGGATGGTGCGCCCCCCGGGCCCCCCTCTGCACCTAGGGTTGGGAACCCTAGGGGAGGGGACGCCCCACTTGCCTTGGGGGGCTCTCCACCCCCCTTGGCCGCCACCCCCCTAGGAGATCCCATCTCCTAGGGTCGGCGCCCCCCCTAGGGACCCTATATATAGAGGGGGGGAGGGAGGGCAGACGCACACTTGCACTTGGCGCCTCCCTCCCTCTGCTACACCTCTTCCTCCTCCCCAGTTGCTTGGCGAAGCCCTGCCGGAGTACTGCCGCATCCACCACCACGCCGTCGTGCTGCTGGATCTTCATCAACCTCTCCTTCCCCCTTGCTGGATCAAGATGGAGAAGACATCACGCTGACCGTACGTGTGTTGAACGCGGAGGTACCGTCCGTTCGGCGCTAGGATCTCTGGTGATTTGGATCACGACGAGAACGACTCCCTCAACCCGGTTCTCTTGAACGCTTCCGCACGCGATCTACAAAGGGTATGTAGATGCATCTCTCTCACTCGTTGCTAGATGAACTCATAGATGAATCTTGGTGAACGTAGGAAATTTTTTATTTTATGCAACGTTCCCCAACAGTGGCATCATGAGTTAGGTCTATGCGTAGTTATCTTTTGCACGAGTAGAACACAATTTGTTGTGGGCGTAGATGTGGTCAACTTTCTTGCCGCTACTAGTATTATCTTGCTTCAGCGGTATTGTGCGATGAAGCGGCCCGGACCGACCTTACACGTACGCTTACGTGAGACAAGTTCCACCAACTGACATGCACTAGTTGCATAAGGTGGCTAGCGGGTGTCTATCTCTCCCACTTTAGTTGGAGCGGATTCGACGAAAAGGGTCCTTATGAAGGGTAAATAGAAGTTGACAAATCATGTTGTGGTTATTTGTAGGTAAGAAAACGTTCTTGCTAGAACCCAATTGCAGCCACGTAAAAACTTGCAACAACAATTAGAGGACGTCTAACTTATTTTTGCAGCAAGTGTTTTGTGATGTGATATGGCCAAAGTTGTGATGAATGATGAATGATATATATGTGATGTATGAGATCATGTTCTTGTAATAGGAATCACGACTTGCATGTCGATGAGTATGACAACCGGCAGGAGCCATAGGAGTTGTCTTTTTTTGTATGACCTGTGTGTCATTGAGAAACGCCATGTAAATTACTTGACTTTATTGCTAAACGTGTTAGCCATAGTAGTAGAAGTAATAGTTTGCGAGCAACTTCATGGAGACACGATGATGGAGATCATGGTGTCATGCCGGTGACAAGATGATCATGGAGCCCCGAAGATGAAGATCAAAGGAGCTATATGATATTGGCCATATCATGTCACTACTATATAATTGCATGTGATGTTTATTATGTTTATGCATCTTGGTTACTTAGAGCGACGGTAGTAAATAAGATGATCCATTATAATAATTTCAAGAAAGTGTTCTCCCTAAATGTGCGCCATTGCTAAAGTTCGTCGTTTCGAAGCACCACGTGATGATCGGGTGTGATAGATTCTTACGTTCACATACAACGGGTGTAAGACAGTTTTACACATGCAAAACACTTAGGTTAACTTGAGGAGCCTAGCATGTACAGACATGGCCTCGAAACACAAGAGACCGAAAGGTCGAACATGAGTCGTATGAAAGATACGATCAACATGGAGATGTTCACCGACGATGACTAGTCCGTCTCACGTGATGATCGGACACGGCCTAGTCGACTCGGATCATGTAACACTTAGATGACTAGAGGGATGTCAAATCTGAGTGGGAGTTCATTATATAATTTGATTAGATGAACTTAATTACCATGAACATTAGTCTAAAACCTTTGCAAAATGTCTTGTAGATCAAATGGCCAACGCTCATGTCACCATGAACTTCAACGCGTTCCTAGAGAAAACCAAGCTGAAAGACGATGGCAGCAACTATTCGGACTGGGTCCGGAACCTGAGGATCATCCTCATAGCAGCCAAGAAACAATATGTCCTAGAAGCACCGCTAGGTGAAGCACCCATCCTAGAGAACCAAGACATTATGAATGCTTGGCAGTCTCGTCGATGATTACTCCCTCATTCAGTGCGGCATGCTTTACAGCTTAGAACCGGGCTCCAAAAGCGCTTTTGAGCAACACGGAGCATATGAGATGTTCGAGGAGCTGAAAATGGTTTTCCAAGCTCATGCCCGGTCGAGAGATATGAAGTCTCCGACAAATTCTATAGTTGTAAGATGGAGGAAAATAGTTCACGGTGAGCACATACTCAAAATGTCCGGTTGCACAATCACCGTCCTGTGGACATTAACCTCCGGACGAGGCGGTCATTGACAGAATCCTTCAGTCGCTCCCACCGAGCTACAAGAGCTTTGTGATGAACTACAATATGCAGGGGATAGTGAAAACTATTCCTGAAGTATTCTCAATGTTAAAGTCAGCAGAGGTACAAATCAAGAAAGAACATCAAGTGTTGATGGTCAATAAAACCACTAAGTTCAAGAAGGGCAAGGGTAAGAAGAACTTCAAGAAGGACGGCAAGGATGTTGCCGCGCCCGGTAAGCCAGCTTGCCGGGAAGAAGTCAAAGAATGGACCCAAGCCTGAGACTGAGTGCTTTTTATTGCAAAGGAAAGGGTCACCGAAGCGGAACTTCCCCAAATACTTAGCGCATAAGAAGGCCGGCAACACTAAAGGTATATTTGATATACATGTAATTGATGTGTACCTTACCAAGACTGTAGTAACTCCCGGTATTTGATACCGGTCGCTGCTCATATATGTAACTCACGTATGAGCTGAGGAATAAGCGGAGATCTGGCGAAGGGACGAGGTGACGATGCGCGTCGGGAATGGTTCCAAGGTCTATGTGATCGCCGTCGGCATGCTACCTCTACATTTACCTACGGGATTAGTTTTAAACCTCAATAATTGTTATTTAGCGCCAAGTTTGAGCATGAACATTGTATCAGGATCTCGTTTAATGCGATATGGCTACTCATTTAAATCCGAGAATAATGGTTGTTCTATTTATATGAGAGAAATGTTTTATGGTCATGCTCCGATGGTCAATGGTTTATTCTTAATGAATCTCGAACGTAATGTTACACATATTCATAGTGTGAATACCAAAAGATGTAAAGTTGATAACGATAGTCCCACATACTTGTGGCATCGCCGCCTTGGTCACATTGGTGTCAAGCGCATGAAGAAGCTCCATTCGATGGACTTTTAGAGTCTCTCGATTATGAATCATTTGACACATGCGAACCATGCCTCATGGGCAAAATGACCAAGACTCCGCTTCTCCGGAACAATGGAGCGAGCAACCAACTTATTGGAAATCATACATACCGATGTGTGCGGTCCAATGAGCATTGAGGCTCATGGAGGATATCGTTATGTTCTCACTCACTGATGACTTGAGTAGATATGGATATGTCTACTTGATGAAACACAAGTCTGAGACCTTTGAAAAGTTCAAGGAATTTCAGAATGAGGTAGAGAATCAACGTGATCGAAAAATAAAGTTCTTACGATCAGATCGTGGAGGAGAATATTTAAGTCACGAATTTGGTACACACTTAAGGAAATGTGGAATCGTTTCACAACTCACGCCGCTTGGAACACCTCAGCGTAATGGTGTGTCCGAACGTCGTAATCGCACTCTATTGGATATGGTGCGATCTATGATGTCTCTTACAGATTTGTCGCTGTCATTTTGGGGATATGCTCTAGAGACAGCTACATTCACTTTAAATAGGGCACCGTCTAAATCCGCTGCGACGACACCGTATGAATTATGGTTTGGGAAGAAACCTAAGCTGTCGTTTCTAAAAGTTTGGGGATGCGATGCTTATGTCAAGAAACTTCAACCTGAAAAGCTCGAACCCAAGTCGGAAAAATGCGTCTTCATAGGATACCCTTAGGAAACCATTGGGTATACCTTCTACCTTAGATCCGAAGGCAAGATCTTTGTTGCCAAGAACGGATCCTTTCTGGAAAAAGTGTTTCTCTCGAAAGGAGTAAGTGGGAGGAAAGTAGAACTCGATGAAGTACTACCTCTTGAACCGGAAGTAGTGCAGCTCAGAAAATGTTCTGTGGTGCCTACACCGACTGGAGAGTAAATTAATGATGATGATCAAGGTACTTCGGATCAAGTTGCTACTGAACTTCGTAGGTCCACAAGGACACGTTCCACACCAGAGTGGTATGGCAACCCTGTCCTGGAAATCATGTTGTTAGACAATGGTGAACTTTCGAACTATGAAGAAGCAATGGCGGGCCCAGATTCCAACAAATGGCTTGAAGCCATGCAATCTGAGATAGGATCCATGTATGAAAACAAAGTATGGACTTTGACGGACTTGCCCGATGATCGGCGAGCGATAGAAAACAAATGGATCTTTAAGAAGAAGACGGACGCGGATGGTAATGTTACCATCTATAAAGCTCGACTTATCGCTAAAGGTTATCGGCAAGTTCAAGGGGTTGACTACGATGAGACTTTCTCTCCCATAGCGAAGCTGAAGTCCGTCTGAATCATGTTAGCACTTGCCGCATACTATGATTATGAGATATGGCAAATGGACGTCAAAACGGCATTCCTTAATGGCTATCTTAAGGAAGAACTGTATATGATGTAGCCGGAAGGTTTTTTCAACCCTAAGAATGCTAACAAGGTATGCAAGCTCCAGCGATCCATTTATGGGCTGGTGCAAGCAACTCGGAGTTGGAACATTCGCTTTGATGAGATGATCAAAGCGTTTGGGTTTATGCAGACTTATGGAGAAGCCTGCGTTTACAAGAAAGTGAGTGGGTGCTCTGTAGTATTTCTCATATTATATGTAGATGACATACTTTTGATGGGAAATGATATAGAACTTTTGGACAGCATTAAGGCCTACTTGAATACGAGTTTTCCAATGAAGGACCTTGGAGAAGCTGCTTATATATTAGGCATCAAGATCTATAGAGATAGATCGAGACGCCTCATAGGTCTTTCACAAAGCACATACCTTGAAAAGATATTGAAGAAGTTCAAAATGGATCAGTCCAAGAAAGGATTCTTGCCTGTATAACAAGGTGTGAAATTGAGCTCGGCTCAATGCCCGACCACGGCAGAAGATATAGAAGAGATGAGTGTCATCCCCTATGCATCAGCCATAGGTTCTATTATGTATGCCATGTTGTGTACTGCACCGATGTAAACCTTGCCGTAAGTTTGGTAGGAAGGTACCAAAGTAATCCCGGCAAGGAACACTGGACAGCGGTCAAGAATATCCTGAAGTACCTGAAAGGACTAAGGACGTGTTTCTCGTTTATGGAGGTGACGAAGAGCTCGTCGTAAAGGGTTACGTCGACGCTAGCTTCAACACAGATCTGGATGACTCTAAGTCACAAACTGGATACGTGTATATGTTGAATGGTGGAGCAGTAAGCTGGTGCAGCTGCAAGAAGAGCGTCATGGCGGGATCTACGTGTGAAGCGGAGTACATGGCAGCCTCGGAGGAAGCACATGAAGCAATTTGGGTGAAGGAGTTCATCACCGACCTAGGAGTCATACCCAATGCGTCGGGGCCGATCAAACTCTTCTGTGACAACACTGGAGGTATTGCACTTGCCAAGGAGCCCTGCTTTCACAAGAAGACCAGGCACATCAAGCGTCGTTTCAACTCCATTCGTGAAAATGTTCAAGATGGAGACATAGAAATTTGCAAAGTGCATACAGATCTAAATGTCGTAGATCCGTTGACTAAACCTCTTCCATGAAAGCAAAACATGATCAACACCAGAACTCTATGGGTGTTCGATTCATCACAATGTAACTAGATTATTGAATCTAGTGCAAGTGGGAGACTGTTGGAAATATGCCCTAGAGGCAATAATAAAAGAATTATTATTATATTTCCTTGTTCTTGATAATTGTCTTTTATTCATGCTATAATTGTATTATCCGGAAATCGTAATACACGTGTGAATAGATAGACCACAACATGTCCCTAGTAAGCCTCTAGTTGACTAGCTCGTTGATCAATACAATAGTCAAGGTTTCCTGACTATGGACATTGGATGTCATTGATAACGGGATCACATCATTAGGAGAATGATGTGATGGACAAGACCCAATGCTAAGCATACCACAAGATCGTGTAGCTCATTTTGCTAGAGCTTTTCCAATGTCAAGTATCTTTTCCTTAGACCATGAGATCGTATAACTCCCGGATACCGTAGGAGTGCTTTGGGTGTACCAAACGTCACAACGCACAGGTGACTATAAAGGTGCACTACTGTATCTTCGAAAGTGTCATTGGGTTGACACGGATCGAGATCGAATTTGTCACTCCGTATTACGGAGAGGTATCACTAGGCCCACTCGGTAGTGCATCATCATAATGAGCTCAAAGTGACCAAGTGTATGGTCACGGGATCATGCATTACGATGCAGTAAAGTGAAGTGCCGTAACGAGATTGAACGAGGTATTGGGATACCGACGATCGAATCTCGGGCAAGTAACATACCGTCTCGACAAAGGGAATAGTATACGGGTTGCTTGAATCCTCGACATCGTGGTTCATCCGATGAGATCATCCAGGAGTATGTGGGAGCCAACATGGGTATCCAGATCCCGCTGTTGGTTATTGACCGGAGAGCCGTCTCGGTCATGTCTGCATGTCTCCCGAACCCGTAGGGTCTACACACTTACGGTTCGGTGACGCTAGGGTTGTATGAATATAAGTATGCAGCAAACCGAAAGTTGTTCGGAGTCCCGGATGAGATCCCGGACGTCACGAGGAGTTCCGGAATGGTCCGGAGGTAAAGAATTATACATAGGAAGTGCTGTTTCGGCCATCGGGAATGTTTTGGGGTCACCCGGTATTGTACCGGGACCACCGGAAGGGTCCCGGGGGTCTACCAGGTGGGGCCACCTATCCCGGAGGACCCATGGGCTGAAGTGGATGGTAACCGTACGTGCGTTGAACGCGGAGGTGCCGTCCGTTCGGAGATAGGATCTCCGGTGATTTGAATCACGACGAGAACGACTCCCTCAACCCCGTTCTCTTGAACGCTTCCGCACGCGATCTACAAAGGGTATGTAGATGCATCTCTCTCACTCGTTGCTAGATGAACTCATAGATGGAACTTGGTGAACGTAGGAAATTTTTTATTTTATGCAACGTTCCCAAACAAAAACAGCGTCCCGCACTCTTCCATCTTCTCCTTCCTTCAGCTTCTGCTCCCCCCCCCTCCGTCCGCCATGGAGAGAGGGAATCCTGGCTCTTCAACGGTGGCGGCAAGGGTCGCCGCTCGACAACACGTCGTTCCTTCTCCTGCACCTGCGGTGGCAGAGCCAGCCGCGAGGGGAAGGGGGAGGGGGCGAGGTCATGGGCGAGGCCGAGGCGCTCGGGGAAGAGGAGGACGGGGCGGTGCGCCGGTCTCGCCTCCGCCAGTAGTCCCTACCACTTGTAGCTCGCCTAGGCGCCCTTTTCGCCTCCTTGACCTGCCTCCTGAGGAGAGGGACAAGAAAGGGGTTACGGGCACCTTATCTCTTTTTAGTTTGTAAGCCTTCGGGCCTTGGCTGAATTTAAAACTTGTAATCCCATCATTCATGTTTTTCATTCCCCATGGACTGTATCTGAGTGGAATCTTTTTAATGAAAAAGGGATGCTTGTCGGGTCATTTATTTGCGGGTAGAACCCACGACAAGGATTAAATCCTTGATATCCCTAAGATAAACATTTCCTTGCCCGGCAACAGGCCCTGCCGTCTTCCCACTTCGCTCGACCTTTCTCACGCTTTTGGCGGAGAGAGGGATGAGGTGGGTTCAAGCTCCTCGTTTCATCCTTTTGCTGTCGCGACTACGACCAAACCTGGCCCCAGGAACGAGCCCTAGGGCCTAGAGTTTTAGGGGAGCACGGTAGCTTTGGGAAGAAGCGAGGTTTCACATACCTCAGTCCATAAGGGAATGCATGATAAGGGATGAAGAACTTATCTGAATCAGAGCCCCGGCAACTCTGGTTTGCCGTGGGGGAGTCTTTGCACTTGCAGCCCCCGGCAATACTGGCTTGCCGGGTTTAGATGTTGGTCTGCCCCTCTTCTCTTTTTCGTCCTCAAGTGATCCGGCAAGGATATCTGTGACTCCTGCGAACCAAAGAAGACAAAAGAACGACAAAGAGACGCACACTCGACCTCTAAGCTAGGGGTTAGTCGCCGCTAAGCACTATCAACCCTAACCAAGGACGAGACTCGACCTAGCATGCATGCTATAACTTAGGGCGCCAGCGCTTCATTTATTTATGCTCGTGGTGCGTGCTGGCTTTGTACAAAGGGTTACATGCATCATCGGCAATGCTTGTACAAAGGTGGCTTGCCGGGGGCCCGGCAAGCCAGCGCCTCAGGTAAAACTTGCGAAGATGCTCAATGTTCCAGGAGTTACTCACCGAACGGCATCTTCGGTCTCCGGGCGGACTGCACCGGGCCTGGTGACTCGTATTACCCGATAAGGGCCTTCCCACTTTGGCGTCAACTTGTTGGAATTCTTGGCCGATTGAATGCACCGAAGGACAAGGTCGCCTTCCTCAAGGCTTCGGCCATGAACCTTGCGGCTATTGTAGCGGCGCAAGGCTTGCTGGTAGCATGCTGCTCTCACAGCCGCCCGAAGACGATCTTCCTCAAGGAGCACTGCGTCATCTTGCCGCAGTTGCTCTTGCTCAAGCTCGTCATAAGCGAGCACTCGAGGTGACCCTTATATGAGTTCAGTCGGGAGAACTGCTTCTGCCCCGTATACCAAGGCAAAAGGTGTCTGGCCGGTGGCTCGATTTGGCATCGTCCTGATCGACCAAAGAACCGCCGGCAACTCATCAATCCAGCGCCTTCCACTCTTGTGCAGCCTGTCAAAGGTCTTGGTCCTTAGGCCTCGCAGTACTTCAGCATTTTCCCTCTCAGCTTGACCATTGCTTCGCGGGTGAGCAACAGAAGCGAAACAGACTTTGTTGCCGAGGTCTTGGGTATATTGCTTGAAGGTGCGGCTTGTGAAGTGCGTGCCGTTGTCGGTGATAACCCTGTTGGGTATGCCAAACCAGCACACTAGTCCCTTGAAGAACTTGACGGCTGACTGAGCTGTGACCTTCCTCACTGCCACCACCTCCGGCCACTTTGTGAACTTGCCGATTGCAACGTACAAGTACTCAAAGCCCCCGGCGGCACGGGGGAAAGGGCCCAGTATGTCGAGCCCCCAGACCGAGAAGGGCCAGGAGAGAGGAATGGTTTGAAGGGCTTGAGCTGGCTGATGAAGCTTCTTTGAATGGAACTGACACGCTTCACACCTGGTGACTAGTGTCGCCGCATCCGGAGGGCGGTGGGCCAGAAGAAGCCTTGCCGAAATGCCTTGCTGGCAAGGGCCCTTGACCCAATATGGGATCCACATATGCCTCCGTGTATCTCCGCCAACAGCTCCAGTCCTTCCTCTTGAGGGATACGCTTCAATTTCACACCGTTCGGCCTCTTTCTGTACAGGACGTCATCGACGAACTGGTACATGGTAGAGCGACGGGCTACTTTCTCCGCTTCTTCTTGCTCCTCAGGAAGTTCCCCTGTTTGGAGGAATCAGACGGTATGTTGTGCCCACGCTGGAGCCTGGGGCTCGACGGCGAGGACTAAAGGCATTTCCTCCGCTATAGGAGCAGTTGTCTTGACGGCAAGAGCTTGACGCTCCGCCGGAGCCAGTCGTCCCGTGGCGGGCTCAGTATCCCCGACAACATCCTTGCCGGCTGCTCCGGGGAGCTCGTCGGGAAAGTACTTGTCGGGCCCTGATTTCCTCCTCTTGTTCTGCTCTGTTGATGGATCAACGGATGGCTGAGTTAGCTGAAGCACAAAGGTACCTGGTTCCACAGGTAGCTTGAGGGTAGCGCGTTTTGACAGGTAATCGGCGATATCGTTCTTCGCTCGGGGAACGTGTTCAGCCTGTATACCGTCGAAACGCTCTTCCAGCTTTCTCACTTCATCGACATAGGCCTTCATCAACGGGCTCTGATAATCCTTGTTGACTTGTTTGATGACAAGCAGCAAGTCCCCCCCTGACGACGAGTTTCTTGATTCCGAGGTCTGCCGCGATCCTAAGACAGGCAAGCAGCCCTTCGTATTTTGCCGTATTGTTTGTTGACACCTCGCTGGGGAAGTGCATCTGGATCACGTACTTGAGGTGCTCTCCGGTGGGCGCGACAAGCTGTACCCTAGCCCCGGCGCCTTGTAAGGAGAAAGCTCCATCAAAGTACATGATCCAATCACAACTTGCCTCCTTGCTGGGGAGAGCAGTCGCTTGGGCTTCTTCGTCAGGCGCTGTGGTCCATTCTGCAATGAACTCTGCTAGGACTTGGCTCTGAACCGTCGAAGTACTTTCAAACTTGAGGCCAAATCTGGACAGCTCCAGTGCCCATTCCACA
The DNA here is from genome assembly GCA_021605145.1 of Aegilops bicornis. Lineage (NCBI taxonomy): Eukaryota > Viridiplantae > Streptophyta > Magnoliopsida > Poales > Poaceae > Aegilops > Aegilops bicornis. The sequence goes on from CM038674.1 coordinate 109,870,979, forward strand.
ATTCTTCCCGTTGCATCCGGATTGCGCAATATCCGCTGCAGAGGGAAGCGAGTGACGATAGTGCTCTCGTGTGCCTGGAAGTAGTGACGCAGCTTCCTCGAGGCCATAAGAAGGCCGACGAGCAGTTTCTGCACGCGGAGTACCTTGATCTAGCCCCCTGCAGGAGGGAACTAACAAAATAGACCGGGTGCTGCATCATTTTCTTCTTGGGCGGCACTCCAACTGGCTGTGTCGTCTCTGCATTGGTGGTGTCAGGCTCTGCCGCTGCCATCACCCCCTCGTCAACCTCTCTCTGCGCCACTAGTGCGGCACTGACCACCTGGTCCGTTGCCGCCAGGTATAGCAGCAACGGTTCCTGTGGCCTAGGCGCAACTAGTATTGGCGCGGAACAAAGGTATTTCTTCAAACCTTGCAATGCTGCTTCGGCTACTGGCGTCCACTCCATTGGGCCCGCCTTTTTCATGATCTTGATTTTGTCTGGATTGGCCTCTATCCCACGCTGTGACACCAAGAACCTGAGAAGCTTGCCGGTCGGGACGCCAAAGACGCACTTCTCAGGGTTCAGCTTGAGATTGATCTTGCGCAGGTTTGCAAATGTTTCTTGCAAATTTGGTATGAGGGTTGCCCTGTCCTTGGTTTTGACCACTATGTCATCCATATAAGCTTCCATATTTCTATGGAGCTGGGGTTCAAAACCAATCTGGACCGCCCTTGCAAACGTCGAACCAGCACTCTTCAACCCGAAAGGCATCCGCATGAAACAATACGTACCACATGGGGTGATGAATGCTGTTTGTCTTCATCTTCTCTTGCCTTGAAGATCTTGTGGTAGCCGGAGTATGCGACGAGGACTTACAACAGATCACACCCTGCCGTGGAGTCAACAATCTGATCGATGCGCGGCAACGGGAAGGGGTCTTTAGGGCAAGCCTTATTGATATCTGTGTAATCAATACACAGCCTCCACTTCCCAATTGCCTTGCGCACCACGACCGGATTGGCCAACCAAGTTGGATGGAGCACTACTCTGACCAAACCCGCTGCTTCCAGTTTTCGGATCTCTTCTGTGATGAACTCTTGTCGTTCCAAAGCTTGCTTTCTGACCTTCTACTTGACGGGCCGTGCATGAGGGCAGACAGCAAGGTGGTGCTCAATCACCTCCACAGGAACACCGGGATGTCGGAAGCTTGCCATGCAAACACATCGACATTCGCCCGCAGGAACGTGACGAGCGCGTCTTCCTATTTGTCGTCAAGGGTGGAGCTTATGGTAAAAGCCCCTCCCGTGCCATCCTCATTGACAGAAACCTTCTTGGTTCCCGGCGGTATGGCCCTCGGCTTCTTGTTTCCGCCGGTGGAGTTCTCTGGCACGTCCTCGACGGCAGCGCTACACTCCGAAGAGGTGCGCTTGCCGGAGTGGGTGTCCGAGGTCTCACCGGTCTTTTTCTTCTTCTTCCCCCCGGGGTCCCAGCGGCAGGAGCAAGTTCCCTAGTGGCGGCAGCTGCTGCGACTGCTTGCTGGTATAGTTGGTCAGCGCAAATCAGCGCTTCTTTCTTATCAGAGGGGATGGTGATGATCGTCACAGGTCCCGCATCTTCGTGGTGTTGTAGGCGTAGTGTGGCGCCGCCATGAACTTGGCCGGTATTTGGTCGGCCAAGGATCCCATTGTAGGGCAAGGGGATCTTGGCAACATCGAATACGATCCTCTCCGTCCTGAAGTTCAGGTCGCTTCCAAAAGTTACGGGCAGCATGACCTTTCCCTTGGGTTGTCTTGTTCCCGGGTTGACCCCCTGAAACGTGCCCGTCTCTTCGAGGTCTCCATCAGGAGTCTGTAGTTTCTCGACCACGGGAGGCGAGATCTAGTTCAGACCGGCCCCGCCATCGACTAGCATCTTCGTCACCTTGAGGTTGCGTATTGTTGGTGAAACCAACAATGGCAAGCACCCGACTGCAGTAGTGCGATCAGGGTGGTCCTCAGTGTCAAAAATGATAGGTGTGCTGGACCTCTTCTGCGACCTTTGGGCATCAAACGACGGCTCTGCCGCTGTAATCTCTCACGCCCACTATTTAAGCCGGCGGAGAGAAGTATGCAGCGAGGCCCCGGGCTTTGGGGATCAAACATGGACTCTGTAGCTTTCTGAATCTCTTGGTCGCCGGATTCGTCATCCTCTTCGTGATCGTCGTCTTCGGGCTTTCTGTCACGGCCCCGTGCTGGCCTCTCATGTTGCTTATCCTTGCCGCGACGGCCCGCCTGGCCGTCACGCTTCTTGCCGGACCCCTCAGCACCATCTGGGCCCTTCTCCTTGTATCGCCTCTCATACTCAGCCCTCTGCTTCTCAGCGAGGAGCTCAACCTGTCGGCAGTCCTGGAGAGCATGGCCTTTGGTGCGATGGATCTTGCAGTATCGCTTGTCGGAGTTTCCTTCTCTGCGCAGCCGCCAAGGCCCGGCAGGCGACACATCCGGCAACCTCCTTGCCGGGGTCATCTGCCTTGGTTTTCTTGGTGGAGCCGGCGTCATCAGATCCCTCGACGGCAAGCACGGCTTTTCCTTTGCGCTTCCTGTTGCGGCGCCGGCCTTTCTTCGCTGGGGCGGCAATATCCTCATCTGAGGATTCGGTTTCCATGCCGGCATCTTCGCCGGGGTACTTCCTTCCCTCTTCAGCTCGGGCACATTTGTCAGCAAGAACATAGACTTCTTCTACATCTCTCACCTTGTTCATTGCCAGCTCTTCGCGCATCTTGCCATTACGCACGTTCTGATGGAACGCTGATGATGGCGGCAGGGTGAACATCAGGGATATTGTATTGTACCCGGTTGAACCTCTGTATATACTTGCGGAGACTCTTGCCTCCCTTCTGGGGAATGACGTGCAGGTCGCTTGCTTGGCCAAAGGCTTGGTGGCCTCCAGTAAAGGCGCCCACGAACTCATGGCACAAATCCGACCAGGAGGAAATAGAGTCTACCGGCAAGTGCATCAACCATGACATGGCGTTGGGTTTAAGATCTAACGGAAAGTAATTCGCAAGCACCTTATCGTCGCGGGCTCCGGCAGCTTGCATCGCGATGGTGTAGACGCTGAGGAACTCGGACGGGTGGGTCTTGCCACTGTACTTTTCGCCCACGTCGGGTTTGAAGGTGCGGTGAGTGGGCCACTGGAACTGCCGCAGCTCACGGGTAAAGGCCGGACAGCCTACCTCGTAAGGTAGGCCTCCAGGGCTCCCCGGTGCCGAGTGGCTCACAGCAGGCCCTGCTCGCCTGTCTGATTGGTGGCGCGCTCCGCGCCGGTGCTCGATAGTGGTTCGAGCGTCTTTATGTTCTCGTTCCGAAGAACTTGGCGCTGGTCACAATGGGCCCGCGGGTCGGACGATGCTACGGAGATCTTGTCGCCCGTAACATCGTGACGGGCTGGCGTCCGCGGTACCGGACGAGGAGGAAGCGAGTGCACCGTAGTTGCGGCGCCGCAGGCTCTCCTGCCACTGGTGCGTGGGACTCCGTCGGAGCGTCGACCCGGGGGCTCCACCGGACTCGGTTCGTCTTTGTTGGCCACCGCAAGAAGGCTTCGGATAGTGGCTCTCCATTCGTCGAGTTTCCCCGTAGTGGGAGGGAAATCGAGGAGCAATTGCGCGCGCCAGGGCTTCTGCTGGCGTTGGTGGCAGCGAAACCTGCACGGATCGCGACGCGCTTCGACTTCTGACCATGTCAGAAGGAGCTCTATCACGACCCCGCGGTCGCATGCCATCTTCACCAACGCCTCGGCGAGCGGGTAGGTCTTCTAAATCCCGGGAGTGGCGCTCTGGGCTCTTTCCGCAGCGACGCCCGGGGTCCTCGGTGCGATTACGCTGTTCGTCGCGCGCCGCTTGAGAGTAGCGCGCCGTCGGCGCCGGCGTGGGAGTCTTGGAAGCCCTCGCGCTGCCTTCGGGCGGGGTGGCAGCGATCTCGGAAGGCCCCGCGCCACCCGCGGAGGGCCTCGCTCCGTCTTGGGATTTGGCGGCGTGCGGCCCGTTACCAGGCGCATGAACATCGCCGCCTCCCAAACTTCGGATGCTGGAACGGTGTTGGTGTTCGCGAACAGCGCCCCGGGTCCTTTCTGCGACCAGTTTGCTGCTCGCCCGCGTCGGGACGGGATGTCCGGCTTCCGACGGGCCAACCGCCACCGTCATCTTCTTCTCGGGCGCCATGACGATGAAGAAACGTCGAACTTGAAGGAAATATGCCCTAGAGGCAATAATAAAGTTATTATTTATTTCCTTATATCATGATAAATGTTTATTATTCATGCTAGAATTGTATTAACAGGAAACATAATACATGTGTGAATACATAAACCTACAGAGTGTCACTAGTATGCCTCTACTTGACTAGCTCGTTAATCAAAGATGGTTGTGTTTCCTAACCATGAACAAGGAGTTGTTATTTGATTAACGGGATCACATCATTGGTTGAATGATCTGATTGACATGACCCATTCCATTAGCATAGCACCTGATCGTATAGTTTGTTGCTAGTGCTTTTCTTCATGACTTATACATGTTCCTATGACTATGAGATTATGCAACTCCCGTTTGCCTGAGGAACACTTTGGGTGCTACCAAACGTCACAACGTAACGGGGTGATTATAAAGGTACATTACAGGTGTCTCCGAAGGTACATGTTGGGTTGGCATATTTCGAGATTAGGATTTGTCACTCCGATTGTCGGAGAGGTATCTCTGGGCCCTCTCGGTAATGCACATCACATAAGCCTTGCAAGCATTACAACTAATGTGTTAGTTGTGAGATGATGTATTACGGAACGAGTAAAGAGACTTGCCGGTAACGAGATTGAACTAGGTATTGGATACCGACGATCGAATCTCGGGCAAGTAACATACCGATGACAAAGGGAACAACGTATGTTGTTATGCGGTCTGACCGATAAAGATCTTCGTAGAATATGTAGGAGCCAATATGGGCATCCAGGTCCCGCTATTGGTTATTGACCGGAGAGGTGTCTCGGTCATGTCTACATAGTTCTCGAACCCGTAGGGTCCGCACGCTTAACGTTTACTATGAGTTGTTATGATGTTTCTGTACCGAAGGTTGTTCGGAGTCCCGGATGAGATCACGGACGTGACGAGGAGTCTCGAAATGGTCGAGACATAAAGATTCATATATTGGAAGTCTATGTTTGGACATCGGAAGTGTTCCGGGTGAAATTGGGAATTTTACCAAGTGCCGGGAGGTTACCGGAACCCCCCGGAATGCTAATGGGCCAACATGGGCCTTAGTGGAAAGGAGAGAAGGGGCCCAAGTGCTGGTCAGCACCTTCCCCCTTCCCTAGTCCTATTAGGACTAGGAGAAGAGGCGCCCCTCTCTCTCCCTTCCCACTTGGGGAAACCTAGTTGGACTAGGATTGGGGGAATCCTACTCCTAGTAGGAGTAGGACACCTGGCGCGCAAGCCTTGGCCGGCCAGCCCTCCCCTTCCCTCCTTTATATACAGGGGCAAGGCACCCCATGACACACAAGTTGATCCTTGAGATCTTTCCTTGGCAGTGTGCGGTGCCCCTTCCACCATATTACACCTCGTGAATACCGTGGCGGAGCTTAGGCGAAGCCTCTGCGCCGGTGGAACATCATCATCGCTACCACGCCGTCGTCTTGTGAAACTCTCCCTCAACACTCGGCTGGATCGGAGTTCGAGGGACGCCATCGAGCTGAACGTGTGCAGAACTCGGAGGTGCCGTCGTTCGGTACTTGGATCGGTTGGATCGTGAAGAAGCATGCGACTACTTCCTCTACGTTGCGTCAACGCTTCCGTTGCTGGTCTACGAGGGTACGTAGACAACACTCTCATCTCGTTGCTATGCATCACCATGATCTTGCGTGATCGTAGGAAAATTTTTGAAATTACTACGTTCCCCAACAGAACTAACTTCTAGAGCCGATACTCACAACTGCGCCCCCTATCTTGCGCGCCAAAGATGTCGGTGTAGGAACGACACCTATGGGATCACAAGAATCCCTACTACGTTTGCGGGGCGCGGGGTCGTGAGAAGAGCGGATCAAACAGATAGCACACGGTCTCTTTATCCAGGTTCGGGCCGCGAGGATGCGTAAAACCCTAATCTTGCTTTGGTTGTTTGTTTATCTATGTTCTTGAACTAGCAATGGGGCGTGAGGAGCTCCAAAAAGCCGAATCCTCCTCCTGGTCGCCTTGGGCCTCCTTTTATAGGGAAAGGGGTTGCCACAGTGGCACACAGGAGGTGGAAAGGGTACAATGATGCGAGTTTATCCCTCGCATTACATGACAAGGCGCCTTTAATGCATCTTGCTTAGGTGTCCTTGCTTTATCGGGGACAAGGGAGAGCCCTGTCTCGTCCGTCGCCGCTCCCTTTCGTGTCGACACGCGCCCTGGCCAGCGGTGCCCGTGGTGCCATGTAGGTAGGCAGCCAGCTGAGGTGGCGCAGCGGTGGGTCTCCACGAAGATCCGCTTGCCGCCACGCAGGTGCCTGCCCAACTGGTTGGGTCGGCAGCTGCATGCGAACGGCGGTGAAGGTTTGATTGGCGTAGGCCCGGGTGGCCCTACGGGTGTCCTTGGCAAGGGCCTCGCCGTAGCCCCGGCAAGGGTCTTGCCGGGGCCCCGGCAAGGGTCTTTCCTTAGCGCCTGCTGTCATCCCCGGCAAGGCTCTTGCCGGGGTCCTTGTGGTCCTCCTTGGCTGGGATCCTGCCAAGGGTCATCATCTTCTATAGTGTGTATCTGATCTTGAATGTCTTGACAAAGATCTGCATGCCACCACGGGGATGTCTCCCGAATCCTTGCCCCATGGGGGCAGTGGACTCAAGGGTGACTCGCTCCGTAGGTGTGGGACGAGCTGCCACGGCAAGGGTCTTGCCGGGTTTGCTAAAACCGCCTCCCGGTAAGGGTCTTGCCAGGGGAGTCCTCTTCGTCCCCTTTGCTCTTTGTGGTCATAGTCTTGGCGTTGTTCTGTTCCTCTCGAGCTTCGGCCTTACCTTGGCTCACCTCCCTTGCCTTGCTCAGTGTGGTGGTGCCCGCAGCTCAGACTGCCCGTGCACAGTTATAGGGGTACAAAAAGCGTACCCCTCTTTTTGTACACCGACACCAACTCCTTCAGCTCCTTCCACATCAACTGAAGTCTTCGTCCAAGGAGCCATCTCTAGGCCACCAACTGAAGACCAAGCCTGAGAGAAGATATAGTACTATGCATTTTCTAGGAACTTTTTGGTAACTTGTTGCCAAAGGGGGAGAAAAATGTATAGATCATAGGCTTCGAGAGAGAGAGAGAGAGTTTGCTTTTGTTCTCTCTTGTCTTCTTGGTTGAACTTTGTTTGCTTTTGATTTCTTAAGATACTATGCTATTATCTGTGAGACATTGTTGATCATGTGTTTGCTCATAAGCTACACTTATGCTTGTTAGATTATATTATCTTACTTATCCTTATATGATCATTCACTTTCCTTGGTGATGAGTGCATGTATTCAATCTTTATTATTTTGAGCGCTCCACCAAGATGTATGTGACATGGAAGAGTAACCCATGAGCCTAATTCCTTGTGCATTTGCAGTCCAAAGCAAATCTTAAAATATGCACAGATTTAGGGGGAGCTCTTCCTTATCACCTACTTCTCAAAGCGACGATGTTTTTCAATCTTATTATCATTTGTCGAAGCTTTGATCTATATGTTTTCATCAATTACCAAAAAGGGGGAGATTGAAAGTGCAACTATCCCTAGGTGGTTTTGGTAATTCATAACAACATATAGCTCATTGAGCTAATGCTATTCCAAGACAAATATTTCAGGAAAGCTCAATGAATGGCATGGCATGGATGATGAAAGTGGATCCCTCAAAATATTAAGGATAAATGATTGGCTCAAGCTCAAAAGCTCAAGACTCTACATTTTATATTTTAGTGATCCAAGATCACATTGAGTCTATAGGAAAAGCCAATACTATCAAGGAGGGATGAGGTGTTGCTTAATGAGCCTCTTGCTTCATGTGCTTAGTGATATGCTCAAAAAACCCTCAACTAATTTCTCACACCCACATATGACCTAAACCTAAAGTCAAAATCGGTCCTAACGATTCTTTCCATCCGGCGCCACCGAGTTCAGATGTCATAGCCACTGCCACAAACCCTAGGCAAATCGGTTTCACCGATAGTGATCTCGGTCTCACCGAGATGGGATTGTAATCTCTCTGTTTCCGTTCGTAACGTTTCGGTCTATCAAAGTGAGCGATCGGTCGCACCGAGATTGCAATGTAAACTCTCTGTTTCCCTTCCGTAACATTTCGGTCTCACCGAAAAGAGCGAATCAGTCCCACCGTGTTTACCTGACCAACTCTCTTGTTAGCTAATTACCAAAATCGGTCTCACCGAGTTTGTGTAATCGGTCTCACCGAGATTACGTTATGCCCTAACCCTAACCATATCGGTCCTACCGAGTTGCATGTCGGTCCCACCGAAAACCCTAACGGTCACTAGGTTCACTGAATAGGTCCGACCGAGTTTGTTGATTCGGTCCCACCGAGTTTTGTAAATTGTGTGTAACGGTTAGATTTTGTGTGGAGGCTATATATACCCCTCCACCTCCTCTTCATTCGTGGAGAGAGCCATCAGAACAAACCTACACTTCCAACTTGCCAGTTCTGAGGGAGAACCACCTACTCATGTGTTGAGGCCAAGATATTCCATTCCTACCATATGAATCTTGATCTCTAGCCTTCCCCAAGTTGCTTTCCACTCAAATCTTCTTTCCACCAGATCCAAATCCTATGAGAGAGAGTTGAGTGTTGGCGAGACTATCATTTGAAACACAAGATCAAGGAGTTCATCATCAACACACCATTTGTTACTTCTTGGAGAGTGGTATCTCCTAGATTGGCTAGGTGTCACTTGGGAGCCTCCGAAAAGATTGTGGAGTTGAACCAAGGAGTTTGTAAGGGCAAGGAGATCGCCTACTTCGTGAAGATCTACCGCTAGTGAGGCAAGTCCTTCGTGGGCGACGGCCATGGTGCGATAGACAAGGTTGCTTCTTCGTGGACCCTTTGTGGGTGGAGCCCTCCGTGGACTCGCGCAACCGTTACCCTTCATGGGTTGAAGTCTCCATCAACGTGGATATACGATAGCACCACCTATCGAAACCACGACAAAAACATCCGTGTCTCCAATTGTGTTTGAATCCACCAAAGCCTTCCCTTTACATTGTTGCAAGTTGCATGCTTTAAATTCCGCTGCTCATATACTCTTTGCATGCTTGCTTGAATTGTGTGAAGATTGCTTGACTTGTGCAAAGATAGCTAAAATCTGCCAAAGTCTAAAATTGGGAAAAGGTTAAGTTTTTAATTGGTTAAGTAGTCTAATCACCCCTCCTCTAGACATACTTCAAGGTCCTACACTTTGGCGAATGGGAAATCAAGAAAAAGGTGTTTGATAGTTTCATCCCGATCACAGAAACTACACCTAGTAGGTCCTGTCCAATTACGCTTTGCCAAATTGTCCTTGGTTAATATTACTTGTTTATGTACAAACCATATAAACACTTTGATTTTCAAAGGAACTTTGACAGCCCAAACATGTCTGGAACTAGGAATAGAGCTTGAATTGATAACATCAAGATACATTGATTTAACTATAAACTCTCCAGACCTAGTAAGCTTCCAGCGTAATTTATCAAGCTGTTGAGACAGCTGAACCTCCATCAGTCTACTCACTAGATGAAGCCATTCTTCCCAACGATTGCCGACTAGCGTCCTTCTGAACTGAATATTAAGGGGAATGGATTGAAGTACCATTGCAACGAAAGCATCACGTCGTTGAACAATACGATACAGAGACGGGTAATGAATGGCAAGGAGGGTATCTCCGAGCCAAGTATCCTCCTAGAATCGCGTGCTAGCACCATTGCCGATAATAAACTTTGTTCTATTAAAAAGGGTTAATTTGACTCTCATAAGCCCTGTCCAAAAAGGTGAGTCAATCGGCCTCTATATCACCTGGGACAAAGTTTTGGAGTGAAGATACTTGCTACAGAGAATCTGCATCCAAGTGGAATCAGTCTCGACAGCCCACAGCCACTTGCTGAGAAGACATCTGTTCTTGACCTCAAGATTCTCAATGCCAAGACCCACTTGGTCTTTCGGTCGACAGATAATATCCCACTTGGCGAGTCTGTATTTTCTTTTTAGTTCATTGCTCTGCCAGAAGAATCGTGATCGATAAAATTCCAGTCTTTTCCTAACTCCAACTAGGACCTCAAAGGACGACAAGAGAAACATAGGCATACTCGTGAGAACCGAGTTTATCAGAATTAATTGGCCTCTGTATGACATGAGCTTGCCCTTCCAGCCACTCAGTTTCTTTTCAAAACGGTCCTCGATACACTTCCATTCTCTGTTTGTCAGCTTACGATGTTGGATTGGTATACCTAAGTACATAAAAGGTAAAGTCCCCAATTCGCACCCAAACAATTGCCTATAAGCCCCTTGTTCGTCATTGGCTCTACCAAAGCGGAACAATTCGCTTTTGTGGAAGTTAATCTTTAACCCGCTCAATTGTTCAAATAAGCATAATATCAGCTTCATATTTCTCGCTTTTGCCAAGTCATGCTCCATAAAGATGATCGTATCATCGGTGTACTGTAGCATAGACACACCACCATCAACTAGATGAGGTACCAAGCCACCCACCTGACCAGCCTCCTTACCCCTTCCTATCAGAATTGCCAACATATCAACTACAATGTTGAACAGAATAGGAGATATCGAATCCCCTTGTCTCAGGCCCTTATGTGTCTGGAAATAATGACCTATGTCGTCATTCACCTTAATTCCAACACTCCCTTTTTGCGTGAATGATTCTACCTGGTGTCGCAAGGTGTGACGCCCGGATAATTAAGCTTCAGTAATCCTCTACTAATGAGGCCACGTCATCGCTGTTACTGTTGCTAAACTCACGTTGATTCGAAACCGGTTCAAACTCAAATTTAAATTAAAGCCCAGAATTCAAATTTCTCAAACACGCAAAATAAAATGTCCAAAGTGTGCCAAATATACCATAACTAAATATGGTGGTGACCCAACATTTTTGTAAAATATTTACATGCATTTTTGTGAATATATAGTGGCTTAAAACATTTATTAAATGTCGTTTAAATTATAAAAATGCTAAAGTATTTTATTTGAACCTCAAACTAAATGCGATAGTGGTATACTTAGTAAAACCAATTTAGGTGATATTTGTTTTTTTTATAAAGCTAATTGCTATAAGAAAATATAAAAGAAATTAAAACTGTGAAAGAAAACTAAGTAAAAAGAAAATGGAAAAGAGTTCAGGGAAAAGGAATCTCCGTGACTCCCCCCGGGCCTCGGCCCACCCCCACCCAAGCCAGGCCACCTACCCCCCCACGGTCTCCTTCTCTTCTGTTCCCGTGGTGCGGTTGCTCTGAGGCTCGCCCCCGCCGGACCGCCTCGGCGACGACTCCCTGGAGGGGATAAGGCGCCCACCCGAGCCTCCTCGGACTCCTCCTCTGCCGCTCCACCTACTCCCCACTCCTCTCTCCCTCTTGCTCCGCCTCCCCACCTCCAGTTCCCCTTTCTCCCGAGCACGTCCATGGCCGTGCCGCCGGAGTAGCTGCGACCACCATCCTTTCCTCATCACTCCAAGACATCCAGGAGCTTCATCGTCGTCATCTCCTTCGACTACATCCATCAGTTCGAGTCGGGACTTCGTCAAGCTTCGGGATCGAGCCTTCTCCATGATGTACACCGCCGCCATCTCGCCGTGGATCCGTGCTCCGGTGCCTCCCCGAGCCTCCCCGAACGCACCATCGACCTCCGCTGTGAGCCCCATGCCGATTCCCCTCATCCCCCGTTCGATCCGTCGCCATATGTTGCCTGCGCTCGCCGAGGCCGCCATGGCAGAAGCTTCGCGTCCGCGTAAGCGCGCGCGCCCGCATGCCCCTGCCCCTTGTAGACGTGCCCTTGCGTGTGAGTACGCCGTGCCCGCCGTCGCGCGCCTGCTGCCACCTGCTCATCGGTCGCGCCGCCCGTGCCGGGGCGCCTGCGTATTGTCATCCCTGCTCCTGCTATCTTCTGCTGCCTGCTGCCGCATACTGCTGCTGCTCGCCATGCCGCTGATGCTACTGCTCCATGCTGCTCGCTGCTATGCTGCTCCTCGCCTTGCCTACTGCCCACTGCTGCTTTGCCACTAGCTGCTGCATGCTGCTGCCGCTTAGTGCTGCTTCCGTTGCCGGCATGACTGCTACTTGGCCATGGCCGTGCGTGTATGCACAGCCCGTGTGCTTCTGGCCGGTTTATTTAATTATTAGATTAGATATAGGATAGTTTTAGAGTAAAATTAGTGGCTAGATTAGCCTATAAGTAGATGACATGTAGGCCCCCATTAAATAAGTTAGGTTTATTTAATTGTTTAGGTAAATAGTCCATGACATGTGGGTCACAGCTCTCCTTTTGACTAGTCATATTGATTTGGTCAACTCGAATTAAAAGTAATTTAGAAAATCTAGAATATTGTTAAATCTTTGAAAAATTCATAGAAAAATATCCGTAACTCGGATGAAAAAGTTTTCTACATGAAAGTTGCTTAGAATTTCGAGACGAATCCGGAAACGCGGTCCGTTTGTCTGCCACACGTCCCTACCATAGTGAACATGCAAACTTTTCCCTCCGGTTCATCTTTCTGACAGACGTCCGGGACCGGGAAAACTTTCCCGGATGTTTCCCCCTTCGCCAGTAACGCCTAGCACTGCGTTAGGACACCTCTAGCCCCGCTTGTAATCATGGTGTGCATATGTTTGCGTGTATTTACTGTTTCTTCCCCCTCTTCTCTTCGCTAGACCCCGAGACCGCTGCTGATGCCCCTGTGATCGACTACGTCGACGACGACCCTTCTTCCCTTTCAACGGAGCTTCAAGGAAAGCCCCCCCTTTGATCGTCCCGATATCGCCCATTCTATACTCTCATGCTTGCATTAGATTTTGCTACTGTTATTGTTTGCTCCTATTCTGATGCATAGCCTGCTTTTGTACCTGCTATTGTTATCTACCTGCTTACCCTAAACTGCTTAGTATAGTTTGGCTAGTGATCCATCAGTGACCTCCACCTTGTCCTTGTTGCCCCTGCTTCATCATCGGTTCCTCGATCAACATGATCGATGACCAAAGCCCGACACCTCACATCACATCACGCCCCTTTTGTTGCTCGACTCTGTAGAGCTACTATCGAGTGCCGAGGGTGATCCCTCATAACGCACTCCTGATGATAATTCTGTAGTGTAGCTATCCGGTGTTGCAAATATGCCCTAGAGGCAATAATAAATTAGTTATTATTATTATATTTCCTTGTTCATGATAATCGTTTATTATCCATGCTATAATTGTATTGATAGGAAACTCAGATACATGTGTGGGTACATAGACAACACCATGTCCCTAGTAAGCCTCTAGTTGACTAGCTCGTTGATTAATAGATGGTTACAGTTTCTGACCATGGACATTGGATGTCGTTGATAACGGGATCACATCATTAGGAGAATGATGTGATGGACAAGACCCAATCCTAAGCCTAGCACAAAGATCGTGTAGTTCGTATGCTAAAGGTTTTCTAATGTTAAGTATCATTTCCTTAGACCATGAGATTTTGCAACTCCTGGATACCGTAGGAATGCTTTGGGTGTACCAAACGTCACAACGTAACTGGGTGGCTATAAAGGTGCACTACGGGTATCTTAGAAAGTGTCTGTTGGGTTGGCACGAATCGAGACTGGGATTTGTCACTTCGTGTGACGGAGAGGTATCTCTGGGCCCACTCGGTAGGACATCATCATAATGTGCACAATGTGACCAAGGGGTTGATCACGGGATGATGTGTTACGGAACGAGTAAAGAGACTTGCCGGTAACGAGATTGAACAAGGTATCGGCATACCGACGAAAGAATCTCGGGCAAGTACAATACCGCTAGACAAAGGGAATTGCATACGGGATTGCTTGAATCCTTGACATCGTGGTTCATCCGAAGAGATCATCGTGGAACATGTGGGAGCCAACATGGGTATCCAGATCCCGCTGTTGGTTATTGACCGGAGAACGTCTCGGTCATGTCTGCATGGTTCCCGAAACCGTAGGGTCTACACACTTAAGGTTCGGTGACGCTAGAGTTGTTATGGGAAATAGTATGTGGTTACCGAAGGTTGTTCGGAGACCTGCATGAGATCCCGGACATGACGAGGAGCTCGGAATGGTCCGGAGGTGAAGATCGGTATATTGGACGAAGGGTATTGGAGTCCGGAATTGTTCCGGGGGTACCAGGTGATGACCAGCGTGTCCGAATGGGGTTCCGGAGGCCCCGGCAAGCTTTGGGGGCCTTATGGGCCAAGGGGAGAGGGCACATCAGCCCACTAAGGGTCTGAGCGCCCCTCCCACCCCATCACACGTAACCTGGAGAGGTGGGGGCGCCACCCCTAGGGCAGCCACCCCTCCCGGCTTGGGGGCAAGTTTCCTAGGGGGTGGGGGCGCCAAAACCCATCTAGGGTTTCCCCTATGGCCGCCGCCCCTCCCCTAGGGAACCCTAGGGCGCCTCCCCCTCCTCCCTTCCCCCTATATATAGTGAGAGAGGGAGAGGGCAGCCGCACCCTTCCCCTGGCGCAGCCCTCTCCCTCCTCCAACACCTCCTCCTCCTCCTCCGTAGTGCTTGGCGAAGCCCTGCCGGAGAACCACGAGCTCCATCACCACCATGCCGTCGTGCTGTCGGAGTTCTCCCTCAACTTCTCCTCTCCCCTTGCTAGATCAAGAAGGAGGATACGTCCCCGGGCTGTACGTGTTGAACGCGGAGGCACCGTTGTTCGGTTCTTAGATCGGAATCAACCGCGGTGAATCGCCGCGAGTACGACTCCTTCATCCGCGTTCTTGTAACGCTTCCGCTTAGCGATCTTCAAGGGTATGAAGATGCTCATCCTCTCCCTCCCTTGTTGCTAGAATCTCCATAGATTGATCTTGGAGATGCGTAGAAAATTTTGAATTTCTGCTACGTTCCCCAACAGTGGCATCATGAGCTAGGTCTATTTCGTAGATTCTATGCACGAGTAGAACACAAGTTGTTGTGGGCGTTGATTTTGTTCAATATTCTTACCGTTACTAGTCCAATCTTGTTTCGACGGTATTGTGGGATGAAGCGGCCCGGACCGACCTTACACGTACACTTACGTGAGACAGGTTCCACCGACTGACATGCACTTGTTGCATAAGGTGGCTAGCGGTGCCGCCTCCCACTTTAGTCCGATCGGATTCGATGAAAAGGGTCCTTATGAAGGGTAAATAGCAATTGACATATCACGTTGTGGTTTTGCGTAGGTAAGAAACGTTCTTGCTAGAAACCCATAGCAGCCACGTGAAACATGCAAACAAAAATTAGAGGACGTCTAACTTGTTTTTGCAGGGTATGCTATGTGATGTGATATGGCCAAAAGAATGTGATGATAAATTTTTAATATTAAGGAATTTATCCCAAGTGGATCCCTCCAAAATATATTGGACTTCTATGCCCTCTCACTAAAACAATTTCCTAATCAGTAGATTTATTTATTAAACTATTTCACCCTGAGCTTTATTCATTAAAATAACTTGTTTTAAGTTTTGGAGCTCCTTTTTGTACTACCACCAATTGATAAATTTAACTAAAAATCCAACCAAAATTTGGAGATGTCATGTGATGTCTCTAAATCACTTTTGTGCAATAATATATTTCATTCATTTGCATATTTTGAGTGCTACACATGTTTTTCTTCTTTGGTCCAGTGGGCAATTTTACACTACAACCCTTTTAAATATTTGGTTCTAGCTTCCACCAAAATTATGGGATGTCAGTAGCAGCATATGATTCCATTATATGCAATAATCCAAGGATGTTCTTTGAAAATTTGGAGTAAAGCAACCTAATCTTCATTCTGGTCCATCAAGATGGTTTGTACAGCATCCCTATTATTGCTTGCTCTTTGGCCCTTGATTCTTCTCCTACTTGTAGTCCTCCATGCTAAACCCCTAAGTCCAGGAGCATGCAACCATTGGCATATTTTTGGTTCATGAAATGATGCCATTCACATCCTGTCCAGATTTGAAGTTCTGCAAAACTTGCACTAGCAAGTTTGTGCTTTTCACCAACTAACCTCACCACCCTCTTGTGCACCCACAGAGACACTGATCTGGAAGATTTGGCCACTCCAAGAAAAGCCTAAGTGCCTGTGGCATTTTGTCAAACACCTGGAGTGCATGATCAGATTTGACATGAGTTGTTGTTGGCATTATGAACTTGGCCACCTGACCAAACCACCTTGTCCCTGGAGTTTCCCTCTATCAACAACCTAGCTCTGCTGCTTGCCAACCTCACTGTGACCTGTAGCGTACACGGCATTGTGTCGAACACCTTCCGTGGGCACCGGACGCGCCTGCACCACGCCAGACAGCACGCTGCGCCTCGAGCGGCCGCCACACGCCCCAAGACTCACCCCAGCCCGTGATCGACCGCAGCCAAGACGCCGTGTCCCCTTGCGCTGCATGCCCCCTCACCGCAACGCGCCAAACTGAGCCTCGCCATTCCCCGCTGGGTTAAGGACTAGCCGCCACGGCCGCCCGACAACCCTACTCAAGCCAGCGCCGCCCAAGCCACCCCGGCTGGCCACCTGCCCCTATGAACAGCGCAAACTTATCACCTCGCCCGTCGGCTAGCTACCGTCGTCGCCACGACGCCCTGACGCTACAGGGAGGCAGTTCGCCGTCGTCCTTATCACCGGCCGCATCAAACCGACCTCCACCGCCTATATAAGGGCCCCGGAGCTCCATCTATCCCTCGATCAACCTCCAGTGATCCTCCTAGAGCTACCCTGGCCAGCATTCGAGGAGGGGAAGGCCTTCTTCCCCGAGTCCGGCCGATTCGGTCGCCACCAAGCCCCGGCCGATTCCATCGCCACCAGGGCCTATCCTTCTCCAATCTCTCCACCAAGAACTCCCCCTCCCTCTCGCGAGTGCAACCCCTCGATCAATTTTGGTCGGAGACCACCGCAGCCGAAAAATCACTTTGTCACCGAAGCCCCCCTCCGCCGCGGAGCTCGCCGCCGGCGACTCCCTCCACCTCCGGCGACCCTTCGACCACCGGAAGGACCGCCTAGGAGTGGCGGATCCATCCCTGCTCTCGGATGCCCGCGAGAAGACGCTGCTCACGGCGACTATCGCCGGACGCCACGCCTGCTAGGGCGTAGAAGAGGAGGAGTGGGGATCGGTCAAACCTGACCAGTGGGGTCCCTGGACCCACTGTCAGTGACCCCCGTCCCAGTCCACGTGGGTTAAGTGGAAGCGCACTTCCGAAGTACAGTTTCGACGTGTACGTGTTTATTTGAAACATTTTTCTTTTCTGTTTTATTTTATATAACAGATTTTGACCAAACTTTGACCTGCTGTATCTTTTTAAACATAACTCCAAATGAATTAATTCTTTTTCCTACCTCTCTCAAATATTGTCTAGTTTATTTTCAGATTTATTTGAAAAAAATTCAGAACAACTTTTTGTGCTGTTTTTATTTTTGTGTTAATTCATTTATATTTCTAAAATAGGATTTTTGAAGAGAGGAGAAATATTTCAAGAGTTTGAAATGCACCTTGCCTTCCCATGAACTGAAGGCAAGCATTGTGAACCCCGGCATAATACTTTTGTGTGTTCGTGGACACGCTTATAACACTACCTCATTTTTGGAGGACTTGTTATTTCATGTGAGATGATCATGTGCATGGATGCATATATTTTATTCCCATGCTGTTGGGAATGATCACACTTGTGATAATAATCATCCTCATGTGCCTTGCTTGCATGCCGGAAGGAATCCTGGAAAGCCTCTGCCTTGGGTAGGCATGAGTTTGTCGCCGGTCCCCCTTGGGACGGTCATGTCCGGTATGGCATAGTGAGGTATGGTGAGCGGTGATCGTGTTGGTTGAGATATATTTGTTATACATGTCATGCAGGGAAATACTTAAACCTCCCCGAGTCGACCGTAGATCGAGTCTTGTTCCAAAGAACCCCATACTTGTTTCAGATTACCACTGCCTCTACAACAAGTAGAGTACGGTTCAGTAAGTTGTCAACCCCTTTCCAGCACACACCGTACAGAGAGGCCAGGGTGGAAGATACCGGTTGTAGCTGGTAGGCAGACGACCTGGTCCGGGGGCATGGGTGTTTCCGGTTGAGACCAAGAGGGGAGGCCACCCCTTAGAGCACGCAATATAAATTTGATCCCATGCTACGCGAGGTTGTAGCCTCCCCACTTAGAGTTGGATTGACAGGTGTCGTGGGTGATTCCAGACACGTGTGAGTTAAGCTGGTGTGTGCAAGTTAGGTGTGTTTTCAACAAAAAGACCGTAGACGGAATTAGTCTCGATGGACTAAAGGAATCCGTTACTCGTGGGTAAAGAGTACACCCTCTGCAGAGATTAAACGTATTCGAATAGCCGTGTCCATGGTTAAGGATTTCAGTCTGGGATGGGTCAAGTGGTGGTCTTAGTGTCGGTCTTCGGAGGTGAAACTGTAAACCAGAATTTGGAATTACTACTTGTGACTTGTTATAATTATGATTATTATTATTGTTGAGTAACCCATGAATATTATTGTTATCATCGAGTATCTCTGGGATGGTTCTACCTCCGGGATATTCACTATGATTGTTTCTTTTAAAGCCCTTTATGTGGTGTCGCTCAGACGCCCGACTGTGGCATTTC
Organism: Aegilops bicornis; assembly: GCA_021605145.1. Lineage (NCBI taxonomy): Eukaryota > Viridiplantae > Streptophyta > Magnoliopsida > Poales > Poaceae > Aegilops > Aegilops bicornis. Next base: position 109,889,756 of record CM038674.1, read on the forward strand.
TTTTGAAGCCTTTTATGTGGTATCGCCCAGACGCCCGACTGTGGCATTTCTTTTAAAGCCCTTTATGTGGTGTCGCTCAGACGCCCGACTGTGGCATTTCTTTTAAGCCCTTTATGTGGTGTCGCCCAGACGCCCGACTGTGGCATTTATTTTAAAGCCCTTTATGTGGTGTCGCTCAGACGCCCGACTGTGGCATTTCTTTTAAAACCCTTTATGTGGTGTCGCCCAGACGCCTTATCGTGGCATTTCTTTTAAAGCCCTTTATGTGGTGTCGCCGACGCCCGATCGTGGCATTTATTTTAAAGCCCTTTATGTGGTGTCGCTCAGACGCCCGACTGTGGCATTTCTTTTAAAGCCCTTTATGTGGTGACGCTCAGACGCCCGACTTTGGCATTTCTTTTAAAGCCCTTTTTGTGGTGTCGCTCAGACGCCCGACTGTGGCATGCTTGTTATTTATTTCATTATATCTTTTAATACTTCTTTGATATTACATATTCATATATAACATGCTTACACGCATCAGAGTTATATTTATATTGTTGTGACTGACGTCATGAGTATAAAATATTTTTAGCATCATTGTAATATTATCCTGTGTTCATAATGTTTGCGAGTACATTCAAAGTACTCATTGGCTCGTCCCTGGCTATTGTGTTGGCCAGATTTCTTGCGCGGAGAGGAGCGACCGTGATGACAGCCCCGGAACCTAAGCAACGGTGATAGTAGCCTCGCGAAGATAGGAGTTAACCTGGTCAGCTATTCCCGTGGGAAATGGAGTCTCATAGACACTGATGATTTTCAACCCGCTTCCACCATCAACCACTAGAAACCATTTGTTGTACTCACAGACCAGAATGGTCTTGTACTACATTTTTTGTATTTGCTTGGAATTTCAGATCAAGTTGGTGCCTCATCACCAACAGTTATCCTGGGCTGATGAGCACAAGGGCCATTTTCTGGGAATTAGTACCCGGAGAATCGTTCGCCACAGACTTGGTATCAGAGCCAGGCTGACCATTGGCTAATCCTATCTTAGCCAGGTCAAAAACTTAGGCAAACCAACCTACCAGACCTTAACCAAACCCCAGCCAAGCTTCTCTTGCAAGATAGCCACACAGTAAGTCCGACACTTTTCGCAGTCGGTGCCCAACCTATCAGTCTAGCCTGTCGATCACACGCCAATGACTGATGGCAAAAATGTCTCATTCGCAAGCGTGCGAAGGAAGACTCCGTTCCCTTTTTCTATAAAAAGGGCACGCTAGCCTCAACCCAGCACAGCCTCTACCCCAGCATAGCCACAATGCCTGGTCCCGTAGTGCACAATGAGACCACAGCAACCAATCTTGGAGGTTTCGTGACCATACTCGCAAACCTCACCCGTCGTGCCTATACGTTAGAAGAGCCCCCAGAATATGTTGTGTACCAAGGACCCATGGGCGGTGAAAGCCGCCGCTTTGGGCCATCGTGCACATCTACGGTAGGGGTCTGCCGCCGTAACGCCTTTACAGGTTCACCGAAGAACAACTTCCTTTGAGCCACAAGCCATCCAACTAGCTGCTCGAGAGGCTATAGTTCATCTCAGGCACCTGTCGCCCAGAGTTAACTGTCGCTCATTCTACTACTACCCCAGGCGTGAAGGGTATGGTAGACCACCCCAAGTTGCCAACGGAGATCACGAGACGGATCCCGCATTGTTGCATCTAGTGCGCTATGTAAGTGCACTAGAGGCATTGTTCGATCAAATCACTATTGATCTGATCACAGCTCGAGGAGAGCTGGCTCGCCGAGCCCCGTAAGCAGAGACAACCGAGGCCGACACCGACAACCCGGTCGTGCCGTTCGAAACCCGGTTGATACCCTGAGGTCAGCCCCAACCATCATCCAAGATACTGTGATGACCCCAGTAGTGCTTCGTCGCCTTTTGGGAACACACTCCAATGGGATTGTGGCCAACACTCCCCGTGATGGTCATCATAGCTTCCACGACCTGCAGTTCCTCCACCATCTCCGGCTAATCCCGACGGTGAGACCCGTGGAGAAGCCTCAGCATCCTCGAGGCAGGCCCGTTTAGATGTAAACGAGGTAGACTAAGTCACCCGAGTAGTGCCGAGTCTCGGTGTATTCTCGCTTTGTAATCATGTAACCTTGTGAGTAAGCGCAGCCTGTCGTTGTGCCTCTGTTTTAATAGTAGCCTTGCGTATTTTGTCAGCGCATAGTTGCGTATTTTCCGGGCACAGCTACCAAAACCAACCCCGACGACACCCACAGTAACACGTCTATTTATGAGATATGTGTATCCCCGACACTGACCCGATTCTTGGAGGTAATCTAGCATATTTATTACCTTTCACCACGGTAAATAAATCAGCCCAGGTGTTATATAAGAAGGCCACCTTGTGACCTTACCAAGCACCCAACACCTTGTGCACCACCCTCACAACCTTTTCCTGTCATGCCGAGCCCTAGTATTTATCTAAGAACCCCAGATGCAACCCCGGGTAGTTTCGTCAAAATATTGTGGGACTTTACCTACAGTACCATGGGTTCTACCCAGCCACCCCAGTACGAGCTGTTCAAATCGAGAATCACCCCTTCCACTTCGGAATATTGGGCAGCAGTACACATCCCTCCCGTAGACCCCAACCAAGATCAACCGGAAGTTTCCTTCGTGGGGAGATCTATGCCAACCCCACGCCTGGCCATAGAAGCTGCTGCGAAAGAAGCGACTGCTCGTCTTCGATCCGCAGTACCCTATGCCCGCGAGCGAGGGTATTATTACTTTCCGAGCCGTGCAACGGCCGGGGGAGTAACATCTTTCCCCGGTGGGCGGATTGAGAGAGACCCAGTGCTAGCCAACCTTATCCAGTACATCATAGCTCAAGAGCATTTGAACCAGCGAGTAATGGATTATCTCCAGAATCTCACTGATCTGAACCCTCAGATTGCAATCGGCAGACCACTGAGGCCCGATCCGAAGAGACGCATACATCGACTGGTCAATCCACTTCCTTCGATAGAAGAAGAGTGTATCCCTTTACCAGAGACATTTTATCGGGACCCCGTCCAGTTACCGTTTTCATTTTAAACGTTACTGCTGTGTATGTTATTGCAGCATTTATTGTTACATTGTAACTTATGCGTGGTACCTCGAATTTGTGCGACGATTCGAGTATTTAGTTCTTACGTTTGTGAGTGGTTTTCTTCGTGAGCAACCTGTGTAACCGCGAAAAATCCTGGAATGAGATTTTCTTCTTCCAGAATTTGTTGCATCTTTTATCCCCTCCCTACATACTTTATTTTTATTCACGCAGCACCACGGCAGCAGACTCACAACCGCTCGGACGCATATGGAGCATTTGTTTTTCACAACGGCTCTTAGCCAATCTCGAGGACGAGATTTTTTTCTTAAGGGGGGTAGTAATTGTAACACCCCAAAAATTTAACCAGGTTTTAGTTATTAAATTTTTTACAAGAGTTTAAAATCTTTGCCTGCAAGAATATCTCTGTTGATTTCAAAACTTCTCTTTTAATATTAAGGAATTTATCCCAAGTGGATCCCTCCAAAATATATTGGACTTATATGCCCTCTCATTAAAACAATTTCCTAATCAGTAGATTTATTTATTAAACTATTTCACCCTGAGCTTTATTCATTAAAATAACTTGTTTTAAGTTTTGGAGCTCCTTTTTGTACTACCACCAGTTGATAAATTTAACTAAAAATCCAACCAAAATTTGGAGATGTCATGTGATGTCTCTAAATCACTTTTGTGCAATAATATATTTCATTCATTTGCATATTTTGAGTGCTACACATGTTTTTCTTCTCTGGTCAAGTGGGCAATTTTAAACTACAACCGTTTTAAATATTTGTTTCTAGCTTCCACCAAAATTATGGGATGTCAGTAGCAGCATATGATTCCATTATATGCAATAAACCAAGGATGTTCTTTGAAAATTTTGAGTAAATCAACCTAATCTTCATTCTGGTCCATCAAGATGGTTTGTACAGCATCCCTATTATTGCTTGCTCTTTGGCCCTTGATTCCTTCTCCTACTTGTAGTCCTCCATGCTAAACCCCTAAGTCCAGGAGCATGCAACCATTGGCATATTTTTGGTTCATGAAATGATTCCATTCACATCCTGTCCAGATTTGAAGTTCTGCAAAACTTGCACTAGCAAGTTTGTGCTTTTCACCAACTAACCTCACCACCCTCTTGTGCACCCACAGACACTGATCTGGAAGATTTGGCCACTCCAAGAAAAGCCTAAGTGCCTGTGGCATTTTGTCAAACACCTGGAGTGCATGATCAGATTTGACATGAGTTGTTGTTGGCATTATGAACTTGGCCACCTGACCAAACCACCTTGTCCCTGGAGTTTCCCTCTATCAACAACCTAGCTCTGTTGCTTGCCAACCTCACCTGTGACCTGTAGCGTGCCACGGCATTGTGTCGAACACCTTCCGTGCGTGCACTGGACGCGCCCAGAGCACGCGTATTGCACGCGCGTGCGCCCGAGCCGCCGCGTCACGCCCCGCACTCACCCCAGCCCGTGACCGACCGCAGCCAGCACGCCGTGTCCCCTTGCGCGCTGCATGCTCCCCCTCACCGCAACGCGCCAAGCAGAGCCTCGCCGCGTCCCCGGCAAGCCAAGGACTAGCCGCCACGGCCGCCCGACAGCCCTGCTCAAGGCAGCGCCGCCCAAGCCACCACGGCTCTCCACCTGCCCCTGTGAACAGCGCAAACTTATCACCTCGCCCGTCGGCTAGCTACCGTCGTCACCACGACGCCCTGACGCTACAGGGAGGCGGTTCGCCGTCGTCCTTATCGCCGGCCGCATCGAACCGACCTCCACCGCCTATATAAGGGCACCAGAGCTCCATCTAGCCCTCGATCAACCTCCAAAGGATCCTCCTAGAGCTACCCCGCCAAGATTCGAGGAGGGAAGGCCTTCTTCCCGAGTCCGCCGATTCGATCGCCACCAAGCCCGGCCGATTCCATCGCCACCAGGGCCTATCCTTCTCCAATCTCTCCACCAAGAACTCCCCCTCCCTCTCGCGAGTGCAACCCCTCGATCAATTTTGGTCGGAGACCACCGCAGCCGGAAAATCACTTTGTCACCGAAGCCCCCCTCCCCCGCGGAGCTCGCCGCCGGCGACTCCCTCCACCTCCGGCGACCCTGCGACCACCGGAAGGACCTCCTAGGAGTGGCGGATCCATCCCTGCTCTCGGATGCCCGCGAGAAGGCCCGTTCGCCCGGCGACGATCGCCGGACGCCACGCCTCTGCTCGGGCAGAGAAGAGGAGGGAGTGGGGACTGGTCAAACCTGACCAGTGGGGCCCGTGGACCCACTGTCAGTGACCCCGTCCCAGTCCACGTGGGTTAAGTGGAAGCGCACTTCCAAAGTACGTTTTCGACGTGTACGTGTTTATTTGAAACGTTTTTTTTTCTGTTTTTATTTTAAATAACAGATTTTGACCAAACTTTGACCTGCTGTATCTTTTCAAATATAACTCCAAATGAATTAATTCTTTTTCCTACCTCTCTCAAATATTGTCTAGTTTATTTTAAGATTTATTTGAAAAAAATTCAGAACAACTTTTTGTGCTGTTTTTATTTTTGTGTTAATTCATTTATATTTCTAAAATAGGATTTTTTAAGAGAGGAGAAATATTTCAAGAGTTTGAAATGCACCCTGCCTTCCCATGACCTGAAGGCAAGCATTCTGAACCCCGGCATAATACTTTTGTGTGTTCGTGGACACGCTTATAACACTACCTCATTTTTGGAGGACTTGTTATTTCATGTGAGATGATCATGTGCATGGATGCATATTTTTTATTTCCATGCTGTTGGGAATGATCACACTTGTGATAATAATCATCCTCATGTGCCTTGCTTGCATGCCGGAAGGAATCCGGGAAAGCCTCTGCCTTGGGTAGGCATGAGTTTGTCGCCGGTCCCCGTTGGGACGGTCATGTCCGGTATGGCATAGTGAGGTATGGTGAGCGGTGATCGTGTTGGTTGAGATATATTTGTTATACATGTCATGCAGGGAAATACTTAAACCTCCTGAGTCGACCATAGATCGAGTCTTGTTCCAGTAACCCCCATACTTGTTTTCAGATTACCACTCGTCTCTACAACAAGTAGAGTACGGTTCAAGAAGTTGTCAACCCCTTTCCAGCACACACCGTCTGTAGAGGCCAGGTGGAAGATACCGGTTGTAGCTGGTAGGCGCACGACCTGGTCCGGGGCATGGGTGTTTCCGGTTGAGACCAAGAGGAGGCCACCCCTTAGAGCACGCAATATAAATTTGATCCCATGCTACAGCGAGGTTGTAGCCTCCCCACTTAGAGTTGGATTGACAGGTGTCGTGGGTGATTCCAGACACGTGTGAGTTAAGCTGGTGTGTGCAAGTTAGGTGTGTTTTCAACAAAAAGACCGTAGACGGAATTAGTCTCGATGGACTAAAGGAATCCGTTACTCGTGGGTAAAGAGTACACCCTCTGCAGAGATTAAACGTATTCGAATAGCCGTGTCCATGGTTAAGGATTTCAGTCTGGGATGGGTCAAGTGGTGGTCTTAGTGTCGGTCTTCGGAGGTGAAACCTGTAAACCAGAATTTGGAATTACTACTTGTGACTTGTTATAATTATGATTATTATTATTGTTGAGTAACCCATGAATATTATTGTTATCATCGAGTATCTCTCGATGGTTCTACCTCCGGATATTCACTATGATTGTTTCTTTTAAAGCCCTTTATGTGGTGTCGCCGACGCCTGACCGTGGCATTTCTTTTGAAGCCTTTTATGTGGTATCGCCTGCACGCCTCGATCGTGGCATTTCTTTTAAAGCCCTTTATGTGGTGTCGCCGACGCCTCGATCGTGGCATTTCTTTTAAGCCCTTTATGTGGTGTCGCCTGCACGCCCGATCGTGGCATTTATTTTAAAGCCCTTTATGTGGTGTCGCTCAGACGCCCGATCGTGGCATTTCTTTTAAAACCCTTTATGTGGTGTCGCCAGACGCCTCGATCGTGGCATTTCTTTTAAAGCCCTTTATGTGGTGTCGCCAGACGCCCGATCATGCATTTCTTTTAAAACCCTTTATGTGGTCTCGCTCAGACGCCCGACTGTGGCATTTCTTTTAAAGCCCTTTATGTGGTGACGCTTAGACGCCCGACTATGGCATTTCTTTTAAAGCCCTTTTTGTGGTGTCGCTCAGACGCCTTGATCGTGGCATGCTTGTTATTTATTTCATTATATCTTTTAATACTTCTTTGATATTACATATTCATATATAACATGCTTACACGCATCAGAGTTATATTTATATTGTTGTGACTGACGTCATGAGTATAAAATATTTTTAGCATCATTGCAATATTATCCCTGTGTTCATAATGTTTGCGAGTACATTCAAAGTACTCATTGGCTCGTCCCTGGCTATTGTCTTGGCCAGATTTCTTGCGCGGAGAGGAGCGACCGTGATGACAGCCCTGGAACTTAAGCAACGATGATAGTAGCCTCGCGAAGATAGGAGTTAACCTGGTCAGCTGTTCCCGTGGGAAATGGAGTCCCATAGACACTGATGATTTTCAACCCGCTTCCGCCATCAACCACTAGAAACCATTTGTTGTACTCAGAGACCAGAATGGTCTTGTACTACATATTTTGTATTTGCTTGGAATTTCTGTATCAAGTTGGTGCCTCATCAGCTAACAGTTATCCTGGGGCTGACGAGCGCAAGGGCCATTTTTTGGGAATTAGTACCCGGAGAATCGGTCGCCACACATGTTCTTGTAATAGGAATCACGACTTGCTTGTCGATGAGTATGACAACTGGCAGGAGCCATAGGAGTTGTCTTAATTTATTGTATGACCTGTGTGTCTATGAACAATGCCATGTAATTACTTTACTTTATTGCTAAATTGTTAGCCATAGTAGTAGAAGTAATAGTTGGCAAGACAACTTCATGGAGACACGATGATGGAGATCATGGTGTCATGCCGGTGACAATGATGATCATGGAGCCCCGAATATGGAGATCAAAAGGAGCAAAATGGTATTGGCCATATCATGTAACTTTTTGATTGCATGTGATGTTTGTGATGTTTATGCATCTTATTTGCTTAGAATGACGGTAGTAAATAAGATGATCCCTCATTAAAATTTCAAGAAAGTGTTCCCCCTAACTGTGCACCGTTGCGAAAGTTCGTTGTTTCGAAGCACCACGTGATGATCGGGTGTGATAGATTCTAACGTTCACATACAGCGGGTCTAAGCCAGATTTACACACGCGAAACACTTAGGTTGACTTGACGAGCCTAGCATGTACAGACATGGTCTCGGAACACAAGAGACCGAAAGGTCGAGCATGAGTCATATGGTAGATACGATCAACATGAAGATGTTCACCGATGATGACTAGTCCGTCTCACGTGATGATCGGACACAGCCTAGTTGACTCGGATCATGTAATCACTTAGATGACTAGAGGGATGTCTATCTGAGTGGGATTTCATAAGATGAACTCAATTATCCTGAACATAGTCAAAAAGTCTTTGCAAATTATGTCGTAAGCTCGCGCTTTAGCTCCACTGTTTTAGATATGTTCCTAGAGAAAATTTAGTTGAAAGTTGATAGTAGCAATTATGCGGACTGGGTCCGTAAACTGAGGGTTGTCCTCATTGCTGCGTAGAAGGCTTATGTCCTTAATGCACCGCTTCGGTGTCTTTGAACCTCAAACGTCGCTTTGTAGATGTTAAGTAACATTTGACATACACGTTTTGATAACTACGTGATAGTTCGGTTAAACGGTTTAGAGTTGAGGCACCAAAGACGATTTGAAACGTCATGAACATATGAGATGTTTCGAGGGCTGAAATTGGGATTTCAGGCTCGTGCCCACGTCAAGAGGTATAAGACCTCCGACGATTTTCTTAGCCTGCAAACTAAGGGAGAAAAGCTCAATCGTTGAGCTTGTGCTCAGATTGTCTGAGTACAACAATCACCTGAATCGAGTGGGAGTTGATCTTCCAGATGAGATAGTGATGTTTCTCAAAAGTCATTGCCACCAAGCTGCTAGAGCTTCGTGATGAACTATAACATATCAGGGATAGATATGATGATCCTTGAGATATTCGCGAAGTTTGACACCGCGAAAGTAGAAATCAAGAAGGAGCATCAATTGTTGATGGTTGGTGAAACCACTAGTTTCAAGATGCGCAAGGGCAAGAAGGGATACTTCATGAAACGGCAAATCAGTTGCTGCTCTAGTGAAGAAACCCAAGGTTGAACCCAAACCCGAGACTAAGTGCTTATGTAATAAGGGGAACAGCCACTGGAGCAGAACCACCATAGATACTTGGTAGATAAGAAGGCAGGCAAGGTCGACGGAAGTATATTGGATATACATTATGTTAATGTGTACTTTACTAGTACTCCTATAGTAGCACCAGGGTATTAGATACCGGTTCGATTGCTAAGTGCTAGTAACTCGAAATAAAAGCTACAGAATAAAAGGAGACTAGCTAAAGGTGAGCTGACGATATGTGTTGGAAGTGTTTCCAAGGTTGATATGATCAAGCATCGCACGCTCCCTCTACCTTCGAGATTGGTGTTAAACCTAAATAATTGTTATTTGGTGTATGAGTTGAGCATAGACATGATTGGATTATGTCTATCGCAATACGGTTATTCATTTAAGGAGAATAATGGTTACTCTGTTTATTTGAATAATACCTTCAATGGTCTTGCACCTAAAATGAATGGTTTATTAAATCTCGATCATAGTGATACACATGTTCATGCCAAAAGATATAAGATAGTAATGATAGTACCACCTACTTGTGGCACTGCCATGTAAGTCATATTGGTATAAAACGTATGAAGAAGCTCCATGTTGATGGATCTTTGGACTCACTCATTTTTGAAAAGTTTGAGACATGCGAACCATGTCTATTGGTGTATAGGCATGAAAAAACTCCATGCAGATGGACCGTTTGGACTCACTTGATTTTGAATCACTTGAGACATGCAAATCAGACCATATGGGCAAGATGACTGAAAGCCTTGTTTTCAGTGAAATGGAACAAGAAAGCAACTTGTTGGAAGTAATACATTTTGATGTGTGCAGTCCAATGAGTCTTTGAGGCACGCAAAGGATATCGTTATGTTCTTACTTCACAGATGATTTGAGTAGATACTGAGTATATTTACTTGATGAAACACAAGTCTGAATTATTGAATTGTTCAAGTAATTTCAGAGTGAAGTTGAAGATCTTCGTGACAAGAGGATAAAATGTCTATTATATGATCATAGAGATGAATATCTGAGTAACGAGTTTTAGAACGCAATTAAGACATTGTGGAAGTTTCACAATTAATACCGCCAGGAACACCATAGTGTGATGGTGTGTTCGAACATCATAGTTGCACCCTATTGGATATGGTGCGTACCATGATGTCTCTTATCAAATTACCACTATCGTTCATGGGTTAGGCATTAGAGACAAATGCACTCACTTTAAATAGGGCACCACGTAATTCCGTTGAGATGACACCGTATAAACTATGGTTTGGAGAAACCTAAGCTGTCGTTTCTTGAAAGTTGGGGCTGCGACGCTTATGTGAAAAAGTTTTAGGTTGATAAGCTCGAACCCAAAGCGGATAAATGCATCTTCACAGGACACCCAAAAACAGTTGGGTATACCTCCTATTTCAGACCCGAAATCAAAAGTGATTGTTTCTAGAAACGGGTCCTTTCTCGAGAAAAAGTTTCTCTCGAAAGAATTGAGTGGGAGGATGGTGGAGACTTGATGAGTTTATTGAACCATCACTTCAACCAGTATGTAGCAGGGCACATGAAGTTGTTCCTGTGGCACCTACATCAATTGAAGTGGAAGTTTATGATGGTGATCATGAAACTTCGGATCAAGTCACTACCGAACCTCGTAGGGTGACAACGATGCGTACTACTCAGAGTGGTACAGTAATCATGTCTTGAAGGTCATGTTGCTAGACAACAATGAACCTACGAGATATGGAGAAGCGATGGTGGGCCCGGATTCCGACAAATGGCTCGAGGCCATAAAATCCGAGAGAGGATCCATGTATGAAAACAAAGTGTAGACTTTGGAAGAACTTCTTGATGGTCGTAAGGCTATTGGGTACAGATGGATTTTAAAAGGAAGACAGAGAATGATGGTAAGTATCACCATTAAGAAAGCTCGACTTGTCGTTAAGATGTTTTCCGACAAGATTCAAGGAGTTGACTACGGTGAGGCTTTCTCACTCATAGCGATGCTAAGAGTCTGTTGGAATTGGATTAGCAGTTACTGCATTATTTAGGAAATCTTGCAGATAGGATGCCAAAACATTGTTTCCTCGACAATTTTCTTGAGGAAAGGTTGTATGTGATACAACCAGAAAGGTTTTGACAACCCTGAAAGACGCTAACAAGTATGCAAAGCTCCAGCAATCCTTCTAAGGACTGGAGTAAGCATCTCGGAGTTGGAATGTACGCTTTGATGAGATGATCAAAGATTTTGGGTTTATACAAAGTTTATGAGAAACTTGTATTTCCAAAGAAGTGAGTGGGAGCACTATAGAATTTCTGATGAGTATATGTTGTTCACATATTGTTCATCAGAAATGATGTAGAATTTCTGGAAAGCATATAGGGTTATTTGAAAAGTGTTTTTCAATAGAAAACCTGGATTAAGCTGCTTGAATATTGAGCATCAAGATCTATGAGGATAGATCAAAAACTGCCAAATGGTACTTTCAAATGAGCACATACCTTGACATGATCTTGAAGGTGTTCAAGATGGATCAGTCAAAGAAGGAGTTCTTGCCTGAGTTGTAAGGTATGAAGTTAAGAGTTAAAGCTCGACCACGGCAGAAGAGAGAGAAAGGACGAAGGTCGTCCCCTATGCTTCACACGTAGGCTCTATAGTATGTTATGCTGTGTACCACACCGGAAGTGTGCCTTGCCATGAGTCAGTCAAGGGGTACAAGAATGTGTTGGGGAACGTAGCAGAAATTCAAAATTTTACTATGTGTCACCAAGATCTATCTATGGAGAGACTAGCAACGAGAGAGAGGGGAGTGCATCTACATACCCTTGTAGATCGCTAAGCGGAAGCGTTCAAGAGAACGGGGTTGAAGGAGTCGTACTCGTCGTGATCCAAATCACCGGAGATCCTAGTGCCGAACGGACGGCACCTCCACGTTCAACACACGTACAGCCCGGTGACGTTTCCCATGCCTTGATCCAGCAAGGAGAGAGGGAGAGGTTGGGGAAGACTCCATCCAGCAGTAGCACGACGGTGTGGTCGTGATGAAGGAGCGTGGCAATCCTGCAGGGCTTCGCCAAGCACCGCGGGAGAGGAGGAGGACTTGGGAGAGGGGGAGGGCTGCGCCAGGGGCAAGGGTGCAGCTCCCATGCGCCTCCCCACTATATATAGGGGTGGAGGGGGATTATTTCTTGCCCTCCAAGTCCATTGGGGCGTTGGCAAAGGTGGGAGGAAAGAAATCCCATCCTTTCCTTTCCCCAACGATCGTTATCCCCTTTTAGGGATCTTGATCTTATCCCTTCGGGTATATGATCTTATTCCTTCTAAGGGGGATCTTAGTGCGCTTGACCAGGGGTGTGGGGCCTTGCCCCACTACCACGTTCATGTGGGTCCCCCATGCAGGTGGGCCCCACTCCAGAACCTTCTAGAACCTTCCCGGTACAATACCGAAAAATCCCAAACATTTTCCGATGGCCAAAATAGGACTTCCCATATATAAATCTTTACCTACAGAGCATTCCGGAACTCCTCGTGACGTCCGGGATCTCATCTGGGACTCCGAACAACATTCGGTAACCACGTATATCTATTCCCTATAACGCTAGCGTCATCGAACCTTAAGTTTGTAGACCCTACGGGTTCGGGAACCATGCAGACATGACCGAGACGTTCTCCGGTCAATAACCAACAGCGGGATCTGGATACCCATGTTGGCTCCCACATGTTCCACGATGATCTCATCGGATGAACCACGATGTCAAGGACTCAATCAATCCCGTATACAATTCCCTTTGTCTAGCGGTATTGTACTTGCCCGAGATTCGATCGCGGTATGCCGATACCTTGTTCAATCTCGTTACCGGCAAGTATCTTTACTCGTTCTGTAACACATCATCCCGTGATCAACCCCTTGGTCACATTGTGCACATTATGATGATGTCCTACCGAGTGGGCCCAGAGATACCTCTCCGCTACACGGAGTGACAAATCCCAGTCTCGATTCGTGCCAACCCAACAGACACTTTCGGAGATACCGTAGTGCACCTTTATAGCCACCCAGCCACGTTGTGACGCTTTGGTACACCCAAAGCATTCCTACGGCATCCGGGAGTTGCACAATCTCATGGTCTAAGGAAATGATACTTAACATTAGAAAAGCTTTAGCATACGAACTACGATCTTTGTGCTAGGCTTAGGATTGGGTCTTGTCCATCACATCATTCTCCAAATGATGTGATCCCGCTACTAACGACATCCAATGTCCATGGTCGAAACCGTAACCATCTATTGATCAACGAGCTAGTCAACTAGAGGCTTACTAGGGACATGGTGTTGTTTATGTACCCACACATGTATCTGAGTTTCCTATCAATACAATTATAGCATGGGTAATAAACGATTATCATGAACAAGGAAATATAATAATAACTAATTTATTATTGCCTCAAGGGCATATTTCCAACAGTCTCCCACTTGCACTAGAGTCAATAATCTAGTTCACATCGCGATGTGATTAACACTCACAGGTCACATCGCCATGTGACTAACATCCAAAGAGTTTACTAGTGTCACTAAACTAGTTCACATCATCATGTGATTAAGACTCAATGAGTTCTGGGGTTTCATCGTGTTTTGCTTGTGAGAGAGGTTTTAGTCAACGGGTCTGCAACATTCAAATCCGTATGTAATTTGCAAATCTCTAGGTCATATTGTAAATGTTGCTTCCACGCTCCACTTGGAGCTATTCCAAATGGTTGCTCCACTATACGTATCCGGTTTGCTACTCAGAGTCATTCAGATAGGTGTTAAAGCTTGCATCGACGTAACCCTTTACGCCGAACTCTTTATCACCTCCATAATCGAGAAATATGTCCTTATTTACTCCAAGGACAATTTTGACCGCTCTCCAATGCTCCATTCCTGGATCATTCTTGTACCCCTTGACTGACTCATGGCAGGCACACTTCTGGTGCGGTACACAGCATAACATACTATAGAGCCTACTCTGAAGCATAGGGGACGACCTTCGTCCTTTCTCTCTCTTCTGCTGTGGTCGAGCTTTAACTCTTAACTTCATACCTTACAACTCAGGTAAGAACTCCTTCTTTGACTGATCCATTTTGAACACCTTCAATATTATGTCAAGGTATGTGCTCATTTGAAAGTACCATTTAGCGTTTTTTGATCTATCCTCATAGATCTTGATGCTCAATGTTCTAGTAGCTTAATCCAGGTTTTCCATTGAAAAACACTTTTCAAACAACCCTATATGCTTTCTAGAAATTCTACATCATTTCGATCAACAATATGTCTACAACATATACTCATCAGAAATTCTATAGTGCTCCCACTCACTTCTTTGGAAATACAAGTTTCTCATAAACTTTGTATAGACCCAAAATCTTTGATCATCTCATCAAAGCGTACATTCCAACTCCGAGATGCTTACTCCAGTCCTTAGAAGGATAGCTGGATCTTTGCATACTTGTTAGCGTCTTTCGTGATTGTCAAAACATTCGTTGTATCACATACAACCTTTCCTCAAGAAAACTGTCAAGGAAACAATGTTTTGACATCCTATATGCAAGATTTCATAAATAATGCAAGAATCGCTAATCCAATTCCAACAGACTCTTAGCATCGCTACAGTGAGAAAGCCTCACCGTAGTCAACTCCTTGAACTTGTCGGAAAATATCTTTAACGACAAGTCGAGCTTTCTTAATGGTGATACTTACCATCATTGTCCGCCTTCCTTTTAAAATCCATCTTTACCCAACGCCCCTTACGACCATCAAGTATTTCTTCCAAAGTCATGGATCCTCTCTCGGATGTTATGGCCTCGAGCCATTCGTCGAATCCGGGCCCACCATCGCTTCTCCATAGCTCATAGGTTCCTTGTTGTCTAGCAACATGACCTCTAAGATGTGATTGCGTACCACTCAAGTAGTACGCGTCCGTGTTAATTTCACGAGGTCCGGTAGTGACTTGATCCAAGCATCATGATCACTATCATCGCCTTCCACTTCAATTGGTGTAGGTGCCACATGAACAACTTCCCGTGCCTCGCTACACACCTGGTTGAAGTGATGGTTTAATAACCTCATTAAGTCTCCACCATCCTCCCACTCAATTCTTTCGAGAGAAACTTTTCCTCGAGAAAGGACTCGTTTCTAGAAACAATTAGTTTTGCTTCCAGATCTGAGATAGGAGGTGTACCCAATTGTTTTGGTGTCCTATGAAGATGCATTTTTATCCGCTTTGGGTTCGAGCTCATCAACCTGAAACTTTTTCACATAAGCATCGCAGCCCCAAACTTTTAAGAAACGACAACTTAGGTTTCTCCAAACCATAGTTCAAACGGTGTCGTCTCAACGGAATTATGTGGTGCCCTATTAAAGTGAGTGCGGTTGTCTCTAATGCCTAACCCATGAACAATAGTGGTAATTCGATAAGAGACATCATGGTACGCACCATATTCAATAGGGTGCAACTATGATGTTCGGACACACCATCACACTATGGTGTTCCAGGCGGTATTTATTGTGAAACAATTTCCACAATGTCTTAATTATGCGTGCCAAAGATCGTAACTCGGATACTCATCTCTATGATCATATCATAGACATTTTATCCTCTTGTCACGATGATCTTTAACTTCACTCTGAAATTACTTGAACCATTCAATAATTCAGATTTGTGTTTCATCAAGTAAATATACTCAACATCTACTCGAATCATCTCGTGAAGTAAGAACATAACGATATTCATCAAGATGCCTCAAAGACTCATTGGACTGCACACATCAAAATGTGTTACTTCCAACAAGTTGCTATCTTGTTCCATCTTACTGAAAACGAGGCTTTTCACTCATCTTGCCCATGTGGTATGATTTGCATATCTCAAGTGATTCAAAATCAAGTGAGTCCAAACGATCCATCTGCATGGAGTTTCTTCATGCGTATACACCAATAGAAATGGTTCGCATGTCTCAAACTTTTCAAAACGAGTGAGTCCAAAGATCCATCAACATGGAGCTTCTTCATGCGTTTTACACCAATATGACTTACATGGCAGTGCCACAAGTAAGTGGTACTATCATTACTATCTTATATCTTTTGGCATGAAATTGTGTATCACTACGATCGAGATTCAATAAACCATTCTTTTAGGTGCAAGACCATTAAAGGTTTTATTCAAATAAATAGAGTAACGATTATTCTCCTTAAATGAATAATCAGACATTGCGATAGACATAATCCAATCATGTCTATGCTCAACGCAAACACCAAATAACAATTATTTAGGTTTAACACAAATCTCGATGGTAGAGGGAGCAAAGATGCTTGATCACATCAACCTTTGGAAACACGCCCAACACATATCGTCACTCACCTTTAGCTAGTCTCCGCTTATTCCGTAGCTTTTATTTCGAAGTTACTAACACTTAGAAACCGAACCGTATCTAATACCCTGGTGCTGCTAGGAGTACTAGTAAAGTACACATTAACATAATGTATATCCAATATACTTCTATCGACCTTGCCAGCCTTCTCATCTACCAAGTATCTAGGGTAATCCTGCTTCAAAGGTCCGCTCCTCTCATTACGTAAGCACTTAGTCTCGGGTTTGGGTTCAACCTCGGGTTTCTTCACCGGAGCAAGAATCGATTTGCCGTTTCATGAAGTACCCCTTCTTGCCCTTGCCCTTCTTGAAACTAGTGGTTTCACTAACCATCAACAATTGATGCACCTTCTTGATTTGTACATTCGCGAATCATCATATTTATCCCTGATATGTTATAGTTCATCACGAAGCTTCTAGCAGCTTGGTGGCAATGACTTTGGAGAAACATCACTATCTCATCAGGAAGATCAACTCCCACTCGATTCAAGTGATTGTTACACTCAGACAATCTGAGCACAAGCTCAACAATTGAGCTTTTCTCCCTTAGTTTGCAGGCTAAGAAAATCGTCGGAGGTCTTATACCTCTTGATGTGGGAACGAGCTTGAAATCCCAATTTCAGCCCTCGAAACATCTATTATGTTCCGCGACGTTTCGAAATCGTCTTTGGTGCCTCAAATCTAAACCGTTTAACTGAACTATCACGTAGTTATCAAGACGTGTATGTCAGATGTTCGCAACATCCACGCATTTATGTTCGAGGTTCAGACACCGAAGCGGTGCATTAAGGACATAAGCCTTCTACTGTCCGCATAATTGCAAATGTCAACTTTCAACTATATTTTCTCTAGGAACATATCTAAAACAAGAGAACTAAAGCGCGAGCTATGACATAATTTGCAAAGGGTTTTTGACTATGTTCGTGATAATTAATTTCATCTTATGAACTCCCACTCAGATAGACATCCCTCTAGTCATCTAAGTGATTACATGATCCGAGTGAACTAGGCCGTGTCCGATCATCACGTGAGACGGACTAGTCATCATCGGTGAACATCTTCATGTTGATCGTATCTACCATACGACTCATGCTCGACCTTTCGGTCTCTTGTGTTCCGAGGCCATGTCTGTACATGCTAGGCTCATCAAGTCAACCTAAGTGTTTCGCTTGTGTAAATTTGGCTTACACCCGTTGTATGTGAACGTAAGAATCTATCACACCCGATCATCACGTTGTGCTTCGAAACGACGAATTTTCGCAACGGTGCACAGTTAGGGGGAACACTTTCTTGAAATTTTAATGAGGGATCATCTTATTTACTACCGTCGTTCTAAGCAAATAAGATGCATAAACATGATAAACATCACATGCAATCAAATAGTGACATGATATGGCCAATATCATTTTGCTCCTTTTGATCTCCATCTTCGGGCTCCATGATCATCATCGTCACCGCATGACACCATGATCTCCATCATCATGATCTCCATCATCGTGTCTTCATGAAGTTGTCTCGCCAACTATTACTTCTACTACTATGGCTAACGGTTAGCAATAAAGTAAAGTAATTACATGGCGTTGTTCAATGACACACAGGTCATACAATAAATAAAGACAACTCCTATGGCTCCTGCCGATTGTCATACTCATCGACATGCAAGTCGTGATTCCTATTACAAGAACATGATCAATCTCATACATCACATATCATTCATCACATTCCTTTTTGGCCATATCACATCACATAGCATACCCTGCAAAAACAAGTTAGACGTCCTCTAATTGTTGTTTGCATGTTTTACATGGCTGCTATGGGTTTCTTGCAAGAACGTTTCTTACCTACGCAAAAGCCACAACGTGATATGTCAATTGCTATTTACCCTTCATAAGGAACCTTTTCATCGAATCCGATCCGACTAAAGTGGGAGAGACTGGCACCCGCTAGCCACCTTATGCACCAAGTGCATGTTAGTCGGTGGAACCTGTCTCACGTAAGTGTACGTGTAAGGTTGGTCCGGGCCGCTTCATCCCACAATACCGTTGAAACAAGATTGGACTAGTAATGGTAAGCATATTGAACAAAATCAACGCCCGCAACTACTTTGTGTTCTACTCGTGCAAAGAATCTACGCAGTAGACCTAGCTCATGATGCCACTGTTGGGGAACGTAGCAGAAATTCAAAATTTTCCTACGTGTCACCAAGATCTCTCTATGGAGAGACTAGCAACGAGAGAGAGGGGAGTGCATCTACATAACCTTGTAGATCGCTAAGCGGAAGTGTTCAAGAGAACGGGGTTGAAGGAGTCGTACTCGTCGTGATCCGAATCACCGGAGATCCTAGTGCCGAACGGACGGCACCTCCGCGTTCAACACACGTACAGCCCGGTGACGTCTCCCATGCCTTGATCCAGCAAGGAGAGAGGGAGAGGTTGGGGAAGACTCCATCCAGCAGTAGCACGACGGTGTGGTGGTGATGGAGGAGCGTGGCAATCCTGCAGGCTTCGCCAAGCACCGCTGGAGAGGAGGAGGACTTGGGAGAGGGGAGGGCTGCGCCAGGCAAGGGTGCAGCTCCCATGCGCCTCCCCACTATATATAGGGGTGGAGGGGATTATTTCTTGCCCTCCAAGTCCATTGGGGCGTTGGCAAAGGTGGGAGGAAAGAAATCCCATCCTTTCCTTTCCCCACCGATTGTTATCCCCCTTTTTAGGGATCTTGATCTTATCCCTTCGGTATATGATCTTATTCCTTCTAAGGGGGGATCTTGGTGCGCCTTGACCAGGGGTGTGGGCCTTGCCCCCACTACCCACGTTCATGTGGGTCCCCCCATGCAGGTGGGCCCCACTCCGGAACCTTCTAGAACCTTCCCGGTACAATACCGAAAAATCCCGAACATTTTCCGGTGGCCAAAATAGGACTTCCCATATATAAATCTTTACCTCCAGACCATTCCGGAACTCCTCGTGACGTCCGGGATCTCATCTGGGACTCCGAACAACATTTGGTAACCACGTATATCTATTCCCTATAACCCTAGCGTCGCCAACCTTAAGTGTGTAGACCCTACGGGTTCGGGAACCATCTTGAACATGACCGAGACGTTCTCCGGTCAATAACCAACAGCCGGGATCTGGATACCCATGTTGGCTCCCACATGTTCCACGATGATCTCATCGGATGAACCCACGATGTCAAGGACTCAATCAATCCCGTATACAATTCCCTTTGTCTAGCGGTATTGTACTTGCCCGAGATTCGATCGCGGTATGCCGATACCTTGTTCAATCTCGTTACGGCAAGTCTCTTTACTCGTTCGAACACATCATCCCGTGATCAACCCCTTGGTCACATTGTGCACATTATGATGATGTCCTACCGAGTGGGCCCAGAGATACCTCTCCGTTACACGGAGTGACAAATCCCAGTCTCGATTCGTGCCAACCCAACAAATACTTTCGGAGATACCTGTAGTGCACCTTTATAGCCACCCAGTTCCGTTGTGACGTTTGGTACACCCAAAGCATTCCTACGGCATCCGGGAGTTGCACAATCTCATGGTCTAAGGAAATGATACTGAACATTAGAAAAGCTTTAGCATACGAACTACGATCTTTGTGCTAGGCTTAGGATTGGGTCTTGTCCATCACATCATTCTCCAAATGTAGTGATCCCGTTATCAACGACATCCAATGTCCATGGTCAGGAAACCGTAACCATCTGTTGATCAACGAGCTAGTCAACTAGAGGCTTACTAGGGACATGGTGTTGTTTATGTACCCACACATGTATCTGAGTTTCCTATCAATACAATTATAGCATGGGTAATAAACGATTATCATGAACAAGGAAATATAATAATAACTAATTTATTATTGCCTCTAGGGCATATTTCCAATAGAATGATCCAGGAATAAATCATTGGACAGCGGACAAAATTGTCCTTTGAGTAAATAAGGACATGTTTCTCGATTATGGAGGTGATAAAGATTTCGGCGTAAAGGGTTACGTCGATGCAAGATTTAACACCTATCCGAGTGACTCTGAGTAGCAAACCGGATACGTATAGTGGAGCAACCATTTGGAATAGCTTCAAGTGGAGTGTGGAAGCAACATTTACAATATGACCTAGAGATTTGCGATGTGCATACGGATCTGAATGTTGCAGACCCGTTGACTAAAACCTCTCTCACAAGCAAAACATGATCAAACCCCAGAACTCAGTGAGTCTTAATCACATGATGATGTGAACTAGTTTAGTGACACTAGTAAACTCTTTGGATGTTGGTCACATGGCGATGTGACCTCTGAGTGTTAATCACATGGCGATGTGAACTAGATTATTGACTCTAGTGCAAGTGGGAGACTGTTGGAAATATGCCCTAGAGGAAATTATAAATTAGTTATTATTATTATATTTCCTTGTTCATGATAATCGTTTATTATCCATGCTATAATTGTATTGATAGGAAAATCAGATACATGTGTGGGTACATAGACAACACCATGTCCCTAGTAAGCCTCTAATTGACTAGCTCGTTGATTAATAGATGGTTACGGTTTCCTGACCATGGACATTGGATGTCGTTGATAACGGGATCACATTATTAGGAGAATGATGTGATGGACAAGACCCAATCCTAAGCCTAGCACAAAGATCGTGTAGTTCGGATGCTAAAGCTTTTCTAATGTTAAGTATCATTACCTTAGACCATGAGATTGTGCAACTCCCGGAAACCGTAGGGAATGCTTTGGGTGTACCAAACGTCACAACGTAATCGGGTGGCTATAAAGGTGCACTACGGGTATCTCCGAAGTGTCTGCTGGGTTGGCACGAATCGAGATCGATTTGGCACTTCGTGTGACGGAGAGGTATCTCTGGGCCCACTCAAGAGGACATCATCATATGTGCACAATGTGACCAAGGGGTTGATCACGGGATGATGTGTTACGGAACGAGTAAAGAGACTTGCCGGTAATGAGATTGAACAAGGTATCGGCATACCGACGATCGAATCTCGGGCAAGTACAATACCGCTAGACAAAGGGAATTGCATATGGGATTGCTTGAATCCTTGACATCGCGGTTCATCTGATGAGATCATCATGGAACATGTGGGAGCCAACATGGGTATCCAGATCCCCCTGTTGGTTATTGACCGGAGAACGTCTCGGTCATGTCTGCATGGTTCCCGAACCCGTAGGGTCTACACACTTAAGGTTAGGTGACGCTAGAGTTGTTATGGGAAATAGTATGTGGTTACCGAAGGTTGTTCGGAGTCCCGGATGAGATCCCGGACATGACGAGGAGCTCCAGAATAGTCCGGAGGTGAAGATCGGTATATTGGACGAAAATAAGTTACAATTCAGGCAACAAGGAACGACATTCTTGGTTACGGCCTTTTTGGCTTTGTCTATCATATACTCCCTCCATTCCAAAATAGATGACCCAACTTTATACTAAAGTTAATACAAAATTAAGTCATCTATTTTGGAATGGAGGGGGTATATTTCCAATGTCACCCAAGCCTAAACTCACAACTGAAAATAAGCACAACAATTTGATCTAGGACGATAAAAACAAATTTAGCACACATGGCAACATTATGTAACTTAAAATGCAAGTCCCCTAGCATATGGCTCATATTTAAGGTCAGTGTTGGTCTTGAGTAGTTCGGAGTTCCTCGCTATCTAGCGTACCAGGCCCCGGAAATCCCAAAGTTTTCACGCCTTCAATCTATTGGCACTACTAGGGAAAAGCCTAGCAGCAGCGCGGGTTTTAGGCCTATCAGTAGCGCGGGCACGAGCGGTACTGATAAGGCGCTATAGCTAAAGCTTAGCAGCAGCGCGCCTGGACCCGCGTTGCTGCTAAAATGATCTAGTAGTAGCGCTTCTCCAGAGCAGCGCTGCTGGTAATTAGTAGTAGCGCTCTTCCTTGCCCGCGCTACTACTATTATTTAGTATTTTATTTCTTTTTAATTCCATGTTCTATTTCATACACCTTTACACACTTTTTCATACAACAGGAATTTAGAGACTGTTTTTACATCATAATGAGTAGGTGAAACAACGTGGACTAGTTTCAAGTGGATGGACATCCACTTGAAACTAATCCGCGGTTCTTTCACCCAATGATATAATAAATATCATATCATATCATTAACAACATATCATCATAATACATTATTGTCATATAACACCTCCTCAAGATCATCGTTTTCATCAATGAGACATCACATAGCAAATTGGTCACTAGTCGTAATCACAAGTACTCCTCATCATCAACTCTAACACATTGTATCACATAATAAACATATTGTACCTAATAGGACCTACTACATTCTCTTAGGACCTACTATATTCTCTAAGGTAAAATAGCAAAAAATAAGATAGCCCCTGACTCTCCATTATGGAGAATGGAGATTATCCTGTCTCCAATTCTTGCCTTTCGCTTAATGTTACTTCCAAGAACCCCCTTGCGAATGTCCAAACATTTTTTCCATTCTTTGATTAGCATGTGTTCACCGGTTTTAGAAATCCGATATGCACAGGTGAGATTCGTAGGATGACCTGGCTGTATGTTCAGAACTTCAAGGCGACCATTGTAATACATCAGATGAGGCACACAATCCATCGGGATTTTCTGTTGAAAAATATAGTAATAACTTCGTAGTTAGCAATGATGTACTAGTTTTGGAAGTATGCAAAAGATGCACGGATGTCGTAATAGTAAAAAATCTTACCATGGTATCTCCATAGAAGTTATCGTGGTTCAACACGTGCACTAGTGGCACGTATTCACCATAATTTGGAGGAGTTCGATAATAGGTATTGCAATTCTCAAATAAAGTACAATAAGCAATCAGATGACTTTTCTCCTTATAAGTTAATTCGGAGCCATCGATTGTAGTGGGTTTTGTCTACCATCTTCTGCACATTCTTTGAAGATTCAAAATAAGCTGTCAATGGAAATAAGCTGTCAACTATTTTGAAATAAACAATATAATTTAGTTAATAACTATGTTTGAGAAACTCACATTGCGGTAGAATCGTAAGCGTTTCAACACTGACCCAAATGTCCATTTTGTATTGCTCGATGTCGTGGATCACCAAGATCCATGGTGACAATCATACCCTCATAAAAACCATACATTTTGCAAAGTGCTTCCCAATTTTGGCAACCAAAATGGGTTACGCTCTGAGCATTGTACAGATTTACTTCAAAATCCATATCATGATGGGTCCTTAGGTGTATTTTCTTTGTTTCAAAATTTTCATGGTCTTCAAAACCCATCCTCTCCAAGACATAGCGTCTTGCATGGCATGGGATAAGCTAGTCGAATTGTAAAAGATGAAAATTAGACGTTGAAATAGTTGAAGTCATGCTTAATTACGAAAAAAACTCTTGTCGTTGTTGCGTACCGTTTCAACATCGAAGGTCTACTCGAGCTTAATGCTGAAGCGCCGATCTTCGTCCAGCTAAACGAACCTGTCGCACATACCTCGATCGTCGTGGCACCAGTTGCACTCCCCCGGGAGACTGTCGTCGTCCGAGTACGATATTTCCTACGTTCATAATTCAAAGACTAAACTTGTACAATTAAATATATGTACTAAAAAACATAGGCCTGAAAAATCCGGCATGACCTTTGCTAAAAAAGGACATATCGAGCACCTGAAATTTGCCGGAACGGAAATTAATCAACACTCCGGCAAAACATAGGCCACTCAGAGGTGTAAACTGAACATGAACGGCCACTTGGCAACCACTATCCTATTTGAGCAACAAAAGATATACATGGATATTTGGCTGGTCTCACCTCGATGTCGGAGGGGGTCGGTGACGGGGACGACGGCGGGGATGATGGAGGGCCTCCTTGATTTCTGCAAAAGCAAAAACTGTATAAGTTATCACTAATACATCCCGAATAATTGCTTAAACTAAAAAATAACAACAAGTATGACATGTTCAACTAGTTTATTAATTCAACTAGTTCTTACTAAATATAAACTTACTATAAATAGAATATGTGGATCAACTAGTTATATTAATTATCTTACTAAAAAACTAGTTCTTTCTAGAAATAAAGTAGTTCAACTAGTTATATTAATTATCTTACTAAAAATACATTAGTTCTATTAATTCAACTAGTTCAAATAGTTCAACTAGTTTATTAATTTATTTACTAAACTAGTTCAACTACAACTAAAATAGTTCAACTACAACTACTATTAATCATACTGCCCTAAATTTTCTTACTTCTATTTTATTCAAAACACCTACGATTTGCAAAAACAGAGACAAGGGAGGGAGGGAGGAGAGAGGAGGGAGCGGGCGGCCGGAGGAGGAGGGAGGGGCGGCAGGCGGTGGGTGGAGGGCACGGTGGGAGGAGGAGGAAGGAGGGCGCGGTGGGAGGAGGAGGCACGGAAGGAGGGAGTACCTCGGTGGCGTCGGACGATGGTGAGGTCGAGAGCGGCGCGGTGAGGTCGAGAGCGGAGGGGGTGGGGGAGGGGTCGGCGACGGTGAGGTCGAGAGCGGCGGCGGGCAGCAACGGTGAGGTTGAGGGCGGCCTCGGGCGGCGGCGGTGAGGGCAGGCTCGGGCTCGGGCGGCGGCGATAGAGGAGTAGGGGAACAGGGGGAGGAGGACTTAGTTAAATTTTGAGCGGGGTTAAGTCGAACTAGCAGTAGCGCACTTTAGGAACCGCGCTATAGCTAATGTAGCTATAGCGCATTTTACTGAAAAACGCTACTGCTAAGTCTAAGCACGCATAAAAAATACATTGGCCATCAATGATCTTTTTGTGTACAATCTGAATTGTCAATATGAGTCCACTCCGGTAGGAACTGGAGAGGACTCATATTGCGCCACAAATTCTACCCATAGAGTTCAGTGAAGACCAACTGGTTGTGATAGTTTCAGAAGTAACATATTTAAGTTGGTAAACACCCTGTTCGCGGAGCGAGGTGGGACTAAACTTGTGGGCTGATCGTAGCGATAGCGATTTTCTTAGAAGCGCGCTGCTGCTAACTTCTATAGCAGTAGCGCGGTTCACTATAAGGCACTACTGCTATAACTAGCTGGGTTGCAAGGTCATGGCAATTAGAGCAGTAGCACGATTTCGCGTGGGAGCGCTACTGCTACTTTCCTTTCAGCAGCGCGTTTTTATATCAAGCGTTGCTGCTAATTAGCAGCAGCGCCTTATTTTAGAGCGCGCTGCTGCTAAGATTATGTGTATAGGTTTTTTCCTAGTAGTGTGTCTTCATCCTCGCGTTGTTGCTCTCATAAATGTGAGAGATTGAGATCTTCTCATTATGAAGCATCTGTAAGGACACTCAAGGCTATAAAAGTAGTGATTGTATATACATCCGATGCCTATTACCAGCTAACTCAGAAGGTTTTTTCATATCAATCAATTTGAAAGAAACGCCTACCTGCTGTTGGATCCAAAACAAGTGGTATGAGGCTTTTCTTTGTCCTCCAACTATACACTATTGATCTCGTTGGTTAGATGCAGTTTCTTCCGGCTGCAGTCCACCAATGACGGCCTGACCCCTTGCACCATCCTCCTCTTTCCGTCTCCTCGGGCCATCCCTTTAACATCCCCTCCCCCGCGCACCAGAACAACGAACATCGGATTGATATGAAGTTGTTTTTACGGCGACTGAGGAATAGCGTTTGTGCACGGATATACCAATACAATATTATTTTTCTTTGAGGCACCAAGAAACTGTTCTTGTGCCCACAAACATGAAATAATTATTGCATATTCTTGTATGATAAATGCCATTACTAAATGTTGGTGAACCTGCATTTGTTTACAGATTCGTCAAGAGGGCAAATTGCTTCTGTGATTTCATTAAAAAAGGTTGACTCGATTTATAAGGAAAACTAGACAAAAAATCAC
The DNA here is from genome assembly GCA_021605145.1 of Aegilops bicornis. NCBI lineage: Eukaryota > Viridiplantae > Streptophyta > Magnoliopsida > Poales > Poaceae > Aegilops > Aegilops bicornis. The sequence continues at coordinate 109,916,366 of CM038674.1, forward strand.
ACAATTGCTTGATTGATTAAGGGACAATCAAGGGAATACCCCCACCATGAGCAAAAAAAGCAAACAACCTAGTCGCAACCAGCCAATTCAACCTCCACCACGTACCCACCCTCTACTCGAAGAAAAGTGAACGGGATCTTTGGAAATGCCTTCAAGAAACACGATGCCCGCAAGCACCATCAGCGTCGACATTGACCCCTCGATCAATAAAACTTCTGCTCAAAAACTGCCTACGACTCGCTGCCGAGACCTGGAAAAGGGTCTGACCACACCAACACCCACCACGGAAGCCCAAAAAGTGACAAACCATGGCCTAGTGGAGAGGTGAAACCCTGGAGCGTTGACTACCATGGAAAATGCGCCACCACACCATCGACACTAGTAACCAATCCCCATCAGAAGCAAAGCCTTCGCATAGATCCCTTCGCGCCTCCACCTCACGTAGCCCTGGGGAAGCCACCCCAGCTCCTTACTTGGCAGCCGCAGGCATGTGCACCAACGTCTCTGGAGCTCCAAGGATGTGTTGCGCCATGGAGTTTAAGAGCGTCTGCTCTGACAACAAGTGATCGCTAGAGAACATCGAACATGAGAAAAGGCATGACACGCACGTACGCAAGTCTTTCAGGCTCTGGAACGGAGTGTTAACACACACACACACACACACATACACACACTTGTTCTGGGTTGTATAAGCAAGATTTTGGAGATGCGCTCACCCGAGATTCTTGATGGCTCCCAAGCCCGAAACCATGCAGCATAATATGACCCGCTTCTCTCTCTCCCTCTCTGTGTGTATGTGATGTAAAACTATATGACATCGGTCATGGATCACAGAACCAAATCCCTCACCTCTGGCCCCCGCAGGGGCGACTCGGGCAGCGTAACCCCAGCCCGCCGCCGGCCCTCTCCCCCATCTCTCCTGTCCCTCGTAACCACCGGAGGCGGCCGCCGCTCGGCCGCCGGTGAAGGTGGCGGCGAGGATCTGGCTGCCCCGTTCTTCCTCGGGGGGCTTTGGATCCGTGGCGGCGGCCTCGGCTGGTGGATCGACGCCGGGTCTGCGATGACCGGTGCTCGTTGGTGCTGGCCGTTCTTCCTCGGTCGCGGGGGCGGCGAGGCGGCGGCAGGTGGCGGCTGTGGTGTGGGTGTCTCGGCGGCGCCCGATCCAGATCTGAAGGCCTCCGTCTACTTCAACCAGGGCTGCCTCTGATGGTCCTGCTTTGGGCGGCCTTTGTCGCCGGAGTTGTACCTGTTTGGCGGTCGGAGGTGGGAGGTGGCTCCGGAGAAATCCGAGGCCAGCAGTGCTGGCCACGATGACGGCGACGCCCGAGGGTGCCGTACCCTTCTTGTAGGCGCCGTCCAGGTTGCCTCCTTCCCCTCCTCCTTCCACCCAGCTCGTATGCCCGGCGAAAGCCCAAATCCTTGCCGGATCGAGAGACAGCGGTGCTCCTGGCGTCGTCACCCTCTTGGGGGTGTCGTTCATGGTGAGCTTGGGGTGGATGTGATGCTTTGGTTGCTTGGCGGCGGTTGGTGGCGTGGTCGGAGTTCGTCTGGTGGCGGTGCGTTGGCGCTCTGCCGCCTATATATGTGCTCAGCCTCGGAGTCCTTCTTCCACGGTGCTTGGTCTTCAGCAGCCCTGCCGGACTCGGCGGAGCGGTGCTTCATCTCACACATTGATGGCGGCGGTTATCGGCGGCATGGCGCTGTGGAGGCTCGGCGTCCGATGCGCGGGATGGACTCACGCAGGAGGAGGTAGCTGTCTGGCGCCATGGTGACGTCGATGGCTGAGTGGCCAGACAAGGTAGATGCCTCAATATGATCTGAAGACGGACCTGTGGAAGATGGCGGCGATGACACACGAGTGCGTCTAATCGGATTATGCCCAGACCTGGTATGTGGCTCGGCTGGGGCTTCCGGCTTTTGATGTTAGGCTTAGGTGAGTGGTCTGAGTGGCCTAGCTAGCACCCCTTCATCATATGGATAGGAGTAGCGGCATATGTTGCCAAGATGGTGGATTCAGGCATATTGTTGTAATACTTTGTAAGGTTCTCAAGAATAATCAATAAAATGACTGTATACATCTTCTAAATGCAGAGGTCGGGGGTCATCCTCCTTTTCTTAAAAAATGACATCGGTCATAGCCTTTTATTTGCGGGTAACATCAGCTCCAGCCGTGTACAATGACGGTAGATTTGCGCCGTGACCCGCAGTTAGAGCTCAACAAGTGAACACCTGCTTCATGCATTTATAAGAGAAAAAATCGTGCATCTTTGGTTTAAAATTTACAAAAGTAGAAGCAATTTTACTGCCCTCCGCAGCCAACAGGGAAGGCTTTGCAGCACTGAATTAAGGACCTTGATCGAACAAAAGGATTCTACGACAAGTCGAGGCATGTCCATCCCGTCAAGGAAGTTAGAGAGGTAGATACTTTCATTTACTCATGATTCACACATAGCAAAATAAGGCGAGTCATGAACTCAAACTGTAACTCATTACCGGTTCGCCATCGTCCAGATATTTTAAGGCACACGACTGTTACTCGGTTTCTGTGCAAGGAATTAATGTTTTCTACCTTAAAATGTGCCAAACATACTAAAGCTAATCCTAACGAGAAACCGATGGCGATACTGATTATAGGCATTTTAGCTGCTCAGTGCACTGTGCACCTATAACTAATTAAGATGATCAGTAACATTGCTATAAAAACAATGATCAATACCTTTATATATTTTCTTAAAATGTCTAAAAGATTAAAAAATAGTATTATTTGAGAAATAGAGTTTTCATAAAATTCCCATCATTATGGTTCCTTTCTCAAGACAACCCCACGACGCAAGGCCCAACACGATGTCTAGATTGCGTAAATCATGATTGACTGGGCCTTATCGTGGACGCGGTGATTAACGCCGCTGACCGACTGGCCTCGTTGCAGCCCCTGAGTCTCCGGTCACTTGGTGGTCTTCTTTTATTATTTCTTTTGTGATTTCTCCGGGTATCTTTGTGTTGACGTCCCAACATAATTTTCTATTCCTAAGCTGAAGTTCAACATGTTGTATGAACATGATGATTGTTATTTAAAAAGCGAGGCGAAAACCTATTTTGAGACGACGTCGAGCACTACCTTCCCACCCGCTAAAGTACTAAATATTTCTGTCATTGGTGGTCAGAATAGCGTTCCGCGTCCTCGTTGCTCCTTACCTCCTCCTTGATCGATCTATGGAGTCCTGGGTACCTGCAGGGCCATTGAACGTGCAAAAGGCAAGAGACAACTCCGTTGCAATCAAACACATACATGATGTTAAATAAGGAAAGTCACTCCATCAATCCTTTGTACAAATACATTGGATTGTAATGATATGCCTCAACTCATTGCCTTAGTGATTTACTCACGCATGTCGATCTGATCACAAGTTGAAATCATTGAAGAAGATATCAAGAGGAATGTTTCATTGATAATATGTCTTACAGTGGTTGCCAGATGTGATATATGATTACAAGTATGGCTAGTTTGGAGAGGGGTTGCAGCGGTGATGATGATAGCGGCTGAGATGGAAAATGGCGGCAACTGGGTTGGAAGATGGTATGTTTAGCGAATGGTGGTTTTTCGCCTCTTTCGTTGGGATTCTGGTGCTGACCCCTTTATAAATGTTGGAGGGTTCGATCTCTTGGAGCTCGACATCTGGTGCGACCATTGAGTATCCAGTTTCTTCTATTCTTCCTCCATTTTCCTTGTTCCTTATAAGTGATGACTATCCATATTTACGTTCTTTTCCCTTGGAAACAAAATAAACAAAGGATTTCATGATCTCTCACATTCACTAGTCGTTACTGGCATATCAAAGTGATTTTCTTGAAAATTCCAAGATTATCCAGTTTAAACAACGGTGTGATCAACATAAAAATATCACTCATCAAGGATGCCGAGGGTGAGCTCCCTTGCATCGGTGGCCTGCACGTCGTCTAGCTCCTTGGACCCCTCAGTCCCGGGGGAGTTAGCGTGCAACATCTTGCTGCTCGTGTTCGCCGCTTCGGGCGACCAATGGATTAAGATAGACTGCGCAATGATAGTCGTAGACGGGCATCGACGGGTCGTTGAAAGTAGCGTCCAGGCTGCCCACCTTGTCCACCACCACCTTCTGCGTGTTGTCATCCATCTTGTATGCCAAAAACCTGTGCACACACGCCATGCAGCTTCTAGAACACCTCCACACACTCCTCGCTCATTGGCACCATAGACATCCTGTTCGCCTGAACCAAAATTCCACCAAGATTAGTCACGAAGAACATATCAAGTAGCTCGTACCGACCAAGAAAAAATAAGCAGCATAGCAGATCATAATACTACTAGTTACTATCCAGGAGAGTGGCACCAACGGTGAATAGCGCACCCATGCTGGCTAGCTCAAGCAGGTTGCGAGGGTTAGCAGCGACAGTGCACTTGGGAGCAAAGAACACTTGTAGCATGATGAAATTGGCGGAGGGGATCGAGGGATAGGTGTACCGGGGATTGCTGGCAAAGCAAGTGACAGAGGTGGCTGGTGGTGGTGAGGAAATGCGGCAGGGAGCAAGCTCGGAGCGTGTTGTCCCATCTCTCCCACTGTGCCATCACCTCTGCCGCACAGAGGAAGATGAGGGGTCAACACCGAGAAGGGAATATGGAGGCCAACGGTGCGGTCTCCTGCGGGGCCGTGGCTAGTGTGGACTCCCTAAGATATGACAGCCACATGACGTATGGGCGAGGTCTAAGGACGAAGTGGGGAGCCTTTTTAAAGGCGTATACGATGGTGCAATTGCCTGTGGTAGGCTGCATGAATGACATATTGATTGGCGATGGAGTTGAGCTATGGACCGCACGAAGTCTTCTGGAATCGTGGCGATGAGAACGCGCGAGAAAACGCTCGAGAGGTGAAATTACACAAGGAATTCTGGTCTCAAAGCAGAGGGGAATGCGGATATGGCGAAATCGATAGACGCTACGGACTTGATTGTATTGAGCCTTGGTATGAAAACCTGCTAAACGGTAACTTCCAAATTCAGAGAAACCCTCGAATTAAAAGAGGGAGCCCAATCCATGTTTTAGCGTGACTGGTGGTCCTGAGCTCGAGATATTTCACCTTGTCGAATTAACCCAATGCAGCAACAAGACGCACCCGTCAGATCACCACCCAGAATTACACGCCTCCATAGTAAACCCGCTGGTGGAAGTAAAAGAAACATACAAAAAAGGACGCAACCAACATAGGTAAACGAAACATGCAAAACACATGTCCTGTCTTTTAACACAGTACAGACGCAAGCACTCATACATACGCGTATACACTCACCCCATGAATGCAGACACGCACACCCTATCCCTATGAGCACCTCCGAGAGAGAAAGCCTCGCCGTTGATGGAAACGTCTCCTCCCACTGAAAGCGCATCGCCAGAAATCACTACTATGGTTTTGAGGCTAGCAGCAGCGCGGGCAGCCGCGCTACTACTATGGCGCTACAGCTAACTGTTAGTAGTAGCGCGGTCCGCACCCGCGCTACTACTGTTGACTATATCAACAGCGCTTTTCTCGAATGCGCTAGTATTAGTTAGCTGTAGCGACTTCCTAGCCCCTCGCTACTGCTATATCTTACATCATTTTCCCCCACTTCCTACCCCGTTTCAGTCTCAATAAACTGCAATTTCCAGATAGTACTACTAGATATCAATTTCATAAAGCATTATAGGTACTAGATAGTACTCCCTCCGTTCCAAATTAATCGGCGTGGTTTTAGTTAAAAACACGGCGAGTAAATTTGAACGAGGGAGTACTAGATAACAATTTCATGTATAGTCAACATGCATCCTCAAGCAGGACAAGGTCATATCGACGACGATCATCATATGTAGTTCTAGATGATATCGAGGATGATCATCATATGTAGTTCTAGATGATATAGCCACACACACATATGTAGTTCTAGATGATATCGAAGATGATCATCATCCTCAAGCCTGGGCGGTGTGTGTTCCTGATAGTAATTAGGATGGCCCGTCCAACACGAAGATTCTTTCCATCCAGGAATCTCTTCCACCCAACCGAATTTAAGTGTGTGCGACCGTCCGTGTCCACGCGGTAAGTCAGGTTGTGGCGGAGCCCCTTGCGGTAAGGCATAGTCCAGCTGAGCCTTCTTCATCAGGCTCGATACCATAACTCACATATAGTCTCTTTGCCAATTTCTGAATAAGAAAAACATATCAATTAATAAATAGCCTCACACATACTCCTGCAAATAGATATATATGGATTATCTACACTATTAATAGTTCCTTAGATTCTACACTAATAAGCATGTGATCAAACTCTACACTAAAGCATATCATCGACTAGATTCCACACAACATATCATTGAACTCTACACTAAGCATATCATCGGATAATTTGCATTTGTAAGTATAACATACCATATCATGTCGATCGACCAAGGTACTTATCAGGCGGGTCACAAATGGCACCCCGACAAAGTCAGCACGTGGCGGAGTTGTGTCCCATAGGTTGCACACCTCCTCCTCGCTCAGCCACATTCTTTGAGCTACGATGGCTTCATGAAGTGGGTCCCCATCATCTTCATCGAGTGGGTCCTTATTATCTTCATCATCTTCATCATCTTCCACCAGGTTGATGTAAATGAGAGCCAGCTTCGGTCTTTCTGCTCTGAAGGAGAAGCTGATCAACTCACCACCAGTAAGACGCATGCGGGCGAGGAAACGGGCCCATCCATCTCCTCCAATCTGCGACATATTGCGTCCTTTCTCGACCTCCATAGTGTACGGCCCCCCAGGAGCTTCAAATGTCACAGTGTCTTCTGTCAGCTTGTTGAATTTCAGCCTCACATTGCATGGGACGATCTGTGTAAAAAAGCAAAATGACACAATAAAGTAATGACAACACTAAAAATAAAATAGTTGTTACATTTCATATAATTTCTTACCGCCTCATGACAAAAACTCGGCTGGAAGTAGATGCCGAACAGCTTGCCAGTTGCAAGGCTGCGGGCGCACCTTGACTTGCATAATCGACATGGTGGTGGTGGTGGTGGCGCCATTTTCCTAAAGCAATATGAGCAAGGATTAACGATCCACTTCACAGGAAAGAAAAATAATTGTTAAATCAAAATATTCTATAAATAAACTAAATCAACTAGCCTATTAAATCAACTTGCCTACTAAATCAACTAAATCAAGATGTTCTATAAATCAACTAAATCAACTAGCCTATTAAATCAACTAAATCAACTAGCCTATTAAATCAACTTGCCTACTAAATCAAAATATTCTATAAATCAACTAAATGAACTAGCCTACTAAATCAACTAAATCAAAATGTTCTAAATCAACTAAATCAACTAGCCTACTAAATCAACTAAATCATATGAACCAAATCAAAATGTTGCATATGAACTAGCCTACTAAATCAAAATGTAGCAGGGAGGAGGGGTTATGGATGGAGGAGGGAGGAGGGAGAAGGAGGGGCGACTAGAGGAGGGAGGAGAGAGTAGGATGGAGGAGGAAGGCCGAAGCGAGGAGGGGCCGACCGGCGGCGAGTCGAGGGAGGACGGAGAAGAAGGGCGGTACCGAGTCCAGCGAGGAGGAGGAGTTGATGGCGGCGTAGAGAGAAGAGGGGTAGGCGACGGCGGCTGGCGGGGGTGACGGCGGCGGGTGGGGAAGGACCGGCGCGCGGTGGGGGGGGGGGAGTTGAGGGGGAGATGGAGTGAGTGTGAGTGTGGATCGGATAGAGGAGATAGAGGAGAGCGTGGGGGTGGAAGATAACTAGTTTTAGCAGTAGCGCTCTAAAGGTAAAGACACTACTGCTAAACTACCTAGCTGTAGCGCGCTCTGAATTAACGCGCTGCTGCTAGAACTAGCTTCGCGGCGGGGACGTGGGAATTATAGCAGTAGCGCGGCTCAGAGGAGGCGCGCTACTGCAACGTTTATTTCAGAGAGCGCACTACTGCTACATTGCAGCAGCGCCTTAATTTAAAACTCGCTGCTGGTAAGATCCTGTGTATAAGATTTTCCCTAATAGTGAATCCTGAAATAAATTCAGGAAATATGCGAGCACCAGGACTTGAACACCCTGGTGGGCTGAGGATACCACTGTCTCTCTAACCATTCAAACACGGGTTGATTCGCGACCTGTTTTAAAACTATGCCTACAAATTTTAAACCTACACCCATAAATACTCCCACACACGCGTCACACCCACATTAAGCAAACTCGTCTAGAGTATGTAGTATCGGTTGGTTACATTAAAACACATTCTCGATTCTCTTGAGAGGTAACATGTTGGATTTTATTTTATTTTAGTTTTCATTTTCATTTCTTTTTCCTATCGTTTTTCTCCTTCCATTTTCCCTTCTCCTTTTTACTTTTTTGTCTTTTCTCGCTTTCCTTCTTGACACATATTAATGATTTTAAAAAACCATGAATAGTTTTTTATCCACAAACATTCTTTTGGTATAAGTGAACACTTTTAATTATATGATGAATATCTTCTGAAATACAAGATGAATATATCTTTAGTGTGTGATGAGCATTTTCTAAATAGATGCTAAATATTTTGTTAATACACAATGGCCATGTTCGAAATGCATAAATTTTGAAATACTAGATGAACATTTTCTTTAAATGCCCAAGAATGTTTTTAACACCAAATGAACATTTTTGAAATACACATCGAATATTTTTAAATTCATCATACATGTGAATTATTTTTTAAATACCCGATGAACAAATTTTAGGTACACGATGAATATTTTCTAAATTCATGACGAACATTTTAAAAATACATAAAGAACATCTTTAGTACATATAGAGACAACTGGAATATGGTATTTTGCGAGCTTCCCTAGCGAGGATGCATGCATGAGGGAAATTGGATGTGCGTGCCTATGGGAGTGCGCTGGTGATCGTGAAATCACCATGGTGGGAATGCACGGTGTTGTGGATCGCAGCATGCACACGAGCGAAACACAGTTTAAAAACCCGAACCAGTGATCGAACCGGCGAGGCGGCCAGTTCAGGTTTTTACCGGCCAAACTGCCGCAGTTTAAAAACCCGAACCAGTGACCGAACGGCAAGGCGGCCAGTTCAGGTTTTTACCAGCCAAACTGCCGGTTCACCAGCCGGTTCGATGTCTGGTTCCTAATACCATAAATAATACATTTTGTGTACTAGTGTCATAGTAAATAAATGTAAGATAGGATCATTTACTTAAATTTGACAAGAAAGATGGCTAGCCAAGATGTTTATTGGGTCAAATGTGCAACTTACGCGTCTATATCTAGCATCCTGGGTTTGAATTCCTTTTGACGTAGGTTATTTTTCAATTTTGGGTGTGATACTGGTTCAACCGCCGGTTTTATACGTCCGATTCATGCAAAAATTGGCCGGCTTACATGGTTTTTTTTGGTCCAATTGCAGGTTGGCCTTTTTAGCTTAAAAACCGATAAAGGCATCGGTTCCGGGTTTTTTTCGGTCTGGTTTTTAAAAGTATGGAGCGAAGGGCTGCAGCCGGCAGATCTAGGAATGACGTTCGGCTAGTCAAGTCCAGGAGGAATCCGGAGGCTCCACACAGCAGCTCTGCACCTGCAAGGTTGCACTGGTTCTGTGGATATTCTATTTCACAAACTAGTAGAGATGGTAGAGTGGGATCGGTTTAAAATTTTGATCGTCGAGTTAGGGTGATTTGGGGTTTTATAAACATTTTATTCGCCAAAAAATTGACACTCAGCTAATCTCAATTAGTGCATTAGACAGCAACTACCCACTTCTGAAAATGTCAGAGTGGCTGTCTACGGAAACCCCCCTTGCAAATTAACATAGAGTGGTCCAGAAATATTGACCTGCTTGGACCGCAGAACCAGCTCCACGGACCACAGAATAATGGACACGGCTCCCCTGACGTGCCGTTGGCACACTGACAGGTGGACCCGGCCCCACACATCAGTGGCCCCACGTCAGGGGTGCAGTACATCAGACGATCCGTTTCCCAGAATAACCTAGGCGCTTTCATGTAGCATGGCAAAGGCAAAAACACAGAAGTTGTTATATCTTCCTGAGACGCAAAGCAAGAGTGATTAAGTATGTACACACTGTGTTCTTGATGCCTCACAAGCCCACATGGTTATAGCAGACCTAAAAAGGAGGGGATGCTAGACTATGATCCACCCCGACGAGCTTTGTATAGCAGTACTCTATCCTAGGGGATGCATGCAACTAGTAGAGCATCATACAGCCCACCTGGTCTATTTGATTTATTTATCACCATCACAAGAGCTCTCTCCTACTCAGTCTATGTATATCTAAGCAGCAAACAATAAGTAGTGACAAGTGTAAATTGGGGAATTGCTTAGTTGCTAGTACTATTTTTTTTCATCGTTCTTTATGTGAGCCAACAAGCTTTATTTTGAGATCAGGAAACAAAGTATTGGTGATCCACCTGTACTCTCTGCACGGAGAGATCGGAAGCAATAAATCTACCTTGAAACCAAGTACTATAGTAGTTGGTAGAAATGTGGCCGTCCTTGACTATGAGGGTGTCATCATAGCCGAGGGCCCCCCATGTGACGTAAAATGAAGGGCCTGGTAGGAAGTGTGTTTTATCCCTAATAACAAGTAAGGGCATCTCCAGCCGTTTGGCCTCCCAGGGCCTTTTTTTTCACCAGCGAGAGGTAAGCCGGCGAAAGTTTTGGGCTGGAGGCTTATTTGTTCCCAGCCGGTCCCCCATCCCATGTCTTTTCCTTGCTTTCTATTGGTACATGCCGCATGCTGGTCTTGCTTCATTTGTGGCCCCGCCACATGCACATGGGAGAAAAAGAAAGAAGAGAGGAGAGAGAAAACCACTAGCTCCACAGTCAAGCCATGCAAAAGAGTACCGCCAGCGTCCCCAGCTGCTCCACAGGGGGCTAGGTTTGGGGTGGGTTCGCCGGTGCAATTTTTGGCCAAATCCGGCGAAAAACAAGCTCTTAGGGAACTGACTGAGGCATTTTTCTTTGGCCAGCGTCAAAAAAGTGGTCCCGGGGGCCTTGTTGGGGGGACAGCTGGAGATGCTCTAATAATGTAAGTGCAATGAACCAGATCTCAACTAGTTCACGAAAATTTACATTCATACTTTTGGGCACAATGCAAGCACCAAAATACAATGCACACAAACATGTGTCGCACAAAGCACAAACCCTCCCCCACGTTCTTTTTGCTCTATCGGATCCCATTCCTATTGACATGGAAACCATGTTTTACATTTTTTTCGGCCACCACCACCAATAATAATAACTATGGGCGATACCTCCTCCTCGTGCTAACCCAGGACGTTTATCTTTATCTTTGTAAATAATCGATCTCCATTACCATTTTTATTCTTCAATTTCATTACGAACTGTACAGCAGATTAGTCACGAAGTAACATGTACAAATCATGGTGTCCAAAACATTTCAGAGAGGATATTATAAACAATATAAAATTCACAGTGTAGACAAAAGTAAGCCTGAAAGTATAGTACAAAAAAATACAAATCGTAATTTACTTCTAATGAGTTTATGAATAACTATTATTCAACAATGTGTTGCGTCTGAGTGTTGCGTTTGAGTATAAAAAATCCATAATTGCTCATATTAAATTAATATACATCAACCTTTCTCAAGCAAACTGATACAAATTGCTAAGATGGTCACACGTGAAGCAAAGTGGAGATTTTTTTCTTTCTATTATACATCTCATCCTGTGCATGTGACGACCACACCGGTGCTGCCAAGTGAAGAAACAATGATTCAATGTCTAGGTAGGCATAGATGGATCACTTAACTATCATATGTATGCAAACTCATAGATAGATCCGAAAAGGCTCCAAGATGAACACACATAGTATATTTTTCTTGTTAATTAATCATAAGGGAGAAGGAAGGAATGACAGAGTGGTGTAGAGAAAACACTACTGCCCGACTTTGAGTTAATGAATCCCTTACATTCATCAATACAACACAACACCACACCACATATAAAAAGAAAGAAAGAAAAACGACATGATACAATGGTGCCGAGGAACAACCAAACACCCCAGAAAAAAACAAGCCACTATCGTTTGTTAGAGCGGCACCGCTTGTGGTCTCTTGGTTATCGTTCGTGATCAAACAACCGGAACTAAGAACAAAGCCAACTGGAGAAGGGGACAAGCCAGCATGGGAGGCCATGCCATCACCATCACCTAGACGTCAACAAAGATAACGCCATCCCGCTCCATCGCCGAAAGGAACCACCCACTCCTCGCCTTGGATTGGAAGGGCATCGTACCATGGGACGATGACTACGCTCACCACCCTAGAGCCTGGATTGAAACTGACGCTGAGGTCACATAGAGAGGACTTCGAGACTGGATTTTCTACTCCAGTCATACCGTTGAACTGAATGTGAAGGTGCATGGAGAGACTAAAAGGCTCCTCGGACCTTAAACCCTAATTAACCGTAAACCGTAAACCCTGAAACTTTTGATCTAGTTTGATGTCAATAATTTCAGAATTTTTTATTTTGTTTTCTATTTTTTTTAATTTACCGTTTATCCGGGTGCACCTACACCTGGGAGCAGCCACACCTTTCTTTGTTAATTGTTTCACCTCTACAGTGAGCATAAACATGATGTCAACGTTTTCTTATTCAGTTCCCGCAAAAAAAAGGTTTCTTATTCAGAATCCGTGCTACATGACAAGTAATTAAGGGTTGCACATTCTTCTGTAATTATGAAATATAACTCAGTACATGCAATCGGATCACTGCAGAAAGCTATGGAATTCAATTGCAAAAGTAGGCAACTATATATTGAATTGACATCACATGCTAGCAGGATAGACGTTCCAACGGAGAGGCGTGAAGCTACTGCAGCTGGAGCATGTACCCAGGGGAGCACATGTTTGCAACATTATGGTTAATGTTTGCATGCATTTATCCATGATGTACTTTAAAAAAAATCCGGTGATGTACATGGTTGCAAATGCAAAGAAGGTTAGAAAGCAAATGGTGATACTAGTATAAAACACTGAGGTGTAGAGGTAAGTAAAGCTATATGTATGTCGTCTGTAACAGAACACAAACTATAGAGAGCTAAATCAAAATTAACTGAGGCTAATCCATCAAAATGATGCCTGATTAGTAGTGATAACGAATTGTTCCAATTCTGACCTAATTAATTCTAAAACATTATTGTTCCATCTGAGATGGTTTTAATGTTGACTTCATTTTATGGGCATAGTTATTCTTTGTTATGCCTTTCATGGTCAAGAGGTTTGTTTGGAAAGCTCCAAATCAATGGGTTCACTGTCCATGAGATAAATGTACTGAGCTCTAGTAAAGAGCTGATTCTAGGGAAAGCCAGGATTTCACTTTTCAGTCATCCATCAGGCTGGAGTGGTTAACCTTCCATATGCCGTTGGAAAATATGCACAAGCATTAGTTCTTGCCGTTCGGCGGATATAAAGGCAGCTAGTTTCACGTGGTGCCTCACTCAGTGTATTCCCATAAATGATCGTCATTACAAGGGAGCACCAAAACAATCAATGACGATCAAATTTATCTGCACTCGTTTTTCTTTTCTTTTTTTATTGGCAGCTAAACTTTTAGATATGCAGAGGAGCTCGGCGGGATGCCCGGACGTGCATCGATTTAGTGGAGGAGCTCGGCGTGCAGCATGAGGTGTCGTCCGTTGTGCTAGCTGAGGCGATGCGCCTGCGCAGACATGGTCCTCCGTGAGCTGCGCGCCGAAGGTGGCCTCCGTGGCCATCGTCTGGGTGCTCGCTTGGGCTGGGTACCGAGGCATGCCCGTCCTGGTCGGAACACATCAGACTGCAGCATGGACTGAAACTGATCGAGTTCACGTTCGCCAGGCAGATGATATCACATGGGATGCCATGTTGCACACGAGTGCTGGTCTTGACCAGTTCAAAGTTCCTTGCGACAGAAAGTTTCCGGGCCCAGAAATCCTGAAGTTTTCACGACTTCAATATATTGTCTTCTTTCTCCCGGTGTTGCTCTCATAAATGTGAGAGATTGGGATCTTGCACTTATGAAGCACCTGACGACACTCAAGGCTATAAAAGTGGTGACCGTGTATACCTGGGGGCACCTATTTGCCAGTTAACTGAGTCGGTTTTCAGCTTCAATCGATTTAGACGGAATGCCTACCAGCTGTTGGATCCAAAAGAAGCGATCGGATGCTTTTCTTCGTCCACATTCTGGCAATTTGTATCCAGAACTCATGTAGTAAATTGCATTCAAAATAAAAGTTGTTACACTATTTATCTCTTCAGTCGGATGTGATTTCTTCTTACTGCAGTCCTCCAACGGTTGACTGTGTGCCTCCTCCCTCCCCCCTCCTGGCGGCGCAGACGGCGCTACCATGTTCGCCTCGTCGCACTGTCCTCATATCTCTGCCTCCTCAGGCCATCCCTTTAACACCCTTCCCCCTGCGAACAGAACAACCAACATCAAATTAACATGAATTTATTTTTACGGCGACCGAGGAATAACGTTCGGTGCATGGATATACCAATACATTGTTCCTGTGCTCACCAACATGAGATAATTGACGGACCTGCATTTTTTACGGATCAGAGTGCTCTTGCGATTTCATAAAAAAAGTTTACCCAGTTTATAAGAAAAACTTGGTCAAAAATCACACAATTGCTTGATTAATTAAGGGATAATCAATTACGGATGATATGAATGAAAAGTTATGTGCTCCCTTCTCTTAAGGAGATCAGCGACACTATGTTTCAGATTGGGCCCTTATAGGCTCCCTGGGCCGGATGGCTTTCCGCGCCGATTTTTCAGCGACACTGGTCCATCTTCAAGGAAGAGATTGTGGCTGTTGTTAGGTTATTCTTTGATACGGGAGTTATGCAGGAAGGTGTCAATATGACAACAATAGTTTTGATCCCCAAGGTGGATAATCCAACCAAGCTGACGGAGTTCAGACCCATAAGCCTCTGCAATGTCATATGCAAGGTGATTGCAAAGTGCTTGGTAAATAGATTTCGCTCAATCCTTGGGGATGTCATTTGGCCTGAACAAAGTGCATTTGTACCTGGCCGTTTAATAACGGATAATGCTCTAATTGCATTTGAATGTACACATTACATAAAGCAAGAAAACGACCCCAATAAAAGTTTCTGCGCCTATAAGCTGGACCTTTCTAAGGCTTATGATCGGGTAGATTGGATCTTCCTGGAGAGAGTGATGCAACAGTTGGGCTTTGCTCACCAATGTGTGCGATGGATAATGTCGTGTGTCACCTTGGTGAGATATACTGTTAATGTCAATGGAGCCCGCTCAGATTTATTTGCACCGTCGCGAGGGCTGCGGCAGGGAGACCCTCTTTCCCCATTTTTATTCCTATTTATAGCTGATGGTTTGGCTGCACTGTTGAAGCAGGGTGTTGGAAGCTTGAACATTACTCCCTTGAAGGTGTGCCCACGAGCCCCCGGGATCTCACACCTCCTATTCGCCGATGACACATTATTGTTCTTCCGTGCAACGGAAGGGGAAGCGAGCCGGATTAAGGGCGTGTTGGATGCATTTCGGGGTAGCACGGGGCAACTAATTAATCCAAACAAGTGCTCAATACTGTTTGGTGCGACTTGCAACCAAAAGGATAGAGACGATGTGACACGGGTGCTTGGTGTGCAAAATATCAACTTCGAAGAAGAGTATTTGGGGCTGCCCACACCCCATGGCAGAACGAGTAAGGGACGTTTTGTTGGTATCTTGGAGAGTCTGACTAAGCATTTGATGCTATGGGGGGACTCTCAGCTGGCTCAAAGCGGTAGAGAGGTGCTGATCAAATCGGTGGCGCAAGCCCTGCCAACCTACCTGATGAGTGTTTTCAAGTTGCCGGCCTCAATCTGTGATGAACTCACTCGCATGATCAGGAGCTACTCGTGGGGGTCAGAGAAGGGTAGGCGGAAGACATATTGGCGAGCGTGGGATGTTCTATTGCAGCCGAAGTCCCATGCATGGTGGCCTTGGCTTCAAAGATCTCCGTCTTTTCAACCAGGCATTGCTAGCAAGACAGGCTTGGCGGCTGCTCACCATCCCGGATAGCCTGTGCTCGAGGGTCTTGAAAGCACGCTATTACCCGAATGGCAACCTTGAAGTCACAGTTTTGTGGGCGGCGCCTCAGCGACATGGCAGGGCGTACTACATGGCCTGGAGCTGCTCAAAAAAGGCCTTGCTTGGCGGGTTGGCAATGGCCAATCTATTCGCATCTGGAGGGATAAATGGATCATGCGGAGAGGAGAAGGGACGCCAGTGAGTCCTCAAGGACGATGCCGTTTCCGACGTGTGGCGGAGCTTTTGGATGATCGTGGTAATTGGAGGATGGATGTTTTGAAGCAATACTTCCTACCAGTTGATGTGGATGAAATTATTAAAATTAGAGCATCGGCAAGGTTGGGAGAGGATGTGCTAGCTTGGGCGCCGGAAAGGAGCGGAGTTTTCTCAGTTTGAAGCGCGTATCGCCTTGCACTGGACGAACTTCTTCGACCATCTTCAGTCGTGGCGAGCAGGGCATCGGACGGGCGACGGGCCGTCTGGGCTTTATTATGGAGGTGCCCTACTCCTCCTAAGGTGCGTGTGTTCGCGTGGTGACTCATCACTGATTCCCTTCCAACATGTGTTAATAAGAAGCGTCGTAATTTGGAGGTATCTGACTTGTGCCCGGTGTGTGCGTCCACGCGTTCTGCAGGTGCCCACCAGCAGTAGGTCTCTGGCAGGCCATGGCGAGCGACAGGAGGCTCCTGGACGTCCGCAAGCTGGTGAATCCTGGACCGGAGTGGCTTCTGCACATCCTTGGGACAGTACAGAGACGGAACGGCTTCACCTGCTTATGACTCTGTGGCGTAGCTGGAATGTAAGGAATGACATAGTTCACCATAAACGGCCTCCCACCGTTGAGTCATCGAAGCGCTTCCTTCATAGCTATGTTAATTCTCTAGTGGCAATTCAAGCAGAGCCCCATGCAGACCACGTAAAGGGGAAGACAGTTGTTGGCGCTGACCTGATCAGTAGGTCGTCATCGCATGTAATATAGCCAAAGGACCTGCTACGACGCTGGTTGCCGCCGCCGGCGGGCTGGACGAGCCTCAACGTTAATGGGTCGTTTTGCGAGCACGACCATTCTGCAGGTGAAGGTAATATATTGCGTGGCTCAGATGGTAATCCCATATTTGCTGCATGCCGTCAGCTACGTACTTGCGCGTCTCCCCTGGAAGCAGAAATCGCTGCATGCAAGGAGGGAATTGAGCTTGCTCTTCAATGGACAACCCTGCCGATTATTATTCAGTCCGACTGCAGTGACGTCACTAATCTTATCCAATGCATGAGCAAGGACAGGTCGGTGCATTCCATGGTAGTTGAGGAGATTAAGAGCCTTCTACATGAAGGAAGGGAGTTTTTAGTCAAGCATGTTAGGAGAGAACAAAATAATGTAAGCCATTATTTGGCTAACTTTGGTAGATGCGGGAAGCGTACTGCGGTATGGCTTCGATCCAGGCCTGGAGATGTGCCAGACCTATGTAAGGCAGACATGGCCGATGCTTGATTAATATAAACTCCCTTTCTATCGCAAAAATAAATAAAATAAAGGGAAATCAAGCAAAAAACCCAGCCATGAGCAAAAGAAAAAAAAACAACAAAGCCGCAACTGCCCAACTCAACCTCCACCACCTACTCACCCGGTACTCAGAGAGAAGGAAACGAGATATTCGGAGATGGCTTCAAGAAACATGATGCCAGTTAGTGTTGCCGATGTCAGCATCGACCCCCTCGATCAATAAAATTTTCACTTAGAAACCGCCCACGACTCCTACCGAGACCTGGGAAGGGGTCTGACCCCACCAAGGGCCACCACGGAAGCCTAAGAAGAGACAAACCATGGCCTAGTGGAGAGGAGGAACCTTCATTAACGACTCCCAACGAAAATGCACCACCACGCCATCGTCATCAGTAACCGATCCCCATCGAAAGTAAAGCCTTCGCCCAGGAGCCCTTCACGCGTCCACCTCACCGAGCCCCAAGGAAGGGGCAGAACCATTGCCGGCAGCAGACCATGACCGCGGATCCAATAGCACGCCGCTGTCGAGCCTCCATAGCACCAAGGAGACAAGAAAGTAGACACATATCCACCAAGTACCGTGCCCTCTGCACCACCACTACCACTAGCACGACCACGACCACGCACCACGATGCCACTCCCGGCAATAATAAGCCGCCATGAACCGCGTACCACAACACCTTGGCGGCGGCACACCCACCCAAATGGCCACTGCATGGGCACCGCTGAAGTAAGACGATGATGCCCCCAGAACCAAGAGCCACCATCCCCACCACCACGTGTCTCCACCCACTATGCACATGGAACAGAGCATCTAGTGTTGCCGCCGCAGCTCCCTGAGGACCCCAGCCACCAGATTCTCGCACGACGCCATGGATCCACCACTATATCGCAAGGAGAAGATGGGTGACGCCACCGCGACCGGGAGCCACCGCCCCGGTGCACCAGCACGGACTCGAGCACCCCCGCTGCCGTAAGGTTGCCATGGGCCTGGATTTGGGTGCCAGCAAGCCGAACCACCACGTCGAGCAACCCTGGCACCCCAGAACCGCCACCGCCTGACCGCGAAGCTGCAGTCACCGCGCTTTAGCAAGCACCGTCTCACCACGAAGCCACGGTTGCGAACAAGCGCCAAGAATGGATACGCCTGTGCACCTGTGAAGCACCCTGCGTCCACCTTCCTCGGGGCCAGCGTGGCTCCCCGAAGTGGCGCAGTCCTGCATTTGAGTTTGTAATTTTTTTTTTGAAATTTTGCTACAGATATGTGTTATACATACGTGCCTGCAGGAAGATGTTGGAATATTGCTAGTAGGCCTTTGGCCCAAAGCCCAACTAAAATTCTGAAATTCTCTTGACCTATTCATGCACACATGTGAGTGGAGTGAGACCACGGAAGTTGAGAGAGCCTTACATCTCTTTATAAGGTGAGCTCTTCTACCACTTGTATGAGCACGAGAAGAGGAGACCTACACTTGTGCTCCTCATCCTCGCTCGCCTCGCCACGCCACGCCTCGTCATGATGCGCCGCGGGTTGCGGGATTGAGCCGAGCCGAGGGCAAAGCTATGCACGTTGTCTATATTTTTGCTGCTCAGGAAAAAATTAATGAGTCATTAATTAATAATTAATGAACGCGTTAATTACTGAACTATTTCCGATTCTCGACTCGGACATGGGGTTTACTCCCACGACCTACCCGACCGCACTATATAGTCAGGCAGACGTCTACCCTAGCTGCCGCCGCTTCGTATGATTTCGCACCACCGTTCCAGATCATTGCGCCGCCAAGCAAGTCTTCTCCATCCATCCTTTCGGCATGCACCAGGAGAAGGGACAGCAGGCCTCCGGAACCCCGTCTCTCGAGATCCTGTACGGGAGAGGGGCGATCAGGTTTTTGGGGAGCGCACTCGCGCGACTGCTGGCAGCGCCGACTTCGCCAACGGCGACTTCTTCCCTGACCTCGGCAACCTCATCCTCGACGACATGGGAGACAACGTCAACGCCGGCGGTGCTGCTTCCGCTGCACCGTATGTGATTCTATCCTTCCCTAACTTCCCGCTGCACCGGAGTTGCCGCCGACGCGACCTCGACATCTTCCGCCGCCAGAGACTGATGAACGGCCCCTCACCACCATCACACTCGGAATAGTGGTGGTCATCGAGGAGCAGCGTCGGTGCGTGGACAGACAGGTCTGGCTCAGGCGTGGGAAGAGTAGACGAAGCGATGGCGAGGGAGTCAGGATCAGGGCGGCACGGCGGAGGTGCATCACCACCACGTCGGTCGTGTAGATCGCCAGCCGCTGCTGCAACTGTGAGAGGAGGAGGAGGAGGCAGAGGACTCAAGCTCGAGGCCCACGCTGCAGCGGTGCAGCGCTGCCATGCGTCGTTCAGCGCAGGTCGCTTGTCGCCGGTGGCTTCCGGAGTCAGGTGAGGCGGCACGGCGGCCCGAGTCAGGTGCGGCAGGGAGGTAGCATGACGACATCGGGTTGGCATAGAGGCCTGCCTAGCGGCGACGACAGCAGGGACTGGGCTCCGGCTCAGTTTAGAAAATGAATCGAGGGAGAGAGACTAGGCTAGATGAGCTGCTGACTTGGCATGTCCAGTCAGCCTTGACTCCGGTCAAAACCAGTTGGCCAGCTCAAAACCAATACAAGGGTTGTGTTTTGAACCATTTGGTAAGTTTAGGGTGTCATTTAGATGGTTTCGGAGTACAGGGTTGTAAATAAAAGCGAGTGGTTAGTTGGAGGTTGAAATTTGCACTTTTCTCTCTTATGGAAAAAAAAATCTATGCTTCTCTTGGAAGCACAAAAAAATCATGTATTTTTTTTCCAAATTTTCTCTAAAACCTAGGGAAGCCAAAGCCAAAACAAAAATGTCTAAAATTAAAAAATTCGTACATGAAAGAAAACAAAATTCTAAGAGTGCGCCCAACATGCGGCACATGGCGACGGCTGGACGCACCATTTGGCATGCTCTTACCCCATCAAAGCGATCCTTGCTAGGCTCCCGCAACCGCAAGGGGTACCCTTGACTAGTTGCTCTCCACTTACATTAGCCAGAAAAATTAGCTCCAACGAGTCCCTAGCCTTTGCAGACTCAGCCGCTCAACAACAAATGCGGTTCTTGCATTGGGCCCTAGAGTGACCCAAGAAAAGAACGAGGCCACACTACACATTCGAATGGGCCCGGGGAGAAGAAGGTCGTCGCCCAAGAATGCCTTTATCAGACGATTTGAATCCCGTTTATCCCGTCTTTGACTGATCAATTACTCTATGATCTATGCTAACAAAAAACTCTATGATTGGAAACTACTCCCTACGTACTGATTAACTGGATATTCAAGTCGCTCAAAGACTAAATTACGGACTGTTCGTGCAGGCGGATCAAAAATCTTGGAGATTGAACAACTTGAGCATATGATTTATATAGATTTCCATTTCCAAAAAACTCTGGTCCATTCTGTAAGGGTCGCGATCGATCTAGGCGTGGAAGCTAGGGTTCATGTCGGAATGGGGAAAATTTGGTAGCGTGTTTATCCTCCCAACCTCCCTTACTGCTACAGCTATTACAATCGGCCGAAGCTGCCGTCCGTCCAAAGCCAATCCATTCGAACGTTACAAGGGTATTTAAACTACAGCCATTCCGGGCCAGCGTGCCATCTGGGCTTCGTCTTCACCCGAGTGGGCCGCGCCGCAGGCCCACGAGAAGTTTTGAATTCTACCGCCTCTTCTCTTCTTGTCGGATGGTGAATAGGGTCGTCGCCTATTGTCATTGTTGCCTGATCATCTGAAGCGCTGCCCGGTGTGCTGACATTCCTCCCTCCTTGAGAGCCAGCTTGATCCCAAGCCGGAGCACGGGAAACTGCTGCTTCAAATGCTCCAAATCCTCCCAAGTAGCATCTGCATGAGAAGATTCAGACCAGTGAACAAGACCTTGGGCAATAGTTCTTTTACCTTGAGATCGCACCCGCTTCTGCAGTATACTGAGAGGAACTTGTATAGCTGCCCGGACTGTAGGCAATGTCTGACTGGGAATCGTCTCTCGAGGCAAAAACTTCTTGAGCTGAGAAACATGAAAGACAGGGTGTAGCCTGCTATTATCAGGAAGATCCAATCGATAGGCTCGATCTCCAATGCGCTCCAGGACTGGAAAGGGCCCATAATACTTGAAGGCCAGTTTCTGATTTGCTCTGGAATATAACGACAACTGAGCATAAGGTTGCAGCTTGAGAAAGACACGATCCCCCACTGCAAAAACCCATTCAGTTCTCTTCTTGTGAGCCTGATTTTTCATACGTTGTTGTGCCCTTAACAAGTGTTGTCGAGCTGTTTCTGTGACTGCTTGGCGAGATTATAACCAGTCTAGCATTTCCAATGGAGCAATTGTATCAGTTGCAGAGGTGCCAAAATATCTGGGAGTATATCCATACAAGATTTCAAAAGGAGATTTTCCCAAAGCAGAATGCCAGTTAGAATTGTACCATAATTCACACAAGGGCAACCATTTGCTCCATTTGTGTGGTTGAGCACTGATAAAACATCTCAAATAACACTCCACTTGCTGATTTACTCTCTCAGTCTGCCCATCTGTTTCAGGATGATTTGCTGTGCTCATATTCAATTGAGTTCCTAATAGTAAAAAGTGACTAGTAAAAAGTGGATCTCTATCAGATATGATCACAGCGTCATATAGAGTCATACTTTGTTCTAGACATCGTGTTGTAATATTGAGTTGTAAGTAAATAGAAGTGTGATGATCATCATTATTAGAGCATTGTCCCGAAAAAAATAAAAAAAATAAAGGCCAAAAAATGGCTAAAAAAGAAAGAGAAAGGCAAAAAAAGGAAGGCCCCCAAAAAAAAAGAGGGACAATGCTACTATCATTTTTCCACACTTGTGCTTGAAAGTAGCACCATGTTCTTCATATAGAGAGTCTCTTAAGTTATCAATTTCATATACTAGTGGGAATTTTCATTATAGAACTTGGCTTGTATATTCCAACGATGGGCTTCCTCAAATGCCCTAGGTCTTCATGAGCAAGTAAGTTGGATGCACACCCAATTAGTTTCAGTTTGAGCTTTCATACACTTATAGCTCTAGTGCATCCGTTGCATGGCAATCCCTACTCCTCACATTAACATTAGTTGATGGGCATCTCCATAGCCCGTTGATTAGCCGTGTTGATGTGAGACTTTCTCCTTTTTGTCTTCTCCACACAACCTCCACCATCATATTCTATTCCACCTATAGTGCTATGTCCATGGCTCACCCTCATGTATTGCGTGGAAGTTGAAAAGGTTTGAGAACGTCAAAAGTATGAAAAAAATTCTTGGATTGTCGTCGGGGTTGTGCATGATTTGAATATTTTGTGTGGTGAAGATGGAGCTTAGCCAGACCATATGATTTTGTAGGGATACCTTTCTTTAGCCATGTTATTGTGAAAAGACATGATTGCTTTATTAGTATGCTTGAAGTATTGTTGTCTTAATGTCAAAAGATAGACTATTGCTTTGAATCACTCGTGTCTTAATATTCATGCCATGATTAGATTATGTGTTCAAGATTATGCTAGGTAGCATTCCACATCAAAAATTATCTTTTTTATCTTTTACCTACTCAAGGACGAGCAGGAATTAAGCTTGGGGATGCTGATATGTCTCCGTCATATCTATAATTTTTTATTGTTCCATGCCAATATTCTACAACTTTTACATACTTTTGGCAACTCTTTATACTATTTTTGAGACTAACATATTGATCCAGTGCCCAGTGCCAATTCCTGTTTGTTGCATGTTTTTCGTTTCGCAGAAAATTCATATCAAACGGGGTCCAAACGGGATAAAAACTGAAGGAGATTTTCTGAATATATGTGAATTTTGGAAAGTGGAATCAACGCGAGACGATGCTCAAGGGGCCCACGATGGTGAGGGCACGCCCCAGGGGGTCAGGCGCGCCCTGGGCCCTCGTGGCCACTCCGTAAGGCGATTGGTGCCCTTCTTTCGCCGCAAGAAAGCCAATATCCGGATAGAAGTGGTGTCCAAATTTCAACCCAATCGGAGTTACGGATCTCCGGAATATAAGAAAGCAGCGAAAGGGCAGAATCAGGAGTGCAGAAGCAGAGAGAGACAGATCCAATGTCGGAGGGGCTCTCGCCCTCCCATGCCATGGAGACCAAGGACCAGAGGAGAACCCTTCTCCCATCTAGGGAGAAGGTCAAGGAAGAAGAAGAAGAAGAAGGGGCTCTCTCCCCTCTCTTCCGATGGCGCCGAACACCGCGGGCCCA
Organism: Aegilops bicornis; assembly: GCA_021605145.1. Lineage (NCBI taxonomy): Eukaryota > Viridiplantae > Streptophyta > Magnoliopsida > Poales > Poaceae > Aegilops > Aegilops bicornis. Next base: position 109,940,271 of record CM038674.1, read on the forward strand.
TCATCATCACCATAATCTACACCAACACCTCCGTCATCTTCACCAACATCTCCATCACCTTCCCCCATCTATCTACAGCGGTCCACTCTCCCGCAACCCGCTGTACCCTCTACTAGAACATGGTGCTTTATGCTTCATATTATTATCCAATGATGTGTTGCCATCCTATGATGTCTGAGTAGATTTTCGTTGTCCTATCGTTAATTGGTGAATTTCTATGATTGATTTAATTTGCTTGTGGTTATGTTGCTGTCCTTTGGTTCCCATCATATGAGCGTCTTGGCGTGGATCACACCATAGGGTTAGTTGTATGTTGATAGGACTATGTATATTGGAGGGCAAGAGTGACTAGCTTCAACCTAGCATAGAAATTGATTCATACGGGATTGAAGGGGGACCAATATATCATAATGCTATGGTTGGGTTTTATCTTAATGAACGTTCCAATCATAAGTGCATAGAATTCCAAGTCAGGGATGACATGCTAGCAGTGGCCTCTCCCACATAAAACTTACTATCGGTCCAGTAAAGTTGTCATTTGCTTAGGGACAATTTCGCAACTCCTATCACCACTTTTCCACACTCGCTATACTAACTTTATTGTTTCTTTATCTAAACAGCTCCTTGTTTTTATTTACGTGCTCGTTATATTCTTGCAAACCTATCGAATAACACCTACAAAGTACTTTTAGTTTCATACTTGTTTTAGGTAAAGCGAACGTTAAGCGTGCGTAGAGTTGTATCGTTTGTCGATAGAACTTGAGAGAATATTTGTTCTACCTTTAGCTCCTGTTTGGGTTCGAGACTCTTACTTACTGAAAGAGGCTAAAATTGATCCCCTATACTTGTGGGTTATCAGTGACGCCATCACGACCTGGGGCTCCCGCCCCAGCACACGAGCATGGTCTCGAGTGCCCCCGCTACTGCAAGGTCGTCATGGGCCTGGGTTTGTGTGCCAGTAAGCTGAACCACAGCATCAACCAAACCCGGTGCTCCGGAGCCTCCACCTCTTGCCCCCTCCAGCCAAGTCCTGCTCCAAAACGATGCCCCCAGGAGGGAGAACGACACCGAAGGCGCTGTCATAGTCCGTTTCGGTAGACCCAAATCTAGGGTTTCCCTAGAACATCCCGATCGAGTTGACGTGACCTGCAGCAGCGATGCCTCGAGAAGGAAGAGACATCAGAGACGCCGCCATCATCCGTAGTCAGGCGCGATCTTCACTGGAAGCCATGTCTCGTCCCGATCTCGCGGCTGGCTGGAACCACGCTGAGCCTCGCCATGAAGATGCATGTCGCCGCCGGTACTCCGGCGAGATCCTCCTTTACCTCAACGGACCCCTCATTGCACCGCCAGCCATCCACGTGAGGAACCGACGATGGATCTGGACGAGATCCAGATCCACGACCCGCCATGCCCACCGATGCGGAAGAACTGCCATTCCCGGCGTCCATGGGGCTAGCACCGCCGCCGCATGACCAGGGGCGCCGTCGAGCCACCAGCGTGACCATCGGCAGAATACCGGGCGCAACCGCTACCTCCACCTTGGCACCCATGCATAGGCGCCGTGCGAATCTAGCAGCAAGACCAACCCGGCCCGCTTAGGATTGGATCCGGCGGATCCATCCCATCTTCGCAATGCCGAGCAGGAGCCACTGCTGATCCGCGACCTACCACCGGAGCCATATCTGGACAGAAGGAGCTCCCCGCCCCGTCCTTGGCAGCCACGCGGCTTTGCCGCGGCAGCCTCGGGAGGCGACGAGAGGAACGAGAGGATCTGAGGTCCGGGCTTGGAGATGGGCGATGAAGGATCTGGGGATGGATATTAGTGCAGCCACACGAGGCGACGAGGAGTCTCGCTCAGGGCAGCTGTTTGCTCAAGGAGATGGGGATACGGTTCTCAAGGGTTGTCGGGTGTTAGAGGGATGGCCTGAGGAAGTGGAGATAGGAGGACAGTGCGACGAGGTGTGCACAGTGGCGCTGTCTGCCGCCCGGGAGGGAGGGAGGAGGCACACAGTCAGGCCGGCGTTGGAGGTCGCGAGGAACTCTGAACTACTCAAGACCAGTGCTGGCTATAAATATGAGCCATATACTAGGGGACTTGCATTTTGTAGTCAGACAATGCTACATATGTTCTTTTGTTTCTAGTCCTAGACTCCTAGGTCAAAACGGTCTGCTTATTTTCGGGCATGAGTTTAGGCTTGGGTGACATTAGGAATATATATGACAGCTAAACTGGAAAACCAAGAATGGCCTTCCTCGCTTCATGCATTGTGGCCGGGGAGGAGAAATTAAGTACATCGGTATGCACAGTTGCGGCAACGCTCGACGCCCCGCTCGGGTTCAACAAGGCCTCCGTTGCGATTTCATATGCCTAGCGCATGTGAACTCGATCGGCTCCAGCCCATGCTAGAGTCATATGTGTTCCGACCAGGACGGGTGTTGGCGCCACCTCTGGCAGCGCCGCTTCTTCTCTACCTTGCAACTCTCTCAGCTCAAGGATTCTCTCAAGAAAACATGCATGTGCTAGAGGTAGAAGAAGAGGACGCATGAAATTTTATGGCACCGCATAACTTGTGCCTATTTCGTTTCTCTTACTCTCTTGACAATGAACTTGGTTACATGGAGTTAAGTAGCTGGACTAACCCAGCCAAAACGCACCCACTAACCACTACCTTGCATGCACGCCCACATAGTTCTGCATGCAGCACACACGGTCAAGCCACTAACAGCTTCACCCACTAATCACTTCACGAACAGCACACATGCGTACAGGCTTGAGTCACCTCCAAGTTTGCAACAACCATGAGCTTGCCCACGCCACACTTGACGCACGCCACAACTGTTTGCGTCCACTTTTAGCTCCACGTTGATCTGCCACTGGACTCGGTCACTGTGACTCTACGGAGCTGTACCCATTTTGCTAACCAACACATCCATGCAGACTAACAACGGGCATGGCGCCCAGCCAGCCAAGCGAGCACCCAGACCATGGCCACGGAGGCCATCATCGGCGCGCTGCACACGAAGGACCACCTCCCCGGTGTCTACCACGTGTCGACATCCGCGCCGCCGCATAGCGTCAGCTAGCACGACAGACGACACCTCCAGCACGAGTAGCAGCACACCCGGGCCGAGCTCCTCTGCATAGCTAAAAAGTTTAGCTGCAAAGTGCCAGCCCGTCCTTCTTTCTCAAAGATTTGTTCCAAACAGTTGACAAAATGCCGGTGCAAAGAGTCCTGGACCGAAATTATAAGCCAGTTCTCTCCCGAAAATTCAAAGGTCCAATATAGACACTAACTAAACACACGTGAGGTATTTGTATTGTGTCCACTCGTGATATCTATCTGGGCAACTCGCTATGCGTCGGTCGGTGGACCTTTTTCAAAGATCCGTCGCCTCACAAAGCCGTTTGATTCAATGCAGGATGGTTGTTAGATTAAGCTTCCAGCTTTGCAACAAGGATACTGTTTCGCTCGGACGTTTGCAAGTTTGCAACAAAGTTCATGTTTTAGAACTTGGGAAATTTTACAGTGCATTATAATACACCAGAGCACATGTATTATATGGGCGATCTTTGACGCCATGGCGCCTGGTTTGGGCCAGCATGTCCAGGCTCGCGGCGCTCCTGGGGCTCCCGGAGGAAGGCAGCGCGTAGGTCTTAGTGTTCATGACCAGAGAAGGTTTAGCCGGCGGCGGTGCAACATGGGAAGTATGGCATAAATAAAGAGGGCAGGAGAAGAATTGGAAGACTACCCTAGAGATTTATTGGTGGAGAGAGATGAAAGGAATTGGTGGAGGGAGATGAAAGGAATCACCAGACCAAGAGGCAAGGGCAGGAATTGTGCGACGGTGAAAAAATCAGATGCTTCGTTTCGTTTCATTGTAAAAAAAAAAAGAATTGCCTTGTGCAGAAGAAAGGCGTGTTGGATGGCCAGTAAACCGTGCGAACGTAGCACAAAGCTAGCGACCTGCAGCGACAACATTTAGTGGTGACGTGGCTTCACCATAGGCGAGGAAAATCAGAAGAATTGATGACATGGCTAGATGATGATGTGGACGGGCTGCATGTTGAGAGAATAGGAAGAAGTGGGGAGCAACTTCTTAAGAATGATATAAATGGGCGATCTAACGGATGAGAGTAACTGGGCCTTTTTTGAGCCCAAGTTTATTTTCGACCTAATTTTTTTAAACTTTAATCGGCCCAATTAGGTCCAGGGGTATTCTCGTCCTAAATTTTTCGATTAAATTAATTGCATTAATAAAGCAGTTCCTTATAGAGGCCCAATCATCGTGCGTACTCTTTTGAATTTCGGTTCGAGCGGTTCGTCCTGTCTCCTCCTCTCGAGCCCTAACCTCGGGCCCCCTCGATCGCCGCCGATCACCTCCGGCGCCCTCGATCGCCGCCGATCGCCTCCGGCGCCCTCGATCACCGCCAATCGCACTCGCCGTGTCTACCCCTCCTGCTCCAACTCCCTCACTCCCTCCGCCATAAGTCACCCCAGTCGGGTCGCGGCGCCAGATCTTCCGACGAGCCGCTAATCCACTCCTTCCCCGAGCGGATGCCACCTTCCCCGACCCGAGAGGCCACATCATCCTCATCAACGTGCATCAACTTTTTCACGACGGATCTTCGCTGTAAGTGCCTAGCCCTCTCAAATCTTTTCTGGTCCCTTGTGCATATAGTACCAATAGGGGTCGGATTTGATTCGGGTTTAGGATATGTCATGTGAGGTTTAGGGTTTATCGTTTCAAAAAGTTGTGACGAGATTTCGATCGGATTTTGTTAGGTTTTAGGATATGTCATGTGAGGTTTAGGGTTTACGTTTTTCAGAAAGTTCTGACGAGATTACGATTGAAAGGAATTGTAAGTCGGATGTAGCTAGGACATATTGAAGGACTTAGTTAGTGTTTTGTGGCATGAGAAAGTTGTCAGCGGATTTGGATTCAAAGAAAGTTATTTTGGATTTAGTTAGGAGATACATTTGAATTGAGTTTTGAGATATTTTGGATTTAGTTAGGAGATAATTAATTTTGTATGGAGTTTGGACTTATTTTGGATTTAGTTAGGAGAGATAATTTGGATTTAGTTAGGAGATACTTTTGGATTTACTTAGGAGATAATTTGGATTTAGTTAGGAGATAATTTTGAATGGAGTTTGGAGATAATTGATCTATCAGGGTGGATCTATCAGGGCATTTGAAGGACTCGTGGACTTTGGATTTAGTTAGGAGATCATCAGTTACAGCTACTACAATCAATTAAAAATTTCTGGATTTAGTCAGGGCATATTTACTTACAGATTTTGAAGGACTGAGTTAGGTACATGAATCTGATATGAAAAATTGAATCAATTATTTAAGCAGAGTAGTGCATAATTTCGGTAACGTATGCTATCCATCCGTAACATTGACTATCTGCTTTCGCTGGCAGCATAACGACATGGATGATAAAGGCAACGATGGCAAAAACTTGGGTGATACAGGCAAGGATGACAAGGACATGGGTCATAGAGGCAATGAAGGCAAAGGCATGGATGATAAGGATAATGAGGATGCAGGCAAGGATGGCATAGACATGGATGACGGTTACCGACCGCAGACCCAGGATCACGGCAAACTGGGGGACCACCCCACTGTGCTGCTAGTGTGGATCACGTGTGGTTTGTCTTGTTTCTCCAGATGAAAGGATAAGAGAGAAGCCTGCGCAGGTTGTTGGTACGTGGCGAGGCACGGGTCAGATGGAGAAGGCAGCGGATCGTTTCTTTTGGATCCGTCGGATGATTCATATTGTTTCCCATGTTTTTTTCCATGTTTTTGTGAGCTTTTTGCGTTCACTTGCCGGCACGTTTTGTGGGCCGGCCAAACGTGGGCGCTGTAGGCGCCAGGAGCGCGAACGGGCACCTGCAGTGCCGTATAGGAGCTCCTGCCATTTGATGTCTGGGTTGCCCACCGAATGTGACCATGCTGGATCCTTGGCCACCTTCGATTCATCTAGATTGGGTTACGCCGCCATGTTCTCTTGGACGTGAATCTCACAAAGAGAAACCTAGACTCTACATACTCTATCCATTCACTTTTGTAAGATGTTTTAGATATTTAAGACAACATCTAATTCAGTTTAATTTTATCTATCTAAGACGTCTTACAAAAGTGAACAGAGGGAATATTGTTTTATGGTAAAGATAAGGGTCGATCGTCACATCTCTGACGTCCCAGCCTAAACGCGATTGATGCCGTTGAATCTTTATACACATATCTTGGCACACGAGCTTGCCATGTCAGTTTAGGACTCGTTCGGCCCGAGCGAATGAAGAGAGAGATGGCTTGGGCATCCACAGTGCTTAGATGCTAGCTTGCCTCTAAGCTGGACCCCACCACGCTGCCTTCAAACAATCTCAAAATCACAGTGTATAATATTTCGCTTTAGCCTCTTTTGTGGGCCCATGTTTGATTAAACAAAGGCATGATAATCTGAATGGAGAACTTTGGCGCATCACATGCATCGTTGGGAGCACAAACATGTTGAAGGGTGGGGCTGCATGATTATTTAAATCACAAGAGGCAGCCTCCAAGCTAAGAGCTGTTGGGGAACGTTGCAGAAAAAAAAAATTCCTACGGTTTCACCAAGATCTATATATGAGTTCATCTAGCAACGAGTGATAGGAGTGCATCTACATACCTTTGTAGATCGCGAGCGGAAGCGTTCAAGAGAACGGGGTTGAGGGAGTCGTACTCGTCGGGATCCAAATCACTGATGACCGAGTGCCGAACAGACGGCACCTCCGCGTTCAACACACGTACGGTTGGGGAATACGTCTTCTCCTTCTTTATCCAGAAAGGGGGAAGGAGAGGTTGATGGAGATCCAGCAGCACGACGGCGTGGTGGTGGATGCAGCAGGGATCTCGGCAGGGCTTCGCCAAGCTCTACGGAGGAGGAGGAGGTGTTGGGGTGGGAGAGGGAGGCGCCATGGGCATGGGTGCGGTTGCCCCCCCCCCCCTTGAGGGAGTCCTGGACTAGGGGGTGTCCGGATAGCCGAACTATCATCGCGGCCGGACTCCAAGATTATTAAGATACAAGATTGAAGACTTCGTCCCTTGTCCGGATGGGACTTTCCTTGGCGTGGAAGGCAAGCTTGACGATACGGATATGTAGATCTCCTACCATTGTAACCGACTCTGTGTAACTCTAACCCTATCCGGTGTCTATATAAACCAGAGGGTTTTAGTCCTTAGGACAAACAACAATCATACCATAGGCTAGCTTCTAGGGTTTAGCCTCCTTGATCTCGTGGTAGATCTACTCTTGTACTACCCATATCATTAATATTAATCAAGCAGGAGTAGGGTATTACCTCCATCGAGAGGGCCCGAACCTGGGTAAAAACATCGTGTCCCTTGTCTCCTGTTACCATCCGCCTAGACGCACAGTTCGGGACTCCCTACCCGAGATCCGCCGGTTTTGACACCGACATTGGTGCTTTCATTGAGAGTTCCTCTGTGCCGTCACCTTTAGGCCGATGGCTCCTTCAATCATCAAGAACGACGCAGTCCGGTGAGACTTTTTTCCCCGGATAGATCTTCGTATTCGGCGGCTTTGCACTGCGGGCCAATTCGCTTGGCCATCTGGAGTAGATCGAAAGCTACGCCCCTGGCCATCAGGTCAGATTTGGAAGTTTGAACTACACGGCCGATATCTGCGGAGACTTGATCTTCGACGGATTCGAGCCACAACCAAGTGCGCCGCACTGTCTCGATGGGCACGATCTAGCTCTGCCGCTGAACAGTGTCCTGGAGGCTGCACCTGCGTCCGCTCCGACCCTTAGCTCGGAGCCAACTCCCCCTATCGAGGACGAGTGGTTGGACACCGCCTCGGGGGCTAGGATCTCAACGGCGATTGAGCCGAACTCCATCCCTGTCCTTTGCGAAGACCGTGACTCCAAGGCGCCCGACTCCTCTCCGGACTCCGAACCCTCCGCGCCCCTGCCAGTCGAATCCAATTGGGCGCCGGTCATGGAGTTCACCGCCGCGGACATCTTTCAGCACTCTCCCTTTGGCGACATCTTGAATTCACTAAAGTCTCTCTCTTTATCAGGAGAGCCCTGGCCAGACTACGGTCAGGAAGGTTGGGATGCGGACGACGAAAAAATTCAACGCCCACCCACCACCCACTTTGTAGCCACCGTCGATGATTTAACCGACAAGCTCGACTTGACTCAAGACATCGACGGTATGGACGACGATGCCGGAGAAGACCAAGACCCAGCGCCTACGAGACGCTTTGGAAGGCCACCTGGTCATACAACATATACATGGTGGACATCCCAAAAGATGGGAGCAGCGATGGAACAACGGAGGATGACCCTCCAAGAAACAGCCCAAGCGCCCGATGTCGTGGCGCCACTCTAAATCCCGCCACAAGAAAAGCGGTGATTCCAGCACGGGAGATAACAACACCCCGGACAGTGCCGAAGACAACCCCCTCCAGCAGGATTCAGCGCAGGAGGAGGGAGAAGCAAGTCCGCACGACAGTGCGGCAGAAAGAGAGGTAGAGGACGATAATTATGCGCCCCCCTCCGAAGACGAGGCAAGCCTCGACAACGACGAATTCGTCGTGCCAGAGGATCCTGCTGAACAGGAGTGTTTCAAACACAGGCTTATGGCCACGGCAAGCAGCCTCAAGAAAAAGCAGCAACAGCTTAGAGCTGACCAAGACCTGCTAGCTGACAGATGGACTGAAGTCCTTGCAGCCGAAGAGTATGAACTCGAACGCCCCTCCAAGAGATACCCCAAACGCAGGCTGCTACCCCAATTAGAGGAAGCAGCACCCAAACCTACATCACCAGCGCATGAAGCGCCCGACCGGCCACCCCGTGGTCGCGACAGAGAGGCCTCTAGACCCTCCATTCAAGCCGTACTCCGGCATCGCTCGAAAAGTACCAAGGCACGGGGAAACGCGTCAGACCTGCGAGACGTATTGGAGGAGAAGGCAAGACATACAAGATCGATCTATGGATCGCGTGGGCGCCCCACGACACGTGATGATAATCGTCACGCCGGATACAGCAACTCCGGCCGGGCGAACACGATGAACAAAGCTCATATGAGCTACGCCGTGATATAGCCCAATACAGAGGCGCCAAGACACCCACTATGCTTCACAGATGAAGTAATGGGTCATCAAATCCCTGAGGGCTTCAAACCCTTAAACATCGAATCATACGATGGTACCACAGATCCTGCGGTCTGGATCGAGGACTATCTCCACCATATCCACATGGCCCGCGGTGATGATCTACATGCCATCAAATACCTCCCACTCAGGCTTAAAGGACCAGCTCGACATTGGCTCAACAGCTTGCCAGCAGAATCAATTGGTTGTTGGGAGGACCTGGAAGCCGCATTCCTTGATAACTTCCAGGGCACATACGTGCGACCACCAGACGCCGATGACCTCATCCACATAATCCAGCAACCAGAAGAATCGGCTAGACAATTCTGGACACGGTTCCTAACCAAGAAAAATCAAATCGTCGACTGTCTGGATGCAGAGGCCCTTGCAGCCTTCAAACATAACATCCGCGACGAGTGGCTAGCCCGGCACCTAGGACAGGAAAAGCCGAAATCCATGGCAGCCCTCACCACACTCATGACCCGCTTTTTTGCGGCGGAGAAGAGAGCTGGCTAGCTCGTAGTAACAACTTGACCAAAAACCCTGGTAGTTCGGATACCAAGGACAGCAATGGCAGGTCGCGTCGCAGCAAGAACAAGCACCGCATCAACAGCGGCAATGATGAAGATACGGCAGTCAATGCCGGATTCAGAGGCTCTAAACCCGGTCAGCGGAAGAAGCCATTCAAAAGAAATCCCCCGGGCCCGTCCAACTTGGACCGAATACTCGATCGCTTGTGCCAGATACATGGCACCCCTGAAAAACCATCCAATCACACCAACAAGGATTGTTGGGTGTTCAAGCAAGCATGCAAGTTAAGTGCCGAACTCAATGACAAGGGGCTGCATAGCGATGACGAGGAAGAGCCCCGGCCGCCGAACAATAGAGGACAGAAAGGCTTTCCCACACAAGTGCGGATGGTGAACATGATATACGCAACCCACATACCCAAAAGGGAGTGGAAGCGTGCACTAAGGGACACATATGCGATGGAGCCAGTCGCCCCAAAGTTCAACCCATGGTCTTCCTGCCCGATCACCTTCGATCGAAGGGACCACCCCACTAGCATTCGTCATGGCGGTTTCGCCGCATTAGTTCTTGACCCAATTATTGACGGATTTCACCTCACTAGAGTCCTGATGGACGGCGGTAGCAGCCTGAACCTGCTTTATCAGGATACAGTGCGCAAAATGGGCATAGACCCCCTCAAGGATTAAACCTACAAAGACGACCTTTAAAGGTGTCATACCGGGTGTAGAGGCCAATTGTACAGGCTCAGTTACACTCGAAGTGGTCTTCGGATCCCCGGATAACTTCCGAAGCGAAGAGTTAATCTTCGACATAGTCCCGTTCCGCAGCGGCTATCACGCACTGCTCGGATGAACCGCATTTGCAAAGTTCAATGCGGTGCCGCACTACGCATACCTCAAGCTCATGATGCCAGGCCCTCGTGGAGTAATCACGGTCTGTGGAAACACCGAACGCTCTCTCCGAATGGAGGAGCACACGGCGGCCCTCGCGGCGGAGGTGTAAAGCAGCCTCTCACAGCAATTATCGAGTCCGGCCATTAGTCGTCCGGACACTGTCAAGCGCGCCCGGAGTAACCTACAACAAGACCGCCTGGCACGATTCAAGCACGCGTAGCAATCCGGCCCCAACCCCAGCCCTCGCGAAACAGCGAAGCCAGTACTACGCGCACATAACTACGCTCTGGAGATACCATGGGCCTAAGGGGAGGGGCACGACCACGACACGCCCAGAATGCGGCTCAACCGCACCAGGGGCTCCCGATTGTGTCATTCTTTTCCTTTTTTTTCTTACTTTCAGGACTCCGTTTTCCAGAAGCCCTTTCCGGCACTGGAATTGCCGAACTCACGATGCAACAGCCAGGGAAGCAGAAACTACGTCGAGTGTCCAGGTGGTCTCTATTACAAGCATTATACATGTTTTGCATACCATCCCGCAGATTACCCCTAGAGGGGGACATGTTAAATAGTCCTATCCCTTGCTTACCGCACTATTTGTATCATTCTGCTTTCATTGCAGTCCTCTTTTGAATAAACAATACATAGCTTCTGCCTATTATTGCACTCTTTTTCTTTATCTATATATATGTTCATCTCATGACATGTTGCACCCGTACACTTTGGTACGGCCAATACACCAGGGGCTTAAGTACCCCAAAATTATGGTGTGATAAGTCCGAACACTTTCACAAGTGCGGCACCCCGAACTTATAGCATTATATGCATCGGCTCTGAATCATGTCTTGGGTCAATAGTTGGGTTTGCCCGGCTCCTGTGTTTTGCTGCCTTACGTTCCGTTCTATTGGCTAACGCGGCACCAGGAGAACCACTGCGATTGTGCCTCGGTTGAGCTGGGTTGAGCACCTCAGTGGAAAGCTAAACTGACCGTCATGATAGGGCGAGAGCCGGTCGCTGTTCGAGAGGTTTTTTCGGGTCCCTAAAGACTTATGCCGCTTAGAGCGAGGAACCGGAATTGTCCGACAAAGGCGTGGATAGCGCCCGGAACTCGGTCTTCCGAATACTAGGGGCTTCGCCGAAATTTAAAATTATAGAATTCTATGGCTAAGTGAGAGTGTTCAAGCATTATAAGTCCGGTTGCCTTGTTACGTTGCGTTGAGCGCCTCCTCGATGGACCCAAGAATGGGAACAAGAGCGCTCAAGTTTATCCCGAACACCCCGGCACTTTCGTGGCATGGGGGCTGAAGCGAACGACTTGCCATCTCTCAAATTTGATAAGCGGCCGCACAGAAGGTAATATTTTAAATTAACAAGCGTTGCTTAAGCGCATATGAACAAGTTTTCAGCGTCTGGGGATAAAAAATGCGAGTCTATTCAAAAATTACATCTTTGGAGCACTCATCCGCTATACGGTGGGCACCCTTCAGGAGGCCCCCATAGTACATTTCGGGCGTGCGATGCTCCTTGCCCTTCGGTGGCCCGTCCGTCACAAGTTTCTCCGCATCCAGCTTGCCCCAGTGCACTTTGGCACGGGCAAGGGCCCGACGGGCACCTCCAATGCAGACGGAGCGCTTGATGATTTCAATCCATGGACAGGCGTCCACCAGCCGCTGCACTAGCCCAAAGTAGCTCCAGGCATGGCTTCCAATGGCCACAGCCGAACTATGAGGCCCCTCATGGCCTGTTCGGCGACCTTGTGGAGCTCGACCAGCTGCTTCAGCTGGTCGCTTAGGGGCACCGGATGTCCGGCCTCAGCATACTGAGACCAGAACACCTTCTCCGTCGAGCTCCCCTCCTTGGCGCGGTAGAATGCGGCAGCATCAGACACACTACGGGGCAGATCTGCGAATGCTCCTGGAGAGCTCCGAATCCGTGTGAGTAATAGGTAATTCACTTTCACATTCTTGCTCTGCATAAAGAATGCCTTACCCACCGCGATCTTCTTTATTGCCTCAATCTCCTGGAGGGCTTTTTGGGCCTCGGCCCTAGCAGCTTTGGCACTCTCAAGAGCCGAAGCAAGCTCGGACTCTCGGGTCTTCGAGTCATGCTCCAAACCCTCGTGTTTTCCCACGAGCGCCTAGAGCTCTTGCCGCACCTCCGACAGCTGCGCCTCCCCCTTCTCTCGCTCGGTGCGCTCCGCAGCCGCTTTGTTTTCGGCCATGATAACCGCCTCCTTGAGTCGCCACCTCGCATGGCCCCTGCAGTACCCATGATATTCTTGTTATTTTTTGCAACCAAATCCTTTCTATAAGGTATTTCTTTAATAAGGTATTACTTACCTTCCTTGTCCTCGAGCTGCTTCTTGGCAAGGTCGAGCTCGTTCTCGGACCGCTCGAGGCTCTGCTTCAATATATTGACCTCCGCAGTCAGTGCGGCAGAGGTCAGCAGCGCAGCCTGCATTCCCATATTGACATACTTATATTAGACTCATGCGTATATCGTTTTAGATCCTTAGTCCGGCTTTTCTTTCCGAACACCGAACTAAGCATCAGGGGCTACTGTCTATGCGGTAATATTTTTACATATTCTAAAACTTATCTCAAAGCCTATTAGAAGGCTGGTACAGGCTTCAGTCAGCCCGCTCTTGGCGGACTGAACTTTCTGGATCACCACACTCATAACGGTGCGGTGCTCCTCGTCGATGGAGGCTGTTAAGCGCCTCGATGCTATCCGGTGCCTCCGGTTGGACGGAGGACACCGCGTCTTACCCTTCCTGAAGGGGCCGCTTCTTGGACTTGAACCGCCAAGGTTACGGTATGGAGTCCAAGCGAGGTCGGGCTTAGAGCCCTGGGGTCTCGCCCCCACGCGCTGAGTCCGGGAGGTTGCCTTGCGGCGCCTCCTGCGCCACCTCCTCTTGACCAGGCCCCCCTTGGGGCCCCACCTCGGCATCGTCCGCAGCGTGAGGAGAGGAGGCGGTCGGAAGCGAAGTACTCTCCATTTCCGATGAACTCAGGGACCCGCTTGATGAAGCGGCGAGCTCGCCCTTGGGCGGGCTGCATGGTTGTTCGGCATTAGAAAACACTATGCAATGAAAAAAATGGGTATCCGGGCACCTACGATCTCGCCAGGGGCTTGGCCCTTGTTGGCCACTCCTCCTCGTCGCTGTCGGCATCGGCGGAGAAGTCCGGAGGAAAGGTCCTTCCCTTCTTGGACCCTCCGGCCTCCCCAATTGGGGCGGCCTTCCTTTTCCTCTCTTCCCCCGCTCGGGGAGAGGCTTCTTTTTCCTCCTCGTCGTTCTCAGGAGACGATTCTGCTTCAGAATCTGACAGCACTTGGCGCCGGGAGTTCCTTTGAGTTCCCGTGGCCTCCTTCTTGGCCTTCTTCTCCGTCACCACGTGTGGTGCCGGAGCCAGCAGTCCCGTCAATCGGGCGTCCGCTGGTCTTCGGCAAAAAGTCGGACGATTAATCTGTCCGGACGTCTTCGCCGATCTGTCAAAGGTTAGGGAGTTTTAGATCCCACATAGAGTCAATCTATGAAAAAAGAGTCCCGTAAAGGGTAAACTAACTTACCTCGCTGGCTTGGTGCTACGAGCTGAATCCGCGATCTTCGGTAGCGGATGCGCGGGCTTCGGCGCCCTTGAACAGCACCTTCCAGGCATCTTCGTACGTAGTGTCGAAGAGCCGGCTCAAGGTTTGGTGCTGTGCCGGATCAAACTCCCACAAATTGAAGGCCCGTTGCTGGCATGGGAGAATCCGCGGATGAGCATAACACGGACTACGTTGACAAGCTTGAGCTTCTTGTCCACCAGGTTTCGGCCACAGGTTTGGAGTCCGGTCAGCTCTTCCGAATCACCCCACGTCAGGCCCGTCTCTTTCCATGATGTGAGCCGTGTGGGGAGCCAGATCTGAATTCGAGGGCCGCCACCCATTTGGAGTCGCGCGTCTCGGTGATGTAGAACCACCCCGATTGCCACCCCTTTACTTTCTCCACGAAGGAGCCCTCGAGCCATAGAACATTGGGCATCCTGCCCGCCATGGCTCCTCCGCACTCCGCCTGTCGGCCGCCCACTATCTTCGGCTTGATGCTAAAGGTCTTCAACCATAAACCGAAGAGGGTTTGGATGCAGCGATGAACATCGAGATATTGAGGATGAAGTTTGGGGCCAGATCATGGAAATCCAGGCCGTAGTAGAACATGAGCCCCCGGACAAATGGGTGAAGTGGAAAACCCAGTCCGCGGAGGAAGTGGGTGAGGAACACCACCCTCTCATGGGGCCTGGGAGTGGGGACGAGCTGCCCCTTGTTGGGGAGCCGACACGCGATGTCGCCGGACAAGTATCAGGCCTCCCGCAACTTTGTGATGTGCCCCTCCATGACGGAGGAGGCCATCCACCTGCCTCCCGCTCTGGACATAGTTGGAGAAGGTTGAGGTGGGATGTGCGGACTTGGGCGCTGGAGCTCGAGTCTTGTGAAATGGATAAGCAAAGGAGGAATAAGGCGTGGGTGAAAAGGTGGATCCTTATCCCTTATATGGACGGACGACTATGCGTCCCCACAAGCCTGGTAAAACTCGCTTATCTCCCAAGCGCCGTAATCAATGACGCGGATGGGTTACCCACGTCCGTATTGATGAGAATCCCGGAATAAGGGGCACGATCTCCACTTTGATAAGACGTGCCAAGGAAACCGCCTCGCTAAACGCTACCGAGGTGGAACAGTAAAAAAACGATTCATATAAAGGCTTGGCCGTGGTGTGATGTCACGCCGCGGAATATGTCAGCAGATCTGTGCAAAAATTATTCTCTCTACGGTGATATGTGGAACTTGTTTTGCAGAGCTGGACACTATCCTTGTGTTCAAAACCTTCTATGAAGCATTCGGAGGAGGAACCTGCCTTGCAATGCCGAAGACAATATGTGCGCCGGACTCGTCGTCATTGAAGCCTGGTTCGAGAGACTCTTGAGGGAGTCCTGGACTAGGGGGTGTCCGGATAGCCGAACTATCATCGCGGACGGACTCCAAGATTATGAAGATACAAGATTGAAGACTTCGTCCCTTGTCCGGATGGGACTTTCCTTGGCGTGGAAGGCAAACTTGGCGATACGGATATGTAGATCTCCTACCATTGTAACCGACTCTGTGTAACCCTAACCCTATCCGGTGTCTATATAAACCGGAGGGATTTAGTCCTTAGGACGAACAACAATCATACCATAGGCTAGCTTATAGGGTTTAGCCTCCTTGATCTCCTGGTAGATCTACTCTTGTACTACCCATATCATCAATATTAATCAAGCAGGAGTAGGGTATTACCTCCATCGAGAGGGCCCGAACCTGGGTAAAAACATCGTGTCCCATGTCTCCTGTTACCATCCGCCTAGACGCACAGTTCAGGACCCCCTACCCGAGATACGCCGGTTTTGACACCGACACCCCTCTTTATATAGGCCCCCAAGGGGGGGGGCGCCGGCCCTGGAGATGGGATCTCCCAAGGGGGGCGGCGGCCAAGGGGGTGGACTGCCCCCCAAGGCAAGTGGAGGCGCCCCCTCCCTAGGGTTCCAACCCTAGGCGCAGGGGGGCCCAAGGCGCACCAGCCCACCAGGCTGGTTCCTCCCACTTCAGCCCATGGGGCCCTCCGGATAGGTGGCCCCACCGGTGGACCCTCGGGACCCTTCCGGTGGTCCCGGTACAATACCAGTGACCCCCGAAACTTTCCCGATGGCCGAAACTCGACTTCCCATATATAATTCTTCACCTCCAGAACATTCCGGAACTCCTCGTGACATCCGGGATCTCATCCGGGACTCCGAACAACTTTCGGGTTACTGCATACTCATATCTCTACAAGCCTAGCGTCACCGAACCTTAAGTGTGTAGACCCTACGGGTTCGGGAGACACGTAGACATGACCGAGACGGCTCTCCGGTCAATAACCAACAGCGGGTTCTGGATACCCATGTTGGCTCCCACATGCTCCTCAATAATCTCATCGGATGAACCACGATGTCGAGGATTCAAGCAACCCCGTATACAATTCCCTTTGTCAATCGGTACGTTACTTGCCGGAGATTCGATCGTCGGTATCCCAATACCTCGTTCAATCTCGTTACCGGCAAGTCACTTTGCTAAATGCCGTAATGCATGATCCCGTGACCAAACACTTGGTCACTTTGAGCTCATTATGATGATGCATTACCGAGTGGGCCCAGAGATACCTCTCCGTCATACGAAGTGACAAATCCCAGTCTCGATCCGTGTCAACCCAACAAACACTTTCAGAGATACCCGTAGTATACCTTTATAGTCACCCAGTTACGTTGTGACGTTTGGTACACCCAAAGCACTCCTACGTTATCCGGGAGTTACACGATCTCATGGTCCAAGGAAAGATACTTGACATTGGAAAAGCTCTAGCAAACGAACTACACGATCTTGTGCTATGCTTAGGATTGGGTCTTGTCCATCACATCATTCTCCTAATGATGTGATCTCGTTATCAATGACATCCAATGTCCATAGTCAGGAAACCATGACTATCTGTTTTGTAAACGAGCTAGTCAACTAGAGGTTCACTAGGGACATGTTGTGGTCTAAGTATTCACACGTGTATTACGATTTCCGTATAATACAATTATAGCATGAATAAAAGACAATTATCATGAACAAGGAAATATAATAATAATCCTTTTATTATTGCCTCTAGGGCATATTTCCAACAGTCTCCCACTTGCACTAGAGTCAATAATCTAGTTACATTGTGATGAATCGAACACCCATAGAGTTGGTGTTGATCATGTTTTGCTTTCATGGAAGAGGTTTAGTCAACGGATCTGCGACATTCAGATCCGTATGCACTTTGCAAATTTCTATGTCTCCATCTTGAACATTTTCACGAATGGAGTTGAAGCGACGCTTGATGTGCCTGGTCTTCTTGTGAAACCTGGGCTCCTTGGCAAGTGCAATAGCTCCAGTGTTCTCACATAAGAGTTTGACCGGCCCCGACGCATTGGGTATGACTCCTAGGTCGGTGATGAACTCCTTCACCCAAATTGCTTCATGCGCTGCCACCGAGGCTGCCATGTACTCCGCTTCACATGTAGATCCCGCCACGACGCTCTGCTTGCAGCTGCACCAGCTTACTGCTCCACCATTCAACATATACACGTATCCGGTTTGTGACTTAGAGTCATCCAGATCTGTGTCGAAGCTAGCATCGACGTAACCCTTTACGATGAGCTCTTCGTCACCTCCATAAACGAGAAACATGTCCTTAGTCCTTTTCAGGTACTTCAGGATATTCTTGACCGCTGTCCAGTGTTCCTTGCCGGGATTACTTTGGTACCTTCCTACCAAACTTATGGCAAGGCTTACATCAGGTCTGGTACACAACATGGCATACATAATAGACCCTATGGCTGAGGCATAGGGATGACACTCATCTCTTCTATATCTTCTGCCGTGGTCGGACATTGAGCTGAGCTCAATTTCACACCTTGCAACACAGGCAAGAACCCCTTCTTAGACTGATCCATATTGAACTTCTTCAATATCTTGTCAAGGTATGTGCTTTTGAAAGACCTATGAGGCGTCTCGATCTATCTCTATAGATCTTGATGCCTAATATATAAGCAGCTTCTCCAAGGTCCTTCACTGAAAAACTCTTATTCAAGTAGGCCTTAATGTTGTTCAAAAGTTCTATATCATTTCCCATCAAAAGTATGTCATCTACATATAATATGAGAAATGCTATAGAGCTTCCACTCACTTTCTTGTAAACGCAGGCTTCTCCATAAGTCTGCATAAACCCAAACGCTTTGATCATCTCATCAAAGCGAATGTTCCAACTCCGAGATGCTTGCACCAGCCCATAAATGGATCGCTGGAGCTTGCATACCTTGTTAGCATTCTTAGGGTCGACAAAACCTTCCGGCTGCATCATATACAGTTCTTCCTTAAGATAACCATTAAGGAATGTCGTTTTGACGTCCATTTGCCATATCTCATCATCATAGTATGCGGCAATTGCTAACATGATTCGGACGAACTTCAGCTTCGCTACGGGAGAGAAAGTCTCATCGTAGTCAACCCCTTGAACTTGCCGATAACCCTTAGCGACAAGTCGAGCTTTATAGATGGTAACATTACCATCCGCGTCCGTCTTCTTCTTAAAGATCCATTTGTTTTCTATCGCTCGCCGATCATCGGACAAGTCTGTCAAAGTCCATACTTTGTTTTCATACATGGATCCTATCTCGGATTGCATGGCTTCAAGCCATTTGTTGGAATCTGGGCCCGCCATCGCTTCTTCATAGTTCGAAGGTTCACCGTTGTCCAACAACATGATTTCCAGGACAGGGTTGCCATACCACTCTGGTGTGGAACGTGTCCTCGTGGACCTACGAAGTTCAGTAGCAACTTGATCCGAAGTACCTTGATCATCATCATTAATTTCCTCTTCAATCGGTGTAGGCACCACAGGAACATTTTCGAGCTGCACTACTTTCCGGTTGAAGAGGTAGTACTTCATCGAAGTTCTACTTTCCTCCCACTTACTCCTTTCGAGAGAAACTCTTTTCCGTAAAGGATCCGTTCTTGGCAACAAAGATCTTGCCTTCGGAACTAAGGTAGAAGGTATACCCAATGGTTTCCTTAGGGTATCCTATGAAGACGCATTTTTCCGACATGGCTTCGAGCTTTTCAGGTTGAAGTTTCTTGACATAAGCATCGCATCCCCAAACTTTTAGAAACGACAGCTTAGGTTTCTTCCCAAACCATAATTCATACGGTGTCATCTCAAAGGATTTAGACGGTGCCCTATTTAAAGTGAATGTAGCTGTCTCTAGAGCGTATCCCCAAAATGATAGAGGTAAATCAGTAAGAGACATCATAGATTGCACCATATCCAATAGAGTGCGATTACGACGTTCGGACACACCGTTCTACCGAGGTGTTCGAGCAGCGTGAGTTGTGAAACGATTCCACATTTCCTTAAGTGTGTACCAAATTCGTGACTTCAATATTCTCCTCCACGATCTGATCGTAAGAACTTTATTTTTCGGTCACGTTGATTCTCTACCTCATTCAGAAATTCCTTGAACTTTTCAAAGGTCTCAGACTTGTGTTTCATCAAGTAGACATACCCATATCTACTTAAGTCATCAGTGAGAGTGAGAACATAACGATATCCTCCGCGAGCCTCAACGCTCATTGGACCGCACACATCGGTATGTATGATTTCCAATAAGTTGGTTGCTCGCTCCATTGTTCCGAGAACGGAGTCTTGGTCATTTTCCCATAAGGCATGGTTCGCATGTGTCAAATGATTCATAATCGAGAGACTCTAAAAGTCCATCAGCATGGAGATTCTTCATGCGCTTGACACCAATGTGACTAAGGCGGCAGTGCCACAAGTATGTGGGACTATCGTTATCAACTTTACATCTTTTGGTATTCACACTATGAATATGTGTAACATCACGTTCGAGATTCATTAAGAATAAACCATTGACCATCGGAGCATGACCATAAAACATATCTCTCATATAAATAGAACAACCATTATTCTCGGATTTAAATGAGTAGCCGTCTCGTATTAAACGAGATCCT
Organism: Aegilops bicornis; assembly: GCA_021605145.1. NCBI lineage: Eukaryota > Viridiplantae > Streptophyta > Magnoliopsida > Poales > Poaceae > Aegilops > Aegilops bicornis. The sequence continues at coordinate 109,960,470 of CM038674.1, forward strand.
GATACAATGTTCATGCTCAAACTTGGCACTAAATAACAATTATTGGGGTTTAAAACTAATCCCGTAGGTAAATATAGAGGTAGCGTGCCGTCGGCGATCACATCGACCTTGGAACCATTCCTGACGCGCATCGTCACCTCGTCCTTCGCCAGTCTCCGCTTATTCCGCAGCTCCTGCTTTGAGTTACAAATATGAGCAACGACACCGGTATCAAATACCGGGAGCTACTACGAGCAGTAAGGTACACATCAATTACATGTATATCACATATACCTTTAGTGTTGCCGGCCTTCTTGTCCGCTAAGTATTTGGGGCAGTTCCGCTTCGATGACCCTTCCCTTGCTATAAAAGAACTCAGTCTCGGGCTTGGGTCCATTCTTTGACTTCTTCCGGCAACATGCTTACGGGCGGCAACATCCTTGCCGTCCTTCTTGAAGTTCTTCTTACCCTTGCCTTTCTTGAACTTAGTGGTTTTATTGACCATCAACACTTGATGTTCCTTCTTGATTTCTACCTCTGCTGATTTCAGCATTTAAAATACTTCATGAATAGTTTTCACCATCCCCTACATATTGTAGTTCATCACAAAGCTCTTGTAGCTCGGTGGGAGCGACTGAAGGATTCTGCCAATGACCGCCTCGTCCGGGAGGTTAATGTCCAGCTGGGACAGGCAGTCGTGCAACCCAGACATTTTGAGTATGTGCTCACCGATGTAACTATTTTCCTCCATCTTACAACTATAGAACTTGTCGGAGACTTCATATCTCTCGACCGGGCGTGAGCTTTGAAAACCATTTTAGCTCCTCGAACATCTCATATGCTCCGTGTTGCTCAAAAGCGCTTTTGGAGCCCCGGTTCTAAGCTGTAAAGCATGCCGCACTGAGCGAGGGAGTAATCATCAAGACATGACTGCCAAGCTTTAATAACGTCTTGGTTCTCTGGGATGGGTGCTTCACCTAGCGGTCCTTCTAGGACATATGCTTTCTTGGCAGCTATGAGGATGATCCTCAGGTTCCGGACCCAGTCCGTATAGTTGCTGCCATCATCTTTCAGCTTGGTTTTCTCTAGGAACGCGTTGAAGTTCATGTTGACATGAGCGTTGGCCATTTGATCTATAAAACATTTATGCAAAGGTTTTAGACTAAGTTCATGATAATTAAGTTCATCTAATCAAATTATTTAATGAACTCCCACTCAGATTAGACATCCCTCTAGTCATCTAAGTGTTACATGATCCGACTTGACTAGGCCGTGTCCGATCATCACGTGAGACGAACTAGTCATCATCGGTGAACATCTCCATGTTGATCGTATCTTTCATACGACTCATGTTCGACCTTTCGGTCTCTTGTGTTCCGAGGCCATGTCTATACATGCTAGGCTCGTCAAGTTAACCTAAGTGTTTTGCATGTGTAAATCTGTCTTACACCAGTTGTATGTGAATGTTAGAATTTATCACACCCGATCATCACGTGGTGCTTCGAAACAACAAACTGTCGCAACGGCGCACAGTTAGGGGGAACACTTTCTTGAAATTATTATGAGGGATCATCTTATTTACTACCGTCGTTCTAAGTAAACAAGATGCAAAAACATGATAAACATCACATGCAATCAAATAATAGTGACATGATATGGCCAATATAATATAGCTCCTTTGATCTCCATCTTGGGGCTCCATGATCATCTTTTCACCGGCATGACACAATGATCTCCATCATAATGTCTCCATGAAGTTGCTTGCCAACTATTACTTCTACTACTATAGCTAACGGTTTAGCAATAAAGTAAAGTAATTACATGGCGTTGAATCAATGACACGCATGTCATACAATAATTAAGACAACTCCTATGGCTCCTGCCGGTTGTCATACTCATCGACATGCAAGTTGTGATTCTTATTACAAGAACATGATCTCATACATCACAATATATCATTCATCATTCATCATTCATCACAACTTTTGGTCACAAGGCAATTGCTGCAAAAACAAGTTAGACGTCCTCTAATTGTTGTTGCATCTTTTACGTGGCTGCAATAGGGTTCTAGCAAGAACGTTTTCTTACCTACGAAAAAAAGCCACAACGTGATTTGTCAACTTCTATTTACCCTTCATAAGGACCCTTTTCATCGAATCCGCTCCAACTAAAGTGGGAGAGACAGACACCCGCTAGCCACCTTATGCAACTAGTGCATGTCAGTCGGTGGAACCTGTCTCACGTAAGCGTACGTGTAAGCTCGGTGCGGGCCGCTTCATCCCACAATACCTCTGAAGCAAAATAAGACTAGTAGCGGCAAGAAAGTTGACAACATCTACACCCACAACAAATTGTGTTCTACTCGTGCCAAGAGAACTATGCATAGACCTAGCTCTGATACCACTGTTGGAGAACGTTGCATTAAATAAAAAATTTCCTACGGTTTCACCAAGATATACCTATGAGTTCATCTAGCAATGAGTGATAGGAGTGCATCTACATACCTTTGTAGATCGCGAGCGGAAGCGTTCAAGAGAACGGGGTTGAGGGAGTCGTACTCGTCGTGATCCAAATCACCGATGACCGAGTGCCGAACGGACGGCACCTCCGCGTTCAACACACGTACGGTTGGGAAGACGTCTCCTCCTTCTTGATCCAGCAAGGGGGGAGGAGAGGTTGATGGAGATCCAGCAGCACGACGGCATGGTGGTGGATGCAGCGGGGATCTCGGCAGGGCTTCGCCAAGCTCTACGGAGGAGGAGGAGGTGTTGGAGTGGGAGAGGGAGGCGCCAGGGGCATGGGTGCGGCTTCCCTCCCTCCCCCCTCTTTATATAGGCCCCAAGGGGGGGCGCCGGCCTTGGAGATGGGATCTCCCAAGGGGGGCGGCGGCCAAGGGGGTGGAGTGCCCGCCAAGGCAAGTGGAGGCGCCCCCTCCCCTAGGGTTCCCAACCCTAGGCGCAGGGGGCCCAAGGGGGGGCGCGCATCAGCCCACCAGGGGCTGGTTCCCCTCCCACTTCAGCGCATGGGGCCCTCCGGGATAGGTGGCCCCACCCGGTGGACCCCCGGGACCCTTCCGGTGGTCCCGGTACAATACCGGTGACCCCCGAAACTTTCCCGATGGCCGAAACTCGACTTCCCATATATAATTCTTTACCTCCGGACCATTCCGGAACTCCTCGTGACATTCGGGATCTCATCCGGGACTCCGAACAACTTTTGTGTTACTGCATACTGATATCTCTACAATCCTAGCGTCACCGAACCTTAAGTGTGTAGACCCTACGGGTTCGGGAGACACGTAGACATGACCGAGACGACTCTCCGGTCAATAACCAACAGCGAGATCTGGATACCCATGTTGGCTCCCACATGCTCCTCGATGATCTCATCGGATGAACCACGATGTCGAGGATTCAAGCAACCCCGTATACAATTCCCTTTGTCAATCGGTACGTTAGTTGCCCGAGATTCGATCGTCGGTATCCCAATACCTCATTCAATCTCGTTACCGGCAAGTCACTTTAATCGTACCGTAATGCATGATCGCATGACCAAACACTTGGTCACTTTGAGCTCATTATGATGATGCATTACCGAGTGGGCCCAGAGATACCTCTCCGTCATACGGAGTGACAAATCCCAGTCTCGATCCGTTTCAACCCAACAGACACTTTCGGAGATACCCGTAGTATACCTTTATAGTCACCCAGTTACGTTGTGACGTTTGGTACACCCAAAACACTCCTACGGTATCCGGGAGTTACACGATCTCATGGTCTACGGAAAGATACTTGACATTGGAAAAACTCTAGCAAACGAACTACACGATCTTGTGCTATGCTTAGGATTGGGTCTTGTCCATCACATCATTCTCCTAATGATATGATCTCGTTATCAATGACATCCAATGTCCATAGTCAGGAAACCATGACTATCTGTTGATCAACGAGCTAGTCAACTAGAGGCTCACTAGGGACATGTTGTGGTCTAAGTATTGACACGTGTATTACGATTTCCGGATAATACAATTATAGCATGAATAAAAGACAATTATCATGAACAAGGAAATATAATAATAATCCTTTTATTATTGCCTCTAGGGCATATTTCCAATAAGAGCATCTCCAGCCGGTTGCCCCAGGGACATATAAAAATCGCCCCCTAGGGGCGAGCCGGCGCTAAATCCGCGCTGGGGGTGGTTTTGCGCCTAGCTGTCGCCCCCAGGTCGTCCCCAGGCGCCGAAATTGTTCACATTTCGGCCCACTTTCGGCGAATAAAGGGCCCATATGGGCGAGAATAGGCCCATATTCGGCGTGGTTCGCCGTGGCTCGGCTTTGAATTATGAACATTTAAATATTTTTTATCATATATTTCATCACAGAAAAATCAAATACTTCAACAAAATACAAAATAGTACAACAACAAATAGTTCAATACAAATTCTATAGTTCAACAAATAAAAACTCATATTTCATCACACGTCGAGCTAGGCGTCGCCCTTGAGCCTCCATAGATGCTCCACCAGATCATGCTGCAGATGATGATGCACCTGCGGGTCTCGGATCTCCTGACGCATACTGAGGGCCTTGCATGTAGTATGGTTCAGTGTCAAACACGGGGTCTTCTTGCTCGCTTTCGATGATCATGTTGTGCAAGATGACACAGCAAGTCGTGATCTCCAACATTTGATCTTTCGACCAGGTCTGAGCGGGGTACCGGACAACAGCAAATCGAGATTGGAGCACACCAAATGCCCGCTCGACATCCTTCCTGCAAGCCTCCTGAATCTTCGCAAACCAGGCTTTCTTGCCTCCTGCCACAGGGTTTGAGATGGTCTTCACGAATGTCGACCATCTTGGATAGATGCCATCAGCTAGATAGTACCCCCTTGTTGTAATGCCGCCCATTGATCTCGAAGTTCACCGGAGGAGAATGACCTTCAACAAGCTTGGCAAAGACAGGAGAGCACTGCAGCACGTTGATGTCATTGTGAGTTCCTGGCATACCAAAGAAGGAGTGCCAAATCCAGAGGTCCTGTGTGGCCAACGCCTCAAGTACCACAATGCAACCCCCTTTGGCGCCTTTGAACATCCCCTGCCAAGCTAATGGGCAATTCTTCCATTTCCAATGCATACAGTCCATGCTTCCAAGCATCCCAGGAAATCCTATTGCTGCATTCGGTGCTAGGATCCGAGTAGTGTCTTCCGCATTGGGTGTTCTCAAGTACTGCGGTCCAAACACTGCCACCACTACCCGACAGAACTTGTAGAAACACTCTATGCTGGTGGACTCGGCCATGCGCCCATAGTCGTCGAGTGAATCACCGGGAGCTCCGTATGCAAGCATCCTCATCGCTGTCGTGCACTTCTGGATCGAGGTGAATCCAAGTTTCCCTGTGCAATCCATCTTGCACTTGAAGTAGTTGTCGAACTCCCGGATGGAGTTCACAATCCTGAGGAAGAGCTTTTGGCTCATCCGATAACGGCGCCGAAATGTTTTCTTGCCATGAAGTGGAGCATCGGCAAAGTAGTCGGAGTAGAGCATGCAGTAGCCTTCGAGACGATGCCGATTCTTTGCTTTCACCCGCCCGGCGCCGAGCCACCTCGCCGCGGCTTTTCATTGCTCGCCAGCAGCTGGGCGAGGGCGGCGAGCACCATGAGATGTTCTTCTTCCTGGATGTCGGTCTCGGCTTCCTCCTCCAGCAGCGCGGCGAGCGCTTCCTCGTCATCCGAGTCCATCGCCGAGGCAGGCAAATCGCCGAACACCTTTCACCCGGTGGGTGTGTACCCGTCGCTAAACTGCCCCTCAGCGGCCGAAAACGCCCAGCTGCTGTTGGAGGGACCGGCGCGGCGAACCTCTGCTATTTTTCCGGCGGGGAATGGCTATATAGCGGTGAAGGGCGGTGGGCGGCGCCGGGATATAGCTAGTGGCGGCCGAGGGTGCAGGGGGGGGGAGGTGGGAGGTGAGTCGGGGAAGAAAATCTTGACTTTTCACCTGACGGTGTGGGCCAGCCACTCTTTTCCCTTGCGCAGGAGCCCCCAATGGCCCCCCAGTGCGTCGGGTTCGGCCTGTGACCGCCAGGCAGAAAAAAAGGGCCGAACCGGCACTTTTCGGCATCTGGGCGTGGTAGGCGTTTTTTGCCGGCCTTGAAAAAGTGGCACAGGGGGCCTGTTGGAAGCGGCTGGAGATGCTCTAAGAGGCCATGCTAGAGATATTTTGCTTAGAGGCGTGAAGTGCAGTGTATGGAGGCGACCTCTAAGAAGAGAGGAGCTTAGAGGTAGTGAAATATGCACACTATGGATGCTCTCGAATGAGCATGGCAGATCGATTCCACATCCCGGTGAGCTCCGGCGGATCTGTACAGAGAAATAGAGACCCGGAGGTGAGAGAGAGAGAGAGAGAGAGAGAGAGAGAGAGAGAGAGAGAGAGAGAGAGAGAAGCCGCCACGCGAAGCTCCACCGGAGCCCCCCGCCATCTTGCCTGGCCACTTCTACCACGTCCATCTCAGGCGAGGCAGACCTGCACAGGGGCAGCGACCGCAGTTCTCCGCGAGGTGGACCTGCACCGAGGCGGACCCATAACTAAGGAATTGATGGAGGAGGAGAAGAGGTGCCGCGTGAGGCTCCACCGGTGTTCCCCGCTGTATCGCCCCATGCCTTTTTGCCCCGTTCATCTCCAGCAAGGCGAGCTCGAGGGAGGCGACGCGGACTTGCACAGGGGCGGCAGGCGCGGTGCTCACGGAAGCTAGGCGGACCTGCATAGCTGGGGCGGCGGGTGCGGAGCTCAACGGAAGCAGACCTGCACAGGGGAGGCCCACCCGACGACCTCCGACGGCATCGAGCGCGGGGAGTACACGGCGCCGACCTCCAGTCTTGAGGTCGCGGTGGCCTCAAGTGCGGCGAGAAGCATGACCAAGTTGGTGGCTCGAGTGCGTCCTTTCTTCCGCGGCTATGTTCGCCCCGCCACGGATCCCCGTGCTAGGTGTCCCATTTTTGCCGGCTGCATTTCTTCCACTGAAAAAAATAGCGCGCTATAGCGCCGCTAATAACACGTTATAGCATATAGAGAATTGTCTCGCTAAATAAATTAATGTACAATGCCTCGCTAATAGCACGTTATAGCACGCTAATACATATTTTCAGAGGCCATGCTATTTTAGCACGCTCCTAGGAGGCACCAGGAAGGTGCGCAGCTGATGTGCAGCTTGCCTCTTGCTCGTCAGCCTTCACACTTGCATAGCCCTTTTGGTGTACTTCCCCCTGCTTCCTTTACATTTTTGCAGCATCTTTTGTCAAAAATTGCCATGTATCCTTTATTTTCTGCCATGCCATCAGTGTGCCATGTCTGCATTTTTATTCATATGGGCAAAATTGCCATGATTTAATGAGAACAAAAAAAATTGGTTAGTTACTTTTTGCCATGGCTCAACATTTGTTGCCATGACAATTTTTTTCTTTTCTGTGATTAGAACTAATATTTCTAGGGAGAAAACATGACTGTTCATACAAGTAGCATGACTATTCATGTCTAAAATTCCACTAACTAGCCATGTTGTTTCCATACATTTGCCATTACCCAGATATGAAAAGTTTTCTGAAATTGCTTTCTGACATTTTACACATAACTAGCTAAATCGCCATGAAACCAAATTTAGTGCTCTTTTTAGATGGCAAGTTACTGGGATTTTAGTTTTTTGCTCTACAACTATGTAATTGCCATGGAAAATTTGAATTTGTGTTTTTTTGCCATCGAACATCGCATGGCTTTTTTTCTGCTTAGGTACCACTTTTTGTGCACATACTAAGTTTGTAAATTTTTGTTTGTTTGCCATGGCCAATACAACATGATGGCATTGAGAGACTCCTCGGGGATGCGATGCGGGTTTGCATAGGGGTGGCGGGCGTGGTGCTCAGGGGAGGCGGACCTTGGCAATTATATTAAATGGAGCTTGGCAAACATATGACATGAACCATGGCAATTTTGTTTACCAACCCACAACAATACCATACTTCACATAGCGTGGCAAAAATACTTGAATGAGTTTGTACAGTCTCATTTACCACAACCTAGATGGCATTTTTTATATTTTTTCCATGTCTACATCACATACACTTTTTTTTAACTTGGCATCTTGACGAAAACAACAACAAAAATCTTGAATTGCCATGCAAAACATCACAAACATTTTTTTTCTGATTTTGCTATCTTGTATAGATTTGTCCCCTAATTTTTTTCTTGAAACTAGTGCAAGATATTTTTCCTATTTTTTGCCATGTCTTGCAATTTTTTCTTCATAAATTGCTATGATTTTTGTAGAACAATTTTTTTTCGTTTTTAGTCACATGGCAAGTGCTTTGAGTTTTTCCCTCTGTATCATGTCAAATTTATTTTTGGAATACTTTTATTTTTTGCAAAGGAAATTTAGTTTTTTCATGAAATCTGATGGTCAAATTCATACACCTCGATAGCAAATTTATATAACATAACATGGCAACCTCTTTTCTTCAATATAGCACGGCAACACTGTAGTTATAGATCATGACAATTTTCTTTCTTTTGCAACATGGGAGGGGGCATGACAAATGTAGTTTTTGAAGTATGACAATTTCTTTTGTTTGCAACATGGCCAAAAAATACTTTTGCGGTGACCATGGAAATTTAGTTTAATGTATCATGGAAAATGTAGTTTATGGAGCATGTCGATTTTATTATATGCTAAAGACGGGTAGCATGCTTTTCTAAGTGCTTACATGGCAACTAATTGATTTTCTCTCTCAACTAACCAGGGCAACATCATTTGCTATGGAAAATTATCATTAATTTGACATGGCAATTTTACATACATTGAATACCTACCCTCTTTTGTTTCCGTAAATAGTTGCCCTGACAATGTTTGAAATGATTTTTATACTAATGTCCATAGACCATGGCACCACACGAAGGATAGCGTTTTAATTAAAACACCATGACAAAATTTACATTTACATTTTCCATGGCATTTTTGGTTCACACTAGTTGTGTTAATTTACATACTCGACAATTTTCTCATCCAAAAACATTGCAACTTTAATTGGAATACCATGTCAAAATTTAATACAAATATGCCATGGGAACTAGAAGCTTATGTTTGCCTTGTTTTTTGTTAATGATTTGAAAAAATGGATTTTCATTATAGCTTGGCATTTTTTACTAATTCAGACCATGTGGATTTTCTCTAATTAGACCACAACAAACTTAATTTATGTACTATGGCAAGGTTAATTCAAGTACCATCGTAAATTTAATTTGTGGACCATGTCAAGCTTAATTCAAGTAAAATCATGTCGACATGGTCTTTTTGACACTTGTTTGGTAATGTCCACATGGCAAAAAAAATCACGCTAGATGTCAAAATTCTGTTTTTTGGTTTGTGATTCATAGTAGTTCTTCACATTATTTTTGCCATGGAAAATTTACTATTTCTTTTTTTTAATGACAATTTTATCTTTGTTAACATGGAAAATGTAACTACACTGCCATGGCAAACTCTTCATTATTTCCATGGCAATTTTACTTTTACTTTTGCCATCACAATTATTACATTTTTATTTTCGACCATGTCAAATTAAACCCTTTATTTGAGTAGCACCACCATCAAGTCACTCATGTATTGCTGCCACCACATTTCCCCGACCTCAACAGCTACATGCGATGTGTAATCGGCACCGCTGTACCTCCATCCCTCTGCGCCAAGTCATCATCCTTAGTTTACATCTCACCGTCGAACTCAACCACCGAATTTGAAGTGAGAAAACCTCACAAAGATGTATCGGTGGCCACCGCAATCCACATCAAGGTCCCTGCGAGGACGAGATGACCAATCGTCAGCGTGGGCCCAACAGACAGCGGTTCATCAGATCTAAACATAGCAGCCACACTGACGATGCACATTGTTCTGTAATTATGATATATAACTCAGTACATGCAAAAATTGATGCTTTATCAGATCACTGAAGAAAGCTATGGAATTCAACTGCAAAAGTAGGCAACTATATATGGAATTGACATCATGTGCCAACAAGATAGACGTATCCAATGGAGAGGTGCGGTTACTGCAGCAAGGAGCATGTACCCAGGGGAGCACATGCTTGCAATTATGGTTAAGGTTTGCATGCATTTATCGATGGTGTACATAGTTTAAAAAAACTGGTGATGTACATAGATGCAAATGCAAAGAAGGTTAGAACAACTTGAGCATATGATTTCGATTTCCCTTTCCGAAACCCCCCGGTCCATTCAGCATCTTCTTCACAGCAATATAGCTCGAATTCACTAACATAATCCTGGCCAACATAGCCCCAAAGCCAAAAGGAAAGAATAAAATTCTGATTAGCAATGTTACCTCCTTGATAGATTGCCATACCCACATCTTCTGAAACAACCAAGAACTTGAAAGACCAATTCTGACAGGAAGAAACCTTGAATCAAGATGCATGACCCTCAAAACAGGACTGCAAAATGAGACTTACAGATTCCAAATTAAGCTTGGCCCTTGATCTGCAAAACTTAGCCACGAGAAATAATTCCTCGAGATTTCTGGCTTCAATAAAGAATTCCTTGAGATTTCAAATCCACCGGAACTCCAAACTTTTTTTCCGGATCTTAGCTTCTAAAGCTACGTTGACCGAATTTGAGATCTGCAAGGGCAATGGTAGAGAACAAGATCTGAAAAGCACAAAGAAGACAAGTGATTGCCGGGACCGGAGTGGTCAACGTGAGGGGTTGTGGGCGCCAGGACCGGAGTGGTCACAAGCGAGGGGCGGTGGCTGTCGCAGCCGTAGTGGCCAGCACCAGCAGAGCGGGTAGGAGCCGCATGGCGCGAGGCGGAGTGTTAGTCTGCAGTTTCGCGCATAACTAGTAGAGATGTCAGTGGGGGGAGATGCTCTGATTTTGATCGTTGTCTCAGTGAGATTCGGGGTTTATCTGAACACTTTATTAGTCAACTGATACTCAACTAACCACATCAGCGCATTGGAAAACACTACCTGTTTATAAAAACGTTAAGTGGGGTCTACAGAAATACCGTTTGCAAATGAATATAGATCGATCTGGAAATGTGACCTGCCGGGACCGGAATCTGAAGGAATTATTTCTCGTGACCCAGCTCTGGAAACTACAGAAGAACCTCGTCTAGCAAGGGAAGTATAGAGGCACATAGCCTTGTTCTCAGGATACTCAAGCCGGACAGAATCTGTACGCACACACTCTATTCTCGATGCCTCCCAAGCCCAGGTGGTTATAGCTGAATTGAAAACCAGGGCATCAAGGGGACACTAGACCAATAAAAACGAGCACCCCTGGCTGAATCCAAATGCAAGGTGAGTATGATATGCATGGCTCGTCACAGTGAGGGTATCAACACTCTGCCCTAGGGGACGCAAGCGACCGGTAGAGCATAATACAACCTATCTAGTATATTTGATTTATGTTTCGATCAGAAGAGCTCTCTCCTACTATGTGTAGTGTATGTATATATAAGCAGCAAAATGACTAGTGTGAAAGAGTATTTCTTAGTTGCTAGTAGTACTACTTATGTGACCCAACATGCTTTGTTTTAAAATAGTGAAATAAAGTATTTGTGATCCGCTGCACTCTCTGCATGGAGGCATCAGAAGCAATAAATCTTCCTTAAAATAAAGTACTACACTAGTTGGGAAAAATGTCATTTTTACCTAACAAAGGAGAAAGGGGCGTCCTTGATAGTGACGGTGGTAGCACAGCTGAGGATGTGAATGGTATCTCAACATGGTGTTACAGCTCCGGTTGGTGCCATGACCGTTGCTACTATATGCGTGTTTACGTGTGTAAATGTGGCTTCGTCACCCTTCTTGATGTTATGTTGAGAACTCCGCTGGCCAATGAACGATGCGCCAAGAGCTATAGCCTGAGTTTCGGCTATGAGTTCGTTACCGTACGTAGTAGCAACACTACAAACGAATATTATTCGGCTTTCTCTTGAATGAATGTGTATGTGGTAAATAAAGGGGACTGATCAAAAGAGATCGAAAGAGACATTATTGCTAAAGACCCATAGTTTTCAAACATTAAGCCACAGCGAAAACTTATGCATGATCAAAGTGCTTCTTTGTTCCTAAATACTGCTAACCATGTATGCGTAATGCATGCCTCAACCAATACATGAAGAATTACACTTAAAACTTTTGGACACAACGCAAGCACCTTAATACTCCCTCTGTAAACTTTTATAAGAAATTTTAGATCACTAGTTTGGTATCTTAATACGTCTCATATTAGTTTACAAAGGTAGTACAATTCACACAAGCATATGCGATGCAGAGCGCACAAACCCTTCGCGTGTTCCTCTTACTCTGTCTGATTCCATTCCTATAGACCTCGATATCACATCTTGCATATTTTCGACCGCTGCCACCAATAATAACCACCATCGGTGATACCTTCTCGTACTACACATGGACGTTCCTCTCCGTTTTCGTGAATAATTGAGCTCCATTGCCACTTTTATTCTAAAATTTCATAAGAGCATCTCCAACAAGCGCGCGAAATAAGTCGTGCGCTGAATAAACCGCCCATTTGGCGTGCTCTACCAGGCGTGCGGAAGTTTGACGCGCTAAAGAAAACAGCGCACGGGGAAAAAGCAGCATCGCACGCCGCAGTTTTCGCTCGTGTAGTCCAGCGCGCTAGGTAAAAGCGGCACACGCGCCCGCCAACTGCCACACTTTGCCTCCCGCCGCGTCTTCTTCCTCGCCTCTTCCGGTGCCCCGCTGCCGTCACACCTTCTCCACGCCTCTTCCGGCGCCCCGCCGCCGTAGCGCCTTCTCCCCCCGCCTCCAGCGTGCCGCCATGCCACCGCGCCCACGGAGTAGCTCCGGCTTTCGCGGCGTTCGTCTCCTCCCCTCCGGTCTATATTACGCGGAGATGCGCTCCAGCAATGCATGCGTTGGGCTCGGAACATTCGAGACCACCCACGAGGTCTCTCACGCGTACGACGCGGCGGCGTGGCGCCTCAGGAGGCCATGGGCGCAGATGAACTTCTTCGACATGAGGACGCGCGAGCAGGCGCAGGAACTCACGCCTCCCCCGCGACTAATCTCCGAGGAAGATCGCCGCGTCCAGCAGAGGTGGGGGCGTCACTTCCTCATCGCCGTGGCGGATGAGCACGCCATGACGGTGTAGCGCGAGCGCTTCTCGCGGGACATCGTCACTGAGGAGTTCTGAGCGCAGAGGAGGGCGAAGCAAGCCGCACGTTGGGCGGACAAGCATGCGTGGAAGGCATTGGCGGAAATTCAGTGCCAGCTGGGACCTACGTCGACCTGGGACGAGGAAGATCCTCGGTGGGTCGACGCGTTTACATCGTCGGACTACACCACCGGAGGACCAGGAGTAGTTTTATCTAGTTTAAGCATCGTTTAATCTAGATTTGCATGATATGAACTAGCTTGTGGTGTGGGGCTTGAATTATGCTATGAATTTGAATTGTGTGTTGTTTCGTGTTTTTTCTTATGTGTTGTTTCATGTTTTTTCCAAAGCAACGGCTGGTCACGCGCGCTGGATTTTGCCGCGCCTGCTGGCGCTACAGTGGCGCGCTAAAATTTGCAGCGCCTGCAAAAGCAACCCACCTCCCCCGCGCGCGAAATCGCTATTTCGGTGTTGTAAAAGTTTTTAGAATGCCACGCAACCGCACGTCTGTTGGAGATGCTTTAAAAAAATGTACAAGAGAATGCTCATCGAATAACACATACGAATCATGCCGTCCAAAGCCTTCCAAAGAGGATATGTAAACAACAGAAAATTCATATGTATATAGTATAAAACTAAAAAATAATACAAATCAAATATCACTCTAAATGAGTTTGGGCGTAACTATTATTCAACAATGTGTTGCGTTTGAGTATTAAAAAGAATTCATAGTAGCTCATATCAAATCAAAATTACGCAATGAACCTTTTTCAAAGTCAATGATTTTTTTTTCAAATTTTTAACTTTTTATAATCTGTGTTTTTAATTTGAATTCTTTTTTCCCTGAATGATTTTTTTTTTCAAAAAGTTAATGCTCAATGGTTGACCCCGTCAAGGGTTGACTCGTGAACCACAAACCGATCGATCAGGGAAGCCGGGGGAAGCGCGCGTCAGGGGCGATCTCTTTGGCTTGTTCTTGGGCCAGCCCACGTACTCAGGCGCGTGGGCGCTGGTTTGGTCTACTGCTGCATAAGGCGCTAGTGAGGAGGTCTCGGCGAGCTCGTCCGCTCCTATGCGTATTCGATTTCTTTATCAACTAATATGTTTCGGGTTGAGAGTATATTTCTGTCTATGATCAGACCACTGAAAGGGAACACCAAAACAACTCATGATTAATTTCTCCATACACATGCAAAAAATTCTACCTGCAGATATAGGACTCACTCACTCTAGCTTTGTAGAATGCGACAGGTGAACAACGTTTGCAGATTTGCGGCCTCGACCTTCCTATAGAGCTACATCCGAGCAATACAAATCAATGTTACAATTCATGCATTACATATTCAGTTACAACTTACATGATTTACATCTACACACTCATAGAATAAAGCATGCGGTTGCATCTAGAATCCGTAGTATTCCATGCTTCCCCACTTGACAGTAAGGATGTACATATCCCATTTGTAATGAATGGATATTATGCAAAAGGTTACACATAGCCGACACACAACACATATTTTCATCATAATTTAGGCCTTAAGTTGTCGATTTGCCTCCTGGTAACCAATTTCCAAATACATCTGAGATATTCTGAGGTTTTAGAAGGTCAAATGTCACACATGCTACTTGACAATCTATGTAGGCTAATAGAGATATGATAAATCAATTGTGAATAGATCATTCTATTTTTGGGTTTGTGAGGGCAGAGATATTCATTACTCCGGTGTAAAATTACAGTTAGCTAACAAGAGCTTGCCCGATACACAATCCGCCGAGAGAACCAAAGATTGGTGTCACCCCCGGTTCTAGTAAAGTTAGCTAAGACATAAGCACACACACCGTATTTATTTTTTTAGTACAGAGGTGTGAGAAGGATGAACCTTATTTTAGGATGATCAACTTTCTTGAGAACGTTATCTATGTTCTCGTTAAGATCTCCCCTTACCCCGGTTCTAGTAAAGTTAGCTAAGAGTAGGCAGCGCCGAGGCCAAGCCCTCCATGGTAACAACGATCTCATTTCCATATGCATCAAAAGTGTGGAACAGTGCTCTCCAAGCTGTAAGAATAGTAACCCTAGCCGAGTCTCTGAGCACCATACGCTCTCCAGGCATAACATCATATTGGTGCCATATGATCCATGCATCCACGGATGGCACTCTACAACCATCTGTCGAAGGTGCTCATTGACATCGCACGACCATATTTTTTGGCACACTAGTAGTGTGAGCAGGTGGAATAGGGGCCGAGGGGTTGTTGGTGGAGCAGCGGCTACCGGCATCCACCACTGGATAGGCCGTCGAACAGAGGTGGAGGGACGAAAGGGACCTGATTTCTTCTTCTTAAATTTTTGAGGGGTCTTTCTATCAATTTATTTTCCATGTCACTCGGTAACTGCATGCCAGCGAGCAAGGCCTGTCAGATCAGGTTAAATGAGCCAAAGCAAGCGCAGTGCAATCTGCAAAAAATAGGAACTGCATGCGGCGGTTTCTGCAAAGTCCATGTAGAAATGTCTTTTCTGCAAGTGATGGCGAAATGTGGCTGTTTCTTGCTTTTGACTCTTTTCTTTGATATGCCTTTTCATGTTCAAAAGGCTTGTTTGGGAGAGTTCTAAATCTAGGGTTCCGTGTCCACGAGAAAGCCCTAGTAAAGAGCTAATTATAGGGAAAGCGAGGTTGCACTTTTCTGTCAGCCCTCGAGTTGGGGTATTTAACTGTCTATATGTTGTGGAAGAATGCACATAACCATTAGCTCTTGCCCTTCCACATATGAAACTTTAACTAGTTCCACATGTTGTCTTGCTTCTATCTAATTGAAGATAGATGTAAAACACATCTTTCGATCTATTAGTGTTTTAGTTTGGATTGAGACTGCATTTCCTTAAAATGACCTAGAATTGCAAAGGAGAACCAAAACAAACAACGATGATCCAGAAATAGATATCACAAACCGACACAATACAAAGATCTCATGTGCGCTTGGTTAGTGTCTGATCAAATTATCAAGGATTGATGGACGCTGCAACTTGGAAATTTTTTGGTATAAATCTCTTCATACTTAAAAGAACGTAAGGTTTTATTATCCACTCCTTCTTCAACCAGTTTTACATACATTCCCCTCTCTTGTCTTTCCATCGTCATGATTTTTTCCTCCCATCTTTTGCTTTTTTTCATCTTTTATTTCTTCTAAAGAACTATCTCAACTAGCCCACATTTTTAATTATTACCAAACGAAATTGTGTTTCTTTTGGTAATTAAGTAAATAAGTGCTTACCAAACAAGTGTATACCTCCTTATTAATCAACCAAGTGTTTACCAAATAAAATCTTTTTTCACAATCATATTCATGTATGTATAGGTAAATCATGGGCTAGCGTACTACAATATTTACGGGCCCTTGCAATACACTGACAATTATCTAGTCTTTGAAATAAATGGGTGCCTTTTTTATTTGCTAGTGCTAAAAAGATGGACGCATTGACAGCCAAACTCTTTTGGCTATGTAGAGGAGCTCGGCGTGGCATGTGGCCCATTGTGCCGCGTCGTGGGAGGGGTGCTACTCACGGTGGAGGCGTCGTCCATCGTGCTTTATTGTAAATACCCGTGTTGTGTATTTTTTTCATTGATAGAAAGGTAGACAGTACAAGTGCCATTCCTCAAGCTGCATATACAAGCTGGTGTAGTTTTTTTCGAAAGGGGGACTCCCCGGCCTCTGCATCAGAACGATGCATACGGCCAACTTATTAAATAAGCAAATAGATTCAACAAGGTCTTAAAGTCTCAAAAGAAAAAAAAGGAAAGCTCACAAAGTGCCAAAGAGCCAATAACAAACTAGCAACAAAAAGCCACAACCGGCTGGCATAAGAAAGATAGGTAAACTAATTGCCTATCCTATTACATGACCGCCATTCAAACCGGTTGAAGATGTCTCGTGCTATCATCTCCCAGCGGATAGATCCAGTAACCAAACGCTCCCTGGCCTACGTCGGAGTGAGTAGCGACCACATACGGATCAACGCAGTGGCTCGGATGATAACCTGCAAAAAATGAATATTTGTTGTTATGTTAAAAACCAAATCATTTCTGTAGTTCCAGACTGCCCACAATAAAGCACATACTCCTACGTGAATGTGTCTCGCTATTTCGGACTCTATCCCGTTAAGCCACATTCCAAATAACATGCTGACAGAACTCGGAGGAGTAATATTAAATACAATATGGACCGTCCGCCATAGAACTTTGTGAAAGTGCAACTATCCCTAGGTGGTTTTGGTAATTCATAACAAACACATAGCTCATTGAGCTAATGCTATTCCAAGAAAATATTTCAGGAAAGCTCAATGAATGGCATGGCATGGATGATGAAAGTGGATCCCTCAAAATATTGAGGATAAAGGATTGACTCAAGCTCAAAAGCTCAAAACTCTACATTTTATATTTTAGTGATCCAAGATCACATTGAGTCTATAGGAAAAGCCAATACTATCAAGGAGGGATGAGGTGTTGCTTAATGAGCCTCTTGCTTCATGTGCTTAGTGATATGCTCCAAAAACCCTCAACTACTTTCTCACACCCACATATGACCTAAACCTAAAGTCAAAATCGGTCCTACCGATTCTTTCTATCCGGCGCCACCGAGTTCAGATGTCATAGCCACTGCCACAAACCCTAGGCAAATCGGTTTCACCGATAGGGATCTCGGTCTCACCGAGATGGGATTGTAATCTCTCTGTTTCCCTTCGTAACATTTCGGTCTAACCGAAGTGAGCGATTGATCCCACCGAGATTGCAACGTAAACTCTCTGTTTCCCTTTCGTAACATTTCGGTCTCACCGAAAAGAGCGAATCGGTCCCACCGAGTTTACCTGACCAACTCTCTGGTTAGCTAATTACCAAAGTTGGTCTCACAGAGTTTGTGTAATCGGTCTCACCGAGATTACATTATGCCCTAACCCTAACCATATCGGTCCTACCGAGTTGCATGTCGGTCCCACCGACAACTCTAACGGTCACAAGGTTTACTGAATCGGTCCGACCAAGTTTGTTGATTCGGTCCCACCGAGTTTGGTAAATTGTGTGTAACGGTTAGATTTTGTGTGGAGGCTATATATACCCCTCCACCTCCCCTTCATTCATGGAGAGAGCCATCAGAACAAACCTACACTTCCAACTTGCCAGTTCTGAGAGAGAACCACCTACTCATGTGTTGAGGCCAAGATATTCCATTCCTACCATATGAATCTTGATCTCTAGCCTTCCCAAGTTGCTTTCCACTCAAATCTTCTTTCCACCAGATCCGAATCCTATGAGAGAGAGTTGAGTGTTGGGGAGACTATCATTTGAAGCACAAGAGCAAGGAGTTCATCATCAACACACCATTTGTTACTTCTTGGAGAGTGGTGTCTCCTAGATTGGCCAGTTGTCACTTGGGAGCCTCCGACAAGATTGTGGAGTTGAACCAAGGAGTTTGTAAGGGCAATGAGATCGCCTACTTCGTGAAGATCTACCGCTAGTGAGGCAAGTCCTTCGTGGGCGACGGCCATGGTGGGATAGACAAGGTTGCTTCTTCATGGACCCTTCGTGGGTGGAGCCCTCCGTGGACTCGCGCAACCGTTACCCTTCGTGGGTTGAAGTCTCCATCAACGAGGATGTACGATAGCACCACCTATCGGAACCACGACAAAAACATCCGTGTCTCCAATTGCGTTTGAATCCTCCAAACCCTTCCCTTTACATTCTTGCAAGTTGCATGCTTTAAATTCCGCTTCTCATATACTCTTTGCATGCTTGCTTGAATTGTGTGAAGATTGCTTGACTTGTGCAAAGACAACTAAAATGTGCCAACGTCTAAAATTGGGAAAAGGTTAAGTTTTTAATTGGTCAAGTAGTCTAATCACCCCCCCTCTAGACATACTTCAAGGTTCTACAAGTGGTATCAGAGCTTTGGTCTCCATTTGCTTTGATTTCCATAGCTTTTGGTGGTCATAGCCTTGGTTTCACAACCTAGGAGAGTATGGCGTCTAGCGAGGGAAATTATCACCGTAGAGGTCCTTACTTTGATGGCACTAATTTTGCTAGTTGGAAGCATAAGATGAAAATGCATGTTCTCGGACATAACCCCGCCGTTTGGGCTATTGTGTGTATTGGCTTGCAAGGTGAATTCTTTGATGGAGAGAACCGAACCGTAAAGCTAGTGCGGAGGAATTGAAGATGCTGCAATACAACGCTCAAGCTTGTGATATCCTCTTCAATGGCTTGTGCCCCGAAGAATTGAACAAAATTAGCCGTCTTGAGAATGCAAAGGAAATTTGGGATACTTTGATTGATATGCATGAAGGTACCGACTTCGTCAAGGAATCCAAGTTGGATGTGCTCCAAAGTCATCTTGACAAGTTCAAAATGAAGGATGGTGAAGGTGTCGCTGAAATGTACTCTAGGCTTGCTCTTATCACAAATGAGATTGCCGGCTTAGGAAGTGAAGAGATGACCGATGATTCATCATCAAGAAGATCCTAAGAGCATTGGATGGAAAATATGATACCGTGTGCACATTGATCCAAATGATGCCAAATTACAAAGATCTCAAGCCAACGGAAGTCATTGGAAGAATTGTTGCTCATGAGATGTCACTCAAGGATAAGGAGGAACTTCACAACAAGTCAAGTGGTGCTTACAAAGCCTCATGTGAAGCCCCCACATCATCAAGTGAGAAACAAACCTTCAATGAATAATTGAGCTTAATGGTGAAGAACTTCAACAAATTCTACAAGAGTAGAAGCAAAGAACGAAGCTCTAAGTCAAGGTCCTACAATGAAAAAAGATCTTCTAGTCGAGAGCGCAATTTCTACAATTGTGGGAGACCCGGACACTATTCCAATGCGTGTACGGCACCCTACAAAAGAAGAGAAGATTCTACAAAAAGAAGAAGTAGAAGAGAAGAATCACCACCAAGAGAGAGAAGGAGTAGAGATGATCGTTATGAACGAAAACCCTCACGGAGAAGCAAGGATTCGGAAAGGAAGGACAAGTCATCAAAGAGCTACACAAAACGAAGACATCAAGCTCATGTTGGTGAATGTGTATCCGGCTCCGACTCCGACAATCACTCCGAGAGAAGCTATCACTCCGACTCCGAATATACTCAAGATGAAGGTGTTGCCGGTCTAGCACTTGTGTCAACGAACTCCTACGACATATTTAATTCACCAAATGAAGGAATTGGAAGATGCTTCATGGCTAAAGGCCCAAAGGTAACACACCCCGAGTATGTTGATTTTAATAGTGATGAAGATGACTTGTTAGGTGATGATGATTTACTTGTTGACAACTCTAGTGATGAATACTATGATGAAACGTCAATTAATCATGCTAATCAAGATGAAATGAATGAAAATGATAAGGAGAAGATTGAGCTTCTAACTAAAGAACTAAACACTCTTAAGTTAGCTCATGAAACTATCTTCGAAGATCATCAAGAATTTTTAAGGGCTCATGAGAAGTTATGCTTTGAAAAGCTCAATCTTGAGCAAGAGCATGAGTTCCTAAAGGCAATCAATGATGATCTCCGTAAGAAAAGTTCTTCTTACATTGCCAAGCGTTTACTTTTATCTACTTACATGCCTCAAGTCAAGTCTAGTAACAAGAACAAGAAAGATTCTTCCTCTAGTAGTAACAATAACAATGCTAAATCCAATATTGTTGCTTCTAGTAGTTCTCTTGATTCCACTAATGATTCTCTTAGCCAAGTTACACTTGAGCAAGAAAACAGCTTATTGAAGGGAATTATAGAGAAAGGTGTATACAAGAGCCTTGCCGGGAGTAAGCAATTCGAGGAAATTGTACGCAAGCAAGGAAGGCACCGGAAGAATCAAGGTGTTGGTTTTGAACGAAAGTTCAATGCCAATGGAGTTGAGTGGGAAGAAGATCAATACCCCAAGACGAAGTTTGTTCCTCAACAAGAGAAGTATGATCCTACTTCCTTCAAGGGAACACAAGCACAAGATGATCTTCCACCACAAGACCACAAGAACAATGGCAAGGACAAGCTTCAAGAGATGATTTATGCATTTGAAGAAGCACCTAAGGCCTTAGTCAAGTGGGTTCCCAAGACTACGTCAAGTTCTACTTCATCAAGTACGACTACAACTCCAAGGATTCCCATCAAGATGATGTGGATCCCGAAGAAGAAGAACTAGAGTGTTCTTGAGGGTGAGTCCGCCAACATTCTTCACTCATATCATTATGGCAGGGACAAGTGCAATCAACTTCCATATCTTGCACTAGTTCAAGGAGTCACAAACCCTCATGTTGGTAAGGCAAGGGACAAGGTAACCTAATGTTTTCATGGACATCATCTTGTGTGTGCATCACTCTATGTCTATGGATATTCTTGTTTGTTCCTTGTGGGACTAACCCGTGTAGGTATTGAAAGTGCAACTCACTCCAAAGGATTGCTCCAAAAGATCTACATC
This sequence comes from Aegilops bicornis, assembly GCA_021605145.1. Lineage (NCBI taxonomy): Eukaryota > Viridiplantae > Streptophyta > Magnoliopsida > Poales > Poaceae > Aegilops > Aegilops bicornis. The sequence goes on from CM038674.1 coordinate 109,982,113, forward strand.
AACATTGAGCATCCACATCTTCAACACCCACATGAAGTCATCATCGACAAAACCCAAGGTTAGTTCATCCCTCTAAGGGGGGATCTCACATCTAGGGGGAGCTTAACTCTAAAAATTGAGTTAAAGCAACTCTAATGATGTGAACACATAAATGCTTTATGTAAAAGTGGTAACCCCATTTGAGCTTAAATGATGAGTATGACCTATGATCAAATGTTCTCATTTGACTCCTAAGTCAATATACTCATATATAGATGACCTAGTCATCGCCAATTATTTGATAGATGCTAGAATTGGTTGTGCATGCTTTGCCACATATTTTCATTTGTCATTTTATTGTGTGAGCATGTTGGTTGCATATTTTACTCATTCGAGGACATCCGCTTGTTGTTTTGATTGATTGGTTTCTTTTTCTTTGACCAAGTGGATGGACAAGAATGCCTAAGAACCTCCTCTAGCTATCTATGCTCTTCTCGTCTCAAACTCTATTCATGCTACATCACAAAATTCGATCAAGTCAGATTCGAACCACTCTGTGTGAGGAGCACTCGGAGTCCCCGATTCGTCATAGACTTAAACTTCCCAAACTTCTTTGTGCTTTTTGGTCTGACCGATTCCTCCATTTCGGTCATACCGAGATCACTAAGTCGATCAGGGTTTTCATCTCGGTGCAACCGATTTGAACTTTTCGGTCACACCGAGTTGCTGTAACTGTTAACAGTTATGCATCTCGGTGCCACCGAGTTGTTCCACTCGGTCACACCGACAGTGTCAGGCTATATATTCACACGGGCAAAATTTTGGAAAACTTTCTCCGAAACTCTTCGCCCGCGCATAGCTCGCTCTGCCTTTTAGGTCTCCGGATCGTCGACTTCGTCGCCAGCCGCCTCCTATCGCTGGTCTCCGCCGCCCTCAACGGATTTCATCTCCACCGTTGCTGCCGTAGCGAGTTCATCACCGAACTAGGGTATGAACTCGATCACAATGATATCCTCGCCTGATTCTCAGCACATTGTGTTCATTATGATTCTTGCCACGATTGAAACACCTCTATCCAGTCAAAACAATCCTTAGAATAGATGCGATTCGAAAATTTAGGGTTAGGTTTCCGCCGAAACCATCTCGGACCCACCGAGTTGAAAAACTCGGTCCCACCGATTCGGCTAACGCCATTGCACTAGTAACTCTCGGTCTGACCGAGAATTGCTAATCGGTGTGACCTATTTTAGAACTTTGTGAAACCCTAACAGTCTCGGTGCCACCGAACTATGACTCGGTCTGACCGAGTTCACTAGTTTAGGTTCCAAAACTGCTTCGGTATCACCGAGTTTGAAAATCGGTTGATCCGAAATGCTTTCAGGGAAAACTAAAACTATGTTTTTGAATCATTCTTTGCAAAAATCTCTGCATTTTGTGATGCTCATCAACTCTATCTCATCTATAACTATTCACGTGGTCAGCAGTCGGTGTTTGCGGCATGTCGCACCAAAGTGACAGCCAGAACAAGTCAGAGGAGCAGATTCAGATGAGTGAGGGCACTAGTCCCTCTAGCAGCTCAGATGAGGGAAGCAGAAGCACTCCCAACAATTTTCCCAAAGCTGCACCAGGACAAGGAAGAAGAGAACCTCAGAATCTGAGGATGAGGATTATGTGGCAATAGAAGATGAGGCCATTTCAAAGAAGAAAGTGCTGAAGAAGGAGTATAGCTCAAATGCAGTAAAGCCAGGGATGAACATCAAAAGGTCTGCAGGAAGACAACCAATGTCTAAAGCCAGAGCCTCCACTCAAGCATCTTTGAAATCCCAACCCAAAGAGCCCGCTGCAGAAGGAAAGAAAAGGAAGGAAAGGGTCAAGAAGACCATGTCCAGAGTGATTGGAAAGCCTTCCATGATGGAAGAGGAGGAAGAAGAGGTTGCTGCACCAGCACCCAAGGCACAAAAGCTGATGGGTGATGCTATAAAGTTAGGGGATGCAACATCAAAGCCCAAAGAAGCACCCAAACCTGCCTCCAAGCCCAAGAGTGCACCTAGCTAAGAGGAATACCAGGAGTATACCAGCTGCTGAAAATAACAAGGCCCCAGTGCCTGATGTTGCTGCTGAGGAAGATGATGAAGGACAAGTCCTAAGGAACCTCAAACCCAAGATTCCAGACCACAATGATGCTCATCCCGTGGCTGAGAACATGAAGATCAGGAGAGACTTAGGGTTGAGGCTATGGAGAGAGTCAGATCCATATGCCACCAGGAGAAGGACTACTGCTGATTACAGGTTCCACACAAAGAAACAACAGGATTTCTATGAGACAATCTTGTTGGACAAGAAGCCCATAGTGTGTGATATGAGGTGGGTCGACTGGACCTACATAAAGGAGAATGAGGAACATTATCCTGGAGTCTATGACAGCTTCAGTGCGTGTGGAGTTGCAGACTTTGTTGGGCAGAAGCTCACAAACTGGAATGATGAGCTCATTATGCAATTCTACTCCACATCACATTTCTATCCAGATGGCAGGATAGTTTGGATGTCTGAAGGAACAAGATACCAATCAACTATTGAGGAATGGGCAAGTCTGATCAATGCCCCAAAGGAGAGTGAAGATGACTTGGATGTTTATGCCAAGAAAAAGATGGATCACAACTCTATGTCACAGATGTACAAGGAGATCCCAGACAAAGCTCTTGAGACTTTGAAGCTTGGGTTAGTCCATTTTCTTCTGTCAGGGCTGCCAACGATCAACTCGATCCTAAGGCACCCTCTTTTGCCCAAATTAGGTGACCACAACATGATCAGAGGGCATGCAATTAATTTGCTACACATATTTGATGTGCCACAGAAATTCAAGGTCATGAGCCTCATGGTTGAGACTATCAAGAGGACAGCAGCAGACCAAAAGAGAAGTTGTGGATATGCCCCACAAATTCAGGAGTTGATTAACTCAAAGATGGGCACAGAAAAGTATCTGTTGGATAAGGAACACTTTGTTCTCTATCCTGACTTTGAGGACAATCAAGTTGTGATGAATGAGAATGAACCATCATCAGTACAAGATCAAGTGAAGAAGGAGAAAGCAAAGAAAGAGAAGGCTGCCAAAATGCCAACACAAGAGGAGGCATCTGAGTACTTTTTGAAGAGCAAACAGGACCAGTGTCGGAGTAATGGGCCACGGGTAGGAAAACCCGAGGCCCCAGACCTTTCAAGACATCGGGGCAGGCTGCGCCCCTCAAGACCCCAAGACGAAGAGCCGCTTTCTGAGAGTCGGCGGCAAGGCCGCCGACTACCCCTCACGACGAGTCCCAGGGACGACTTCGAGATAAGCCGGCTCCTAACTGGCGGCTTCCAGAGAAGCCGGCAATGGGGAGTCGGCCCACGACTCCAACCACCTCCTGCCTTCACAACTATGGACGGGACGGGGTGCGGCGGCCGGCCCATCCTGCCCTGCTCGTTGGCGGGGCGTGCATGGCCACAGTGCGCCGTACCAACGAAGATCTCCATCCGGCGTGGCACTGTTGCCATGCCGGCCCTGACATCAGCCCCGTGGGCGGGGCCCTGTGCCCACGACGGCCTGTCTGTACGACCCAGAGACGGCGGGACCCGCCTGTCCGGGGTATGTAAGACGGCGAGCGCCACAAGACGGACCCGTTGGGAGTCGGCCTCCAGGAGTCGGTTGGCCCCTCCCACGGGCCCCGCACACCATTAACCAGACAAGACGGGGAATGGCAATAGTGATCGCCCGTCAGGTGGCGGCACTGTTGCCATGACCCCATGACCAAGCTAGCGTCATTAGAGGCGCGGCTACAGTAATCCGCAGCCGGCAAGACCCACAAGCGGACAAGGCCTGTCGGCCCCATGCCGGGCCCGTCGGCAGGGCCCACCTGGCCGGCGGGCCCCAGCGAAGCGGAGAAGACGGCGACTGAGAGACAGACGGTGGGACCCGTGCCTAGCCGGATTACTGCAGGTACCCCGGGGTAGGCCTATATAAACCCCTGTGGCACCCATGCAAAGGGTTGGACCCTGATAGTTTTAGACACACATAGCGGGAAGATGAGAGCTAGCCGTGCCCTTCTCCTTCCTCACCCGAACTGCTCAAGGAGCAACCTTGTACCCACTTTGCCATAGTGATCATGCGGAGACCCCGTAGAGCAGCAGTAGGGGTGTTATCTCCACGGAGAGCCCTGAAGATGGGTAAGATCCGCCGGCGTGCATGCCTTCGCCTCATCCCTGCTTCGTGCACCGGCGATGTTCTACTCGCCCCCACCATGATAAGCCATCCTTTGGCATATGTCGCACCCAACCCCCGACATTTGGCGCCCACCGTGGGGCTAGGTGCACCGTCGTCCGGAGACCTGCTCTGGACGGGAACCCTTTTTCTCCCTGGCGAGCGCAGCCAGCCCGGCACGCCAGACGGAGTCTGCACCGACGCGCTGCACGGCGCTGAGATCGCCTGCGCAGCCAGCTGCCTCGCCGAACTTGTCGGCGAGGTTCGCCTCTCCGACGAGCCTGCATCCGACGCAGGCACGGGCGGCCCCGAGAGCCTCCTCGCAGGCCTCCTTGACCAACTCCATGTCACCGGCGAGCCTGCCACGGACTTGGAGTCCATAGGTTCCACCGACCCGATGTTGGTCGACTCCGACACCGCGTCGCTCGACGCGTTCCCCACCAACGTGGTGGTCTACGACGAGCCGCTCCCTCGCGCGGAGAGCGGCGGAAGCACCGTCCGCAGGTGCTCGCCATCGCCGGTCATGGCGAGCATTTCGCCGAAGGAGCTCATGACCTCTCGGCGCGGCTCGCAAGACTTGACCGCCCCTATTCCGGAAGACGCCGACGCCGAGATGCCGGAGGCACACCGCCTTCAGCTCGTCGGCGCCAAGAAGCCGGGCAAGCATGAGACGCTTGTCAGAAGCCTACCAGCGTGAGATGGATCGCGCTGTGGGCGGCTCGCCGGCCCCGACTGGGCCTAGTCGCCTAGGCGCGGTCCAGCAGCGCGGCGTGGCCATCGCCAACCTGTTCGGGGCCAATCGCCCTGTATACGCCACGCCTGCGGAGAACATCCGCGCCGCCCAGGCGGCGGCGGACGAGCTAGACAACTTCGAGGGTGAAGAGCGCCGCCTGATGACGGAGCGAGTCCAGCAGCTCCTCGACGCGACTGCCGCGCAGAACGAGGCCGGCTGCCGCATAGAGGCGCCGCAACGACAAAACGACGACCTGCCTCCCCGCCGAGATCAAGGCGCGACGTCTCGGACACCGACTGGCGGTGTCCGCGGAAAAAAAACATGTATCAGGCTGTCAGCCACAGTCGGACTCACATCTCCATCAAGCGCGACCAAGACGGCTGCCCAAGAGCAGTGGAACGGCGGGACGACTATCTGCCTCCTCCTCCTCGCAAAGAAAGGCGAGTCTCCCCGCCACCCGTCGAGCATCCGACTCTGGGCGACCGCCTTGGCCGCCGAGAGGGAGTCGGAGAAAACGAAGCCCGCCACCGGATCGACCGACTCCACCGATCCGTGGTGCTGGAAGAAGAAGACGAGTTGGGTCCGCCCTGTTTCGGACCTCACATCCGAGACGAGCCCTTTCCCAGAGGGTTCACGCTCCCCCAAGATACGCCCAAGTACACCGGCTCCATAAAGCCGGAAGATTGGCTGGTTGACTACTCCACGACCATCAACATAGCGAACGGCAACAAGCATGTTGCCAAAAAGTATGTTCCACTCATGCTCCAGGGCACGGCCCGGACATGGTTGAACAGCCTGAAGCCCTGCAGTGTCAACAGATGGGTCGACTTCACCGAAGCCTTCGTCCGCAACTTCACAAGCACGTACAAGCGACCTCCCAAGCCTCGCCAGCTTTCCTTGTGCGTGCAAGGCCCCAACGAGTCAACTCGCGACTACCTCACGTGCTAGGCCGAGCTTCGGAACTCCTGTGAGGGCGTGCACGAGGTGCAAGCTATTGAGTACTTCACCGCCGGGTGCAGAGAAGGCACCCTCCTCAAGCACAAGCTCCTCTGCGACGAGCCGGAGACCCTCGACGAGCGGCTGATCATAGCGACATAAGCACGCCACAGCCGACTCCTCCATGAAGGCGGAGATTCAAGTTAGTGTGATCGCAAAGTGGCCCCTCAGCTCCCGTAACTCCGGCCGGAGACGCCACGGTCGGCGACAACAATGTAACGATCACAAGTGCAAGGCCCCACAGCCGGCTTCCAGCAGCCGGCAGGTTGCGACAATCGAAGACCAGCAGCCGGAGGGGCAGCCTCCGACCAAGCGACAGAAAGGCGGCAAGTCCAACTGGTTGCCGGCCTTCTCTTACGAGCAGACTCTAGATGGTCCCTGCAAGTTCCACAGCGGCGCGAAGCCGTCAAACCACACCACCCGGAAGTGCCACTGGCTCACCAGGATCACCAAGGGAGACGGCCTTCTTCCTCCCCTCATTGGGTCAGCCGCCTCCACCGCCGCCCAAAGAGCCACCTGTCGCCGGCGCACTACAAGATGAGTACCCAGAAGAGGACGGAGCCTATGTGGAGTTCACCAGTGTGGCCGACGATCGACGCAGCAGGCGGCTGCAGCAGCAAGAGGTGAATGCAGTAGCGTCAGATACTCCAGAATTCATGCATTGGTCGGAGAAGCTTATCAGTTGGAGCAGAGCTGATCACCCAGAGGTGATGCCGAGTCCGGGCTCCTACGCCCTGGTCTTGGGAGCCACCTTTGCCACAGATAGGCGGGCCGCTCGCTTCTCGCAAGTGCTGATAGACGGAGGCGAGAGCATGAACATCCTGCATAAGGATACCCTGGAGAAGTTAGGAATCAAGCAAAGACAGCTTCAGAGCAGCCGGACTGTGTTCCACGGCATTGTACCTGGCCTTTCCTGCTCGCCGATCAGCAAGATCCTGATAGATGTCCTCTTTGGAGACAAAGATCATTTCCGCTGAGAGCCAGTTTGGTTTGAAGTGGTGGACCTCGAAAGCCCGTACCATGCGCTGCTTGGCCGACCTGCTTTGGCCAAGTTCATGGCGGTCCCCCACTACGCCTAGCTCAATATGAAGATGCCGAGTTCCAAGGGGATTCTGACCATAGCCGGCGACTACAGAAAGTCGTCGCTTATGCTGGCTGAAAGTAGTCGGCTAGCCGAGTCCCCGGTGATCGCGGGCCGAGAAGCAAGCTTCTTGATCGGGTTGTGGCGATGGCCGGCAAGCAGCCCGAGATATCGCCCAACCCCAAGGAGTCGGTAGCTGAGGGTTCGTTCAAGCCGACCAAAGAAACGAAGAAGATACCACTGGACCCGGAGCACCCAGAGAGGTATGCTGTCATAGGTGCAAACCTTGACAGCAAATAGGAAGGCGAGCTCGTCGATTTCCTCCGAGAGAATCGGGACATCTTCGCATGGTCCCCTAAAGACATGCCAGGTGTATCGACAGAATTCGCCGAGCACAAGTTACATGTACGATCTGATGTGAAGCCCGTCAGGCAGCCATTGCGCTGCCTGTCAGAAGAGAAGAGAAGAGTTGTTGGAGAAGAGATAGCCCGGCTCCTAGCAGCCGGCTTCATTATGGAAGTGTTTTTTCTAGAATGGTTAGCAAACCTGGTCCTGGTACTGAAGAAGAACAAGCAGTGGCGGATGTGTATTGACTACACAAGCCTCAACAAAGCTTGCCCCAAGGACCCGTTCGTTCTGCCGAGAATTGATCAGGTGATAGACTCCACAGCCGGATGCGAGCTGTTGAGCTTCTTAGATGCATATTCAGGATATCACCAGATCAAGTTGAACCCAGCTGACAGACTGAAGACCGCCTTCATCACGCTGTTTGGAGCCTTCTGCTACCTGACCATGACGTTCGGCTTGAGGAATGCCGGCGCCACCTTTCAGCGTTGCATGCAGAAGTGCCTCCTCAAGCAACTCGGCAGAAACGCCCACGTCTACGTGGACGATGTGGTGGTGAAGACGGAAAAGCATGGAACACTGCTGGAAGACCTTAAGGAAACCTTTGAGAACCTGCGCCGATTCCAGATCAAGCTCAACCCTGAGAAGTGTGTCTTCGGAGTGCCAGCCGGCCAACTCCTTGGCTTCCTGGTCTCTGAATGCGGCATAGAGTGCAACCCTGTAAAGATCAAGGCCATCGAGAGGATGGAAGTACCCCGCCGACTGCTAGATGTGCAAAAGTTCACCGGCTGCTTGGCGTCCATCAGCCGATTTATCAGTCGGCTTGGCGAGAAAGCTCTCCCTTTATACCAGCTCATGAAGAAGACCACCTTCTTTGAATGGAACCACAAGGCGGACGAAGCTTTTCTCCAGTTGAAGAAAATGCTGACTACTCCCCTGTCTTTGGCCGGGCGGCCCCGACTCCTAAAGAGCCCATGCTTCAGACATTGCCGCCACCACCGGGTAGTCAAGACAGTCATTGTAGTTGAACGCAAGGAGGAAGGCAAGGCGCTACCTGTCCGAAGACCGGTATATTACCCGAGCGATGTAATCGTCGACCTCCAAGCGTAACTACCCCACTTCCAGAAGATGTACTACGGCGTGCACTTTGCCGCCAAGAAGTTGAAGCCTTACTTTCAAGAGCATCCAATCACTGTGGTTTGCACAACCCCACTAGCCGAGATCATCGGAAGCCGAGATGCTTCTGGCCGAGTGGCCAAATGGGCCATAGAGCTGCCCCCCTACACCGTCTATTACCAGCCCCGCACCGAGTCGCAAGCACTGGTAGACTTCCTCGTCGACTGGGCCGAGACCCGATCGCCGCCAATACCGACTCCACCCATTGGCGGATGCATTTCGATGGCTCCAAGATGCGCACCGGCTTGGGAGCCGGCGTTGTCCTCACTTCCCCCAAAGGCGACAAGCTCAAATATGCGCTGCAGATCCATTTCGCCGCCTCCAACAACGTCGCCGAATAGGAGGCGCTCATTCATGGGCTCCGGCTTCACTACTGGAAACTGGGAATTTGCCATCAGCCAGCCCTTTGCCATCTGCCAGCTGATGGCAAAGAACGTCTTTGCCATCTGCTTATAAAAAACAGATGGCAAAGAACTGAGAGACGGCAAAGAACATGGTTGCCATCAGCCAATTCTTTGCCATCTGCTAGTGGATGGCAAATAATCTTTGCCATCTGCCAGCAGATGGCAAAGAGGTGGGTAGGGTCTAGTGCTATAACAGTCTGTCAACCCACCTCTTTGCCATCTGCCAGCAGATGGCAAAGAATCTTTTCCGTCTGTTGGCAGATGTCAAAGAAGTGGGTGGGGCCCAATAGATGACGACGCTGTAACGGCCCAGTAGCCCCACCTCTTTGCCATCTGCCAGCCGCTGGCTGAGGGCAAAGATATGGGCCTTTGCCATCCAGGTCGATGGCAAAGAGGTCGGACTATCTCCGATCCCCTCTCTTCTTCTAAAAAAAATTCTCCTCCCCTCTCTCCCAGCCCGGCCCCACCCCTCTCTCTCTCCCAGCCCGGCCCCACCCCTCTCTCTCTCTCCCCCCACCTCACCCACCCACACCACCATTGTCTAAAAAAAACCCCACCCACAACCGCACCCAGCTGCCCACGGACGACGCCCAAAGACCGCCACTGCCCGCCTCCCCGCCACCGCAGCCCTCCCCGCCTCCCGCCACCACAGCCCGCCTCGCACCCGTCCTTCCATCATTCCAGGCCGTGGCGCCGCCCCTCCCATGCCGTCCCGGCCATCACATGGCGTGCCCTCCCTCCTCACACCGCAGCCCGCCCCACCATCGAGCCATGCCATGGCGCCGCCCCCGTCCCGCGACCCTCCCTGCGACGAAGCCATCGGCAATTCAGTTTCAGGTTATAACATCACCATGTTCAGCACTGACAATGTATAACAGTTGGCTAGAAATTGGAGATCAACATCAGAAGAAAATAGATTAGACTACCAGCGCTTGCTGATTTTGCAAACTGCAGTTCTTGCGCGTTTGCACGAGCTCGATGCTCTGCCGCCGCTGCCTGGGACTGCTTCGTTTGGTTTCCCCATCCGTGGATCTCGACCAGGTGCCCGGCGGCCGGCTGCCCGGCGAGGCGGAGCCCTATGGCGGCGAGCCAGCGGCGGCTAGGTTACGCTCGCAGTCTTGCTGGCTGCCTGGCTCGATTGGGTTTTGGGGATTTTTCATGAAGTGCGTGTATAATGGGTGTTGTGCTTGTGCAGTCGTGCTAACTAGTTTGGGGCTATGGTCTGAGCTTTGTGTGGCCGTTCTATCATCCAGTGCAAACCCCACATGTATTGGCCCATGTACAAGACGAACCGTATTTTTGGTATACGCTGATTTCGGCTACCCGGGGCGGCCGACCATAGTCGCCCCTACCGTGGCGCCGCCACTGCCTGATGGGATGGCCCGTATGTTAGCTAGCTGAGCATGTTGATCAGCTCCGCCAGCAGCGTGTGCTTGCAATCGCTAATGGCTAGGTTCAGGGTTCTTTTTTATACAGAGATAATACCATGGTTTTGCAAATAATGCAATATTAAAAACATAGTTTCTAGTGGCAGCCAAACACCTCGTTGTAATTAAAACTATGGTAATCTGAAAAACTGCAGTATTCTCAGAATACTTTAAAAATACTAAGCTAACAAACGGGGCCTAAGGCTTAGTTTGGCAACAAAGTTTCTAGAGAACCATGGTAATTGAAAACCACTATATTCAGATGTGCACACAATGAATACTACAGTTTCTTTAAACCATGGTTTTTCTCAGTTTTACCAAAACTACCTAGGTGTTTGGCTGGTGTTTCGCCGGGGTGGGTTTTTTTGGACATACAAGTGTCCTCTATTTATTCGTCAGGAAATGTGAATGATACCGAATTGGAAAACAATCAAATACTAAATAGACACTCCCTATTTATTTGTGAATTATGAGTTAGGTCATATATTTTCCAATTTTGTTATGAAAAACATCATATATATTTGCGTTGACCTGGTGGATTTAAATGTGCAGTTGTTTCATCGCTGTGAGGGTCTGGTGTTCAACGACCTCCCCGTGCGTTCGACGAGCTCCGCCCCTGCGTTCGTGGGTGAGCACAAATGACATCTCCTCCTCTCCCCCCTCATTTGCTCTGTTCCGGTCTTCGTGCCGATGAAACTTGCTAGCTATAGGTGTATTCAATCATCAGTTTGCGTGACCACTATGCCTCTCCCGTTCGAAAGGGTTACATCTATAAATATGCATTCATTTGCATATTTATAACCGTAATTCTTTCGAATTGTCCAACGTTATCCATGGACAGCCCGAGTATGTGTAGATTGGGTTCGTTTTCCCATTTGCTCTACTCCGGATCCAATGCAGAATTTCGTCAGTGCCTCTCTGTTGTTCTCCGGGTACACATCCTCTTTGCTTATTGCCGAGACGTGTATCAGGAGAACTGCGGGGAGGTGCTGCCGAAATTTTGTGTCGGGTCCGGAGCAGAGCACGGGAAAACGAACCCAATCTACACATACTCGGGTGGGATTAGGACCTATCTTTACCTATTAGCGTCTAGGTTGCATGGACGTAATAAAACTGAGAAACTCTATTAAATGATGAATATGTTTTGCTGAATTATGTATGTATTTCTTGTGTGTCCAGTAGCTAGGCAAGATGAGTGATCGTGCGTGGATGTACACCGTTCACCCTAGTCAGAAAGACATGACTCCTGAATGGATGACAAAAACCAAGGGGTTTATCAGAGCCGCATTTGCAAATGGACAGAAAACAACCTGGTGCCCCTGTGTCGAGTGCAACAACAATCGTAAGATGTCAGAGTTTGAAATGATCAAACACCTGCAGAAGTGGGGTTTTACGCCCGGTGGACATTTACTGGTGAATCTGCCCAACGTTCCAGAGCTGAGAAGGGCCGTCATCGCACCGACGAGCATGGTACCGGGATGGAAGACATGGTGCAAGACTTTGATGATGCTCGGGATTCGGACGATGAGATGGAGGAATCTGCAAAGGCCTTCAATGATATGTTGGAGTCTTCAAGCATCCTCTCCACGAGCACACCGAGCTTTGTCACCGGATGCCATCGCACAAGTAATGGCTCAAGGCTCAATTCAACTTGGGCAGAGAATGCTATGACGCCGATAGTGACACTATTTGGACGCTTTCTACCCAAAGGCCATATAATGCCTGCAAACCTGTACCCGGTCGGACAAAATCCTCCGTGTACTTAAGATGCCCTATGAGAAGATAGATGCCTGTGAGAATGGTTGTGCCTTATTTAGGCTCCAGTCTGCGGACTTGAACTATTGTCCCATTTGCAAGTCTTCCAGGTATGTTGAGATAGACAACGGTATGGGTGAGAAGAGTCAGACCAAAATCCCCATTAACGTTCTTCGGTATATGCCAATCATACCAAGACTTCAACGTCTATTCATGGTCGAAGAGATGGCCAGACAGATGACATGGCACAAATTGGGCAAAAGAACCGAACGGGATGCAGATGGGAATCTGATGATGGTACACACATCGGATGGTGCTGCATGGAAACACTTCATGCATTGCATGATGAAAAAGTGGCGATCGGAGGAATCCTCGAGTAGCCATCAAGACGGATGGGTTCAATGTGTTTGGTATGATGGCAGCCCAATACGCTTGTTGGCCTGTATTTGTCATTCCACTCAATCTCCCCGGACAGATTATGCAAAGAAAGAACATTTTCCTGACGTTGATAATTCCGGGGCCCAACTATCTGGGGAAGAATATGAATGTGTACATGCAGCCGCTTAAGGACGAACTGCAAGAAGCTTGGGATAATGGGATCAAGACATACGACGCCACTACAAAAAAAACTTCCTAATGCGTGTGTGGTACATGTACTCGATGCATGACTTGCCGGCGTATGCACTATTCGTTGGCTGGTGTGTGCATGGAAGGTTCCCGTGCCCCACATGCAAGGCAGCTCTTGAGTTTCGGCTTACCGCAGCGGGTGGCAAGTTTTCTTGCTTCGACATGCATAGACAGTTCCTGGATCCTCACCATAAGTTCAGAAAAGATAAGAAGAACTTCATCAAAGGTAGATATGTCAAAAACTCTGCACCACCTGCATTGACAGGCCAACAGACCCTGGATCAGTTAAATGCTCTCGAGCCGGATCCAGAGCGTCCAGGGTATTTCAAGGGGTATACGGAACACGCCTGGACCCACAAGATATGCTTGTGGGATCTGGCCAGATTAAAGACCTCCTTTGCCCACACAACATCAACGTGATGCACACCGAAAAGAATGTCGGTGAGGCCCTCTTTGGTACATTGTTCGGCATAGAGGGGAAAACGAAGGATAATCCTAAGGCCAGAGTCGATCAGGAGGCTCTATGTGATAGACCGCTACAAAACATGAAACAACCAAAAGGAAAGAAGAACTGGGTGAAGCCAAAGGCATGGTTCAATCTTTGAAGGCCGGTTATGAGGGAAATACTCCTGTGGGTGAAAAAGGAGTTGATGTTCCCCGATGGGTATGCATCGAATCTATAGAGGGGAGCGAGCCTTGAAAAATTGAAAATATTTGGTCTCAAGAGTCATGATTGGCACATATGGCTTGAGCGGGTAATGTCGGTGATGTTGCGTGGCTTTATCCCTGAGGATGAATGGCTAGTAATCTTGGCAGAGCTGAGCTATTTCTTCCGTGTTCTATGTGCGAAAGAATTACCGCCTGGCTTGCTAGAAGAAATGGAAGAGTTGGCGCCGGAGTTGATCTGCAAGTTGGAGAAGATCTTTCCACATGGCTTCTTTAATCCAATGCAACATTTGATTTTGCATCTCCCGACCGAGGCACGCGATTGGGGGTGCAGAATCGTTGAAAGCTACGAATCGAGAGGATGCAAAAGACGCTTCGAGCAAAATGTAAAAATAAACGTCGAATTGAAGCATCGATGGCCGGGGCATTCATTACTGAGGAGGCGGCAAACTTCGTGACAGCACACTACAAAGCCAAAAATCGTTCCAACCTCAGCCTATTCAAAGGGAAGCTCGCACCAGCCGGTGCTTATACTCCCTTATTGTTGGATAATGACGAATGGCGGACCATTACGTTGTATATCTTGCACAATCTAACAGAAGTGCGGCCGTACATCGAGTAAGATCTCGGTACATTGTTTCGCAACCTCTACTTCATTTGAACTGCTCTTATTCCTGGATATTTGATATAGTCGATACGTCGCCAAATTCTCGTATGGAGCGGTTATCCAAAATGATTCCGTCGAAGAGTATGAGCTTCTGGCAATGCATGGAGGCGGCTATCCTGGTTTCATCTCTTGGTTCAAACAAACGGGAATTTCCATTAGACCATTTCATTTCTTCTTCTAATTTCTGGCTAATGCAACAATCCTTTCAGATTAAACTTGTAGGCTAGTTCAGAGTCTATGGACGCCTTAATTGAGACAAGTCGCTAATGGTTTTGACTAGAAGGTCCATTCATTTGACAAATACGACATCAACGGGTATCACTTTCGTACCTATGGCAAAGAGCTATCTATGGCCGACCGAAAGTCTAGAAATTGTTGTGTCTCTACTATCGGCGAAGGAGATACCGAGTATTATGGAAGAGTTGAAGCAATTTATGAACTTCTATTCTATGGTGCAAAGCCACCGAACGTTGTAGTCTTCAAATGTCATTGGTTCCAGCCGAAGGAGACTAGAAGGACTCATGAACATCTAGGGCTAGTCGAAATCAAACAAAGCACCCATTTGGATGTTCCCGATGTCTATATTACGGCTCAACAGACAACCCAAGTTTTCTATCTACCGTGGGCCTGCCAAAGTGATCCAAATCTCGAAGGTTGGGATGTCGTTTATGAAGTGCCGCCACGTGTTAGACCACCTCCCCCCAATGAAGAGGATTATGAACCTCACGTTAATCCAGACACATATGAAGGAGAATTGTTCCAAGAAACGCGTCTTTCCAAAAAACGTTTCAAGAACCGCTCACATCATAACATTCAAGTAGACAGTGGCAGTGAATCCGAGCCTGAGCAGGAACAAGAAGAGCCGGAACAAGAAGAGGTTACTGCTGCGGATGACCTGTCAATGCTTGACCGATTACATGCAGGAGGCCTTCCAGATGTTGATGAATTTATTGATGATGATGATGATGAGCACGCTATTACCGATAGTGATTAGGATGATGCATTTATTAACCTCAAGCATATATAGACGATGATGATGCATTTATTAATGATGACGATGAAGATTAATATTATAGTTCATGTCGTATTCCATTATTATTATATACATATATATTATTAATTAGTTCAAGTTTTAACCTAGCTAGCTCTAAAATGAGCTATACATAGCATTTATTCCTCTAAAATGAATTTATATACATATTATTATTCATGTCATGTATTCATTTTTTTATGTTGTACTAATTACGTTTACTCATTGTCATTCCAGGTGTATACAGATGGTGGGCGCGGGTCGAGAGCGCACCGGCTCCTACCTCGGCGCGTGGTGGGAGGGGTAGTTCCATTCCCCCCCATAGCCTCCGGAGAGCGCTAGATCTCAGTTTGCAGAGTCCAGCGACGGTCGCTTCTTCTTCGGCCGGGAGAGGTCGGGGGGTAAGAAGAAGGAGAAGGCTGCTAGAGGTGGACGTGGCGTCGGGAGAGGTAGGAAGGCTGCTACGCCTTCCTCGCCGCCACCCAGCCTGAGTCACCCGACCACAGGGCTGCTCCGTCTGAGATCGAGCCATCTGAGGTGGACCCGTCTCGGACTCCACTCCACGAGCCTCCGGCCAACGAGCCTATGGCAGACGCGCCTACGGCCACGGAGCCTCGGGCCGCCGAGTCTTCGCCCCACGAGACTCTGGAGCTCAGACGGGGTCACGCTGAGTCGGAGCCAAGCCCATGGGAGGACTTGACGGAGTCGAGTGCACATGGTTGTGTTCAGGGTGGAGACTACAGTCCTGATAGCTATAGCGAGGGTGAGTGGGTTGAGGGGCGCAAAGTCTACCAGCGTGGTCGTACAAGACTCCCGCCCACCCGGGCGACCCCCGACTAGAGGTGGTTGATTGCGCCTAACGGGGAGAAGTAGGTGCATTTACTCTTTTTTTAACCTTTTTCCTTGACGTTTCTTCGAATATCTAATGCGTTGGCCTTGTCATACTGCAGTTCTTGGACACACGAAGATGGTGTCCGCAGGCCCAACACTGTCCTTGGTGTGATTTGTCGCCAGTGCTTCCCGGGTGGGTCACGTTGCCCGGTGAGGGCCGGGTTCCAGAGCTAGGAATGACCTGGGAGCACTACTTGGCTGCCCCGGCCCTGCCGGAGCATAGGGTCGGCGATGTTGAGTGCGACACGGTGGCCAACATTCTGATCGCCACGTTTTGGGTAATTTCTCCATTGCCATTTATGTTGTGTTTTCTTCTTTGATTGCATACCTTCTACATGTGTTTTCTTGTTTGATTGCAGACCTTCTAATCCGTGTTTTCTTGTTTGATTGCAGACCTTCTACAGGTGTGCTGAGGGATGGAGGAGGTCATGCTCGGGTTACCGACGCCGAGTGCAAAGCGCCTACTTGGAAACTTTGGCACGAGGCTCGGACGCAGGCTGTTCGAGACTACTTAGCATAGACTGGTATTAGGAGGAGAAAAGAGAAGTGCCGGGACAAGTATCTGAGTAAGGAGAAGTACATGAAGGTAATTACCTATTCTTAAGGCCTTGTACTTAGTTTCCTTGATTTGATTCAGAGGCGTGGCGCTCAAATTTCTCTTGCTTAACTTAGGTGCCCCGAGATGGTGTGCGGACAAGATGGACTGCTGGGAGGTGTTGGTGGATGAGTGGTGCTCTCCCCAATGGCGCGTCGCCCACAACATAGCAAAGGAGAAGCGTTTCAAAATGAAAGGTGTGCCACACCATCTAGGCAGCGTCGACCTACATGGAGTACGGGAAAAACTGGGTATGTGTGGTTTGCTTCATGATTCATGCAAATTCATTCTTTGTGCTAGCTTGAGTCCTTAGCTAATACTCTGTTCCTCTCTTTTAGTCAAAACACAACAAGGCTCCAGCGCCAGAGCTGTTCGACCTCTATGGCATGTCCAATATTGCATCGTACAAGAAGGCCAAGGCATTCTCTGAGCCTGACCTCGAAAATGCAAAGAACTTCAGCAACGAGGCCTCCCACCACAAGATGGTGCAGTACGTTAAGCAGGGGAAGGCGAGGAAAGGGCCGGACTTTAACCCGAGCCGGCCTCTTGATCCAGAGCTGGTGATGATATCTGGTGGCGGGAGGTCCCATGGCTCGTTAGCCATTGGTAATGGACTGATACGTTGTAGTAGCACTCTCCCGCAGATCAAGAAGCGCCAGACCAGCTCTGATCCTGAGATACCGCCTCGTTTACGACCAGTGGAAATCGAATTCCAGGTTTGTTATACGGACTCAGTAGCCTTTCCTCCATTACATTGTGTTTGCGGCCGTCGATGATTACAATGCTAACGAGTGGTGTTGCAGGCTGCTATTGAGGCAGAGAGAGTGAAGACACATGCTGCTTTTGAGGAGAGGGACCGGCAGTTGGCGGAGAGGGACCGACAGGCGGCGGAGAGGGACAGGGATAATGAGGAGAGGACGGCTAGGCTGTTGGAGGAGGAGAGGAACCGGAACGACTCGGCTAACCGGGCCATGTACGAGCTCTTCGTGGTAAGTTTCTTCTGCATATTAGCTAAATCATGCACGCAGTGTTCCTTTCATTAGTAACTAATATGACTGACTCGTCAAAACCGAATGTGCAGTCCATGCGCGAGAAGAACGGCCAGACCCCTCCGCCGATGCCAGTCATTGTTCCGGCGGGCACGGTGAGTTTCATTTGAACGGTCATTAGTTACTAGTCTTCACATTTGAGTTGCATCATGCTAACGATACATTGGAAATAATCTTTGGTGCAGCGTAACTCCCGACAAGCATCGACCGATCCTTCTCCGCTCGCCATCGGGCGCGACCGGTCCTACACCTACACCTACACCTACACCTCCGTGATGACGGTAAGTTTCCCAAGTGTTTTGCTTAATAGAGTTTTGTTGTGATGCCATGTTGTATCTACACATATCGTGCATAATGTGTGTATGTTTGAAATGCATTGTATGTGTGGGATTCGACACCTAGTCGTGTGCCTTTGGTAGCCTTCCATAATGGGGAATGCCTCCTAGTGCTTCCACTGAGCCATGGTAGTTCGCTACTGCTCCGGAACACATGGATTGACCGGCATGTGTCCTTCTTTGCTCCTGTGTCTGTCCCTACGAGGAAATGTCACGCGGTGTATCACCGAAGTCCTTATAGCTTGCTACGACTTGGTTGCACTTGCTGATGACCGACACGTGCATTGCTGGGTCATGTATGCCCGTCTCCTCAGACGCTTGTGCCACCTTGGTTCTATGACTAGTCATGTCGGCCCGGTTCTCTGCCATATGGATACTAGCGACATAATCATATACTTAGCATTTTTCCTCCAAAATGACTCAATATGCTTAGCTAGCTCAAAAATGACATAATAAGCTTAATTAGCTCCAAAATGACATATTTAACCTAGGATAGCTCTAAAATGACCTATACTTAGCATTTTTCCTCCAAAATGACCTAATATGCTTAGCTAGCTTAAAAATGTCATATTTAACCTAGGGTAGCTCTAAAATGACCTATACTTAGCATCTTTTCCTCCAAAACTAGATGAATCTCGCTGCTGTCATGCGGGGCATTTTTGATAAAATTTCTAATGTGGAGAGAAACGACGTGTAAAAAAAATAGTTAATTCATGTGCGTCAAAGCATTTCTCTTTTTGTGGGGAAAACATATCTTTCAAATGAGTGCTTGCACCGAGTTGTAACAGTAGTGTTAATACAAAGAATTTGAAATGAAGAGTTAATACAAAATATTCGAAACAAAGTCTTTAAGTGATGACACTTGCTGTTATATAAATGAAAAGAGTGAATCAGAATCAGCATATAGCTAAAAGTAATAAATTTGTATGGTGATCCATGTACGTGCGCTTATCATGTTACCTGATCTGAACAATTATTCTTATTCGTGGAATAACATCAAAATGCAAGTAACTCATAACTATATTCCAGAACAAAATAACTATAGGAGAAAGAAAAATGTTGTCACATACACGAAAACTTGTACAAAAATGTCACCTAGTTTAACTGAACTTATAATCTACTACCAAATACCAATGCAGCAACGTCAGCAATCACTAACCTGCAACTCTCAAAAACAAACAAAATGACATTTTGAGATGTGAACCAATGGATAATAGTATAGCAATAGAATAAATGAAAAGTCAAAAGAATGAAAATTTATTCCATCAGGAACAATGAATGTGTCCACTTTAACTTTCAATATACGATGGTCACGACCCTCGACACGAAAAAGATGATGATCATTAATTAAGCATCGTAAATACTACATGGAGGTGCTAGATAAGGAGTTGATGGCAAGATTCATATCGAGAATGGTATTCTAAAGCCCATTGTGTGTCTCCTCAGATGCCCATTAATTTATGAGTTTGTAATGGCTATTTCAAGCTGCGGCACTCACCTCAAATGTTATTGGAGAAGAAGAGATAAACCGGTTCAGTTTGGCCTGGCTGTCCAGGAGGGATTGAGCGCAGAATTATTGGATTAATTCATCTATTTAATGACATTGGTCAAGTATATTTCAACAAAAGGTCAAGAGGACCAGAATTCCAGACCTGAAACCACAGTCAAGTGTAACTACGACCGAAAGATGGAACATATATAACCTGACCTTACCTGGTTAGATCTAGTACTTCTCCAATCTTTCCAGCATCTTGATGCCATTTGTTTGGCCCTAGAAAGATGGAACATATATAACCTGACCTGAAACCACAGTCAAGTGTAAATCGAAAGTTATTTATACTTTGGGTTGTAACTACCTACATAAAAGATACTATGATGGAATTACAAAAGAAACGTTTGTTTTAAATTGTCAAGGAACAAAATAATTTAACATGGTCTGATTATGTGTTAATAAATAGTATAAGCAAATCCATGCATAGGTGCATGTACGAAACCAAAACACAATCAGATTCACACCTAGTAAGACATGTAGATGCAAATCCATAGGTGCGTGTACGAAACCAAAACAAAATCAGACTACTCTTTGATTCACTGTACCAGGGAACCAACATCATCGGCGCACACATAAAACAAAGGATAATCTGAAAACATGACACGACATGTATGCGCATTCTTTGGGAGCAAGGAAACCATCTCACCATGGCACGGATGTACTCCTCGAAGAATTCACGCTACTTGTAGTAGAACTGCTGCAAGTAGTGCAGATGTTGTATATCATGATGTGCGACAAATAAAGAAAAACAGGGCGGCCGGAAACTCTAGATCAGAGCCGGATTAGAACAAATCGGCCCTAGTACATATAGAGAAAAACAGGGGTTCCCTAGATCAACATTGGATTAGAAGTTTAGAATGAATCGGCCTAGCCGAGGCATGTCCGGAGGGAGGAGGCGATGGAGTCGACTTACATGTCTTCCTCATTTAGTCCTCGAATCTGAACTTCGGCTCCGGCTTTCCCTTGAGGATATCGATGAGATTATTGATGCCCCACCCAGCCTCTAGATCGATCTTCTTGAGGTCCGGACGTTGCTCCACCATCGCCATCATACTCGTTGGTTCTGCCCCGGGACGGCCGCCGTAAACCCTAGTGGAGGCTGGCTTCTTTCATCCGTCGCCTCGTGGGGGTTGAGATGGTGGGGATCAAGGACAGGGAGGCCAGCTTATGAGGGATTCAAGACGTTTCGTTTTTGAGAGGTTTGCTTCCGCTTCCACTGGTCGAGAAACGGAGATCAGAACGGGAGGGGCGTGGATTGTGGAGCACCGAGGGGTCATCTCGTAGTATTGCATGCCTCTCGTGGGTTGTAATAGCAGTAACTGAAGCCACGTTCATGTAAAAAACCTTCAGGAAAAATATGACAGCAAGCGGTGCTACGTGTGAACATGGAGAAAAAAACGAAGAGATGAAGTGACGTGGGTGGAAATTGCTGAGGTGGCTAGATGATGATGTGGACGGGCTGCATGTGGAGAGAATTGGTAGAAGTGGGGATCAACTTCTTAAAAATGTAGGATGACTTAATATGCTTAGCTAGCTCTAAAATGATATAATATGGTTAAGAAATGACATATTTTAGGTCCTAAATGACTTCATATGCTTAGCTAGCTCCAAAATGACATAATAACCTTACTTAGCTTCAAAATGACCTATTCAACCTAGGCTAGCTCTAAAATGACCTATACTTAGCATTTTTCCTCCAAAATGACTTAATATGCTTAGCTAGCTCAAAAATTACATAATAAGCTTAATTAGCTCCAAAATGACCTATTTAACCTAGGATAGCTCTAAAATGACCTATACTTAGCATTTTTTCCTCCAAAATGACTTAATATGCTTAGCTAGCTTCAAAATGACCTATACTTAGAATCCTTTCCTCCAAAATTAGTTAATATGCTTAACTAGCTCTAAAATGACATAATATGCTTAAGAAATGACATAGTTTAGCTCCTAAATGACTTCACATGCTTAGCGAGCTCCAAAATGACATAATAAGCTTAATTAGCTCCAAAATGACATATTTAACCTAGGATAGCTCTAAAATGACCTATACTTAGAATTTTTCCTCCAAAATGACTTAATATATTTAGCTAGCTTAAAAATGACCTATTTAACCTAGGATAGCTCTAAAATGACCTATACTTAGCATCTTTTCCTCCAAAATGACTTAATATGCTTAGCTAGCTCTAAAATGATATAGTGTGCTTAAGAAATGACACATTTTAGGTCTTAAATGACTTCATATGCTTAGCTAGCTCCAAAATGACATAATAACCTTACTTAGCTTCAAAATGACCTATTCAACCTAGGCTAGCTCTAAAATGACCAATACTTAGCATTTTTTCCTCCAAAATGACTTAATATGCTTAGCTAGCTCAAAAATTACATAATAAGCTTAATTAGCTCCAAAATGACATATTTAACCTAGGATAGCTCTAAAATGACCTATACTTAGAATTTTTCCTCCAAAATGACTTAATATATTTAGCTAGCTTAAAAATGACCTATTTAACCTAGGATAGCTCTAAAATGACCTATACTTAGCATCTTTTCCTCCAAAATGACTTAATATGCTTAGCTAGCTCTAAAATGATATAGTGTGCTTAAGAAATGACATATTTTAGGTCTTAAATGACTTCATATGCTTAGCTAGCTCCGAAATGACATAATAACCTTACTTAGCTTCAAAATGACCTATTCAACCTAGGCTAGCTCTAAAATGACCTATACTTAGCATTTTTTCCTCCAAAATGACTTAATATGCTTAGCTAGCTCAAAAATTACATAATAAGCTTAATTAGCTCCAAAATGACATATTTAACCTAGGATAGCTCTAAAATGACCTATACTTAGAATTTTTCCTCCAAAATGACTTAATATATTTAGCTAGCTTAAAAATGACCTATTTAACCTAGGATAGCTCTAAAATGACCTATACTTAGAATCTTTTCCTCCAAAATGACTTAATATGCTTAGCTAGCTCTAAAATCATATAGTATGCTTAAGAAATGACATATTTTAGGTCTTAAATGACTTCATATGCTTAGCTAGCTCCAAAATGACATAATAACCTTACTTAGCTTCAAAATGACCTATTCAACCTAGGCTAACTCTAAAATGACCTATACTTAGCATTTTTTCCTCCAAAATGACTTAATATGCTTAGCTAGCTCAAAAATTACATAATAAGCTTAATTAGCTCCAAAATTACCTATTTAACCTAGGATAGCTCTAAAATGACCTATACTTAGCATTTTTTCCAACAAAATGACTTAATATGCTTAGCTAGCTTCAAAATGACCTATAGTTAGAATCTTTTCCTCCAAAATTAGTTAATATGCTTAACTAGCTCTAAAATGACATAATATGCTTAAGAAATGACATAGTTTAGCTCCTAAATGACTTCACATGCTTAGCTAGCTCCAAAATGACATAATAAGCTTAATTAGCTCCAAAATGACATATTTAACCTATGATAGCTCTAAAATGACCTATACTTAGCATTTTTCCTCCAAAATGACTTAATATGCTTAGCTAGCTTAAAATGACCTATTTAACCTAGGATAGCTCTAAAATGACCTATACTTAGCATCTTTTCCTCCAAAATGAATTAATTGTAACGCCCCCGATGCGGCTATAACTCCCACGTGTCGAAGCACGACTTAGAGGCATAACCGCATTGAAAGCAATGTTGCAAGTGAGGTAATCTTCACACAACCCATGTAATACATAAGAGAAAGAGATACATAGTTGGCTTACAAATGCCACTTCACACAATACATAAATAAACATCCATCATCCAGAATACACTCAAGGTCCGACTACGGAACCAAAATAAAGAAGATACCCCAAATGCTACAGATCCCCGATCGTCCCAACTGGGCTCCACTCATCGATCATCGTGAAAAGACACATACTAACGACCACGTTCCTCGATTTAACTCCCATTTGAGCTCGGCTATGCCACCTGACCGCATCGCCGGCACTCGCAACTGTTTTGGTAGAATCTGTGAGTCACGGGACTCAAAGCAATCTCACACCCGCGAGATCAAGACTATTTAAGCTTAAAGGAAGGACAGAGTTGTGAGGTGGAACTGCAGCAAGCGACTAGCATATATGGTGGCTACATTCGCAAAAGAGAGCGAGAAGAGGAGCAAAGCACGGTCGTGAAGCTAGTAGCGATCAAGAAGTGATCCTGAACTACTTACGCCGACATAACTCCAACATCGTGTTCACTTCCGGACTCACGAGAAGAGACCATCACGGTTACACACGTGGTTGATGTGTATTTTAATTGAGGTCAACTTCGGGTTTTCTACAACCGACATTAACAAATTCCCATCTGCCTCATAACCGCAGGCACGGCTTTGAAAGATAATACCTGCAGGGTGTCCCAACTTAGCCCCTTATAAGCTCTCACGGTCAACGAAGGATATTCCTTCTACCGAAGACCCAATCAATCTCGGAATCCCGGACTACAAGACATTTCGACAAAGAATAAAACAAGACCAAGAAAGACGCCTGATTGTGCCGACAAATCCCGATAGGAGCTGCACATATCTCGCTCTCGTGGCACATCCGGATAAGTCAAGCTACGAGTAAAACCAAGCCTCGAAGTTTCCCGTGGTGGCCCCGCAGTTGTTTCGGTTCGGGCCAGCACTCGAAGGAGCACCGTCCGGGGCGGGGGAATACGATGACCCTCGGGCTCGCGAAAACCCGGGGAAAAAGGCTTAGGTGGCAAATGGTAAAACCAATGTTGGGCCTTGCTGGAAGAGTCTTATTCAAAGCGAACTGTCAAGGGGGTCCAATAAATCACCCAACCGTGTAAGGAACGCGAAATCAAGGAACATAACACCGGTATGACGGAAACTAGGGCGGCAAGAGTGGAACAAAACACCAGGCATAAGGTCGAGTCTTCCACCCTTTACCAAGTATATAGATGCATTAATTATAGCAGATATATATTGTGATATCCCCAACAAGTAAACATGTCCCAACAAGGAACAACATCTCCATGTTCCAAAAGGAACAAACTTCATCTTCACCTGCAACTAGCAACGCTATAAGAGGGGCTGAGCAAAGCGGTAACATAGCCAAACAACGGTTTGCTAGGAAAGGATGGTTAGAGTTTTGACATGGCAATAATGGGTGGGATGATATAGCAAGTGATAGGCATCGTAGCATGGGCATAGCAAAAGAGCGAGCATCTAGCATAACAAAGATAGAAGTGATTTCGAGGGTATGGTCATCTTGCCTGCAAAGTTCTCAGAGTTGTCGAAGGCTTGATCCTCGTAAGCGTTCTCAACAGTTTCCTCGTTCACGTACTCGTCTTCCGGCTCTACCCAAAGCAAGAACACAAGCAAAGGAACCACAATAAATCACGGTGCAATGCACAAGCAACATGATGCAAAACATGACATGATATGCGAGATGTGATATGCAATGCGTATGCGCGCTCCGGAAGGAGAATGATGAACCAAGCATCAACTTGGCAAACCAAGTATGCCGCTGGAAAGATGAGATGATTTCGGTTGAAATCGATAGAAAGATCACCGGAATCGGATGCACGGTTTGCAAATGACAAGCAAAACAAGAATGACACAAATCTGCCATTAACAGCATGATGCCACAAAGCAAGCAACAAGAAATTAAGCTACTGCACCCAAACGTACCAAAAAAGTATATGGCAGTGATCTACTAAAGATGCTTGACAAAAGATGAACACTGATATACGGCTAAATCACATCATAATAGGTTCAAACAGACATGGAAAAAGTGCAAAACATATCAGCTTCACATACTTAGTGAAATTACTGAACATGGCAAAAACAGCATCAGGTAGCAATGTTCAGAGCAAGAAAACTACATGCTACAGGAACTTATAATAGCAAAACAAGTAATGGTATAAATCTACTCAAAGCATAAAACAAAAGTCCCTTACTGACCATGAGCCAAAAGGGATCAGAAAATATAGTAACACCCAGGTCAATATAGCAAGTTTCGTTAACAGATTCAGCAACATGGCATGTCAAAACCAGATAACAAGTAGGCATGTTTAAGAGCTCAAAGCACTCACTACAGAGCATTACATGATAAACTAAGCATACATACATCAAGAAGAAATGGCATAGAATACATAAATGGCAAGAACAATTTCATAGCATACATGGATCAACCACAACAACCTTGGCAAAATTGAATAACATGTAAACAATCTGCCAGGAAACATTTTATAGCAAAAGTAGAGCTCGATTGACTCAAGCTATGGCACACCATAATTGTAAAAAAAGGCATGTATGGATCGAGCATAACCATATGTTCAAAAAATCCTTACTGAAGTATCTCAAAATATGCATGGATCTCTCGGTAGCATCAAGTTAACATGGCATCAAAATATCAGCTAAACAGGGCTGAAATCAGCAACATCAGGAAGCCTACTTTGCATGCTTGTGCTAGTCACCACAGAGATCAAAAATATACATGGAATACACCCATGGAAAGATGGCATGCCATATTACAAAACACATGTAGGACTCAAGATCATAGGATGCACACATCAATCATGGCAAAAATGACAAAAGTGCATGTTCTGTTAAGAAACAGAAGCTAACATCACATAGCCCTCTTCTAACAGCATTTCGGGCATCAAGATTAGCTGAAATGAAAATGGGGCAATGAGATGAAATGATATACTCTTCGAGGCGAACATTTTGACATATTACAGGCAGGAAAGGAAGCTACGGGTGCAGAGTTATGATGCGTTGAAAATGCCACAAAATAATCACCGAAGGAGGAGGCGACGGCGGCCGGCGGCTGGTCGGCGGCGGGCCGGGCGCGGGCGGGCGCTGCCGGGCGGCGGGGCGCTGCCCGAGGCGGCGCGACCGGGCAGGAGCGGGCGCTGGAGGGCCTCATGGGCCATGCGGGCCGGGCGATGCGCGGGCGCGGTCGCCCACGTGGCACGCGGGATTGGGCGCTGGGCGGCGCGCTGACGGGCGGGCACGTCCGGGCGGGCGGTGGACGTGTCCGTCGGCGGGAGGAGGAAGGAGCTGGGGTTTGGACCCGGATTTGGACGGGAGGTGTTTAAATAGGCATAGAGGAGCTAGGAGAGTCCAAATGAGGTGTAGTTTTCGCCACACGATCGTGATCGAACGACGGAGAGCATGGAAGTGACTTAGATGGGTTATTGGCCTGTTTTGAAGGGGTGTTGGGCTGCAACTTAAAAGAGGCCTTTGCGAGAGTGCGGTTAACCGTTGGAGTACCGAACGAGCTCCAAATGACCCGAAACTTGACAGGTGGTCTACCGGTGGTATACCAAGGCCACTTGACAAACCTCGGTCCATTCCGAGAAAGTTTAATACCTGCTCACGGAAAAACGTAAAAGGGGACGCCGGGGGACATAGGAGTGCCGGATTGCAAAACGGACAACGGGGAAAATGCTCGGAATCATGAGACGAACACGTATGCACATGATGACATGATATGAGATATGAGATGCATGACATGGACAAAATGCAAAATGAAGAAAAACCCAACCACGGAGGGAATATCATATCACAATGTCGAAAATGGCAAGAGTTGGAGTTACAAATATGGAAAGTTACATCCGGGGTGTTACATTAATATGGTTAGCTAGCTCTAAAATGATATAGTATGCTTAAGAAATGACATATTTTAGGTCCTAAATGACTTCATATGCTTAGCTAGCTCCAAAATGACATAATAACCTTACTTAGCTTCAAAATGACCTATTCAACCTAGGCTAGCTCTAAAATGACCTATACTTAGCATTTTTTCCTCCAAAATGACTTAATATGCTTAGCTAGATCAAGAATTACATATTAAGCTTAATTAGCTCCAAAATTACCTATTTAACCTAGGATAGCTCTAAAATGACCTATACTTAGCATTTTTTCCTCCAAAATGACTTAATATGCTTAGCTAGCTTCAAAATGACCTATACTTAGAATCTTTTCCTCCAAAATTAGTTAATATGCTTAACTAGCTCTAAAATGACATAATATGCTTAAGAAATGACATAGTTTAGCTCATAAATGACTTCACATGCTTAGCTAGCTCCAAAATGACATAATAAGCTTAATTAGCTCCAAAATGACATATTTACCTAGGATAGCTCTAAAAATGACCTATACATTTTTTCCTCCAAAATGACTTAATATGCTTAGCTAGCTTAAAATGACCTATTTAACCTAGGATAGCTCTAAAATGACCTATACTTAGCAACTTTTCCTCCAAAATCACTTAATATGCTTAGCTAACTCTAAAATGACATAATATGCTTAAGAAATGACATATTTTAGCTCCTAAATGACTTCACATGCTTAGCTAGCTCCAAAATGACATAATAAACTTACTTAGATCTAGAATGACCTTAGCATGTTTTACACCAAAATGACTTAGTATGCTTAGCTAGCTCAAAAATGACATAATAACCATACTTAGCTCCAAAATGACCTATTTTACAGTTATAAGTTGCATCATAATAATCTTCACATTTTAGTTGCATCATAATAATCTTCTTCTTATAGTCTTCTTCTTCTAACTTTCTTCTTTCCCATTTTACAGATTTGCTTAAGATCACGGAAGCTTGGGTTGATGGAGTGCTTGTATTTAGTTTTTGTTTTGACCTTGTGAAACTTGCTACCTATGGATGAAACTGTAATATTGATGAAACTATGTATATGTACGGATGAAACCTGCTACTATTGGTAACATGTGTTGGATACATATGTGTTCATGACTATTGGTAATATGTGTTGAATATGCTATATTGGTCAGATAAATATATTTGTGTTTGATTTCTGTGAAAATGAATTGATATAATAAAAAATAAAATTAAATGGGGCAATATAGTCACTTTGCCATCTGCTGGCAGATGGCAAAGAGCTTTGCCATGAGCTGGCAGATGGCAAAGAGGCCTATTTGGGCTGGCCTATTTGGGCTCTTTGCCATCTACCAGCTGATGGCAAACCTCTTTGCCATCCGCTGGCAGACGGCAAAGCATGCAGTGTTTGCCATCTGCTGGCAGATGGCAAAGTATGTCGTTAGCCTTCTAACGGTGCTAACCCCGTTAAGAGGTTTTACATTCGCCGCCAGATGGCAAAGCCACAGTTTTTTGCCATCAGCCAAAGAAATGGCAAAGAAGCCATTACCGCAGGGTTTCGTACAAACTGTTTGCCATCTGCTGGCAGATGGCAAAGCCTTTGCCATCCACCGACCATGCCTTTGCCATCTGCCATGGCAGATGGCAAAGTGCCAGATTCCAGTAGTGCTTGCCAATGAACTTGGCATCCGCCGGATCCTGTGTCCAACAGTCATCTGGCGATTGGGACACCAAAGATGCAAACATGGCGAGCTACCGTTTCCTTGTACAGCAACTCAGTGGGTATTTCGAGGGGTGCGAGTTCCTTCACGTGCCAAGAAATGACAACGACCAAGCAGACACCCTGGCACGAATCGGCTCCACCCGCCAAGCAATACCATCCGGCGTCGCCCTTCAGCGCCTCCTCAAGCCATCTGTCAAGCCTTCACCAGAATGAGACTCCATCTTTGTGTCGGCTGCCCCTGAAGAAGTCGGATCCGACTCAAGAGCCCCAACAGACGGCACGAGAATTCTTACAGATGGCTCCAAGAATGCCGCAGTCGAAGCCGGCCCGGGGACTTCAGAACCCGACCCTGGGACTGCGGCGACCAGTCCGAAGATTCCAGAGCTCGGCCCGGGGACTGCACCAGTCGGCCCGAGGACTTCATCAATCCAGCAAGCGGCCGCGGACTCCAGCCCGCCGCCTCCCAGCCCAGCCGCCCTCGTCCAAGTAGCAAGGTCGGGCAGTTGAAGAAATAGCAGCACCCTCATGGGCCCAGCCCATCCTGAAGTTCCTAGTGAGCAGAGAGCTGCCAACCGATGAAATCTTGGCTCGGCAAGTACAACGCCGAGCGGCAGCCTACACCATAGTCAACAGAGAGCTGGTCAGGCGCAGCGTCACTGGTGTCTACCAAATACCGCGTCGAGCCGGAAGCAAGGCCAAGCGATTCTCGAATACATCCATCATACGAGTGCGGCCACCATGCGGCCTCAAGAGCACTCGTCGCCAAAGCCTTTCTACACGGTTTCTTCTGGCCAACTGCCCTAGAAGAGGCCAAGGAATTAGTCCAAAAATGCAAGGGGTGCCAGATTTTCCGCTCCAAGCCATATCAGCCGGCTTCCGCACTCAAGACTATCCCCATCGCCTGGCCCTTTGCTGTTTGGGGCCTGGACATGGTGGGACCATTCAAAGCGACGAGGTGGTTTAACTCACTTACTTGTCGCGGTGGACAAGTTCATCAAGTGGATAGAAGTAAAGCCCATCAAGAAGTTGGATGGTCCGATCGCAGCGACTTTCATCGCCGACATCACGACTCGCACGCATACCACACAACATCATCACCGACAATGGCACAAATTTTGCCAAAGGCGCCCTGACCCGTTTCTGCGCGACACAAGGCATCTGACTGGACTTAGCGTTCGTTGCCCATCCGCAGTCAAACGGCCAGGTGGAGCGAGCAAATGGCCTCATCCTGTCTAGCATCAAGCCTCGACTGGTCGAAACACTGGAGCATTCGGCCGGCTGTTGGCTTGATGAGTTGCCAGCCGTCCTCTAGAGTCTGCGCACGACTCCAAACTAGTCAACCGGCTTCACACCTTTCTTCCTCGTCTATGGTGCTGAAGCCGTCATCCCAACGGACATAGAGTTTGACTCCCAGCGAGTCACCATGTACACCGAGGAGGAAGCAGAAGAAGCACGTCAAGACGGTGTCGATCTGCTGGAAGAGGGCTGGCTGTTGGCACTCAGCCGGTCCAGCATCTACCAGCGGAGCCTGCGCCGATACTACAACAGGAAGGTCAGGCTGAGATCTTTCCAAGAGGTTGACCTTGTGCTCCGACTGATCCAGCGAACAGCCGGCCAGTACAAGCTGTCGGCGCCTTGGGAAGGCCCCTTCATTATTAGCAAAGTGGTGGGCAACGACTCCTACTACCTGATCGACGCTCAGAAGCCCCGAGCGTGCAAGAGGGTCAACTCCGGCAAAGAGACGGAACGGCCATGGAATGCAAATCTTCTCCGAAGATTTTACAGTTGATGCAGTATGTACCATGCTACCCTTTGTATTAAAGTACCAAGACTTGGGCCCCGAGACGAGCTCGGGACTGCCCTTTTGTTATCTCAGATGATAAGAATTATGCCTTCGAGTATGCTACTTTTTTGTTATGCCGCCTGGCACCGGGTTCGACTAGTTGGCCCGGGGACTCGACGCCTCGCGCTATGGAATGCTTCCTGCAGTCGGACAAGTAGTGTGTGGTGCCTAAGCCGTCTCGTCAAGCCGCAGCTAAATGAGAGCGACTGTTTGGTGGGCAGGAGTAAGGAAGAATGGGCGCCCATATGAAAAATGGCTAAGGACCCAAAGCATAAACATAGCATAAGCCGGCTTCCAGCCTCTCTTCGCAAAGCCGACTCTTGAGTGGTCGGCTTGCCGCTTTCTATCCAACTTGTTAAAAAGACTCTAAAAATGGTTAGTAACTTGCCTTCCCAAGAGTAGCGAAGCATTTGATCCAGCGGCAGTCCGCAGAGCGGTTGTCCGACTGGCAAGGCGGCGACTAAGGGAAGGCGGCAAAGGAAAAAGCCATAGGAGAAATGAGCAAGGAAATATAGAATTAGGATAAATATTTACATAACATAGGCCCTCGGCCAAATCTTCAAGCAGAAGTTCAAAATACACCCCGCGGGTGGAATTGTGCGAATTAACAAGTTCTTCAAAGACTACTAAAGCAGAGAAAATAAAGGCAAGACGGCAGCCTAGGAAGCGGCAGATGGGTTCGGAG
Source organism: Aegilops bicornis (assembly GCA_021605145.1). Lineage (NCBI taxonomy): Eukaryota > Viridiplantae > Streptophyta > Magnoliopsida > Poales > Poaceae > Aegilops > Aegilops bicornis. Next base: position 110,013,527 of record CM038674.1, read on the forward strand.
GGTCGGAAGTGACGGCGGTGTCAGGCGCCGGGGCGGCCGGCTGGGCAGTCTCGGCTTGATCATCTCCGGCGGCAGCCGGCCCGGTCGGGCGCGGCTTGTTGCTGGAGGCGCGATTGAGCTGAGGCTGGTCGCCCGCTCCATCTTTTGGCGCCTCCGTCTCACCTTCATCCTCCGCCTCGCCTTCCTCCTCGTCGCTGGAGCCGATCACCTCCGCCGAGTCCTCGTCATAATCCGGGTTCATCCCGAACCACTCCGGCGGCGCGCCTCGCCGCCTTTCAGCCCGCCAGGGATGAAGACGCTGGTGTCTGTAGTCGGCGATTGCTGCCAGACGCCGACGAGGGCATCTTCCGCAGCTAACAGCTCCGCCTGGACCTCTGACCGGAACGTGGCCAGCCGGTCCAAATCCAGCCCTGGATACCACGCCTTGACGAATTCCAAGGCCCGGGGCGCTCCAGCCCGGGCCGAGGAACCCTTCCAGGCCTCAAGACGGCCAGCCGTGACCTCTAGCCAGTCGGCAGTCCGACTGGGAGTGCGCAGAACCAGCATGACTGGCGACAGGGCAGCAATCGCCTGGGCGCCGACACGTTGAAGCTAGCGCAGCATCCGATGGGCCGGCCGCAGACGAGCCACGATGCTCAAAAGCTGCTCATCAAGGGTTCGGGGGGCGTTGGCGGCAATCTCTGCACCATTTTCCCTCCGCGCCTCGCGATCAGCCTCGATGGCTTGAGTGGCCGCCTGCGTGTGGCCAAGGAAGAAGTCTGCCAAGACGAAAAAGAAGCAAGTCAAAAAATCAGGAGTCAGCCCGACCTATAGTCAGCGGCTCAAATAAAGAAAGTAAAGAAACTCACCGTCGACGATGTCCTCGATCTCATGGAAGCCGGAGGTCAGCAGTGCCTCCTTGTCGGTCCAGGAGTAGCGCTCGCTTTGGAACTCGGCCAGGAGAGCAGTCTCTTTCTTCTCCGCCTCGTCCTGCACCTTCTTAAGCAGCTCCCTTTGCTCCGCCAGCTGCGTAGCCAGCAGCTCGCGCTCTGCGGCGAGCTTGCTGCACTCCTCCCCCTTGGCACGCAAGGCGGTGTTGTCCTCGTCCAGCTGCTGTTGGAGAGTGGCGTTGGCCTCTGAAGAACAAAATGAAAAAGGATGTTAAGTCGTCAACTAAGAAGGTCACCGGGAAGATCCGCCCGACTGCTCAGCAGTCGGCCCGAATCTCGGGGACTACAGCCTGCGGGTGCGCCAGCGCGCCCCCGCGAAGAAGAAAGAGGACTCACTCCGGCTCTCCGACAAGTCGGCGGTCCGCTTGCCCAACTCCTCAACATTGCGATTGAAGGCAGTGACGCGAAGGTTGTGATATTCCTGTGATAAGCATTTCATACAAAGGTAAATATTTGGAACTCACCAAATGGAGTTCGAGCCGCTTTCGGCCGCCCGAAACTTCGAGGATTACACCCAGTGGAGTGCTGGCGCCGCCTTCACGAGAAAAACAAGAAAAACAAACTCAAGAGAAAGAAAGCATACCCGAACGGCTGCTCACGACGCCAGATGCGCCTTGGTGCAGTTCTGGATGGCGTCGCCCTCGGCTCGCAGCTTCGCTGAACGCCCGTAAGCGCCGCTCGGCGGGCATGTGCCGCCTCGCACCCATCCAACGGGCGCGGCGCTCATCGCCTCTGCGCGCAGGATGGCCGAAGCTGGCGGCGCCGGTCTCAAGGCGTGGCGCCAAATCGCCTTCTCAAGGCGGGCGACGCATCGGCGTAGGCGATTTGAAGGAGCAAGCTTAGCCACGGCCTCGCTTTTCGGGCCGGCAAGATCGGGCGGTCCGCCTCGCTGCCGGTGTCAAAACTGGCGGATCTCGGGTAGGGGTCCCGAATCATGCGTCTAGGCGGATGGTAACAGGAGACAAGGGACACGATTTTTTTACCCAGGTTCGGGCCCTCTCGATGGAGGTAATACCATACTCCTGCTTGATTAATATTGATGATATGGGTAGTACAATAGTAGATCTGCAACGAGATCAAGGAGGCTAAACCCTAGAAGCTAGCCTATGGTATGATTGTTGTTTTTCCTACGGACTAAAACCCTCTGGTTTATAAAGACACTGGATAGGTCAGAGTTACACAGAGTCGGTTACAATGGTAGGAGATCTACATATCCGTATCGCCAAGCTTGCCTTCCACGCCAAGGAAAGTCCCATCCGGACACGGGACGAAGTCTTCAATCTTGTATCTTCATAGTCTTTGGAGTCCGGCCGTGACGATGGTCCGGCTATCCGGACATCCCCTAGTCCGGGACTCCCTCAGTAGACCCCGAACCAGGCTTCAATGACGATGAGTCCGGCGCGTTGATTGTCTTCGCATTGCGAGGTGGGTTCTTCTCCAAATTCCATATACTTGTCGAATAGTGTCCGGCTTCTGATAAATGCTGCGCTCCTCGGCTTCTACGCCCAATAATGGCCATCTTCCACGTGTTTGAATGAATGCGAAAAGCCAGGGTATTTTTACAATTACCCCCCTAGCCGCGCAAATGAGCCGCCTATAAAGGGGCAAGGATCTAGATCTTAGTCACACCATTCCCCCTTTATGAAGCTTTCATCGGAGCGCCTCGACCAAAGCCCATTCCATCACGGACAATGACGCAGCTCCTCCTCTCGCGCTCCCAGCCCCCAGCCAGGAAATTGGGAGAGATGCTCAGTCCCACATAGCGAGCTAGTTATACTCCAAGCCAAGGGATTTCTCCCCCCGGCCTTCATGGTTCCGGTTCGAGCCGGACTTGCCACCTACAAGGGCGGAAAGCAAGCGGAGAGCGTCCCCGATCCTTCTAAAGGAGAGCGGGTATGCTTCATCTCTTATCTAGTAAGAGGACTCGGATTTCCAATCCATCCGTTTCTCCGGGGGCTCATGGAGTTCTACGGCCTCCAATTGCACCACCTTACTCCTGCCTCCATGCACATCGCGGGCTTCGTGGCCCTTTGCGAACTATTCTTGGGCCGAGGCTCATTTCGGGCTGTGGAAGAGAATATTCTGCCTAGTACCCCATTCTCATGAGGGGTCAATATATCAAGTGGGCGGAGCCGAGCTATGGCGCATCGCCGGGACCGGATACCTGTCCGGAACCCCAAAGAAGGCGTCCGAAGACTGGCCTTCGAAATGGTTTTACATGGAGGACGTCCCGCTGCCGGATCCTGTTCGGATCGGCCTTCCGGAGTTCAGCAATGCTCCTCTGAAGAAGTGCCTAAGCCGGGCGCCCTCGGAGCCCCGGAGAGAAGATGACCGGGATGTCCGTTATTTGATGAGCCGAATAAGGTTACTAGCTCATGCCGGATTGACCATGACAGAGTCATGGCAATCTGCATTATGACGGAGTGCAGCCGCCCAATACAGGCCACCCCATGTGGGACTTCAACGGGAAGACGATGCCACCCGCCATGGCCGCAAAGGGCGTGGATCGGTCACCGAACTGGTGAAAATCTTGTTCCGCCATGTATAAAGGGGAGGAGGAGGATTTCCTCCGTGTCAATCCATCAAGGAGTTTTCTTTGAATAATCCTCGGCTGGGTAAGCAAACATCTTTGTGACCTGTCCGATCCATGTTCCCATGGTTAAATATCTCATTTCGTGGTTTCAGACAGAACTGCGCCGGATCGTGGAGAATATACAGCCCGCTTCTACAACCCGAGGATCCGGAACGGTCCTCGATCCGACCTCCAAGAGGATCCGGATATAAAGGTGGAGTTGATCGACGGGGTATTCCACCAACTTAGCATCGACAATGCGATGGTTGCCCTTACGGCTGATTACCCCGGAATACTTCCAGCCTCACAGGTAGATGAGACCAAGATCCCAAGACCCTGATAACGACCCGTCCATGCTTATTTTTGATCATCGTATACCAATGGTGCTTCTCAGGGGGTACCTTCGAGGCAGGAAGCCGAGCCCGCGGCGGCTGGCCAACAAAGGGCAAGGCGCCTTGCAGTTAAAAAGAAGTGCGGTCCGGATCGAAACTCCGCCGCAATGGTATGGCATGTCACCATACTCCCAGGATTGATTCCTGGAAGGCGTACTAATGCTGATGCTCTTTTTCAGGAAAAAGAGCGCTCGCCGGACTGAGTCCGGAGAGGTTGCCGATCGAGCCTTCATCGGACAAGCTTCAAAGCCGGGTCTGGAGGCTGAGGCGAGCACGAGATGTGCGTAGGATGCTCCTCCGAGAGAGGATGCCGATAGGTTGTCCGCCACCAACTCCGAGGTGGAGAGCGCCTTGAATCACAGGCGTCGCCGGACAATTCTTCGTGACGCATGTTTCTCCCAAGAGGCCTTGAATGCCTTTGATTCGGGAGATGTGCACCTCCGTGCCGCTCAAGATGGTCTAGCCAGAGCCACGGAGCAGTATGTGAAGGACATACGGGTATGGAAGTTTGACAGTTATATATGCCGGTAGCCCCCGAGACTTAAAATAGTTAGAATAACTGATTTAAGGATCATTTGTTATGCAGGATCTTACAGAAAAGAATACCCGACTGTCCCAGGAGCTGGAAGAGTGCAGGGCCCAACTTGAGGCCGCACTAGCCGCTACGGGGGGAGCCACAGAGACCCCCTCTGGTAATATACGCTTCAGAAGATAATAATTTATGAAGTGCGGCGGGTGTGTAAATCTGACAAAAACATTGCAGATGGCGCCGGACAAGATCCGGACAAGAAACAGCTCTTACGCCAGTTAAAGGCTGGCGAGAGCGTGCTTACGAGGGTGCGGCAGGAGAAGAATAACCTCCAAGACGCCAACACCAAGCTGGGTGAGGAACTAAAGGACGTTCGTGCGCAGTTATCTGACTCCGTAAAGGAGAATCGGTGGCTTCGTCGCGGCATTTTCAGTGAGTGCTTGACCGAACTTTGAAAGAGTTCGGCAAGGAAGGCGACTAACATAAACATGTATGTAGGTTTGCTCACAGGTCGTCCTGAGGAGGAGATGCCCAATTCTTCGGGTGATCTTCTTCCCGAACTGCGTCAGCTGCACGAACGAGTCCGGCAGGTGATGAAAAGCATCGGCCAGGCCTTGTGGCCATCTATCTCCCTGCCCGAAGGCATTGGGGAGCTGGCAGAGCGGCTTCAAGGAGCACGGCGGCGCTTCCGGCTGTGGAAGATATCGGCCTGCCGTCAAGGCGCCAGGGAGGCCTGGGCCATGGTAAAGACGCGGTACACGGTTGTTGACCCAAACCACATGGCCGATGTCGGACCTGTGGGGCGGATGGGATGGAGATCCTCATAAGCTTAGTATACAGCCAAGTAGAATTGGCCGCCAAGTATTTCCAGCAAGATTGTAAATTAGATAGCCTATTAGATGGCATTGAGGAGGAATACAATGAGTCGAGTTGACTATGTAAAAATATGACATGAAAAAATGTCTTCTAGCCGGATTGTAGATCGTTTGTCATAGCGGACCTTTTTGCTTCGACCTCCGGACCCAATTGTCCGGAGTGTGTCCGAATACCTTCGTGGTTATATAAGAACCGTGGTATGCATGGAGACAAGGCGTAGGGGTCATTGGTGCTGTATCAGACAAGTGCCCAACTAGTTATGTTATATTACATGGGTAGTAAGAAACATCTTCCAGGGAGAATAGTTCCGTTAAGGGTTCCTTTCGCTGGGATGCATGCCCTAAAGTGCATGTCAAAGATCCTAGGAAAGCAGAAAATCATCTGGGGACAGATGGGTAAATAGTTAAAAATCATCTTTCAGTTCACCGACCGAATATTCCCTTAAGAACGCTAGCTTTCGACTTCACCCAGTCTGAGGTACACATCCGGCTGACCCGGCAGTAACAATAGCAGACGTGCTCCCTTTACCACCTAGACGAACAATTGGGAACGTAGGGGTAAGAACAGGAGCCAGGCAACCCAGCTTGGCCAAAACTTAAGTCATATCGATGCATATAATGGTGAATAAAAGGTACATGCGGAAGTTTTAACGCATGTGTTGGCCATGAAAGCCCGTATAAATAAGCTTATGTTAAAGAAGCCCCCAGGTATAATGAGCGCGGACGGCGCGTCAAGTGTGTGCGAAAAAAGCACAAACGGGCCTCTAGAGGCTACAAGAAGAAGGAGGAGGAAGGAGAGAAATAGAAGACAGCAAAAAGCAAAAATAAAGAATGCGGGCGGAGGAAGGAGACGAACTTGGAGTCCGGCACTTAGGCGTAGAATCTTCGTAGACGGGCTGCGTTCCTGTCACGCCCAAGATGCGACCCTATCCTAAAGGAACTCGAAGGTCCCACCAAGGATAGAAGCGCATCTTGAAGACGCTTTTGCAAGGTGGATATCATTACATCAACATTACATAATAGTGGGGATACATCCAATTCATACAATGTCACATGAATACAACAATACAACATACAACATCAACATCCGACTACGGATGAATCATAAACAGAAACTCAAACGGCATCCACCCTGCTAGCCCAGGTTGCCGACCTGGAACCTATCCCCTGATCGAAGAAGCAGAAGAAGAACTCCAAACAAGCAAACATCACTCTCGCGTCATAATCATCGCATAACCTGTACCTGCAACTGTTGGTGTAGTAATCTGTGAGCCACGAGGACTCAGCAATCCCATTACCATGGGTATCAAGACTAGCAAAACTTAATGGGAAAGGAAGGGGTAAAGTGGTGAGGTTGCAGCAGCGACTAAGCACGACATGGTGGCTAACATACGCAAAAGAGAGCGAGAAGAGAAGCAAAGGAACGGTCGTCAACTAGTAATGATCAAGAAGTGATCCTGAACTCCTACTTACGTCAGACATAACCCAGAAACCGTGTTCTCCTCTCGATCAACCCCGAAAAGAGACATTCACGGTTACGCACACGGTTGGCGTATTTTAGAAGAGTTTGCTTCAAGTTTACTACAACCGGATATTAACAAATTCCCATCTGCCACATAACCGCGGGCACGGCTCTCGAAAGTTTATACCCTGCAGGGGTGTCCCAACTTAGCCCATGATAAGCTCTCGCGATCAACGAAGGATATTCCTTCTCCCGAGAAGTCCCGATCAGTCTCGGAATCCGGCTACAAGACATTTCGACAGAATAAAACAAGACCAGCAAAGCTACCGATGTGCCAACAAATCCCGATAGGAGCTGCACATATCTCGTTCTCGTGGCACACCGGATAGGTCAGCCCACGAGTAAAACCGCCTCGAGTTGCCCGTGGTGGCCCCGTTAGCCTGCCCGTTTGACCAACACTGAAGGAGCACTGCCCGGTGGGGGGCTAAAATAAAGATGACCCTTGGGCTCTGGAAACCCAAGGGAAAAAGGGGCTAGGTGAGGCAAATGGTAAAACCAATGTTGGGCCTTGCTGGAGGAGTCTTATTCAAAGCGAACTGTCAAGGGGGTCCCATAAATCACCCAACTGTGTTAGGGACGCAAAATCCGGGAACATGATACCGATATGACAGAAACTAGGGCGGCAAGAGTGGAACAAAAAAAAGGCCAAGCCTTCCACCCTTTACCAAGTATATAGATGCATTAATAATATAAGAGATATTGTGATGTCCCAACAATATCCTGTTCACCATGTAGCAATCTTCAACTTCACCTGCAACTAACAACGCTATAAGAGGGGCTGAGCAAAGCGGTAACATAGCCAAGCAACGGTTTGCTAGGAAGGGTGACAAAGGTTAGAGGTTCATGGCAATTTGGGAGGCTTGATAAGCAAGTGGTAGGTAACGCAACATAGCGGTAGAACGAAGCAACTAGCATAGCAATGATACTAATGGGATCCAAGGTGACGGTCATCTTGCCTGAAATCCCTCAAGGAAGAAGAAGGAGTCCATGAAGAAGAAGAACGGATAAAGCCGAACCAAGCGTAGACGAACGAATCCTCACGATCGCAATGAAACAGGAACTAACAAGAAGAAGCACACAACATGGTAAACACACCACACATAGACAAGACATGATGCACAACAAGCATGATGCATGAAAAATCTAGATGAGGCTACTCATGGCAAGAGATGATGCAAACAAGAGCAACACATCAAAGCAAGTTTAAATGAGGCCGGGAACAACATATAACAATTCTGGTAAGTCCTCATATGTAAATTTCGAAATTGGTCCAGATCTGAATAAACCTTATGTTCAACTTTTTAAACAGCAAGTTAAGATGCACCATGATGATCTACACGAAATTCGAGTCAAGTTACATATAAAGTTCATTAGATTCGGAGCTACGGCCTAGAAGATATGAGCAAAACAAGTTAAACATGGCATTGATGCAAAATGCATACAAACATCAAGCAAACACTCTCAAAACAAGTATGCAACATGATGATATGAAACTACATGCAAAATCAAGCAAGTTTCATATAGAGCACACTCAAAACGGAGCAACGGTTCAACACATACACATGAAACAAGTTATAGCCACAATCTGTCCAAAACAGCAACTAGTCATATTGCAAGCACCTAAACAACAAGCTACAGAATATTAACATGATAACAAAAGACATGAACGTGATGTACAGGTAAAGCATGACAAAACATGAACACTGAACTATCTCCAGAAATCACTAGAACATGCTCAAAAGGACATGGCAAAATTGCAAATAATAACAGTTTCAGACTTATCAGGAAATAACAGCAGGTTGCAATGTTTAGAGCTATCAAACAACATGTTACAGGAACTTAACATGGCAAACAAAGGCATGAAATTAATCTACTAATTGCATAGAACAAAAGTCCCTTACTGACCATGAGCCAAAAGGGCACAGAAAATATGATGGCACACATGTAAACATGGCAAATGATATGACAGATTCATACATGGCAGGAACAACAATAAGTAGACATGTTGGTGAGCTTGAACCACTCACCACAGAGCAATACATGGCATGAAAAGACAACCAACAGTAAGAAGACATGTTTATGAAGGTCAGCATGGCAAGAGCAAGTTCATAGAGTGCATGGATCAACTACAACAACCTTGGCAAAATTGAATAACATGTAAACAATCTGCCAGGAACATTTTATAGCAAAAGTAGAGCTCGATTGAGTCAAGCTAGGATGCTCCATAAATGAAAACAGAGGCATGGATGCAAGAGACGAACACGTATGCAAAATGAAATGCACATGATGACATGATATGAAATGCAGATGATGACATGGCAAAATTCAACACGCGAGCAAATGACATGGCAACGACGGCGAATAACTGGAGGACACCTGGCGCATCGGATCCGGGGCGTTACAACACTCCTCCACTAACAAGAGATCTCGTCCCGAGATCTTAGGACCGAGACGGAAGGGAAAAGGGATGAGGTGAAATAAGAACAAGAGAGAGGGGATGAACAAGGTCGAGGACACTCGGGAAGAAGAGAGGAACAAAGAATATGTCGAGACCCAAAAGCTCAAGAAACAAGATGGACTCTGAAAGCACTCCGGTTAAACATGGAAAGAGTAGAACATGAACTTGAGAAGATGGAATGATACTTGACGAGAGGAACAACACAAAACCTCCAGAAGACTTGACAGATAAGAATGAGAAGAAGGAGGAAGAAGATGACAACTTCTTCGATGAATGAATTTGAAAAGCATCCTTAGAAGGAATGATTGAACGGAGTTGTTGAGAAAATCAACAACGAAAAGAATAAGCTTGTTGTGGACTTATAGGTAACATCTCAAGATCATAAGGTGATAACCGGCCACAAACGGAAATGATTAGCTAGCTGAGAAGAACGAAGAAATGCAAAACTCCACTTCAAAAGAATATGGAGAATTAATTACACTTCGAGATACGAGAAGAAAAGATACTGGAAATCCTCCAACAAGAATCTTGATGAACTCTTGAAGAATGGATTGAATACTGAAGATCCACCGTGAAGAACTCCGGTGATAAAAAGGATGATGAGATAGAATGAAGGATGAAAGAATAAGATGAGCCTTGCGGTGATTTAGATTGGGGCTCCGACGAAATGGCCGAGGAAATTTGAACTCTGGAAAAGAAAAGATGAAAAACACTTGGAAATAGAATTTATTCATCACGAACAAACTCTGAAGGAAGGGATTACTTGACGACGATGAAACAAGAATAAGATTTATTGTATGCTTATCCTTCATCAAATTAAATTGATGACAAGCAATGGATTTTGCATACTACATATTCTTCTTGAAAAGGATTGAGAAGTGACATATGGTGAACTTGAGAAGGTCTTACTGAACCACGGGTAGGATTCGAAAGAACGAATGAATTAAAGTTATAATCAAGGAAAAAGAATCTTGAACGAACCACCATAAGAATTCGAAAATGACTGATGAAAGAGAATGAATCACCGGGAAGAATTAGAAGAACCAATATGCTAGAGGGGATTTAGATGCAAAAGAACACAGTTATCATGAGGTGATTAAAGAACACTTGACGAAGCACTGGGATAATTGGATAACGTTAACTGAAATGTGAGGATGAAGAATTCTTCTGGAACGATGGCCTCCGATGAAAAGAAACAGAAATCAACTCCTGAAATACTCCGGATGGTTGAGAAAAGGTATTTTCGACAAACATAATAATTCGAGAGGGTAACAAGAAGCTAGAGCCACGAATCTTCGAGAGAACGGGCAAGATTTAGAGGAAAACTCTTCTTCAATCTTCAAATGACAAAGAGAAACACCGCGAAAATTATTGAGATACTCCGGGAGAATGAAAAGAGGAAGGGTTGACCCAAAGATGAAAAGAATTAGAAAGCGATCTTGGAGAAGGCATGTGACTGATGGAATCCATTCTTACGTCACCACTTGAAAAGAATTGAGAATAACTCCGGGGGAATTAGAAGAGTCGGGTAAGATCCTGGGAAAAGACCTGTGGGTTAGGGCCCACTGAAGAGATAACACCGTTGGAAAGGGATGTTAAACAGATAGATGATGCTCCGAAACAATTAAATATTTGAATGAAGTGACAACCTCGAATTAATTCAACACAAAGTAATCTCCCGAGATGTCTTCCGAACTCGAGAATGATAAAGCTGGCGAGAGGCGAGCGAAAGCAGGAAAAACACTTGATCCAAGAAAAAGAATATGATCAACCGAAAAACTTGGATTGAGTCCACCGGAAAAAGAAAGGGATGAAGAATATCAAACAAAAGAGAATTCACCAGTTGAAATGATTGAGGGAAGACTGAAGAGGCTCTGTACGAATGAAATTGATGCTCGAAAGAGATTCAAGCTCCGGGAAGAAAAGGGTGGGAGGGCGGGAAAACAAAGGCAACTTGGAAGGGAAATCGATTTAATATCTTGAATAGAAAACAACGGTTGAAATCATTGAGGAGAGAGAGCAAAAACTTCGCACGAGTAGGATGGATACTCGATTACGGACTCCGGTTCCGAGAAGAAGAAGGGTGGGCGGGTGGGAAAAGAAAACAACTAAGGATTGAACTTGCAAAGATAAACATGGTCGAGTCAACTTGACGAGAAATGCACCGGATGAAAAGAGCTGAGGAACAACTACCGGAAAACCAACTGCGTGATCCTAAAGAAAAATTTGAAGGGGAAGAGAAGTAATTCAAAACACCTACGTCAAGATTCCTTACCAGAGCGACGAAGGGGCCGAGGAGTAAAAAGAATTCCTACTCTCCGATATAACTAGACTCTGAAAATAGTTTTCTTCTAGACTCAACATCGGCCAAACTACACGATCAATCAAGGGGGCTCCTAGGGTCGGGCCGAGGCTCGATACCAACTTAGTCGCCTAAGATGCGACCCTATCCTAAAGGAACTCAAGGTCCCACCAAGGATAGAAGCGCATCTTGAAGACGCTTTTGCAAGGTGGATATCATTACATCAACATTACATAATAGTGGGGATACATCCAATTCATACAATGTCACAAGAATACAAAAATACAACATACAACATCAACATCCGACTACGGATGAATCATAAACAGAAACTCAAACGACATCCACCCTGCTAGCCCAGGCTGCCGACCTGGAACCTATCCGCTGATCGAAGAAGCAGAAGAAGAACTCCAAACAAGCAAACATCGCTCTCGCGTCATGATCATCGCATAACCTGTACCTGCAATTGTTGGTGTAGTAATCTGTGAGCCACGAGGACTTAGCAATCCCATTACCATGGGTATCAAGACTAGCAAAACTTAATGGGAAAGGAAGGGGTAAAGTGGTGAGGTTGCAGCAGCGACTAAGCATGACATGGTGGCTAACATACGCAAAACAGAGCGAGAAGAGAAGCAAAGGAACGGTCGTCAACTAGTAATGATCAAGAAGTGATCCTGAACTCCTACTTATGTCAGACATAACCCATAAACCGTGTTCTCCTCTCGATCAACCCCGAAAACAGACACTCACGGTTACGCACACGGTTGGCGTATTTTAGAAGAGTTTGCTTCAAGTTTACTACAACCGGATATTAACAAATTCCCATCTGCCACATAACCGCGGGCACGGCTCTCGAAAGTTTATACCCTGCAGGGTGTCCCAACTTAGCCCATGATAAGCTCTCGCGATCAACGAAGGATATTCCTTCTCCCCGGGAAGACCCGATCAGTCTCGGAATCCCGGCTACAAGACATTTCGACAGCAATAAAACAAGACCAGCAAAGCCGCCCGATGTGCCGACAAATCCTGATAGGAGCTGCACATATCTCGTTCTCAGGGCACACCGGATAGGTCAGCCTACGAGTAAAACCAGCCCTCGAGTTGCCCCGTGGTGGCCCCTTGATCTGCCCGTTTTTGACCAACACTCGAAGGAGCACTGGCCCGGGGGGGGCTAAAATAAAGATGACCGTTGGGCTCCGGAAACCCAAGGGAAAAAGGGGCTAGGTGAGACAAATGGTAAAACCAATGTTGGGCCTTGCTGGAGGAGCCTTATTCAAAGCGAACTGTCAAGGGGGTCCCATGAATCACCCAACCGCATTAGGGACGCAAAATCCGGGAACATAATACCGATATGACGGAAACTAGGGCGGCAAGAGTGGAACAAAACACCAGGCATAAGGCCGAGCCTTCCACCCTTTACCAAGTATATAGATGCATTAATAATATAAGAGATATTGTGATATCCCAACAATATCCTGTTCACCATGTAGCAATCTTCAACTTCACCTGCAACTCACAACGCTATAAGAGGGGCTGAGCAAAGCGGTAACATAGCCAAGCAACGGTTTGCTAGGAAGGGTGACAAAGGTAAGAGGTTCATGGCAATTTGGGAGGCTTGATAAGCAAGTGGTAGGTAACACAGCATAGCGGTAGAACGAAGCAACTAGCATAGCAATGATACTAATGGGATCCAAGGTGACGGTCATCTTGCCTGAAATCCCGCAAGGAAGAAGAACGAGTCCATGAAGAAGACGAACGGATGAAGCCGAACCAAGCGTAGACGAACGAATCCTCACGATCGCAATGAAACAGGAACTAACAAGAAGAAGCACACAACATGGTAAACACACCACACATAGACAAGACATGATGCAGAACAAGCATGATGCATGACAAATCTAGATGAGGCTACTCATGGCAAAGATGATGCAAACAAGAGCAACACATCAAAGCAAGTTTAAATGAGGCCGGGAACAACATATAACAATTCCGGTAAGTCCTCATATGTAAATTTCGAAATTGGTCCAGATCTGAATAAATCTTATGTTCAAGTTGTTAAACAGCAAGTTAAGATGCACCACGATGATCTACACGAAATTCTAGTCAAGTTACATATAAAGTTCATTAGATTCGGAGCTACGACATAGAAGATATGAGCAAAACAAGTTAAACATGGCATTGATGCAAAATGCATACAAACATCAAGCAAACACTCTAAAAACAAGGATTCAACATGATAATATGAAACTACATGCAAAATCAAGCAAGTTTCATATAGAGCACACTCAAAACGGAGCAACGGTTCAACACATACACATGAAACAAGTTATAGTCACAATCTGTCCAAAACAGCAACTAGGCATATTGCAACCACCTAAACAACAAGCTACAGCATCTTAACATGATAACAAAAGGCATGAACGTGATTTACAAGTAAAGCATTACAAAACATGAACACTGAACTATCTCCAGAAATCACTAGAACATGTTCAAAAGGACATGGCAAGATTGCAAATAATAACAGTTTCAGACTTATCAGGAAATAACATGAGGTTGCAATGTTTAGAGCTATCAAACAACATGTTACAGGAACTTAACATGGCAAACGAAGGCATGAAATTAATCTACTAATTGCATAGAACAAAAGTCCCTTACTGACCATGAGCCAAAAGGGCACAGAAAATATGATGACACACATGTAAACATGGAAAATGATATGACAGATTCATACATGGCAGGAACAACAATAAGTAGACAATGTTGGTGAGCTTGAACCACTCACCACAGAGCAATACATGGCATGACAAGACAACCAACAGTAAGAAGACATGTTTATGAAGCTAAGCATGGCAAGAGCAAGTTCATAGAGTGCATGGATCAACTACAACAACCTTGGCAAAATTGAATAACATGTAAACAATCTGCCAGGAACATTTTATAGCAAAAGTAGAGCTCGATTGAGTCAAGCTAGGATGCTCCATAAATGAAAAAAGAGGCATGGATGCAAGAGACGAACACGTATGCAAAATGAAATGCACATGATGACATGATATGAAATGCAGATGATGACATGGCAAAATGCAACACGCGAGCAAATGACATGGCAACGACGGCGAATAACGGGAGGACACCTGGCGCATCGGATCCGGGGCGTTACAGTTCCATGGGTTCGGCTCGAGTCGGTTATCCGATGCGTTTCGTAGATGGTATGCTCCGTCGGTCAGGACCTGGTCGATGATGAATGGACCTTCCCATTTGGGCTTGAGTTTGTCCTTTTTCTTGTCTGATAGGCGTAGAACTACTTCGCCAACGTTATAAGCTTTGGCCCGTACTTCCCTGCTTTCATATCTTCGAGCTTGTTGTTGATAGAATGCGGAACGAGCTTTTGCCACGTCGTGCTCCTCCTCCAATGCGTCCAAACTGTCCTGTCGATCAAGATCGGCTTCTCTTTCTTCGTACATGCACACGCGAGGTAGGTCATGTATTATGTCGCAGGGCAAGACTGCCTCTGCGCCGTACACCATGAAGAATGGTGTGAATCCGGTAGTACGATTCGGCGTGGTCCGCAGCCCCCAGAGTACGGAGTCGAGCTCCTCAACCCAGTGCGTGTTAGATTCCTTGAGGGACCGCACTAGTCTGGGTTTAATGCCGCTCATGATTAGACCATTTGCCCATTCGACTTGGCCGTTGGTTTGAGGGTGATAGACTGAGGCGTAATCGAGCTTGATGCCCATGTTTTTGCACCATGATTTGACCTCATCGGCCGTGAAGTTGGTGCCATTATCAGTGATGATACTGTGGGGACAATCGAACGGTGCACTACCCTTGATATGAAGTCTATCATCGGTCCGGATTCCGCCGCTTTTAACAGGCTTGGCCTCTATCCATTTGGTGAATTTATCCACCATGACCAATAGGTATTTTTGCTTGTGGGTTACTCCCTTGAGGGGTCCAACCATGTCAAGCCCCTGCATCATGAAATCGACCAGGTGATGGGTATAGTTTTAAGGGCGGTGGGTGGCATGTGGCTTTGGTTAGCAAAAGCTGGCAACCGACGCATCGTTGGACTAAGTCCTGCAGATTCTGCCCGGGCCGTCGGCCAATAAAATCCTGTCTGGAAGGCCTTGCCTACAAGGGCCCGGCTGCGACATGGTGCCCACCCAGTACGGCAAGAATTTCAGCCAAGAGGTTTCGCCCTTCCTCTTCGGAGATACACCTTTGAAGGACTCCGGTAGTGCTTTTCTTATAAAGCTCTTCCTCATGGACTTTATAGGCTTTAGAGCGCCGTACTATGCAGCGAGCCTCATTTTGGTCTTCGGGGAGTTCCTACCTAGTTAGGTAGGCTAGGAATGGTTCCGTCCACGGGGCGATAACCGCCATTATTTCGTGAGCACAGTGGTGTTATCTCGGGGCGAGCCTCCGGTTGTGTCGAAGTGTTCGGCGTCATGCAAAGGCGGTTGGGTCCGGATTGATATTGCGGACTCCTTCCCATAGTACGGATGGCTTGAACAGCCGTTCCATAAAGATATTGGGTGGGACGGCATCGCGTTTTGCACCGATGCGTGCCAATATATCCGCCGCTTGGTTGTTATCCCGGGCTATATGATGAAATTCGAGCCCTTCGAACCGTGCTGACATTTTTAGGACCGCATTGCGGTATGCTGCCATTTTCGGATCTTTGGCATCAAAGTCCCGTTTATTTGAGATATTGCGAGGTTCGAATCGCGCACCTCTAGGCGTTGAATGCCCATGGAGATCGCCATCCGGAGGCCGTGCGTAAGGGCCTCGTATTCGCCGCGTTGTTGGAGTCCGTATACATTATCTCGAAGGACGTATTGACTGTGTCCCCGGTTGGGGACGTCAGACGACGCCAAATTTCGTGCCGCCAACATTTTGGAGCAGTCAAAGTGCATGATCAAATTGGAGTATGCGCCGTACTCTTTAGGGAGTTCGGCTTCAGTCCATTCGGCCACGAAGTTGGCCAAAACCTGCGACTTAATAGCTCGTCGTGGCTTATAAGTTATATCCAATGAAAGGAGCTCTATGGCCCATTTAGCAATCCGGCCCGTCGCGTCGCGGTTGTTTATAATGTCGTTAAGAGGTACTTCCGAGGCTACCATTATCGAACACTCTTGAAAGTAGTGTCGCAGCTTTCGGGATGCCATGAACACCGCATATGCTATCTTTTGATAGTGTGGGTACCGGGACTTGCATGGAGTTAGGACAGTGGACACATAATAAACCGGTTTTTGAACAGGGAACCAGTGTCCGTCCATTTCTCGTTCGACAACGAGCACCGCGCTGACAACTTGATGTGTTGCGGCGATATATAATAGCATTGGTTCGCCCACGTTGGGCACGGCCAGGACCGGATTGGTTGCCAAAATGGCCTTTATTTCTTCGAGTCCGGTCGTGGCTGCATCCGTCCACTCAAAGTGTTCGGTGCGGCGGAGAAGGCGGTAAAGGGGTAACGCCTTTTCCCCCAATCAGGAAATAAAGCGGCTTAGAGCCGCTACGCATCCCGTCAATTTTTGTATTTGTTTGAGGTCTTTTGGAAAATCCAATTGTGACAGAGCTCGGATCTTGGCTGGGTTTGCTTCAATTTCTCTACCGGAGACAATGAAGCCCAGGAGCTTTCCGGCTGGAATGCCGAAGACGCATTTTTCCGGATTGAGCTTGATGTCATATTTTCGAAGATTGTCGAATGTGAGCCGCAAGTCGTCTACTAGAGTTTCGACGTGCTTGGTTTTGACGACCACGTCATCTACATATGCTTCCACTGTTTTGCCGATCTGGTTTGCCAGACATGTCTGAATCATGCGCTGATATGTTGCGCCGGCATTTTTGAGCCCAAAGGGCATTGTGTTGAAGCAGAACGGGCCGTATGGAGTGATGAATGCTGTTGCAGCTTGGTCTGGCTCCGCCATCTTGATTTGGTGGTAGCCAGAGTACGCACGCGTCGAGGAAGCACAATGAGTCGTGTCCTGCTGTAGCGTCAATGATTTGATCAATTCGAGGGAGGGGGGAGGGATCCTTTGGGCAAGCCTTATTAAGGTCCTTGAAATCAACACATAGGCGCCAGGATTTATCCTTCTTTGGTTACCATCACTAGGTTTGCTAGCCAGTCCGGATGTTTTATATCTCTGATGAATCCGGCTTCCAAAAGTTTGGCTAGCTCCTCTCCCATGGCCCGTCCCTTGGGTTCGGAAAAGCGCCGAAGAGCCTGTTTGACTGGCTTGAATCCTTTTAGGATATTTAGGCTGTGCTCGGCAGCCGACGTGGGATTCCTGGCATGTCTGAAGGGTGCCAGGCAAAGATGTCCCAGTTTTCTTGTAGAAATTCTCGTAGTGCGGCGTCTACATCAGGGTTTAATTGTGCCCCAATGGAGGCCGTCTTTGCAGGGTCCGTTGGGTGGACTTGGAATTTGACTATTTCATCCGCTGGTTTAAAAGTGGTGGACTTGGATCTTTTATCAAGTATCACATCATCCCTATTCGCCATGGAGTGCATCACGGTGAGTTCCTCGGCCACTAGGGCTTCGGATAGTGCCTCGAGGGCTAGTGCGGCTGTCTTGTTTTCGGCGCGGAGTGCTATGTTCGGATCACTATCGAGAGTGATGATTCCGTTAGGACCGGGCATTTTAAGCTTCATGTACCCATAGTGGGGTATAGCTTGAAAAATTGTGAATGCCTCTCGTCCTAATAAAGCATGATATCCGTTGTTGAACGGGGCCACTTGAATTGTGACCTCCTCGGACCTGTAATTGTCCAGCGAGCCGAACACTACGTCCAGCGTGATTTTTCCTCTGCAGCATGCTTCCCGGCTGGGGATTATTCCTCTGAAGGTTGTGCTGCTTAGCTCAATGCGGTTCCAGTCTATTTCCATTTTTCGAAGGGTTTCCTCATAGATGAGGTTTAGTCCGCTGCCGCCATCCATGAGTACCTTAGTAAGGCGAAAGCCGTCCACTATCGGGCTGAGGACCAATGCGGCTGGTGCCCGAGCAGTTCGAATTTAGGTTCATCAACGGCATTAAAGGTGATAGCCGTGTCCTCCATGGATTTATAGTGGCTACTTGGTAGACTTCGCAAGGTTATGGAGTGTTCGTTTTCGCATGTTATTTGATGCAAAAGTCTCGAAGACTGTTAACACCGTACTGGTGTTGCTGGGCTGGGATTCCGAAGCTAGAAGCTCTTCGCCACTTTTGGCCACCTGCCGTAGTATCCAACATGCTCGAAGGCTATGAGTTGGAGTGGCGCCCTCTGTGCTATGAATTTTGCAGGGTCCGTTTAGCCAACCCACCAGTACGGTTCCGTACCCTTTAGGGGGTTTTGGTTTTTTGGTATTTAACCGAGGTGCTTGATAATGATACATGCTTTGTTTCGGACTAGGGATGTATTCGGGGCCGGATTATCCCAAAATTTACTTTCGGTTTTCCAGGCGCTTTCCATCGCACAGTACTTTTGTACTATGGTCACCAAGTCAACAAAGCGTGTAATTTCGCGACGACTTATGGCGTTTAGGATTCCCTTGTCCGTGCAATTATTGCAGAAAATTGGGATTGCGTCCTCCTCTCGGCAGTCCTTTATCCTGTTCATAACCAGGAGGAATCTTGCCCAGTAATGATGTACTGTTTCAGCGGGCTCTTGCCGAATTCGAGAGAGATCGCTAATGTTTGGGTGGGCGGGGGGCACTAAATCCGGAACCCCGTCAAATTTAGGACTCAAGGGCCGAGATGTTTCCGAACTCGGAAGTTTGGATTTTTGAGTGCTATCCAATGAGTCCGACCACGCTCGACTTTAAGTTCGTGGCTTGATCGACATCCGTCCCTCCGCTGAATCCGGCATGGAGGGATCGAATCCGGACATGGCTAGTCTTTAAGATAGAAGAAGAATCGCCGCATTGCTCCTCTATCACAGCAACATGATGGGTAGCACCGGGAGAGTTGATCTCTCTCAGATCGGTTTTAGGCCCGATCCGGTCATAATCTGTGGCGACTCCCAGAGCGGCGATGCGATCCAAGAGCTCGTTTATGGAGGAGAGCTCGATCGGATCTAACTGTTCGGCAAGTTCCGAACTAACATGGAGATTGGTTTCGATGACTCGAGAGGTCATCGTCGGTAGCAGCCAGACGAACTAGCGGTCATGAGAAAACCGCCTACCGAAAGAGTTCCGCGATGGCCAAGGCTTCTTTAGCGATTGTATCGTCTTTAAAGACGATAGGAGGCATCCTACCTGATGGCGACGACACAGAGGAACTCTCAATGAAAGCACCAATGTCGGTGTCAAAACCGGCGGATCTCGGGTAGGGGGTCCCGAACTGTGCGTCTAGGCGGATGGTAACAAGAGACAAGGGACACGATGTTTTACCTGTGTTCGGGCCCTCTCGATGGAGGTAATACCCTACTTCTGCTTGATTAATATTGACTATATGGGTAGTACAAGAGTAGATCTACCACGAGATCAAGGAGGCTAAACCCTAGAAGCTAGCCTATGGTATGATTGTTGTTTTTCCTACGGACTAAAACCCT
The DNA here is from genome assembly GCA_021605145.1 of Aegilops bicornis. Taxonomy (NCBI): domain Eukaryota; kingdom Viridiplantae; phylum Streptophyta; class Magnoliopsida; order Poales; family Poaceae; genus Aegilops; species Aegilops bicornis. The sequence continues at coordinate 110,033,634 of CM038674.1, forward strand.
CCGGTTTATAAAGACACCGGATAGGTTAGGGTTACACAGAGTCGGTTACAATGGTAGGAGATCTACATATCCGTATCGCCAAGCTTGCCTTCCACGCCAAGGAAAGTCCCATCCGGACACGAGACAAAGTCTTCAATCTTGTATCTTCATAGTCTTTGGAGTCCGGCCGTGACGATGGTCCGGCTATCCGGACACCCCCTAGTCCAGGACTCCCTCACCTGTTGTTTACCTTGCGCGCTCCCAGACGGCGGCGGAGGCGGCGGTGGCGGCACGGCCGTGCCCGACATGGAGGTCTCACCGCCTTCCCTCTCCATGATGGGCTACTCGCCGCCGGCTCCCTCGGTCTGCCCCGCGAACTCCGGGGGCGGCGGCGCGGAGCTCAGCGGGATGACGAGCAACGCCGATTGGCGGTGCGTGGCCTCCTCAGCTCGCCGCTTTGCCGCGACGGCGGCTTCGGCCTCATCCAGCTTCCTCTGGGCGGAAGCCGCCGCCTTCTCGGCCTCCGCCTTCTCCAGGTGGGCCGCTTCTTCCTCGTCGCGCTTCTCCTACGTGTTCTGCTCTGTCACCTCCCGGAGGTCGGCAGCGGGGTCAATCCGCCGAGTAGTGGCGGACGTCTTTGCCGACCCCATGACGGAGGCGGGAGCGACCGTCTCTAAAGTAAGGGGAGCCCTGAAGCGAAGAAGACATGTAAAAGATTTGGACAAGATTCACCAGAAGAAAAGAAAAGACAAAAAGCGGAAGCACTTACGCAGAGACCATTGGCGGCTTTTTCACTTCCTTGCGGAAAGAGTTGGCCTTCGCGACCGCCTCTTCCCGCTTGGTCGCGGCGGCCGCCCCCTTGAACTTCTTCGACCGGCCGCCAAGCAAGATCGGCCCGGCCCGGCGCTTCTTCGCGCCGCCTTGACCACCCAAGCCGGTGGAGGAACTCGCACTTGGCTGGCTGACCTTTGGTTGGTGGCGCGGGGCGACTTCCCCCTCGGCGTCGTCATCAGGCCAGTCGGCAAAGGTGGCCGAGGTCCTGAAGTCGCCAGCTCCTCCTCCTCCTTCGGCGTCGGCCTCCATCACCGTCGCCCCCAAGTCAGGGTCGTCGACGTCGCTCTCCGCTCGGTCGGGGACGGACTGACAGGCCGGCCCCATGGTGCCGGCTGAAGGCTGGATGAGGGGGTTCTGACTCGAAAAAACCAAAAAAGATCAGAGGTCGGATTCGGCTGAAAAAGAAAACAGAAGAAGAAGAGAGATGACTTACGACAGGCGGGGGGTTGGCGCGTGAGTACGGCTCCTTGCCGAACTGCCAATCCGCTGTGAGATTGCAGTTTGCGATGTAATTCACCGTGTCCGCCACCTCCGCGTGGGGCATGTCCTTGGAGCACAGCTGACTTGCGTCCCGGTGGCCGCTCATCGGCGGATCAGATGAGGTCGGCCTTGAGCGGAAGGACTCGGCGCCGCCACGGCGCGTGATGCAGGTCGGCCCGGTCAAGCCCTCCATTGCGTCAGGCTTTTCGAGTCGCGCGACGGTGGCGGCACCAGCGGGAGTCAGCGTCCTGGCCCGGTGGGACCAGCTGGGGAGCCTCCCCGCCAGTGCGCCGGCTTCGTAAGGCAACAGGTTGACCCAGTCGCCTTCTGGGGCGACGTTCTTCACGTAAAAATAGGACCGCTGCCACATCTTCACCGACTTGATCAGCAGGATGGTGGGAAACGGGTTGTCGGCCACCGATCTCTGCATCGCGATGAAGGTACCGCACAGGGCTGGCACGCCGGCGACGTGCGTGCCGAGCTTGGTCTGGAAGAACTCCCCCCATAGCTCGATGGTGGGGAGAACGCCGAGGAAGCCTTTGCACAAGGTGGCGAAGGCAGCCAGCAGCACCACCGTGTTCGGAGTAAGGTAGTGCGGCTGGAGCCCGTGGAACTCCAAGGAGCAGAAGAAACCGCTCGCCGGCAGCTCTAGGCCGCGCATGAGGTGCGAGCGGAATACGACCCGCTCGCCCTCCTCCGGCACCGGCGATATTTCCCCCGCCGGCGTGGCGCGGGCCCGCACTAGGCTCTTGCCGGGGAGACGGCGCATCTGGCGAAGGAACTCGATGTGGTCGTCGTCCACCTCGGAGCCGTCCCACACACCGGAGCACGCGGCAGGAGGTGCGGCGGCGGAGGAAGAGCTCATTGCCGCGGCATGGCGTGGTTCAGCGCGACGGCGGCAAGAGGAAGAAGAACCAAGAGGAAGAGGGGGGAGCTGGGAGATGGGCGCGCGTGCTTCGCCGCCGCCTTCCTCCCGCCTACTTATAGGCTCATGGGCTGAGAAGCCGATGGGCGGGGCGATGGGATCGCTGCGCCCAGGACCCCACACCCCCCACGATTTACCCCACGAAGTTACTGCGTGCAGTTACGACGTGGGAACCCCAACCGTCCACACGGCCGCAACGGATCCGTTCACGTGCCGAGGCGCGGTAGTGGCGGGTCCCGTCGCGCGCGTGGGTGGGCAGACTGACCCTGCCGCGTGGCGCCACGCGACGGGTCCACAACGGGCAACTTCCTGGAAGCTTATCAGGCACGCTGCCTGGATCCCACTACGACTTTCAAACTCTTTAAGGTGCAAGACGGCCTTCTGCGAGTCTGGCTCCAGCCAGTCGGCCTAGAGGAAGACGGCGAACAAGGCCCAGATTCCACCACCAGAAGGATGAAACTGTTGAGGCTCCTCCACACGTTGCCCTCGGCGCCTCACCAGCTTCGGGGACTACTGTCGGAGTAATGGGCCACGGGTAGGCAAACCCGAGGCCCCGGACCTTTCAAGACATCGGGGCAGGCTGCGCCCCTCAAGACCCCAAGACGAAGAGCCGCTTTCTGAGAGTCGGCGGCAAGGCCGCCGACTGCCTCTCACGGCCGAGTCCCAGGGACGACTTCGAGATAAGACGGCTCCTAACTGGTGGCTTCTAGAGAAGCCGGCTATGGGGAGTCAGCCCGCGACTCCAACCACCTCCTGCCTTCGCAACTATGGACGGGACGGGGTGCGGCCACCGCGCGGCCCATCCCTGCCCCGTTCGCGAAGGGCAGGCATGGCCACAGTGCGCAGTACCAACGGAGATCTCCATCCGGCGCGCATCGCTGCCATGCCGCCCTGACATCAGCCTCATGGGCGCGCCTGTGCTCACGACACTACCGGCCTGCATGCGACCCAGAGACGGTGGGACCCGCCTGTCAGCGGGGGTAAAGAAGACGCCGAGAGCGCCACAAGACGGACCCGTTGGGAGTCGGCCCCAGGAGTCGGCTGGCCCCTCCCATGGGCCCCACACGCCATTAACCAGACAAGACGGGGAATGGCAACAGTGATCGCCCGTCAGGTGGCGGCACTGTTGCCATGACCCCATGACCAAGCCAGCATCATTTGAGGCGCGACTACAGTAATCCGCAGCCGGCAAGACCCGCCCGCGACGGACAAGGCCTATCGGCCCCATGCAGGGCCCGTCGGCGGGGCCCACCAGTCGGCGGAGAAGACGGCGACCTGAGAGACAGACGGGTGGGACCTGCGCCCAGCCAGATTACCGTTGTACCCCCGGGAGGTAGGCCTATATAAACCGCCCGGGGCACCCATGCAAAGGGTTGGACCCTGATAGTTTTAGACACACATAGAGGGAAGAGGAGAGCTAGCCGTGCCCTTCGCCTTCCTCACCCCGAATAGCTCAAGGAGCAATCTTGTACCCACTTTGCCATAGTGATCATGCGGAGACCCCGCAGAGCAGCAGTAGGGGTGTTATCTCCACGGAGAGCCCTGAAGCTGGGTAAGATCCGCCGGCGTGCATGCCTTCGCCTCATCCCGTTTCCAGGCATCGGCGACGTTCTACTCGCCCCCACCATGATAAGCCATCTTTTGGCATATGTCGCACCCAACCCCCGACAACCAGCTTAGTTACTTGATAGCATCAACTCTGAGGATTGAGAAAGGGTTGGCCACCCTAACTCAAAACCAGGAGAGCCTGGAAAGAATCATGGAACAAAAATTCTATGATCTTGATGTCAAAGTAACTGAGATTCAGTCAGTTGTGGAGCTCAGAGATCAGCTGCAGAGCCAGTAACAGACACTAGAGTCACTTCATCTACTCCAGCTACAGCTCCAGCGCAACCAGCTCCAGCACCAACGGTCGGTGTAGGAACGACACCTATGGGATCACAAGAATCCCTACTACGGTTGCGGGGCGCGAGGTCGTGAGAAGAGCGGATCAAACAGATAGCACATGGTCTCTTTATCCAGGTTCGGGCCACGAGGATATGTAAAACCCTACTCCTGCTTTGGTGGTTTGTTTATCTATGTTCTTGAACTAGCAATGGGGCGTGAGGAGCTCCAAAAATCCGAATCCTCCTCCTGGTCGCCTTGGGCCTCCTTTTATAGGGAAAGGGTTGCCACAGTGGCACACAGGAGGTGGAAAGGGTACAGTGATGCGAGTTTATCCCTCGCATTACATGACAAGGCGCCTTTAATGCGTCTTGCTTAGGTGTCCTTGCTTTATCGGGGACAGGGGAGAGCCCTGTCTCGTCCGTCACCGCTTCCTTTCGTGTCGACACGCGGCTGACCAGCGGTGCCTGTGGTGCCATGTAGGCAGGCAGCCGAGGTGGCGCAGCGGTGGGTCTCCACGAAGATCCGCTTGCCACCACGCAGTGCCTGCCCAACTGGTTGGGTCGGCAGCTGCATGCGACGGGCGGTGAAGGTTTGATCGGCGTGAGGCCGGGTGGCCCTACGGGTGTCCTTGGCAAGGGCCTCGCCGTAGCCCCGGCAAGGGTCTTTCCCTGGCGCCTGCTGTCATCCCCGGCAAGGCTCTTGCCGGGGTCCTTGTGGTCCTCCTTGGCTGGGATCCTGCCAAGGGTCGTCATCTTCTATAGTGTGTATATGATCTTGAATGTCTTCACAAAGATCTGCATGCCACCATGGGGATGTCTCCCGAATCCTTGCCCCATGGGGGCAGTAGACTCAAGGGTGACTCGCTCCGTAGGTGTGGGACGAGCTGCCACGGCAAGGGTCTTGCCGGGTTTGCTAAAACCGCCTCCCGGCAAGGGTCTTGCCAGGGGAGTCCTCTTCGTCCCCTTTGCTCTTTGTGGTCTTAGTCTTGGCGTTGTTCTGTTCCTCTCGAGCTTTGGCCTTACCTTGGCTCACCTCCCTTGCCTTGCTCAGTGCGGTGGTGCCCGCAGCTCAGACTGCCTGTGCACAGTTATAGGGGTACAAAAAGCGTACCCCTCTTTTTGTACACCGACACCAACTCCTTCAGCTCCTTCCACATCAACTGAAGTCTTCGTCCAATGAGCCATCTCTACGCCACCAACTGAAGACCAAGCCTGAGAGACGATATAGTACTATGCATTTTCTAGGAACTTTTTGGTAACTTGTTGTCAAAGGGGGAGAAAAATGTATAGATCATAGGCTTTGAGAGAGAGAGAGAGTTTGCTTTTGTTCTCTCTTGTCTTCTTGGTTGAACTTTGTTTGCTTTTGATTGCTTAAGATACTATGCTATTATCTGTGAGACATTGTTGATCATGTGTTTGATCATAAGCTACACTTATGCTTGTTAGATTATATTATCTTACTTATCCTGATATGATCATTCACTTTGCTTGGTGATGAGTGCATGTATTCAATCTTTATTATTTTGAGCGCTCCACCAAGATGTATGTGACATGGAAGAGTAACCCATGAGCCTAATTCCTTGTGCATTTGCAGTCCAAAGCAAATCTTAAAATATGCACAAATTTAGGGGAGCTCTTGCTTATCACATACTTCTCAAAGCGACGATGTTTTTCAATCTTATTATCATTTGTCGAAGCATTGATCTATATGTTGTCATCAATTACCAAAAAGGGGGAGATTGAAAGTGCAACTATCCCTAGGTGGTTTTGGTAATTCATAACAACATATAGCTCATTGAGCTAATGCTATTCCAAGACAAATATTTCAGGAAAGCTCAATGAATGGCATGGCATGGATGATGAAAGTGGATCCCTCAAAATATTAAGGATAAAGGATTGGCTCAAGCTCAAAAGCTCAAGACTCTACATTTTATATTTTAGTGATCCAAGATCACATTGAGTCTATAGGAAAAGCCAATACTATAAAGGCGGGATGAGGTGTTGCTTAATGAGCCTCTTGCTTCATGTGCTTAGTGATATGCTCAAAAAACCCTCAACTACTTTCTCACACCCACATATGACCTAAACCTAAAGTCAAAATCGGTCCTAACGATTCTTTCTATCCGGCGCCACCGAGTTCAGATGTCATAGCCACTGCCAGAAACCCTAGGCAAATCGGTTTCACCGATAGTGATCTCGGTCTCAATGAGATGGGATTGTAATCTCTCTGTTTCCCTTCGTAACGTTTCGGTCTAACGAAGTGAGCCATCGGTCGCACCGAGATTGCAATGTAAACTCTCTGTTTCCCTTCCGTAACATTTCGGTCTCACCGAAAAGAGCGAATCGGTCCCACCGAGTTTACCTGACCAACTCTCTTGTTAGCTAATTACCAAAATCGGTCTCACCGAGTTTGTGTAATCGGTCTCACCGAGATTACGTTATGCCCTAACCCTAACCATATCGGTCATACCGAGTTGCATGTCGGTCCCACCAAAAACCCTAACGGTCACTAGGTTCACTGAATAGGTCCGACCGAGTTTGTTGATTCGGTCCCACCGAGTTTGGTAAATTGTGTGTAACGGTTAGATTTTGTGTGGAGGCTATATATACCCCTCCACCTCCTCTTCATTCGTGGAGAGAGCCATCAGAACAAACCTACACAAACCTACTCATGTGTTGACGCCAAGATATTCCATTCCTACCATATGAATCTTGATCTCTAGCCTTCCCCAAGTTGCTTTCCACTCAAATCTTCTTTCCACCAGATCCAAATCCTGTGAGAGAGACTTTAGTGTTGGGGAGACTATCATTTGAAGCACAAGATCAAGGAGTTCATCATCAACACACCATTTGTTACTTCTTGGAGAGTGGTATCTCCTAGATTGGCTAGGTGTCACTTGGGAGCCTCCGAAAAGATTGTGGAGTTGAACCAAGGAGTTTGTAAGGGCAAGGAGATCGCCTACTTCATGAAGATCTACCGCTAGTGAGGAAAGTCCTTCATGGGCGACGGCCATGGTGGGATAGACAAGGTTGCTTCTTCGTGGACCCTTTGTGGGTGGAGCCCTCCGTGGACTCGCGCAACAGTTACCCTTCATGGGTTGAAGTCTCCATCAACGTGGATATACGATAGCACCACCTATCGAAACCACGACAAAAACATCCGTGTCTCCAATTGTGTTTGAATCCACCAAACCCTTCCCTTCACATTCTTGCAAGTTGCATGCTTTAAATTCCGCTGCTCATATACTCTTTGCATGCTTGCTTGAATTGTGTGAAGATTGCTTGACTTGTGCAAAGATAGCTAAAATCTGCCAAAGTCTAAAATTGGGAAAAGGTTAAGTTTTTAATTGGTCAAGTAGTCTAATCACCCCTCCTCTAGACATACTTCAAGGTCCTACACTTTGGCTAACGGGCAATCAAGAAAAAGGTGTTTGATAGTTTCATCCCGATCACAGAAACTACACCTAGTAGGTCCTGTCCAATTACGCTTTGCCAAATTGTCCTTGGTTAATATTACTTGTTTATGTACAAACCATATAAACACTTTCATTTTCAAAGGAACTTTGACAGCCCAAACATGTCTGGAACTAGGAATAGAGCTTGAATTGATAACATCAAGATACATTGATTTAACTGTAAACTCTCCAGACCTAGTAAGCTTCCAGTAATTTATCGGTCGTTGAGACAATTTGAACCTCCATCAGTCTACTCACTAGATGAAGCCATTCTTCCCAACGATTGCCGACTAACGTCCTTCTAAACTGAATATTAAGGGGAATCGATTGAAGTACCATTGCAACGAAAGCATCACGTCGTTGAACAATACGATACAGAGACGGGTATTGAATGGCAAGGAGGGTATCTCCGAGCCAAGTATCCTCCTAGAATCGCGTGCTAGCACCATTGCCGATAATAAACTTTGTTCTATTAAAAAAGGTTAATTTGACTCTCATAAGCCCTGTCCAAAAAGGTGAGTCAGTCGGCCTCTATATCACCTGGGACAAAGTTTTGGAGTGAAGATACTTGCTACAGAGAATCTGCATCCAAGTGGAATCAGTCTCGACAGCCCACAGCCAGTTACTGAGAAGACATCTGTTCTTGACCTCAAGATTCTCAATGCTAAGAACCCCTTGGTCTTTCGGTCGACAGATAATATCCCACTTGGCGAGTCTGTATTTTCTTTTTAGTTCATTGCTCTGCCAGAAGAATCGTGATCGATAAAAGTCCAGTCTTTTCCTAACTCCAACTGGGACTTCGAAGAACGACAAGAGAAACATAGGCATACTCGTGAGAACCGAGTTTATCAGAATTAATCGGCCTCTGTATGACATGAGCTTGCCCTTCCAGCCACTCAGTTTCTTTTCAAAACGGTCCTCGATACACTTCCATTCTCTGTTTCTCAGCTTACGATGTTGGATTGGTATACCTAAGTACATAAAAGGTAAAGTCCCCAATTCGCACCCAAACAATTGCCTATAAGCCTCTTATTCGTCATTGGCTCTACCAAAGCGGAACAATTCGCTTTTGTGAAAGTTAATCTTTAACCCGGTCAATTGTTCAAATAAGCATAATATCAGCTTCATATTTCTCGCTTTTGCCAAGTCATGCTCCATAAAGATGATCGTATCATCGATTGTCTTGTATGTATAGACACACCACCATCAACTAGATGAGGTACCAAGCCACCCACCTGACCAGCCTATTTACCCCTTCCTATCAGAATTGCCAACATATCAACTACAATGTTGAACAGAATAGGAGACATTGGATCCCCTTGTCTCAGGCCCTTATGTGTCTGGAAATAATGACCTATGTCGTCATTCACCTTAATTCCAACACTCCCTTTTTGCGTGAATGATTCTACAGTGTCGCCAGTGTGACGCCTTCGGATAATTAAGCTTCAAGAATCCTCTACTAATGAGGCCACGTCATCGTTGTTACTGTTGCTAAACTCACGTTGATTCGAAACCGGTTCAAACTCAAATTTAAATTAAAGCCCAGAATTCAAATTTCTCAAACACGCAAAATAAAATGTCCAAAGTGTGGAAAATATACCATAACTAAATATGGTGGTGACCCAACATTTTTGTAAAATATTTACATGCCTTTTTGTGAATATATAGTGGCTTAAAATATTTATTAAATGTCGTTTAAATTATAAAAATGGTAAAGTATTTTATTTGAACCTCAAACTAAATGCGGTAGTGGTATACTTAGTAAAACCAATTTAGGTGATATTCGTTTTTTTATAAAGCTAATTGCTATAAGAAAATATAAAAGAAATTAAAACTGTGAAAGAAAACTAAGTAAAAAGAAAATGCAAAAGAGTTAAGGGAAAAGGAATCTTCGTGACTCCCCCCGGGCCTCGGCCCACCCCCACCCAAGCCAGGCCACCTACCCCCGCCCCCCCCCCCCCACCGGTCTCCTTCTCTTCCTGTTACCGTGGTGCGGTTGCTACAGGGGCTCGCCCCCGCCGGACCGCCTCGGCGACTCCTGGAGGGATAAGGCGCCCACCCGCGCCTCCTCGGACTCCTCCTCTGCCACTCCACCTACTCCCCACTCCTCTCTCCCTCTTGCTCCGCCTTCCCTCCTCCAGATCCCCTTTCTCCCGAGCATGTCCATGGCCGTGCCGTCGGAGTAGCTGCAGCCACCATCCTTTCCTCATCACTCCAAGACATCCAGGAGCTTCACCGTCGTCATCTCCTTCGACTACATCCATCCGTTCGAGTCGGGACTTCGTCAAGCTTCGGGATCGAGCCTTCTCCATGACAGACACCGTCGCCATCTCGCCGTGGATCCGTGCTCCGGTGCCTCCCCGAGCCTCCCCGAACGCACAATCGACCTCCGCTGTGAGCCCCACGCCGATTCCCCTCATCCCCCGTTCGATCTGTCGCCATATGTTGCCTGCACTCGCCGAGGCCGCCATGGCAGAAGCTTCGCGTCTGCGTAAGCGCGCGCGCCCGCATGCCCCTGCCGCTTGTAGCCATGCCCTTGCGTGTGTGTACGCCGTGCCCGCCGTCGCGCGCCTGCTGCCACCTGCTCATCGGTCGCGCCGCCCGTGCCGGGGCGCCTGCGTATTGTCATCCCTGCTCCTGCTATCTTCGCTGTTTGCCGCATCTTCTTCTGCTCGCCATGCCGCCGATGATACTCGCTCCATGCTGCTTTGCTATGCTGCTCCTCGCCTTGCCTACTGCCCATTGCTGCTTTGCCACTAGTCGCTGCATGTCTTTGCCGCTTAGTGCTGCTTTATTCTTGACGGCCTTGATTGCTACTTGGCCATGGTCGTGCGTGTATGCACAGCCCGTGTGCTTCGGCGGTTTATTTAATTATTAGATTAGATATAGGATAGTTTTAGAGTACAATTAGTGGCTAGATTAGCCTATAAGTAGATGACATGTAGGCCCCCATTAAATAAGTTAGGTTTATTTAATTGTTTAGGTAAATAATCCATGACATGTGGGTGACAGCTCTCCTTTTGACTAGTCATATTGATTTGGTCAACTCGAATTAAAAGTAATTTAGAAAATCTAGAATATTGTTAAATCTTTGAAAAATTCATAGAAAAATATCCATAACTCGGATGAAAAAGTTTTCTACATGAAAGTTGCTTAGAATTTCGACAAGAATCCGGCAACGCAGTCCGTTTGTCTGCTAGACTTCCGGGACCGGGAAAACTTCCCCGGATGTTTCCCCCTTCGCCAGTAACGCCTAGCACTACGTTAGGACACCTCTAGCCCCGCTTGTAATCATGGTGTGCATATGTTTGCGTGTATTTACTGTTTCTTCCCCCTCTTCTCTCCGCTAGACCCCGAGACCGCTGCTGATGCCCCTGTGATCGACTACGTCGACGACGACCCTTCTTCCCTTTCAGCGGAGCTTCCAGGCAAGCCCCCCCTTTGATCATCCCGATATCGCCCATTCTATACTCTCATGCTTGCATTAGATTTTTTACTCGTTATTGTTTGCTCCTATTCTGATGCATAGTCTGCTTTTGTACCTGCTATTGTTACCTACCTGCTTACCCTAAACTACTTAGTATAGGTTGGCTAGTGATCCATCAGTGAGCTCCACCTTGTCCTTGTTGCCCCTGCTTCATCATCGATGCCTCGATCAACGTGATCGATGACCAGAGCCTGACACCTCACATCACATCACGCCCCTTTTTGTTGCTCGACTCAGAGCTACTATCGAAAGTGCCGAGGGTGATCCCTCATAACGCACTCCTGATGATAATTCTGTAGTGTAGCTATCCGGTGTTGCAAATATGCCCTAGAGGCAATAATAAATTAGTTATTATTATTATATTTCCTTGTTCATGATAATCGTTTATTATCCATGCTATAATTGTATTGATAGGAAACTCAGATATATGTGTGGGTACATAGACAACACCATGTCCCTAGTAAGCCTCTAGTTGACTAGCTCGTTGATTAATAGATGGTTACGGTTTCCTGACCATGGACATTGGATGTCGTTGATAACGGGATCACATCATTAGGAGAATGATGTGATGGACAAGGCCCAATCCTAAGCCTAGCACAAAGATCGTGTAGTTCATATGCTAAAGCTTTTCTAATGTTAAGTATCATTTCCTTAGACCATGAGATTTTGCAACTCCTGGATACCATAGGAATGCTTTGGGTGTACCAAATGTCACAACGTAACTGGGTGGCTATAAAGGTGCACTACGGGTATCTTCAAAAGTGTCTGTTGGGTTGGCACGAATCGAGACTGGGATTTGTCACTTCGTGTGACGGAGAGGTATCTCGGGGCCCACTCGGTAGGACATCATCATAATGTGCACAATGTGACCAAGGGGTTGATCAAGGGATGATGTGTTACGGAACGAGTAAAGAGACTTGCCGGTGACGAGATTGAACAAGGTATCGGCATACCGACGATCGAATCTCGGGCAAGTACAATACCGCTAGACAAAGGGAATTTCATACAGATTGCTTGAATCCTTGACATCGTGGTTCATCCGAAGAGATCATCGTGGAACATGTGGGAGCCAACATGGGTATCCAGATCCCGCTATTGGTTATTGACCGGAGAACGCGTCTCGGTCATGTTCGCATGGTTCCCGAACCCGTAGGGTCTACACATAAGGTTCGGTGACGCTAGAGTTGTTATGGGAAATAGTATGTGGTTACCGAAGGTTGTTCGAGTCCGGATGAGATCCCGGACATGACGAGGAGCTCCGGAATGGTCCGGAGGTGAAGATCGGTATAATGGACGAAGGGTATTGGAGTCCGGAATTGTTCCGGGGGTACCAGGTGATGACCAGCGTGTCCGAAAGGGGTTTCGGGGGCCCCGACAAGCTTTGGGGGCCTTATGGGCCAAGGGGAGAGGGCACATCAGCCCACTAAGGGTCTGGCGCCCTCCACCCCATCTCACGTAACACGGAGAGGTGGGGGCGCCACCCCTAGGGCAGCCACCCTCCCGGCTTGGGGGCAAGTTTCCTAGGGGTGGGGGCGCCAAAACCCATCTAGGGTTTCCCCTATGGCCGCCGCCCTCCCTAGGGAACCCTAGGGCGCCTCCCCTCCTCCCTTCCCCCTATATATAGTGAGAGAGGGAGAGGGCAGCCGCACCCTTCCCCTTGCGCAGCCCTCTCCCTCCTCCAACACCTCCTCCTCCTCCGTAGTGCTTGGCGAAGCCCTGCCGGAGAACCACGAGCTCCATCACCACCATGTCGTCGTGCTGTCGGAGTTCTCCCTCAACTTCTCCTCTCCCCTTTTGCTAGATCAAGAAGGAGGAGACGTCACCGGCCTGTACGTGTGTTGAACGCGGAGGCACCGTTGTTCGGTGCTTAGATCGGAATCAACCGCGATCTGAATCACCGCGAGTACGACTCCTTCATCCGCGTTCTTGTAACGCCTCCGCTTAGCAATCTTCAAGGGTATGAAGATGCTCATCCTCTCCCTCTCTTGTTGCTAGAATCTCCATAGATTGATCTTGGTGATGCATAGAAAATTTTGAATTTCTGCTACGTTCCTCAACAGTGGCATCATGAGCTAGGTCTATTTCGTAGATTCTATGCACGAGTAGAACACAAGTTGTTGTGGGCGTTGATTTTGTTCAATATTCTTACCGTTACTAGTCCAATCTTGTTTCGACGGTATTGTGGGATGAAGCGGCCCGGACGGACCTTACACGTACACTTACGTGAGACAGGTTCCACCGACTGACATGCACTTGTTGCATAAGGTGGCTAACGGGTGCCAGTCTCTCCCACTTTAGTCCGATCGGATTCGATGAAAAGGGTCCTTATGAAGGGTAAATAACAATTGACATATCACGTTGTGGTTTTGCCTAGGTAAGAAACGTTCTTGCTAGAAACCCATAGCAGCCACGTGAAACATGCAAACAACAATTAGAGGACGTCTAACTTGTTTTTGCAGGGTATGCTATGTGATGTGATATGGCCAAAAGAATGTGATGAATGATATGTGATGTATGAGATTGATCATGTTGTAACACCCCAAAAATTTAACCAGGTTTTAGTTATTAAATTTTTTTCCAAGAGTTTAAAATCTTTGCCTGCAAGAATAACTCTGTTGATTTCAAAACTTCTCTTTTAATATTAAGGAATTTATCCCAAGTGGATCCCTCCAAAATATATTGGACTTCTATGCCCTCTCATTAAAACAATTTCCTAATCAGTAGATTTATTTATTAAACTATTTCACCCTGAGCTTTATTCATTAAAATAACTTGTTTTAAGTTTTGGAGCTCCTTTTTGTACTACCACCAGTTGATAAATTTAACTAAAAATCCAACCAAAATTTGAAGATGTCATGTGATGTCTCTAAATCACTTTTGTGCAATAATATATTTCATTCATTTGCATATTTTGGAGTGCTACACATGTTTTTCTTCTACGGTCCGATTGGGCAATTTTACACTACAACCCTTTTAAATATTTGTTTCTAGCTTCCACCAAAATTATGGGATGTCAGTAGCAGCATATGATTCCATTATATGCAATAATCCAAGGATGTTATTTGAAAATTTTGAGTAAATCAACCTAATCTTCATTCTGGTCCATCAAGATGGTTTGTACAGCATCCCTCTTATTGCTTGCTCTTTGGCCCTTGATTCCTTCTCCTACTTGTAGTCCTCCATGCAACCATTGGCATATTTTTGGTTCATGAAATGATGCCATTCACATCCTGTCCAGATTTGAAGTTCTGCAAAACTTGCACTAGCAAGTTTGTGCTTTTCACCAACTAACCTCACCACCCTCTTGTGCACCCACAGAGACACTGATCTGGAAGATTTGGCCACTCCAAGAAAAGCCTATGTGCCTGTGGCATTTTGTCAAACACACGAGTGCATGATCAGATTTGACATGAGTTGTTGTTGGCATTATGAACTTGGCCACCTGACCAAACCACCTTGTCCCTGGAGTTTCCCTCTATCAACAACCTAGCTCTGTTGCTTGCCAACCTCACCTGTGACCTGTAGCGTGCCACGACATTGTGTCGAACACCATCCATGCGTGCACTGGACGCGCCCAGAGCATGCGTATTGCACGTGCGTGCGCCCGAGCCGCCGCGTCACGCCCCGCACTCACCCCAGCCCGTGACCGACCGCAGCCAGCACGCCGTGTCCCCTTGCGCGCTGCATGCCCCCCTCACCGCACGCAGCGTAAGCGAGCCTCGCCGCGTCCTCGGCAAGCCAAGGACTAGCCGCCACGCCCGACAACCCTGCTCAAGCCAGCCGCCCAAGCCACACCGGCTCGCCACCTGCCCCTGTGTACAGCGCAAACTTATCACCTCGCCCGTCGGCTAGCTACCGTCTTCGCCACGACGCCCTGACGCTACAGGGAGGCGGTTCGCTTTCGTCCTTATCGCCGGCCGCATCGAACCGACCTCCACCGCCTATATAAGGGCCCCGGAGGTCCATCTAGCCCTCGATCAACCTCCAGTGATCCTCCTAGAGCTACCCTGGCCAGCATTCGAGGAGGGGAAGGCCTTCTTCCCCGAGTACGGCCGGTTCGGTCGCCACCAAGCCCCGGCCGATTCCATCGCCACCAGGGCCTCTCCTTCTCCAATCTCTCCACCAAGAACTCCCCCTCCCTCTCGCGAGTGCAACCCCTCGATCAATTTTGGTCGGAGACCACCGCAGCCGAAAAATCACTTTGTCACCGAAGCCCCCCTCCGCCTCGGAGCTCGCCGCCGGCGACTCCCTCCACCTCCGGCGACCCTGCGACTACCGGAAGGACCGCCTAGGAGTGGCAGATCCATCCCTGCTCTCGGATGCCCGCGAGAAGACGCCGTTCACCGGCGACGATCGCCGGACGCCATGCCTCTGCTCGGGCAGAGAAGAGGAGGGAGTGGGGACTGGTCAAACCTGACCAGTGGGGCCCCTGGACCCACTGTCAGTGACCCCCGTCCCAGTCCACGTGGGTTAAGTGGAAGCGCACTTCCGAAGTACGTTTTCGACGTGTACGTGTTTATTTGAAACGTTTTTCTTTTCTGTTTTATTTTATATAACAGATTTTGACCAAACTTTGACCTGCTATATCTTTTTAAATATAACTCCAAATGAATTAATTCTTTTTCCTACACCTCTCAAATATTGTCTAGTTTATTTTAAGATTTATTTGAAAAAAATTCAGAAAACTTTTTGTGCTGTTTTTATTTTTGTGTTAATTCATTTATATTTCTAAAAAAGGGGATTTTTGAAGAGAGGAGAAATATTTCAAGAGTTTGAAATGCACCCTGCCTTCCCATGACCTGAAGGAAAGCATTCTGAACCCCGGCATAATACTTTTGTGTGTTCGTGGACACGCTTATAACACTACCTCATTTTTGGAGGACTTGTTATTTCATGTGAGATGATCATGTGCATGGATGCATATTTGTGATTTCCATGCTGTTGGGAATGATCACACTTGTGATAATAATCATCCTCATGTGCCTTGCTTGCATGCCGGAAGGAATCCAGGAAAGCCTCTGCCTTGGGTAGGCATGAGTTTGTCGCCGGTCCCCGTTGGGACGGTCATGTCCGGTATGGCATAGTGAGGTATGGTGAGCGGTGATTGTGTTGGTTGAGATATATTTGTTACACATGTCATGCAGGGAAATACTTAAACCTCCTGAGTTGACCGTAGATCGAGTCTTGTTCAAGTAACCCCCATACTTGTTTCGTACTACCACTCGTCTTTACAACAAGTAGAGTACGGTTCAGTAAGTTGTCAACCCCTTTCCAGCACACACCGTACAGAGAGGCCAGGGTGGAAGATACCGGTTGTAGCTGGTAGGCAGACCACCTGGTCCGGGGGCATGGGTGTTTCCGGTTGAGACCGAGAGGGGAGGCCACCCCTTAGAGCGCAAATTTGATCCCATGCTACGCGAGGTTGTAGCCTCCCCACTTAGAGTTGGCTTGACATGTGTCGTGGGTGATTCCAGACACGTGTGAGTTAAGCTGGTGTGTGCAAGTTAGGTGTGTTTTCAACAAAAAGACCGTAGACAGAATTAGTCCCGACGGACTAAAGAAATCCGTTACTCGTGGGTAAAGAGTACACCCTCTGCAGAGATTAAACCTATTCGAATAGCCGTGTCCATGGTTAAGGATTTCAGTCTGGGATGGGTCAAGTGTTGGTCTTAGTGTCGGTCTTCGGAGGTGAAACTGTTAAACCAGAATTTGGAATTACTACTTGTGACTTGTGATAATTATGATTATTATTATTGTTGACTAACCCATGAATATTATTGTTATCATCGAGTATCTCGGGGATGGTTCTACCTCCGCGATATTCACTATGATTGTTTCTTTTAAAGCCCTTTATGTGGTGTCGCTCAGACGCCCCACTGTGGCATTTCTTTTAAAGCCCTTAATGTGGTGTCGCCCAGACGCCCGACTGTGGCATTTCTTTTAAAGCCCTTTATGTGGTGTCGCTCGACGCCCGATCGTGGCATTTCTTTTAAAGCCCTTTATGTGGTGTCGCCCAGACACCCGACTGTGGTATTTCTTTTAAAGCCCTTTATGTGGTGTCGCTCAGGAGCCCGACTGTGGCATTTCTTTTAAAGCCCGATATGTGGTGTCGCCAAGACGCCCGACTGTGGCATTTGTTTTAAAGCCCTTTATGTGGTGACGCTTTCAGACGCCCAACTATGGCATTTCTTTTAAAGCCCTTTTGTGGTGTCGCTCAGACGCTTGATTGTGGCATGCTTGTTATTTACTTCATTATATCTTTTAATACTTCTTTGATATTACATATTCATATATAACATGCTTACACGCATCGAGTTATATTTATATTGTTGTGGTAGCGTCATGAGTATAAAATATTTTTAGCATCATTGCAATATTATCCCTGTGTTCATAATGTTTGCGAGTACATTCAAAGTACTCATTGGCTCGTCCACAGCTATTGTCTTTGCCACATTTCTTCTTGCGCGGAGGAGGCGACCGTGATGACAGCCCCGGAACCTAAGCAACGGTGATAGTAGCCTCGCGAAGATAGGAGTTAACCTGGTCAGCTGTTCCCGTGGGAGATGGAGTCCCATAGACACTGATGATTTTCAACCCGCTTCCGCCATCAACCACTAGAAACCATTTGTTGTACTCACAGAACAGAATGGTCTTCTACTACATATTTTTTATTTGCTTGGAATTTCTGTATCAAGTTGGTGCCTCATCATTACTTGATTATCCAGGGCTGATGAGGACAAGGGCCATTTTGTGGGAATTAGTACCCGGAGAATCGGTCGCCACAGACTTGGTATCAGAGCCAGGCTGACCATTGGCTAATCCTATCTTAGCCAGGTCGAAAACTTAGGCAAACCAACCTACCAGACCTTAAACAAACCCCAGCCAAGCTTCCCGTGCAAGATAGCCACACAGTAAGTCCGACACTTTTCGTAGTCGGTTCCCAACCTATCAGTCTAGCCTGTCGATCACACGCCAATGACTGATGGCAAAAATGTCTCATTCGCAAGCGTGCGAAGGAAGAATCTGTTCCCTTTTTCTATAAAAAGGGCACGCTAGCCTCAACCCAGCACAGCCTCTACCCCAGCATAGCCACAATGCCTGGTCCCGTAGTGCACAATGAGACCACAGCACCCAATCTTCGAGGTTTTGTGACCATACTACTTAAACCTCACCCGTCGTGCCTATCGTTAGAAGAGCCCCGAGAATATGTTGTGTACCAAGGACCCATGGGCGGTGAAAGCCGTCGATTTTGAGCCACTTGTGCACATCTACGGTAGGGGTCTGTGAAACGCCCCTACAGGTTCACCGAAGAACAACTTCCTTTGAGCCACAAGCCATCCAACTAGCTGCTCGAGAGGCTATAGTTCATCTCGGGCACTTGTCGCCCAGAGTTAATCGTCGCTCATTCTACTACTACCCAGGCGTGAAGGGTATGGTAGACCACCCCAAGTTGCCAACGGAGATCACGAGACGGATCCCGCATTGTTGCATCTAGTGCGCTATGTAAGTGCACTAGAGGCATTGTTCGATCAAATCACTATTGATCTGATCACAGCTCGAGGAGAGCTGGCTCGCCGAGCCCCGGTAAGCAGAGAAACCGAGGCCGACACCGACAACCAAGTCGTGCTGTTCGGACACCCGATTGATACCCTGAGGTCAGCCCCAGCCATCATGCAAGATACTGTGATGACCCCAGAAGTGCTTCGTCGCCTTTTGGGAACACACTCCAACGGGGTTGTGGCCAACAATCCCCGCGATGGTCATCATAGCTACCCCGACCCTGCAGTTCCTCCACCATCTCCGGCTAATCCCGGCGGTGAGACCCGTGGAGAAGCCTCGGCATCCTCGAGGCAGGCCCGTTTAGATGTAAAGCGAGGTAGACTAAGTCACCCGAGTAGTGCTGAGTCTCGGTGTATTCTCGCTTTGTAATCATGTAACCTTGTGAGTAAGCGCAGCCTGTCGTTGTGCCTCTGTTTTAATAGTAGCCTTGCGTATTTTGTCAGCGAATAGTTGCGTATTTTCCGGGCACAGCTACCAAAACCAACCCCGACGACACCCACAGTAACACGTCTATTTATGAGATATGTGTATCCCCGACACTGACCTGATTCTTGGAGGTAATCTAGCATATTTATTACCTTTCACCACGGTAAATAAATCAGCCTAGGTGTTATATAAGAAGGCCACCTTGTGACCTTACCAAGCACCCCACACCTTGTGCACCACCCTCACAACCTTTTCCTGTCATGCCGAGCCCTAGTATTTATCTCAGAACCCCAGATGCAACCCCGGGTAGTTTCGTCAAAATATTGTGGGACTTTACCTACAAGACCATGGGTTCTACCCAGCCACCCCAGTACGAGCTGTTCAAATCGAGAATCACCCCTTCCACTTCGGAATATTGGGCAGCAGTACACATCCCTCCCGTAGACCCCAACCAAGATCCAACGGAAGTTTCCTTCGTGGGGAGATCTATGCCAACCCCACGCCTGGCCATAGAAGCTGCTGCGAAGAAGCGGCTCGTCTTCGATCCGCGATACCCTATGCCCATGACGAGGTATTATTACTTTCGAGCCGTTACAGCAACGGCCGAGTAACATCTTTCCCCGGTGGGCGGATTGAGAGAGACCCAGTGCTAGCCAACCTTATCCAGTACATCATAGCTCAAGAGCATTTGAACCAGCGAGTAATGGATTATCTCCAGAATCTCACTGATCTGAACCCTCAGATTGCAATCGGCAGACCACTGAGGCCCGATCCGGAGAGACGCATACATCGACTGGTCAATCCACTTCCTCCGATAGAAGAAGAGTGTATCCCTTTACCAGAGACATTTTATCGGGACCCCGTCCAGTTACCGTTTTCATTTTAAACGTTACTGCTGTGTATGTTATTGCAGCATTTATTGTTACATTGTAACTTATGCGTGGTACCTCAAATTTGTGCGGCGAGTCGAGTATTTAGTTCTTACGTTTGTGAGTGGTTTTCTTCGTGAGCAACCTGTGTAACCACGAAAAATCCTGGAATGAGATTTTCTTCTTCCAGAATTTGCTGCATCTTTTATCCCCTCCCTACATACTTTATTTTTATTCACGCAGCACCACGGCAGCAAACTCACAACCGCTCGGACGCATCTGGAGCATTTGTTTTTCACAACGGCTCTTAGCAAATCTCAAGGACGAGATTTTTTTCTTTAGGGGGGTAGTAATTGTAACACCCCAAAAATTTAACCAGGTTTTAGTTATTAAAATTTTTGCCAAGAGTTTAAAATCTTTGCCTGCAAGAATATCTCTGTTGATTTCAAAACTTCTCTTTTAATATTAAGGAATTTATCCCAAGTGGATCCCTCCAAAATATATTGGACTTCTATGCCCTCTCATTAAAACAATTTCCTAATAAGTAGATTTATTTATTAAAGTATTTCACCCTGAGCTTTATTCATTAAAATAACTTGTTTTAAGTTTTGGAGCTCCTTTTTGTACTACCACCAGATAAATTTAACTAAAGATCCAACCAAAATTTGGAGATGTCATGTGATGTCTCTAAATCACTTTTGTGCAATAATATATTTCATTCATTTGCATATTTTGAGTGCTACACATGTTTTTCTTCTCTGGTCCAGTGGGCAATTTTACACTACAACCCTTTTAAATATTTGTTTCTAGCTTCCACCAAAATTATGGAATGTCAGCAGCAGCATATGATTCCATTATATGCAATAATCCCAGGATGTTCTTTGAAAATTTTGAGTAAATCAACCTAATCTTCATTCTGGTCCATCAAGATGGTTTGTACAGCATCCCTATTATTGCTTGCTCTTTGGCCCTTGATTCCTTCTCCTACTTGTAGTCCTCCATGCTAAACCCCTAAGTCCAGGAGCATGCAACCATTGACATATTTTTGGTTCATGAAATGATGCCATTCACATCCTGTCCAAATTTGAAGTTCTGCAGAACTTGCACTAGCAAGTTTGTGCTTTTCACCAACTAACCTCACCACCCTCTTGTGCACCCACAGAGACACTGATCTGGAAGATTTGGCCACTCCAAGAAAAGCCTAAGTGCCTGTGGCATTTTGTCAAACACACAGGTGCATGATCAGATTTGACATGAGTTGTTGTTGGCATTATGAACTTGGCCACCTGACCAAACCACCTTGTCCCTGGAGTTTCCCTCTATCAACAACCTAGCTCTGTTGCTTGCCAACCTCACTGTGACACCTGTAGCGTGCCACGGCATTGTGTCGAACACCTTCCGCAGCGTAATCGGACGCGCCAGAGCACGCCAGACAGCACGCCACAGCGCCCGAGTCGCCGCGTCATGCCCCGCACTCACCCCAGCCCGTGACCGACCGCAGCCAGCACACCGTGTCCCCTTGCGCTGCATGCTCCCCCTCACCGCAACGCGCCAAGCCGAGCCTCGACGCGTCCCCGGCAAGCCAAGGACTAGCCGCCACGGCCGCCCAACAACCCTGCTCAAGCCAGCGCCGCCCAAGCCACCCCAGCTCGCCACCTGCCCCTGTGAACAGCGCAAACTTATCACCTCGCCCGTCGGCTAGCTCCCGTCGTCGCGGCAGCGCCCCTGACGCTTCTGAGGCGGTTCGCCGTCGTCCTTATCGCCCGGCCACATCGAACCGACCTCCACCGCCTATATAAGGGCCCCGGAGCTCCATCTAGCCCTCGATCAACCTCCAGTGATCCTCCTAGAGCTACCCTGGCCAGCATTCGAGGAGGGGAAGGCCTTCTTCCCCGAGTCCGGCCGGTTCGGTCGCCACCAAGCCACGGTCGATTCCATCGCCACCAGGGCCTCTTCTTCTCCAATCTCTCCACCAAGAACTCCCCCTCCCTCTCGCGAGTGCAACCCCTCGATCAATTTTGGTCGGAGACCACCGCAGCCCAAAAATCACTTTGTCACCGAAGCCCCCCTCCGCCGCGGAGCTCGCCGCCGGCGACTCCCTCCACCTCCGGCGACCCTGCGACCCTTTGGAAGGACCGCCTAGGAGTGGCGGATCCATCCTCTGCTCTCGGATGCCCGCGAGAAGACGCCGTTCGCCGGCGACGATCGCCGGACGCCGCGCCTCTGCTCGGGCAGAGAAGAGGAGGGAGTGGGGACTGGTCAAACCTGACCAGTGGGGCCCCTGGACCCACTGTCAGTGACCCCCATCCCAGTCCACGTGGGTTAAGTGGAAGCGCACTTCAAATGCGTTTTCGGCGTGTGCGTGTTTATTTGAAGCGTTTTTCTTTTCTGTTTTATTTTATATAATGATTTTGACCAAACTTTGACCTGCTGTATCTTTTTAAATATAACTCCAAATGAATTAATTCTTTTTCCTACCTCTCTCAAATATTGTCTAGTTTATTTTAAGATATATTTGAAAAAAATTCAGAACAACTTTTTGTGCTGTTTTTATTTTTGTGTTAATTCATTTATATTTCTAAAATAGGATTTTTGAAGAGAGGAGAAATATTTCAAGAGTTTGAAATGCACCTTGCCTTCCCATGACCTGAAGGCAAGCATTCTGAACCCCGGCATAATAATTTTGTGTGTTCGTGGACACGCTTATAACACTACCTCATTTTTGGAGGACTTGTTATTTCATGTGAGATGACCATGTGCATGGATGCATATTTGTGATTTCTATGCTGTTGGGAATGATCACACTTGTGATAATAATCATCCTCATGTGCCTTGCTTGCATGCCGGAAGGAATCCGGGAAAGCCTCTGCCTTGGGTAGGCATGAGTTTGTCGCCGGTCCCCGTTGGGACAGTCATGTCCGGTATGGCATAGTGAGGTATGGTGAGCGGTGATCGTGTTGGTTGAGATATATTTGTTATACATGTCATGCAGGGAAATACTTAAACCTCCTAAGTCGACCGTAGATCGAGTCTTGTTCCAGTAACCCCCATACTTGTTTCGTACTACCACTCGTCTCTACAACAAGTAGAGTACGGTTCAGTAAGTTGTCAACCCCTTTCCAGCACACACCGTACAGAGAGGCCAGGGTGGAAGATACCGGTTGTAGCTGGTAGGCAGACCACCTGGTCCGGGGGCATGGGTGTTTCCAGTTGAGACCGAGAGGTTGTAGCCTCCCGACTTAGAGTTGGCTTGACAGGTGTCGTGGGTGATTCCAGACACGTGTGAGTTAAGCTGGTGTGTGCAAGTTAGGTGTGTTTTCAACAAAAGATCAGAGATGTAATTAGTCCCGATGGACTAAAGAAATCCGTTACTCGTGGGTAAAGAGTACACCCTCTGCAGAGATTAAACCTATTCGAATAGCCGTGTCCATGGTTAAGGATTTCAGTCTGGGACGGGTCAAGTGTTGGTCTTAGTGTCGGTCTTCGGAGGTGAAACTGTTAAACCAGAATTTAGAATTACTACTTGTGACTTGTGATAATTATGATTATTATTATTGTTGACTAACCCATGAATATTATTGTTATCATCGAGTATCTCTGGGATGGTTCTACCTCTGGGATATTCACTATGATTGTTTCTTTTAAAGCCCTTTATGTGGTGTCTCTCAGACGCCCGACTGTGGCATTTCTTTTAAAGCCCTTTATGTGGTGTCGCCCAGACGCCCGACTGTGGCATTTCTGTTAAAGCCCTTTATGTGGTGTCGCTCAGACGCCCGACAGTGGCATTTCTTATAAAGCCCTTTATGTGGTGTCGCCCAGACGCCCGACTGTGGCATTTCTTTTAAAGCCCTTTATGTGGTGTCGCTCGACGCCTTGACCGTGGCATTTCTTTTAAAGCCCTTTATGTGGTGTATGACGCCTGCTATGGCATTTCTTCTAAAGCCCTTTATGTGGTGTCTCTCGGGCCTTGGTGTAACATTTCTTATAAAGCCCTTTATGTGGTGTCGCCCAGACGCCCGACTCTGGCATTTCTTTTAAAGCCCTTTATGTGGTGTCGCTCAGGCCTTGACTATGGCATTTCTTTTAAAGCCCTTTATGTGGTGTCGCTCACGCCTTCCATTGTGGAATTTCTTTTAAAGCCCTTGATGTGGTGACGCTCGGGCCTTGACTATGGCATTTCTTTTAAAGCCCTTTTGTGGTGTCGCTCGGGCCGTATTGTAACATGCTTGTTATTTATTTCATTATATCTTTTAATACTTCTGTGATATTACATATTCATATATAACATGCTTACACGCATCAGAGTTATATTTATATTGTTGTGACTGACGTCATGAGTATAAAATATTTTTAGCATCATTGTAATATTATCCCTTTGTTCATAATGTTTGCGAGTACATTCAAAGTACTCATTGGCTCTTCCCGGGCTATTGTCTTGGCCAGATTTCTTGCGCGGAGAGGAGCGACCCTGATGACAGCCCCGGAACCTAAGCAACGGTGATAGTAGCCTCGCGAAGATAGGAGTTAACCTGGTCAGCTGTTCCCGTGGGAAATGGAGTCCCATAGACACTGATGATTTTCAACCCGCTTCCTCCATCAACCACTAGAAACCATTTGTTGTACTCACAGACCAGAATGGTCTTATACTACATATTTTGTATTTGCTTGGAATTTCTGTATCAAGTTGGTGCCTCATCAGCTAACAGTTATCCTGGGGCTGATGAGCACAAGGGCCATTTTCTGGGAATTAGTACCCGGAGAATCGGTCGCCACACATGTTCTTGTAATAGGAATCACGACTTGCATGTCGATGAGTATGACAACTGGCAGGAGCCATAGGAGTTGTCTTAATTTATTGTATGACCTGCGTGTCTATGAACAATGCCATGTAATTACTTTACTTTATTGCTAAATTGTTAGCCATAGTAGTAGAAGTAATAGTTGGCAAGACAACTTCATGGAGACATGATGATGGAGATCATGGTGTCATGCCGATGACAATGATGATCATGGAGCCCCGAAGATGGAGATGAAAAGGAGCAAAATGGTATTGGCCATATCATGTAACTTTTGGATTGCATGTGATGTTTATCATGTTTATGCATCTTATTTGCTTAGAACGACGGTAGTAAATAAGATGATCCCTCATTAAAATTTCAAGAAAGTGTTCCCCCTAACTGTGCACCGTTGCGAAAGTTCGTTGTTTCGAAGCACCATGTGATGATCGGGTGTGATAGATTCTAACGTTCACATACAACGGGTGTAAGCCAGATTTACACACGAAACACTTAGGTTGACTTGACGAGCCTAGCATGTACAGACATGGCCTCGGAACACAAGAGACCGAAAGGTCGAGCATGAGTCGTATGGTAGATACGATCAACATGAAGATGTTCACCGATGATGACTAGTCCGTCTCACGTGATGATCGGACACGGCCTAGTTGACTCGGATCATGTAATCACTTAGATGACTAGAGGGATGTCTATCTGAGTGGGAGTTCATAAGATGAACTTAATTATCCTGAACATAGTCAAAAAGTCTTTGCAAATTATGTCGTAAGCTCGCGCTTTAGTTCCACTGTTTTAGATATGTTCCTAGAGAAAATTTAGTTGAAAGTTGATAGTAGCAATTATGCGGACTGGGTCCGTAAACTGAGGATTGTCCTCATTGCTGCGTAGAAGGCTTATGTCCTTAATTCACCGCTCGGTGTGCTGAACCTCGAACGTCGCCTGTAGATGTTGCGAACATTTGACATACACGTTTTGATAACTACGTGATAGTTCAGTTAAACGGTTTAGAGTTGAGGCACCAAAGACGATTTCGATACGTCGCGGAACATATGAGATGTTTCGAGGGCTGAAATTGGGATTTCAGGCTCGTGCCCACGTCAAGAGGTATAATACCTCTGACGATTTTCTTAGCCTGCAAACTAAGGGAGAAAAGCTCAATCGTTGAGCTTGTGCTCAGATTGTCTGAGTACAACAATCACCTGAATCGAGTGGGAGTTGATCTTCCAGATGAGATAGTGATGTTTCTCCAAAGTCATTGCCACCAAGCTGCTAGAGCTTCGTGATGAACTACAACATATCAGGGATAGATATGATGATCCTTGAGATATTCGCGATGTTTGACACCGCGAAAGTAGAAATCAAGAAGGAGCATCAATTGTTGATGGTTGGTGAAACCACTAGTTTCAAGAAGGGCAAGGGCAAGAAGGGATACTTCATGAAACGGCAAATCAGCTGCTGCTCTAGTGAAGAAACCCAAGGTTGAACCCAAACCCGAGACTAAGTGCTTCTGTAATAAGGGGAACAACCACTGGAGCAGAACCACCCTAGATACTTGGTAGATAAGAAGGCAGGCAAGGTCGACGGAAGTATATTGGATATACATTATGTTAATGTGTACTTAACTAGTACTCCTATAGTAGCACCAGGGTATTAGATACCGGTTCGGTTGCTAAGTGCTAGTAACTCGAAATAAAAGCTACGGAATAAAAGGAGACTAGCTAAAGGTGAGCTGACGATATGTGTTGGAAGTGTTTCCAAGGTTGATATGATCAAGCATCATACGCTCCCTCTACCTTCTAGATTTGTGTTAAACCTAAATAATTGTTATTTGGTGTTTGCGTTGAGCATAGACATGATTGGATTATGTCTATCGCAATATGATTATTCATTTAAGGAGAATAATGGTTACTCTGTTTATTTGAATAATACCTTCAATGGTCTTGCACCTAAAATGAATGGTTTATTAAATCTCGATCATACTGATACACATGTTCATGCCAAAAGATATAAGATAGTAATGATAGTACCACCTACTTGTGGCACTGCCATGTAAGTCATATTGGTATAAAACGTATGAAGAAGCTCCATGTTGATGGATCTTTGGACTCACTCGTTTTTGAAAAGTTTGAGACATGCGAACCATGTCTATTGGTGTATATGCATGAAGAAACTCCATGCAGATGGACCGTTTGGACTCACTTGATTTTGAATCACTTGAGACATGCAAATCAGACCATATGGGCAAGATGACTGAAAGCCTTGTTTTCAGTGAAATGGAACAAGAAAGCAACTTGTTGGAAGTAATACATTTTGATGTGTGCAGTCCAATGAGTGCTGAGGCACGCAGTGGATATCGTTATGTTCTTACTTCACACATGATTTGAGTAGATACTGAGTATATTTACTTGATGAAACACAAGTCTGAATTATTGAATGGTTCAAGTAATTTCAGAGTGAAGTTGAAGATCTTCGTGACAAGAGGATAAAATGTCTATGATATGATCATAGAGATGAATATCTGAGTTACGAGTTTTAGCACGCAATTAAGACATTGTGGAAATTTTTTCACAATTAATACCGCCTGGAACACCATAGTGTGATGGTGTGTTCGAACATCATAGTTGCACCCTATTGGATATGGTGCGTACCATGATGTCTCTTATCGAATTACCACTATCGTTCATGGCTTAGGCATTAGAGACAACCGCACTCACTTTAAATAGGGCACCACGTAATTCCTTGAGATGACACCGTATGAACTATGGTTTGGAGAAACCTAAGATGTCGTTTCTTGAAAGCTTGGGGCTGCGACGCTTATGTGAAAAAGTTTCAGGTTGATAAGCTCGAACCCAAAGCGGATAAATGCATCTTCATAGGACACCCAAAAACAGTTGGGTATACCTCCTATTTCAGACCCGGAAGCAAAAGTGATTGTTTCTAGAAACGGGTCCTTTCACGAGAAAAAGTTTCTCTCGAAAGAATTGAGTGGGAGGATGGTGGAGACTTGATGAGGTTTTTGAACCATCACTTCAACCAAGATATGTAGCAGGCACAGAAGTTGTTCCTGTGGCACCTACATCAATTGAAGTGGAAGTTGATGATGGTGATCATGAAACTTCGGATCAAGTCACTACCTAACCTCGTAGGGTGACAAGGATGCGTACTACTTGAGTGGTACAGTAATCATGTCTTGAAGGTCATGTTGCTAGACAACAATGAACATACGAGCTATGGAGAAGCGATGGTGGGCCGGATTCCGACAAATGGCTCGAGGCCATAAAATCCGAGAGAGGATCCATGTATGAAAACAAAGTGTAGACTTTGGAAGAACTTCTTGATGGTCGTAAGGCTATTGGGTACAGATGGATTTTAAAAGGAAGATGTATAATGATGGTAAGTATCACCATTAAGAAAGCTCGACTTATCGTTAAGATGTTTTCCGGCAAGATTCAAGGAGTTGACTACGGTGAGGCTTTCTCACTCCATAGTGATGCTAAGAGTCTGTTGGAATTGGATTATCGCCATTCTTTGCATTATTTAGGAAATCTTGCGTATAGGATGCCAAAACATTGTTTCCTCGACAATTTTCTTGAGGAAAGGTTGTATGTGATACAACGTAAAGGTTTTGACAACCACGAAAGACGCTAACAAGTATGCAAAGCTCCAGCAATCCTTCTAAGGACTGGAGTAAGCATCTCGGAGTTGGAATGTACGCTTTCATGAGATGATCAAAGATTTTGGGTTTATACAAAGTTTATGAGAAACTTGTATTTCCAAAGAAGTGAGTGGGAGCACTATAGAATTTCTGATGAGTATATGTTGTTCACATATTGTTGATCAGAAATGATGTAGAATTTCTGGAAAGCATATAGTGTTATTTGAAAAGTGTTTTTCAATAGAAAACCTGGATTAAGCTGCTTGAACATTGAGCATCAAGATCTATGAGGATAGATCAAAAACCGCTAAATGGTACTTTCAAATGAGCACATACCTTGACATGATCTTGAAGGTGTTCAAGATGGATCAGTCAAAGAAGGAGTTCTTGCCTGAGTTGTAAGGTATGAAGTTAAGAGTTAAAACTCGACCACGGCAGAAGAGAGAGAAAGGACGAAGGTCGTCCCCTATGCTTCAGACGTTGGCTCTATAGTATGTTATGCTGTGTACCGCACCGGAAGTGTGCCTTGCCATGAGTCAGTCAAGGGGTAGAAGAATGTGTTGGGGAACATAGCAGAAATTCAAAATTTTCCTACGTGTCACCAAGATCTATCTATGGAGAGACTAGCAAAGAGAGAGAGGGGAGTGCATCTACATACCCTTGTAGATTGCTAAGCGGAAGCGTTCAAGAGATAGGGGTTGAAGGAGTCGTACTCGTCGTGATCCAAATCACCGGAGATCCTAGTGCGGAACGGAAGGCACCTCCGCATTCAACACACGTACAGCCCGGTGACGTTTCCCATGCCTTGATCCAGCAAGGAGAAAGGGAGAGGTTGGGGAAGACTCCATCCAGCAGTAGCACGACGGTGTGGTGGTGATGAAGGAGCGTGGCAATCCTGCAGGGCTTCGCCAAGCACCATGAGGAGGAGGAGGACTTGGGAGAGGGGAGGGCTGCGCCGAGGCAAGGGTGCAGCTCCCATGTGCCTCCCCACTATATATAGGGGTGGAGGGATTATTTCTTGCCCTCCAAGTCCATTGGGGCGTTGGCAAAGGTGGGAGGGAAGAAATCCCATCCTTTCCTTTCCCCACCGATTGTTATCCCCCTTTTTAGGGATCTTGATCTTATCCCTTCGGGATATGATCTTAGTCCTTCTAAGGGGGGATCTTGGTGCGCCTTGACCAGGGGTGTGGGGCCTTGCCCCCACTACCCACGTTCATGTGGGTCCCCCCATGCAGGTGGGCCCCACTCCGGAACCTTCTAGAACCTTCCCGGTATAATACCGAAAAATCCCGAACATTTTCCGGTGGCCAAAATAGGACTTCCCATATATAAATCTTTACCTCCAGACCATTCCGGAACTCCTCGTGACGTCCGGAATCTCATCTGGGACTCCGAACAACATTCGGTAACCACGTATATCTATTCCCTATAACCCTAGCATCATCGAACCTTAAGTGTGTAGACCCTACGGGTTCGGGAACCATGCGAACATGGACCGAGGCGTTCTCCGGTCAATAACCAACAGCGGGATCTGGATACCCATGTTGGCTCCCACATGTTCCACGATGATCTCATCGGATGAACCACGATGTCAAGGACTCAACCAATCCCGTATACAATTCCCTTTGTCTAGCGATATTGTACTTGCCCGAGATTCGATCGCCGGTATGCCGATACCTTGTTCAATCTCGTTCTTGGCAGAATCTCTTTACTCGTTCCGTAACACATCATCCGTGATCAACCCCTTGGTCACATTGTGCACATTATGATGATGTCCTACCGAGTGGGCCCGAGATACCTCTCCGTTACGGAGTGACAAATCCAGTCTCGATTCGTGCCAACCCAACAAACACTTTCGGAGATACCTTAGTGCACCTTTATAGCCACCCGATTCGTTGTGACGTTTGGTACACCAAAGCATTCCTCTACGGCATCCGGAGTTGCACAATCTCATGGTCAAAGGAAATGATACTTGACATTAGAAAAGCTTTAGCATACGAACTACGATCTTTGTGCTAGGCTGAGGATTGGGTCTTGTCCATCACATCAATCTCCAAATGTAGTGATCCCGTTATCAACGACATCCAATGTCCATGGTCAGGAAACCGTAACCATCTGTTGATCAACGAGCTAGTCAACTAGAGGCTTATTAGGGACATGGTGTTGTTTATGTACCCACACATGTATCTGAGTTTCCTATCAACACAATTATAGCATGGGTAATAAACGATTATCATGAACAAGGAAATATAATAATAACTAATTTATTATTGCCTCTAGGGCATATTTCCAACAGAATGATCCAGGAATGGATCATTGGACAGCGGTCAAAATTTTCCTTGGAGTAAATAAGGACATGTTTCTCAATTATGGAGGTGATAAAGATTTCGGCGTAAAGGGTTACGTCGATGCAAGCTTTAACACCTATCCGAGTGACTCTGAGTAGCATACCGGATAAGTATAGTGGAGCAACCATTTGGAATAGCTTCAAGTGGAGCGTGGAAGCAACATTTACAATATGACCTAGAGATTTGCGAAGTGCATACGGATCTGAATGTTGCGTAACCCGTTGACTAAAACCTCTCTCACAAGCAAAACATGATCAAACCCTGAACTCATTGAGTCTTAATCACATGATGATGTGAACTAGTTTAGTGACACTAGTAAACTCTTTGGATGTTGGTCACATGGCGATGTGACCTCTGAGTGTTAATCACATGGCGATGTGAACTAGATTATTGACTCTAGTGCAAGTGGGAGACTGTTGGAAATATGCCCTAGAGGCAATTATAAATTAGTTATTATTATTATATTTCCTTGTTCATGACAATCTTTTATTATCCATGCTATAATTGTATTGATAGGAAAATCAGATACATGTGTGGGTACATAGACAACACCATGTCCCTAGTAAGCCTCTAATTGACTAGCTCGTTGATTAATAGATGGTTACGGTTTCCTGACCATGGACATTGGATGTCGTTGATAACAGGATCACATTATTAGGAGAATGATGTGATGGACAAGACCCAATCCTAAGCCTAGCACAAAGATCGTGTAGTTCGTATGCTAAAGCTTTTCTAATGTTAAGTATCATTTCCTTAGACCATGAGATTGTGCAACTCCCGGAAACCGTAGGAATGCTTTGGGTGTACCAAACGTGACAACGTAACTGGGTGGCTATAAAGGCGCACTACGGGTATCTCCGAAAGTGTCTGTTGTGTTGGCACAAATCGAGGCTGGGATTTGTCACTTCATGTGACGGAGAGGTATCTCTGGGCCCACTCAGTAGGACATCATCATAATGTGCACAATGTGACCAAGGGGTTGATCACGGGATGATGTGTTACGGAACGAGTAAAGAGACTTGCCGGTAACGAGATTGAACAAGGTATCGGCATACCGACGATCGAATCTCGGGCAAGTACAATACCACTAGACAAAGGGAATTGCATATGGGATTGCTTGAATCCTTGACATCGTGGTTCATCCGATGAGATCATCATGGAACATGTGGGAGCCAACATGGGTATCCAGATCCGCTGTTGGTTATTGACCGGAGAACGTATCGGTCATGTCTGCATGGTTCCCGAACCCGTAGGGTCTACACATAAAGGTTCGGTGGCGCTAGAGTTGTTATGGGAAATAGTATGTGGTTACCGAAGGTTGTTCGAGTCCCGGATGAGATCCCGGACATGACGAGGAGCTCGGAATAGTCCGGAGGTGAAGATCGGTATATTGAATGAAGGGTATTGGACTCGGAATTGTTCCGGGGTACTGTAATGACCAGCGTGTCCGAAAGGGGTTTCGGAGGCCCGACAAGCTTTGGGGGCCTTATGGGCCAAGGAGAGGGCACATCAGCCCACTAACGGTCTGAGCGCCCCTCAGGCCCCATCTCACGTAATCTGGAGAGGTGGGGGCGCCACCCTAGGGCAGCCACCCCTCCCGGCTTGGGGGCAAGTTTCCTAGGGGTGGGGCGCCAAAACCCATCTAGGGTTTCCCCTATGGCCGCCGCCCCTCCCCTAGGGAACCCTAGGGTGCCTCCCCCTCCTCCCTTCCCCCTATATATAGGGAGAGAGGGAGAGGGCAGCCGCGCCCTTTCCCTGGCGCAGCCCTCTCCCTCCTCTAACACCTCCTCCTCCTCCGTAGTGCTTGGCGAAGCCCTGCCGGAGAACCACGAGCTCCATCACCACCATGTCGTCGTGCTGTCGGAGTTCTCCCTCAACTTCTCCTCTCCCCTTCCTGGATCAAGAAGGAGGAGACGTCCCCAGGCTTTACGTGTGTTGAACGCGGAGGCACCGTTGTTCGGTGCTTAGATCGGAATCAACCGCGATCTTAATCGCTGCGAGTATGAATCCTTCATCCGCGTTCTTGTAACGCTTCTGCTTAGCGATCTTCAAGGGTATGAAGATGCTCATCCTCTCCCTCTCTTGTTGCTAGAATCTCCATAGATTGATCTTGGTGATGCGTAGAAAATTTTGAATTTCTGCTACGTACCCCAACATTCGGTGTGCTCATCGAGGGTGATTCCTCTTTCACCATTCCCGATACGGCTCTGTCGTGCAACACCTCAAGTGTGAACCTCGAGGGTGGTCCCTATTATGTTCACCTTTATGATTACATTGAGTGGAATATACCAGGGGTGATTCCTCGGGGTTTCCCCTTGATGTCTGGGCACACAATTACCTTGACTTTACTGGAGACCGTTGTGAAAGCCGGGCGGGTCCTGAGAGCACCCGTGCGATTTGACAGAGGCGGCTGGCTGTTTAGCGGTATCACCCAGGAGGGGTGATAGCTCCGGACTGGTGGCGACAGCCGTCACTACTTTAATTGTTAATACACTAACAGGTTTGGGTATTTGTTCTGAGTTGGCCTTTGGCCTTTACGCACTAACCACCATGCGTGAATAGTTATGGGCCTCGACGTCGTGGTATCAGCCGAAGCTTTGTCAGACGTCCAGTTTAGCATTGTGGCCGGGCCGGATCGTGCCATCCACTTCACGGGTAGTGGTGGTATCCCCTTGCGCACAACGATCTGGAGTGCAACGGGCGATGGGCCCAGACCCCGGAGTTCTTAGGATGTAGACCGGCGGCGACCTCTCTGCTGAGCCTACGTCGGGCTGCGACGTGTTGATCTTCCGAGGCCGGGCATTGACCCCAGAAAGGTGTGTCCGGCCAGAGTGATCGAGCGTGTTGGAAAACGTGGTGCACCCCTGCAGGGAAAATCTTTATTCGAATACCGTGTCCACAGTAATGGACGTTCAGACTTATATCTTGATCTAATACTACTAGAAATGGGTACTTAAGTTATGTGGCTCCGGTATTGCTTTCTCGCAGGGAGTCGAGGAAGGATCTCTGGGCATTAATGTTACAACATGCTTGTTAATTATAAACTGCCATTCTTTACTCTTCTACATGCTGCAAGATGCTCGGAGCTGCTTGAAGATGCTAGTCTTTGATAGGCTAGGCCTTCCCCCCTTATTCTGGCATTCTGCAGTTCAGTCCACAGATACATCCCTTCAATTTGATACCAATGCATACTTAGTATAGATCTGATGCTTGCGAGTACTTTGGATGAGTACTCATGGTTGCTTTGCTACCCCCTTTTCCCCTTCCTTCTTCTTTCCGGTTGATGCAACCAGATGGTGGATCCTTAGAGCCAGATGCCACCGCCTACGGATTCTGCTACATGGAGACCGCCGACGACCAGGAGTAGTTAGGAGGTCCCAGGCAGGAGGCCTTGCCTCTTCGACCGTGTTGCTTTTGTGCTAGACTTCTTAAGTCATCCTTGTTTAACTTATGTCTGTACTCAGATATTGTTGCTTCCGCTGACTCTTGTGTATCGAACTTGTATTCAAGCCCTCGAGGCCCTTGGCTTGTAATATGAAGCTTGTATTAGTTTGATTTGTCTCTAGAGTTGTGTTGTGATATCTTCCCGTGAGTCCCTGATCTTGATCGGACACGTTTGCATGTATGATTAGTGTACGGTCGAGTCGGGGGCGTCACAAGTTGGTATCAGAGCCGACTGCCTGTAGGATCCACCTTTCCAACTCCTTGGCCGAAGTTGAGTCTAGTCTTTGAAAACTGACTTACTAACACGGCTGTGTGGCTTACGGGCCCACGTCGCCATTGGGTGGTATTAGGGTCTTTTACTCCTTGTCTAAACTCTGGGACTCTGATCTCTCTTCTATTCGGGATAAATTATTTTGATAACTCTAACATTAGGATCTCGTGATCACATCCACCCGGAGGTTTGTATTGCCCCTTTCTCGAACTGAGGTCCAAGATCTGCTTCACAATGTTCACTGCCCGCGGGATCCTTTTATCGAGGGCACCCTGCGCCACTTGCAAATCCCTCACTCTAGTGGTTATCTTCGACGTTGATGTAGCCTTTGCTATGTCTAGTTGTTGTATTCCTCCATCGCGTGCATGTGCGCCGCCCAGTATGTCTTTAATGACCACTGCTTTGTACATAATGCGCCTTTGCTCATTGTTCAGTTTACCTCATGAATGACTCCATACACTTACTCCACCCCTTGCTATATTACCCCATGTTGCATTTAAGCAGGATGCTTAGACCCGCTAGTCACGTCCGTGGTGGCAACAATCCACCACCTCCACGAATACATGGCGGAATGATACAACAGGTGAGCTGAATCGCCAGTTCATTGAAGATGTCATGGCTCAGTTTTCGCACCCCAATATGAATCAACAACCAGCCCGGAGACTCTGCAAAACTTTGCCCGTCTCAACCATGTCATCTACCGCAGCTAAACTTAGCCCCTTGATGCTGATGGCTGGTTCCGTGATATCACTTTCGAGTTGGAGTCTACTGATGTAGCCCCTTCTAACTATGTCACATTCACGGCCTATTACCTGAAATGTCCTGCTGCTCAATGGTGGGACAACCACCGTCATTCCTTACCTGTTGAAACCGCCATCACTTGGCCGGAATTCCAAGCTGCATTCCGTAGACCAATGTCGAACCACCATGGTTAGTCACAACGTCCCCGTTGGAATTGAAGGGCTGGAATTCCATGTTGCCCCATTG
Organism: Aegilops bicornis; assembly: GCA_021605145.1. NCBI lineage: Eukaryota > Viridiplantae > Streptophyta > Magnoliopsida > Poales > Poaceae > Aegilops > Aegilops bicornis. Next base: position 110,069,033 of record CM038674.1, read on the forward strand.
TTTTGAAGTCGTCCAATACCGACCTCATTCTGGGAATGGAACGGTTGAAGACACATACCGCTTCTACCATTTGCGCCGCTAAGACCGTCCATCTAATACATCCTTTAAGTGAGATAGTAAGCTACCATGCTCATCTTGTTGAAATGCGAAGCACAGATTTATTCCTTGAACACGTGAAACGCTTCCCTTTGTGAGAATTGAAAAGCGCTCCAGTCGTTTGTGAATTCCTAGATGTCTTTCTAGAAAAACTACCCAGTCCATGGCCTTGAACTTGCATGATTAAAATTGCACAAAAGTTGTGGCAGCATTTCCTTTTTGGTACTCGTTGCGAGATTTTACCGATCATTAAAGTCTGAAGTATCTGTTTACTCGGCTAGATCTGGATCTCCGTCAACAACGATGTATGGGGACAATTACAAACTATTACTACACTATTTCTTATACCCTTAGCAAGGCTATTATCATGGCCAATGCCTTGAGTCACAAGTCTTATTGCAACAACTGCATGGCTTATAAAGCTCAACCCTTGCAAGATGATTTCACTTATAGAGAGCATCAGATCCGCATTCTCGTTCAAACTGAACGTCGCACCCGTCAGTGGGCTATCAAATTTCAAAAAAATTCAGTGGTCAAATCCTTCTGAAGATGAAGCCACATGGGAACTCGAGGATCTTATTCGAGATGAATACCCTGTTGTGTCTCCGTCTACCTCCTAAAATCTCGGGACGAGATTTCTTGTAGTGGAGGAGAATTGTGACGCCCGGATAATTAAGCTTCAGTAATCCTGTACTAATGAGGCCACATCATCGCCGTTACTGTTGCTAAACTCACGTTGATTCGAAACCGGTTCAAACTCAAATTTAAATTAAAGCCCAGAATTCAAATTTCTCAAACACGCAAAATAAAATGTCCAAAGTGTGGCAAATATACCATAACTAAATATGGTGGTGACCCAACATTTTTGTAAAATATTTACATGCCTTTTTGTGAATATATAGTGGCTTAAAACATTTATTAAATGTCGTTTAAGTTATAAAAATGCTAAAGTATTTTATTTGAACCTCAAACTAAATGCGGTAGTGGTATACTTAGTAAAACGAATTTAGGTGATATTCCTTTTTTTTATAAAGCTAATTGCTATAAGAAAATATAAAAGAAATTAAAACTGTGAAAGAAAACTAAGTAAAAAGAAAATGCAAAAGAGTTAAGGGAAAAGGAAACTCCGTGACTCCCCCCGGGCCTCGGCCCACCCCCCACCCAAGCCAGGCCACCTACCTTCCCCCCCCCCACCGGTCTCCTTCTCCTCCTGTTCCCGTGGTGCGGTCGCTACAGGGGCTCGCCCCCGCCGGACCGCCTCGGCGACGACTCCCTGGAGGGTATAAGGTGCCCACCCGCGCCTCCTTGGACTCCTCCTCTGCCACTCCACCTACTTCCCACTCCTCTCTCCCTCTTGCTCTGCCACCCCTCCTCCAGATCCCCTTTCTCCCGAGCACGTCGGAGTAGCTGCGGCCACCATCCTTTCCTCATCGCTCCAAGACATCCAGGAGCTTCACCGTCGTCATCTCCTTCAACTACATCCATCAGTTCGATTCGGGACTTCGTCAAGCTTCGGGATCGAGCCTTCTCCCTGACGGACACCGTTGCCATCTCGCCGTGGATCCGTGCTCCGGTGCCTCTTCGAGCCTCCCCGAACGCACCATCGACCTCCGCTGTGAGCCCCACGCCGATTCCCCTCATCCCCCATTCGACCCGTCGCCATATGTTGCATGCGCTCGCCGAGGCCGCCATGGCAGAAGCTTCGCGTCCGCGTAAGCGTGCGCACCCACATGCCCCTGCCGCTTGTAGCCGTGCCCTTCCGTGTGTGTACGCCGTGCCGCCGTCAGCGCTACCGCCGCCACCTGCTCACCGGTCGCGCTGCCCGTGCCGAGGCGCCTGCGTATTGTCGTCGCTGCTCCTGCTATCTTCTGCTTCCTGCTGCCGCATACTGCTGCTGCTCACCATATGATACTGACGCTACTGCTCCATGTTGCTCGCTGCTATGCTGCTCCTCGCCCTGCCTACTGTCCGCTGCTGCTTTGCCACTAGCTGCTGCATGCTGCTGCCGCTTAGTGCTGCTTGCTGTTGCCGCCGGCCTGACTGCTACTTGGCCATTGCCGTGCGTGTATGCACATCCCATGTGCTTCTGGCTGGTTTATTTAATTATTAGATTAGATATAGGATAGTTTTAGAGTACAATTAGTGGCTAGATTAGCCTATAAGTAGATAACATGTAGGCCCCCATTAAATAAGTTAGGTTTATTTAATTATTTAGGTAAATAGTCCATGACATGTGGGTCACAGCTCTCCTTTTGACTAGTCATATTGACTTGGTGAACTCGAATTAAAAGTAATTTAGAAAATCTAGAATATTGAAAAATTCATAGAAAAATATCGGTAACTCGGATGAAAAAGTTTTCTACATGAAAGTTGCTCAGAATTTCGAGACGAATCCGGATACACGGTCCGTTCGTCTGCCACACGTCCCTAGCATAGTGAACATGCAAACTTTTCCCTCTGTTTCATCTGTCTGACAGACGTCCGGGACCGGAAAAACTTTCCCGGATGTTTCCCCCTTCGCCTATAACGCCTAACACTGCGTTAGGACACATCTAGCCCCGCTTGTAATCATGGTGTGCATATGTTTGCGTGTATTTACTGTTTCTTCCCCCTGTTCTCTTTGCTAGACCTCGATACCGCTGTTGATGCCCCTGTGATGGACTACGTCGACGACGACCCTTCTTCCCTTTCAATAGAGCTTCCAGGCAAGCCCCCCCTTTGATCATCCTGATATCGCCCATTCTATACTCTCATGCTTGCATTAGATTTTACTACTGTTATTGTTTGCTCCTATTCTGATGCATAGCCTGCTTTTGTACCTGCTATTGTTATCTACCTGCTTACCCTAAACTGCTTAGTATAGGTTGACTAGTGATCCATCAGTGACCTCCACCTTGTCCTTGTTGCCCCTGCTTCATCATCAACGCCTCGATCAACGTGATCGATGACCAGAGCCCGACACCTCACATCACATCACACCCTTTTGTTGCTTGACTCTGAAGAGCTACTATCGAGTGCCGAGGGTGATCCCTCATAACGCACTCCTGATGATAATTCTGTAGTGTAGCTATTCGGTGTGGTCATCGAGGGTGATTCCTCTTTCACCATTGTTGATACGGCTCCGTCAAGCAACGCCTCAAGTGTGAACCTCGAGGGTGGTCCCTCTTACGTTCACCTTGATGATTACATTGAGTGGAATCCACCGGGGGTGATTCCTCGGGTTTTCCCCTTGATGTCTGGACACACAGTTACCTTGACTTTACTGGAGACCGTTGTGAAAGCCGGGCGGGCCCGGAGAGCACCCGTGCGATGTGACAGTGGCGGCTGGCTGTTTAGCGGTATCACCCAGGAGGGGTGATAGCTCCGGACTTGTCCGGACAGCTGTCACTACTTTAATTGTTAATGCATTAACAGGTTTAGGTATTTGTTCTGAGTTGGCCTTTGGCCTTTACGCACTAACCACCACGTGAGAATAGTTATGGGCCTCGACGTCGTGGTATCAGCCGAAGCTTTGTCAGACATCCAGTTCAGCATTGTGGCCGGGCCGGATCGTGCCATCCACTTCACGGGTGGTGCTGGTATCCCCTTGCGCTGTGATCCGGAGTGCAACGGGCGATGGGCCCAGACCCCGGAGTGCTTAGGATGTAGACCGGCGGGGACCTCTCTGCTGAGCCTAGGTCGGGCTGCGACGTGTTGATCTTCCAAGGCCGGGCATTGACCCCAGAAAGGTGTGTCCGACCAGAGTGATCGAGCGTGTTGGAAAACGTGGTGCACCCCTGCAGGGAAGATCTTTATTCGAATACCGTGTCCACGGTAATGGACGTTCAGACTTATATCTTGATCTAATAGAACTAGAAATGGATACTTAAGTTATGTGGCTCCGGGATTGCTTTCTCGCAGGGAGTCGAGGAAGGATCTCTGGGCATTAATGTTACAAGATGACTGTTAATTATAAACTGCTATTCTTTACTCTTCTACATGCTGCAAGATGCTCAGAGCTGCTTGAAGATGCTAGTCTTTGATAGGCTAGGCCTTCCCCCCCTTATTTTGGCATTCTGCAGTTCAGTCCACAGATACAGCCCTTCAATTTGATACCAATGCATACTTAGTATAGATCTGATGCTTGCGAGTACTTTGGATGAGTACTCACGGTTGCTTTGCTACCCATTTTTCCCCTTCCTTCTTCTTTCCGGTTGATGCAACCAGATGGTGGATCCTTAGAGCCAGATGCCACCGCCTACGGATTATGCTACATGGAGACCGTCGACGACCAGGAGTAGTTAGGAGGTCCCAGGCAGGAGGTCTTGCCTCTTCGATCGTGTTGCTTTTGTGCTAGCCTTCTTAAGGCATCCTTGTTTAGCTTATGTCTGTACTCAGATATTGTTGCTTCCGCTGACTCTTGTGTATCGAGCTTGTATTCGAGCCCTCGAGGCCCCTGGCTTGTAATATGAAGCTTGTATTATTTTGGTTTATGTCTAGAGTTGTGTTGTGATATCTTTACGTGAGTTCCTGATCTTGATCGTACACGTTTGCGTTATGATTAGTGTAAGGTCGAGTCGGGGGCGTCACACCAGGCTTCATCAAAACCTTTCATACGCAAGGCCTGTTGAAGGAAAAGCCATTTAACTTTACCGTACGCTTTCTCGGCAAAACCTTTCATACAAGCTGGTGTAGTTGAGGGCACGGGTGAGCAGAGAGGGAGCAGGTGCTCATCCCCAAGACAAAAGACTAGATTACAGGTGTTAACGAGTTGAGTCCCTTGGCTCCAGCCCTTGCCCAAATTGCGAGCTTCCTATAGGATGTTTTTGACGAGCCGTGTAGATGAAGCTTGTGCCAGCCAACATCCATCTTATGCTAGCCGATGCAGTGAGATAGCCATCCGAAGGAGCCCACCAGAAGGTGCTAATTCGCGAGCTGCGTGGCGTTAATATTGATGATGCCTCCGTTGGCATGTCTTGGGTGCTCTCTTGCGCTCGGTGGAGAGCCAGGGCCGTCGTGGTCAGGACAAATGGCACAGCAGCATGGGCTGGAGCCGATTGAGTTCACAGGCGCCAGGCATTTGAGATTGCAGGGGATTCCTTGTTGTAGCCAAGCCGAGCATCGAACGTTGTCGCGCCCATACAAACCTGATGAACAGAATTCCTCCTCCCTAGCCACAGTTCAGGCAACAAGGAACGACATTCTTGGTTACGGCCTTTTTGGCTTTGTCTATCATATACTCTCTCCGTTCCAAAATAGATGGCCCAACTTTGTACTAAAGTTAATACAAAATTAAGTCATCTATTTTAGAACGGAGGGGGTATATTTTCAATGTCACCCAAGCCTAAACTCACAACTGAAAATAAGCACAACAATTTGATCTAGGACAATAAAAACAAATTTAGCACACATGACAACATTATGTAACTTAAAATGCAAGTCGCCTAGCATATGGCTCATATTTATGGTCAGTGCTGGTCTTGAGTAGTTCGGAGTTCCTCACTATCTAGCGTACCAGGCCCCGGAAATCCCAAAGTTTTCACGCCTTCAATCTATTGTCACTACTAGGGAAAAGCCTAGCAGCAGCGCGGGTTTTAGGCTTATCAGTAGCGCGGGCAGGAGCGGTACTGATAAGGCGCTACAGCTAAAGCTTAGCAGCAGCGCGCCTGGACCCGCGTTGCTGCTAAAATGATCTAGTAGTAGCGCTTCTCCAGAGAAGTGCTGTTGGTAATTAGTAGTAGCGCTCCTCCTTGCCCGCGCTACTACTATTATTTAGTATTTTATTTCTTTTTAATTCCATGTTCTATTTCATACACCTTTACACACTTTTTCATACAACAGGAATTTAGAGACTGTTTTTACATCATAATGAGTAGGTGAAACAACCGTGGATTAGTTTCAAGTGGATGGACATCCACTTAAAACTAATCCGCGGTTCTTTCACCCAATGATATAATAAATATCATATCATATCATTAACAACTTATCATCATAATACATCATTGTCATATAACACCTCCTCAAGATCATCGTTTTCATCAATGAGACATCACATAGCAAATTGGTCACTAGTCGTAATCACAAGTACTCCTCATCATCAACTCTAACACATTGTATCACATAATAAACATATTGTATCTAATAGGACCTACTACATTCTCTTAGGACCTACTATATTCTCTAAGGTAAAATAGCAAAAAATAAGATAGCCCCTGACTCTCCATTATGGAGAATGGAGATTATCCTGTCTCCAATTCTTGCCTTTAAGCAATGTTACTTCCAAGAACCTCCTTGCGAATGTCCAAACATTTTTTCCATTCTTTGATTAGCATGTGTTCACCGGTTTTAGAAATCCGATATGCACAGGTGAGATTCGTAGGATGACCTGGCTGTATGTTCAGAACTTCAAGGCGACCATTGTAATACATCAGATGAGGCACACAATCCATCGGGATTTTCTGTTGAAAAACATAGTAATAACTTCTTAGTTAGCAATGATGTACTAGTTTTGGAAGTATGCAAAAGATGCACGGATGTCGTAATAGTAAAAAATCTTACCATGGTATCTCCATAGAAGTTATCGTGGTTCAACACGTGCACTAGTGGCACGTATTCACCATAATTTGGAGGAGTTCGATAATAGGTATTGTAATTCTCAAAGAAAGTATAATAAGCAATCAGATGACTTTTCTCATTATAAGTTAATTCGGAGCCATCAGTGTAGTGGGTTTTGTCTACCATCTTCTGCAAATTCTTTGAAGATTCAAAATAAGCTGTCAATGGAAATAAGCTGTCAACTATTTTGAAATAAACAATATAAATTAGTTAATAACTATGTTTGAGAAACTCACATTGCGGTAGAATCGGAAGCGTGTCAACAAGGACCCAAATGTCCATATTGTCTTGCTCGATGTCAGGATCACCAAGATCAATGGTGACAATCATACCCTCATAAAAACCATACATTTTGCAAAGTGCTTCCCAATTTTGGCAACCAAAATGGGTTACGCTCTGAGCATTGTACAGATTTACTTCAAAATCCATATCATGATGGGTCCTTAGGTGTATTTTCTTTGTTTCAAAATTTTCATGGTCTTCAAAACCCATCCTCTCCAAGACATAGCGTCTTGCATGGCATGGGATAAGCTAGTCGAATTGTAAAAGATGAAAATTAGATGTTGAAATAGTTGAAGTCATGCTTAATTACGAAAAAAACTCTTGTCGCTTTTATGCGTACCGTTTCAACATCGAAGGTCTCGTCGAGCTTAATGCTGAAGCGCCGATCTTCGTCCAGCTCAACGAACCTGTCGCACATACCTCGATCGTCGTGGCACCAGCTGCACTCCCCCGGGAGACTGTCATCGTCCGAGTACGACATTTCCTACGTTCATAATTCAAAGATTAAACTTGTACAATTAAATATATGTACTAAAAAACATAGGCCTGAAAAATCCGGCATGACCTTTGCTAAAAAAGGACATATCGAGTGCCTGAAATTTGCCGGAACGGAAATTAATCAACACTCCGGCAAAACATAGGCCACTCGGAGGTGTAAACTGAACATGAACGGCCACTTGGCAACCACTATCCTATTTGAGCAACAAAAGATATACATGGATATATGGCAGGTCTCACCTCGATGTCGGAGGGGTTCGGTGACGGGGACGACGGCGGGGATGATGGAGGGGCTCCTTGATTTCTGCAAAAGCAAAAACCGTATAAGTTATCACTAATACATCCCGAATAATTGCTTAAACTAAAAAATAACAACAAGTATGACATGTTCAACTAGTTTATTAATTCAACTAGTTCTTACTAAATATAAACTTAGTATAAATAGAATATGTGGTTCAACTAGTTATATTAATTATCTTACTAAAAAACTGTTTCTTTCTAAAAATAAAGTAGTTCAACTAGTTATATTAATTATCTTACTAAAAATACATTAGTTCTATTAATTCAACTGGTTCAACTAGTTCAACTAGTTTATTAATTTATTTACTAAACTAGTTCAACTACAACTAAAATAGTTCAACTACAACTACTATTAATCATACTGCCCTAAATTTTCTTACTTCTATTTTATTCAAAACACCTACGATTTGCAAGAACATAGACAAGGGAGGGAGGGAGGAGAGGAGGGGAGCGGCGGGCGGAGGAGGAGGGAGGGGCGGGAGGCGGAGGGAGGAGGCACGGTGAGGAGGAGGGAGGAGGAGGCACGGAAGGAGGGAGTACCTCGGTGGCGTCGAGACGATGGTGAGGTCGAGGCGGCGCAGTGAGGTCGAGAGCGGAGGGTGGGGAGGCGGCAGCGACGGTGAGGTCGAGCGCGGCGGACAGCAGTGAGGTTGAGGGCGGCCTCGGGGGCTGTGAGGGCACGCTCGGGCTCGGGCGGCGGCGATAGAGGAGTAGGGGAACAGGGGGAGGAGGACTTAGTGAAATTTTGAGCGGGGTTAAGTCGAACTAGCAGTAGCGCACTTTAGGAACCACGCTATAGATAATGTAGCTATAGCGCATTTTACTGAAAACGCTACTGCTAAGTCTAAGCACGCATAAAAAATACATTGGCCATCAATGATCTTTTTGTGTACAATCTGAATTTTCAATATGAGTCCACTCTGGTAGGAACTGGAGAGGACTCATATTGCGCCACAAATTCTACAAATAGAGTTCAGTGAAGACCAACTGGTTGTGATAGTTTCAGAAGTAACATATTTAAGTTGGTAAACACCCTGTTCGCGGAGCGAGGTGGGACTAAATTTGTGGGCTGATCGTAGCAGTAGCGATTTTCTTAGAAGCGCGCTGCTGCTAACTTCTATAGCAGTAGAGCGGTTCACTATAAGGCGCTACTGCTATAACTAGCTGGGTTGCAAGGTCATGGCAATTAGAGCAGTAAGCGCGGTTTTAGGTAATGGAAGCGCTACTGCTACTTTCCTTTCAGCAGCGCGTTTTTATATCAAGCGCTGCTGCTAATTAGCAGCAGCGCCTTATTTTAGAGCGTGCTGCTGCTAAGATTCTGTGTATAGGCTTTTCCCTAGTAGTGTGTCTTCGTCCTCGCGTTGTTGCTCTCATAAATGTGAGAGATTGAGATCTTGTCATTATGAAGCACCTGTAAGGACACTCAAGGCTATAAAAGTAGTGATTGTATATACATCTGATGCCTATTACAAGCTAACTCAGAAGGTTTTTTCATATCAATCAATTTGGAAGAAACGCCTATCTGCTGTTGGATCCAAAACAAGTGGTCTGATACTTTTCTTCGTCCTCCAACTATTACACTATTGATCTCGTTGGTTAGATGCAGTTTCTTCCGGCAGCGGTCCACCAATGACGGCCTGACCCCTTGCACCATCCTCCTCTTTCCGTCTCCTCGGGCCATCCCTCTAACATCCCCTCCCCCACGCACCAGAACAACGAACATCAGATTGATATGAAGTTGTTTTTACGGCGACTGAGGAATAGCGTTTGTGCACGGATATATCAATACAATATTATTTTTCTTTGAGGCATCATGAAACTGTTCTTGTGCCCACAAACATGAAATAATTATTGCATATCCTTGTATGATAAATGCCATTACTAAATGTTGGTGAACCTGCATTTGTTTACAGATTCGTCAAGAGGGCAAATTGCTTCTGTGATTTCATTAAAAAAGGTTGACTCAATTTATAAGGAAAACTAGACAAAAAAACACACAATTGCTTGATTGATTAAGGGACAATCAAGGGAATACCCCCACCATGAGCAAAAAAAGCAAACAACCTAGTCGCAACCAGCCAATTCAACCTCCACCACGTACCCACCCTCTACTCGAAGAAAAATGAACGGGATCTTTGGAAATGCCTTCAAGAAACACGATGCCCGCAAGCACCATCAGCGTCGACATTGACCCCTCGATCAATAAAACTTCTGCTCAAAAACTGCCTACGACTCGCTGCCGAGACCTGGAAAAGGGTCTGACCACACCAACACCCACCACGGAAGCCCAAAAAGTGACAAACCATGGCCTAGTGGAGAGGTGAAACCCTGGAGCGTTGACTACCATGGAAAATGCGCCACCACACAATCGACACTAGTAACCAATCCCCATCAGAAGCAAGGCCTTCGCATAGATCCCTTCGCATAGCTCCTTACTTGGCAGCCGCAGGCATGTGCACCAACGTCTCTGGAGCTCCAAGGATGTGTTGCGCCATGGAGTTTAAGAGCATCTGCTCTGACAACAAGTGATCGCTAGAGAACATCGAACATGAGAAAAGGCATGACACGCACGTACGCAAGTCTTTCAGGCTCTGGAACGGAGTGTTAACACACACACACACACACTTGTTCTGGGTTGTATAAGCAAGATTTTGGAGATGCGCTCACCCGAGATTCTTGATGGCTCCCAAGCCCGAAACCATGCAGCATAATATGACCCGCATCTCTCTCTCCCTCTCTGTGTGTATGTTATGTAAAACTATATGACATCGGTCATGGATCACAGAACCAAATCCCTCACCTCTGGCCCCCGCGTAGCTCCCGCAGGGGCGACTCGGGCGGCGTAACCCCAGCCCGCCGCCGGCCCTCTCCCCCACCTCTCCTCTCCCTCGTAACCACCGGAGGTGGCCGCCGGTGAAGGTGGCGGCGAGGATCTGGCTGCCCCGTTCTTCCTCGGGGGGCTTTGGATCCGTGGCGGCGGCCTCGGCTAGTGGATCGACGCCGGGTCTGCGATGACCGGTGCTCGTTGGTGCTGGTCGTTCTTCCTCGGTCGCGGGGGCAGCGAGGCGGCGGCAGGTGGCGGCTGTGGTGCGGGTGTCTCGGCGGCGCCCGATCCAGATCTGAAGGCCTCCGTCTACTTCAACCAGGGCTGCCTCTGATGGTCCTGCTTTGGGCGGCCTTTGTCGCCGGAGTTGTACCTGTTTGGCGGCTGGAGGTGGAAGGTGGCTCCGGAGAAATCCGAGGCCAGCAGTGCTGGCCACGATGGCTGCGACGCCCGAGGGTGCCGTACCCTACTTGTAGGCGCCGTCCAGGTTGCCTCCTTCCCCTCCTCCTTCCACCCAGCTCGTATGCCGGGCGAAAGCCCAAATCCTTGCCGGATCGAGAGACAGCGGCGCTCCAGGCGTCGTCACCCTCTTGAGGGTGTCGTTAAGTGGTGAGCTTGGGGTGGATGTGATGCTTTGTTGCTTGGCGGCGGTTGGTGGCGTGGTCGGAGTTAAATGCGGTGGCGGTGCGTTGGCGCTCTGCCGCCTATATATGTGCTCAGCCTCGGAGTTCTTCTTCCACGGTGCTTGGTCTTCAGCAGCCCTGCCAGACTCGGCGGAGCGGTGCTTCATCTCACACATTGATGGCGGCGGTTATCGGCGGCATGGCGCTGTGGAGGCTCGGCGTCCGATGCGCGGGATGGACTCGCGCAGGAGGAGGTAGCTGTCTGGCGTCATGGTGACGTCGATGGCTGAGTGGCCAGACAAGGTAGATGCCTCAATATGATCTGAAGACAGACCTGTGAAAGATGGCGGCGATGACACACGAGTGCGTCTGATCGGATTATGCCCAGACCTGGTATGTGGCTCGGCTGGGGCTTCCGGCTTTTGATGTTAGGCTTAGGTGAGTGGTCTGAGTGGCCTAGCTAGCACCCCTTCATCATATGAATAGGAGTAGCGGCATATGTTGCCAAGATGATGGATTTAGGCATATTGTTGTAATACTTTATAAGGTCCTCGAGAATAATCAATAAAATGACTGTATACATCTTCTAGATGCAGAAGTCGGGGGTCATCCTCCTTTTCTTAAAAAATGACATCGGTCATAGCCTTTTATTTGCGGGTAACATCAGCTCCAGCCGTGTACAATGACGGTAGATTTGTGCCGTGACCCGCAGTTAGAGCTCAACATGTGAACACCTGCTTCATGCATTTGTAAGAGAAAAATCGTGCATCTTTGGTTTAAAATTTACAAAAGTAGAAGCAATTTTACTGCCCTCCGCAGCCAACAGGGAAGGCTTTGCAGCACTGAATTAAGGACCTTGATCGAACAAAAGGATTCTACGACAAGTCGAGGCATGTCCATCCCGTCAAGGAAGTTAGAGAGGTAGATACTTTCATTTACTCATGATTCACACATAGCAAAATAAGGCGAGTCATGAACTCAAACTGTAACTCATTACCGGTTCGCCATCGTCCAGATATTTTAAGGCACACGACTGTTACTCGGTTTCTGTGCAAGGAATTAATGTTTTCTACCTTAAAATGTGCCAAACATACTAAAGCTAATCCTAACGAGAAACCGATGGCGATACTGATTATAGGCATTTTAACTGCTCAGTGCACTGTGCACCTATAACTAATTAAGATGATCAGTAACATTGCTATAAAAACAATGATCAATACCTTTATATATTTTCTTAAAATGTCCGAAAGATTAAAAAATAGTATTATTCGAGAAATAGAGTTTTCATAAAATTCCCATCATTATGGTTCCTTTCTCAAGACAACCCCACGACGGCGTCCAACACGATGTCTAGATTGCGAAATCATGATTGACTGGGCCTTATCATGGACGCGGTGATTAACGCCGCTGACCGACTGGCCTCGTTGCAGCCCCCTGAGTCTCCGGTCACTTGGTGGTCTTCTTTTATTATTTCTTTTGTGATTTCTCCGGGTATCTTTGTGTTGACGTCCCAACATAATTTTCTATTCCTAAGCTGAAGTTCAACATGTTGTATGAACATGATGATTGTTATTTGAAAAGCGAGGCGAAAACCTATTTTGAGACGACGTCGAGCACTACCTTCCCACCCGCTAAAGTACTAAATATTTCTGTCATTGGTGGTCAGAATAGCGTTCCGCGTCCTCGTTGCTCCTTACCTCCTCCTTGATCGATCTCTGGAGTCCTGGGTACCTGCAGGGCCATTGAACGTGCAAAAGGCAAGAGACAACTCCGTTGCAATAAAACACATACATGATGTTAAATAAGGAAAGTCACTCCATCAATCCTTTGTACAAATACATTGGATTGTAACGATATGCCTCAACTCATTGCCTTAGTGATTTACTCACGCATGTCGATCGGATCACAAGTTGAAATCATTGAAGAAGATATCAAGAGGAATGTTTCATTGATAATATGTCTTACAGTGGTTGCCATATGTGATATATGATTACAAGTATGGCTAGTTTGGAGAGGGGTTGCAGCGGTGATGATGATAGCGGCGGCTATGGAGATGAGATGGAAAATGGCGGCAACTGGGTTGGAAGATGGTATGTTTAGCGAATGGTGGTTTTTCGCCTCTTTCGTTGGGATTCTGGTGCTGGCCCCTTTATAAATGTTGGAGGGTTCGATCTCTTGGAGCTCCTGACATCTGGTGCGACCATTGAGTATCCAGTTTCTTCTATTCTTCCTCCATTTTCCTTGTTCCTTATAAGTGATGACTATCCATATTTACGTTCTTTTCCCTTGGAAACAAAATAAACAAAGGATTTCATGATCTCTCGCATTCACTAGTCGTTACTGGCATATCAAAGTGATTTTCTTGAAAATTCCGAGATTATCCAGTTTAAACAACGGTGTGATCAACATAAAAATATCACTCATCAAGGATGCCGAGGGTGAGCTCCCTTGCATCGGTGGCCTGCACGTCGTCTAGCTCCTTGGGCCCCTCAGTCCTGGGGGAGTTAGCGTGCAACATCTTGCTCCTCGTGTTCGCCGCTTCGGGCGACCAATGGATTAAGATAGACTGCGCAATGATAGTCGTAGACGGGCATCGCCGGGTCGTTGAAAGTAGCGTCCAGGCTGCCCACCTTGTCCACCACCACCTTCTGCGTGTTGTCATCCATCTTGTATGCCACAAACCTGTGCACACACGCCATGCAGCTTCTAGAACACCTCCACACACTCCTCGCTCATTGGCACCATAGACATCCTGTTCGCCTGAACCAAAATTCCACCAAGATTAGTCACGAAGAACATATCAAGTAGCTCGTACCGACCAAGAAAAAATAAGCAACATAGCAGATCATAATACTACTAGTTACTATCCAGGAGAGTGGCACCAACGATGAATAGCGCGCCCACGCTGGCTAGCTCAAGCAGGTTGCGAGGGTTAGCAGCGACAGTGCACTTGGGAGAAAAGAACACTTGTAGCATGGTGAAATTGGCGGAGGGGGTCGAGGGATAGGTGTACCGGGGATTGCTGGCAAAGCAAGCGACAGAGGTGGCCGGTGGTGATGAGGAAATGCGGCAGGGAGCAAGCTCGGAGCGTGTTGTCCCATCTCTCCCATCAGGCCATCACCTCTGCCGCCTGAGAGGAAGATGAGGGTCAACACCGAGAAGGGAATATGGAGGCCAACGATGCGGTCTCCTCTTGCGGGGCCGTGGCTAGTGTGGACTCCCTAAGATATGACAGCCACATGACGTATGGGCGAGGTCTAAGGATGAAGTGGGAGCCTTTTTAAAGGCGTATCTGATGGTGCAATTGCCTGTGGTAGGCTGCATAAATGACATATTGATTGGCGATGGAGTTGAGCTATGGACCGCACGAAGTCTTCTGGAATCGTGGCGATGAGAACGCGCGAGAAAACGCTCGAGAGGTGAAATTACACAAGGAATTCTGGTCTCAAAGCAGAGGGGAATGCGGATATGGCGAAATCGGTAGACGCTACGGACTTGATTGTATTGAGCCTTGGTATGGAAACCTACTAAGTAGTAACTTCCAAATTCAGAGAAACCCTCGAATTAAAAGAGGGAGCCCAATCCATGTTTTAGCGTGACTGGTGGTCCTGAGCTCGAGATATTTCACCTTATCGAATTAACCCAATGCAGCAACAAGACGCACCCGTCAGATCACCACCCAGAATTACACGCCTCCACAGTAAACCCGCTGGTGGAAGTAAAAGAAACATACAAAAAAGGACGCAACCAACATAGGTAAACGAAACATGCAAAACACATGTCATGTCTTTTAACACAGTACAGACGCAAGCACTCATACATACGCGTATACACTCACCCCATGAATGCACACACGCACACCCTATCCCTATGAGCACCTCCGAGAGAGAAAGCCTCGCCGTTGATGGGAACGTCTCCTCCCACTGAAAGCGCATCGCCAGAAATCACTACTATGGTTTTGAGGCTAGCAGCAGCGCGGGTAGCCGCGCTACTACTATGGCGCTACAGCTAACTGTTAGTAGTAGCGCGGTCCGCACCCGCGCTACTACTGTTGACTATATCAACAGTGCTTTTCTGGAATGCGCTAGTACTAGTTAGCTGCTATATCTTACATCATTTTCCCCCACTTCCTACCCCGTTTCGGTCTCAATAAACTGCAATTTCCAGATAGTACTACTAGATATCAATTTCATAAAGCATTATAGGTACTAGGTAGTACTCCCTCCGTTCCAAATTACTCGTCGTGGTTTTAGTTCAAACCACGACGAGTAATTTGGAACGATGGGAGTACTAGATAACAATTTCATGTATAGTCAACATGCATCCTCAAGCAGGACAAGGTCATATCGACGACGATCATCATATGTAGTTCTAGATGATATCGAGGATGATCATCATATGTAGTTCTAGATGATATAGCCACACACACATATGTAGTTCTAGATGATATCGAAGATGATCATCATCCTCAAGCCTGGGCGGTGGGTGTTCCTGATAGTAATTAGGATGGCCTGTCCAACACGAAGATTCTTTCCATCGAGGAATCTCTTCCACCCAACCGAGTTTAAGTGTGTGCGACCGTCCGTGTCCACGCGGTAAGTCGGGTTGTGACGGAGCCCCTTGCGGTAAGGCATAGTCCAGCTGAGCCTTCTTCATCAGGCTCGATACCATAACTCACATATAGTCTCTTTGCCAATTTCTGAATAAGAAAAACATATCAATTAATAAATAGCCTCACACATACTCCTGCAAATAGGTATATATGGATTATCTACACTATTAATAGTTCCTTAGATTCTACACTAATAAGCATGTGATCAAACTCTACACTAAAGCATATCATCGACTAGATTCCACACAATATATCATTGAACTCTACACCAAGCATATCATCGGATAACTTGCATTTGTAAGTATAACATACCATATCATGTCGATCGACCAAGGTACTTATCAGGCGGGTCACAAATGGCACCCTTACAAAGTCAGCACGTGGCGGAGTTGTGTCCCATAGGTTGCACACCTCCTCCTCGCTCAGCCACATTCTTTGAGCTACGATGGCTTCATGAAGTGGGTCCTCATCATCTTCATCGAGTGGGTCCTTATTATCTTCATCATCTTCCACCAGGTTGATGTAAATGAGAGCCAGCTTGGGTCTTTCTGCTCTGAAGGAGAAGCTGATCAACTCACCACCAGTAAGACGCATGCGGGCGAGGAAACGGGCCCATCCATCTCCTCTAATCTGCGACATATTGCGTCCTTTCTCGACCTCCATAGTGTACGGCCCCCCAGGAGCTTCAAATGTCACAGTGTCTTCTGTCAGCTTGTTGAATTTCAACCTCACATTGCATGGGACGATCTGTGTAAAAAAAGCAAAATGACACAATAAAGTAATGACAACAATAAAAATAAAATAGTTGTTACATTTCATATAATTTCTTACCGCCTCATGACAAAAACTCGGCTAGAAGTAGATGCCGAACAGCTTGCCAGTTGCAAGGTTGCTGGCGCACCTTGACTTGCATAATCGACATGGTGGTGGTGGTGGTGGCGCCATTTTCCTAAAGCAATATGAGCAAGGATTAACGATCCACTTCACAGGAAAGAAAAATAATTGTTAAATCAAAATATTCTATAAATCAACTAAATCAACTAGCCTATTAAATCAACTTGCCTACTAAATCAACTAAATCAAGATGTTCTATAAATCAACTAAATCAACTAGCCTATTAAATCAACTTACCTACTAAATCAAAATATTCTATAAATCAACTAAATCAACTAGCCTACTAAATCAACTAAATCAAAATGTTCTAAATCAACTAAATCAACTAGCCTACTAAATCAACTAAATCATATGAACCAAATCAAAATGTTGCATATGAACTAGCCTACTAAATCAAAATGTAGCAGGGAGGAGGGGTTATGGATGGAGGAGGGAGGAGGGAGAAGGAGGCGACTAGAGGAGGGAGGAGAGAGTAGGATGGAGGAGGAAGGCCGAAGCGAGGAGGGGCCGACCGGCAAGGCCGAGTCGAGGAGGACGGAGAAGGAGGGCGGCACTGAGTCCAGCGAGGAGGAGGAGTTGATGGCGGCGTAGAGAGAAGAGGGGTAGGCGACGACGGCTGGCGGGGGTGACGGCGGCGGGTGGGGGAGGACCGGCGCACGGTGGGGGGGGGGGGGGGGTGAGGGGGAGATGGAGTGAGTGTGAGTGTGGATCGGATAGAGGAGATAGAGGAGAGCGTGGGGGTGGAAGATAACTAGTTTTAGCAGTAGCGCTCTAAAGGTAAAGACACTACTGCTAAACTACCTAGCTGTAGAACGCTCTGAATTAACGCGCTTCTGCTAGAACTAGCTTCGCGGCGGGGTCGTGGGAATTATAGCAGTAGCGCGGCTCAGAGGAGACGTGCTACTGCAACGTTTATTTCAGAGAGCGCACTACTGCTACATTGCAGCAGCGCCTTAATTTAAAACTCGCTGCTAGTAAGATCTTGTGTATAAGCTTTTCCCTAATAGTGAATCCTGAAATAAATTCAGGAAATATGCGAGCACCAGGACTTGAACACCCTGGTGGGCTGAAGATACCACTGTCTCTCTAACCCTCCAAAGACGGGTTGATTCGCGACCTGTTTTAAAAACTATGCCTACAAATTTTAAACCTACACCCATAAATACTCCCACACGCGCGTCACACCCACATTAAGCAAACTCGTCTAGAGTATGTAGTATCGGTTGGTTACATTAAAACACATTCTCGATTCTCCTGAGAGGTAACATGTTGGATTTTATTTTATTTTAGTTTTCATTTTCATTTCGTTTTCCTATCGTTTTTCTCCTTCCATTTTCCCTTCTCCTTTTTACTTTTTTGTCTTTTCTCGCTTTCCTTCTTGACACATATTAATGATTTTAAAAAACCATGAATAGTTTTTTATCCACAAACATTCTTTTGGTATAAGTGAACACTTTTAATTATATGATGAATATCTTCTGAAATACAAGATGAATATATCTTTAGTGTGTGATGAGCATTTTCTAAATAGATGCTAAATATTTTGTTAATACACAATGGCCATGTTAAAATGCATAAATTTTGAAATACTAGATGAACATTTTCTTTAAATGCCCAAGAACGTTTTTAACACCAAATGAACATTTTTGAAATACACATAGAATATTTTTAAATTCATCATATATGTGAATTATTTTTGAAATACCCGATGAACAAATTTTAGGTACACGATGAATATTTTCTAAATTCATGACAAACATTTTAAAAATACATAAATAACATCTTTAGTACATATAGCGACAACTGGAATATGGTATTTTGGGAGCTTCCCTAGCGAGGATGCATGCATGAGGGAAATTGGATGTGCATGCCTATGGGAGTGCGCTGGTGATCGTGAAATCACCATGGTGGGAATGCAGGGTGTTGTGGATCGCAGCATGCACACGAGCGAAACACAGTTTAAAAACCCGAACCAGTGATCGAACCGGCGAGGCGGCCAGTTCAGGTTTTTACCGGCCAAACTGCCGCAGTTTAAAAAGCCGAACCAGTGACCGAACGGCGAGGCGGCCAGTTCAGGTTTTTACCAGCCAAACTGCCGGTTCACCAGCCGGTTCGATGTCTGGTTCCTTACACCATAAATAATACATTTTGTGTACTAGTGTCATAGTAAATAAATGTAAGATAGGATCATTTACTTAAATTTGACAAGAAAGATGGCTAGCCAAGATGTTTATTGGGTCAAATGTGCAACTTACGCGTCTATATCTAGCATCCTGGGTTTGAATTCCTTTTGACGTAGGTTATTTTTCAATTTTGGGTGTGATACTGGTTCAACCGCCGGTTTTATACATCCGATTCATGCAAAAATTGGCCGGCTTACATGGTTTTTTTTGGTCCAATTGCAGGTTGGCCTTTTTAGCTTAAAACCCGATAGAGGCATCGGTTCCGGGTTTTTTCGGTCTGGTTTTTAAAAGTATGGAGCGAAGGGCTGCAGCCGGCAGATCTAGGAATGACGTTCGGCTAGTCAAGTCCAGGAGGAATCCGGAGGCTCCACACAGCAGCTCTGCACCTGCAAGTTTGCACTGGTTCGGTGGATATTCTATTTCACAAACTAGTAGAGATGGTAGAGTGGGATCGGTTTAAAATTTTGATCGTCGAGTTAGGGTGATTTGGGGTTTTATAAACATTTTATTCGCCAAAAAATTGACACTCAGCTAATCTCAATTAGTGCATTAGACAACAACTACCCACTTCTGAAAATGTCAGAGTGGCTGTCTACGGAAACCCCCCTTGCAAATTAACATAGAGTGGTCCAGAAATATTGACCTGCTTGGACCGCAGAACCAGCTCAACGGACCACAGAATAATGGACGCGGCTCCCCTGACGTGCCGTTGGCACACTGACAGGTGGACCCGGACCCACACATCAGTGGCCCCACGTCAGGGGTGCAGTACGTCAGACAATCCGTTTCCCAGAATAACCTAGGCGCTTTCATGTAGCATGGCAAAGGCAAAAACACAGAAGTTGTTATATCTTCCTGAGACGCAAAGCAAGAGTGATTAAGTATGTACACACTCTGTTCTTGATGCCTCACAAGCCCACATGGTTATAGCAGAACTAAAAAGGAGGGGATGCTAGACTATGATCCACCCCGACGAGCTTTGTATAGCAGTACTCTACCCTAGGGGATGCATGCAACTAGTAGAGCATCATACAGCCCACCTGGTCTATTTGATTTATTTATCACCATCACAAGAGCTCTCTCCTACTCAGTATATGTATATCTAAGCAGCAAACAATACGTAGTGACAAGTGTAAATTGGGGAATTGCTTAGTTGCTAGTACTACTTTTTTTCATCGTTCTTTATGTGAGCCAACAAGCTTTATTTTGAGATCAGGAAACAAAGTATTGGTGATCCACCTGTACTCTCTGCACGGAGAGATCGGAAGCAATAAATCTACCTTGAAACCAAGTACTATAGTAGTTGGTAGAAATGTCGTTTTTTTTACATAAGAATGGGAGAAAGGTGGCCGTCCTTGACTATGAGGGTGTCAGCATAGCCGAGGGCCCCCCATGTGACGTAAAATGAAGAGCCTGGTAGGAAGTGTGTTTTATCCCTAATAACAAGTAAGGGCATCTCCAGCCGTTTGGCCTCCCAGGGCCATTTTTTTCACCAGCGAGAGGTAAGCCGACGAAAGTTTTGGGCTGGGGGCTTATTTGTTCCCAGCCGGTCCCCCATCCCATGTCTTTTCCTTGCTTTCTATTGGTGCACGCCGCATGCTGGTCTTGCTTCATTTGTGGCCCCGCCACATGCACATGGGAGAAAAAAGAGAGGAGAGAGGAGAGAGAAATCCACTAGCTCCACAGTCAAGCCATGCAAAAGAGTACCGCCGGCGTCCCCAGCTGCTCCCCGGGGGGCTAGGTTTGGGGTGGGTTCGCTGGTGCAATTTTTGGCCAAATCCGGCGAAAAACAAGCTCTTGGGGGCCTGACTGAGGCATTTTTCTTTGGCCAGCGTCAAAAAAGTGGTCCCGGGGGCCTTGTTGGGGGGACAGCTGGAGATGCTCTAATAATGTAAGCGCAATGAACCAGATCTCAACTAGTTCACGAAAATTTACATTCATACTTTTGGGCACAATGCAAGCACCAAAATACAATGCACACAAACATGTGTCGCACAAAGCACAAACCCTCCCCCACGTTCTTTTTGCTCTATCGGATCCCATTCCTATTGACATGGAAACCATGTCTTACATTTTTTTCGACCACCACCACCAATAATAATAACTATGGGCGATACCTCCTCCTCGTGGTAACCCAGGACGTTTATCTTTATCTTTGTAAATAATCGATCTCCATTACCATTTTTATTCTTCAATTTCATTACGAACTGTACAACAGATTACTCACGAAGTAACATGTACAAATCATGGTGTCCAAAACATTTCAGAGAGGATATTATAAACAATATAAAATTCACAGTGTAGACAAAAGTAAGCCTGAAAGTATAGTACAAAAACATACAAATCGTAATTTACTTCTAATGAGTTTATGAATAACTATTATTCAACAATGTGTTGCGTCTGAGTGTTGCGTTTGAGTATAAAAAATCCATAATTGCTCATATTAAATTAATATACATCAACCTTTCTCAAGCAAACTGATACAAATTGCTAAGATGGTCACACGTGAAGCAAAGTGGAGATTTTTTTTCTTTCTATTATACATCTCATCCTGTGCATGTGACGACCACACCGGTGCTGCCAAGTGAAGAAACAATGATTCAATGTCTAGGTAGGCATAGATGGATCACTTAACTATCATATGTATGCAAACTCATAGATAGATCTGAAAAGGCTCCAAGATGAACACACATAGTATATTTTTCTTGTTAATTAATCATAAGGGAGAAGGAAGGAATGACAGAGTGGTGTAGAGAAAACACTACTGCCCGACTTTGAATTAATGAATCCCTTACATTCATCAATACAACACAACACCACACCACATATAAAAAGAAAGAAAGAAAAACGACATGATACAATGGTGCCGAGGAACAACCAAACACCCCAGAATAAAACAAGCCAATATCGTTTGTTAGAGCGGCACCGCTTGTGGTCTCTTGGTTATCGTTCGCGATCAAACAACCGGAACTAAGAACAAAGCCAACTGGAGAAGGGGACAAGCCAGCATGGGAGGCCATGCCATCACCATCACCTAGACGTCAACAAAGATAACGCCATCCAGCTCCATCGCCGAAAGGAACCACCCGCTCCTCGCCTTGGATTGGAAGGGCATCGTACCATGGGACGATGACTACGCTCACCACCCTAGAGCCTGGATGGAAACTGACGCTGAGGTCACATAGAGAGGACTTCGAGACTGGATTTTCTACTCCAGTCGTACTGTTGAACTGAATGTGAAGGTGCATGGAGAGACTAAAAGGCTCCTCGGACCTTAAACCCTAATTAACCGTAAACCGTAAACCCTAAAACTTTTGATCTAGTTTGATGTCAATAATTTCAGAATTTTTTATTTTGTTTTCTATTTTTTTTTTGAATTTACCGTTTATCCGGGTGCACCTACACCTGGGAGCAGCCACACCTTTCTTTGTTAATTGTTTCACCTCTACAGTGAGCATAAACATGATGTCAACGTTTTCTTATTCAGTTCCCGCAAAAAAAAAGGTTTCTTATTCAGAATCCGTGCTACATGACAAGTAATTAAGGGTTGCACATTCTTCTGTAATTATGAAATATAACTCAGTACATGCAATCGGATCACTGAAGAAAGCTATGGAATTCAATTTCAAAAGTAGGCAACTATATATTGAATTGACATCACATGCCAGCAGGATAGACGTTCCAACGGAGAGGCGTGAAGCTACTGCAGCTGGAGCATGTACCCAGGGGAGCACATGTTTGCAACATTATGGTTAAGGTTTGCATGCATTTATCCATGATGTACTTTAAAAAAAAAAATCCGGTGATGTACATGGTTGCAAATGGAAAGAAGGTTAGAAAGCAAATGGTGATACTAGTATATAACACTGAGGTGTAGAGGTAAGTAAAGCTATATGTATGTCGTCTGTAACAGAACACAAACTATAGAGAGCTAAATCAAAATTAATTGAGGCTAATCCATCAAAATGATGCCTGATTAGTAGTGATAACGAATTGTTCCAATTCTGACCTAATTAATTCTAAAACATTATTGTTCTATCTGAGATGGTTTTAATGTTGACTTCATTTTATGGGCATAGTTATTCTTTGTTATGCCTTTCATGGTCAAGAGGTTTGTTTGGAAAGCTCCAAATCAATGGGTTCAATGTCCATGAGATAAATGTACTGAGCTCTAGTAAAGAGCTGATTCTAGGGAAAGCCAGGATTTCACTTTTCAGTCATCCATCAGGCTGGAGTGGTTAACCTTCCATATGCCGTTGGAAAATATGCACAAGCATTAGTTCTTGCCGTTCGGCGGATATAAAGGCAGCTAGTTTCACGTGGTGCCTCACTCAGTGTATTCCCAGAAATGATCGTCATTACAAGGGAGCACCAAAACAATCAATGACGATCAAATTTATGTGCACTCGTTTTTCTTTTCTTTTTTTATTGGCAGCTAAACTTTTAGATATGCAGAGGAGCTCGGCGGGATGCCCGGACGTGCATCAATTTAGTGGAGGAGCTCGGCGTGCAGCATGGGGTGGCGCCGTGGGTAGGCTGCTAGTCCTGCTGGAGGTGTCGTCCGTTGTGCTAGCTGAGGCGATGTGCCTGCGCAGACATGGTCCTCCGTGAGCTGCGCGCCGATGGTGGCCTCCGTGGCCATCGTCTGGGTGCTCGCTTGGGCTGGGTACCGTGGCATGCCCGTCCTGGTCGGAACACATCAGACTGCAGCATGGACTGAAACTGATCGAGTTCACGTTCGCCAGGCAGATGATATCACATGGGATGCCATGTTGCACACGAGCCGGGCGTCCAGCGTTGCCGCGCCTGTGCACACCCGATGTACTGAATCTCTCATTCGCGGCCACAATGCAAGCAGAAGGCAGCCCTCGCTTACCAGTTACTGAATTTGGCTGTCATATATATTCCCAATGTCACCCAACCGTATACTCGTGCTCGAAAATAAGCAGACCAATTTGATGTAGGACGAGAAACTAAAGGACATGTGTAGCACGCAGGGTGGCACTGTGTGACTACAAAATGCAAGTCCCCTTAGCATATGGCTCATATTTATAGCTAGTGCTGGTCTTGACCAGTTCAAAGTTCCTTGCGACAGAAAGTTTCCGGGCCCAGAAATCCTGAAGTTTTCACGACTTCAATATATTGTCTTCTTTCTCCCGGTGTTGCTCTCATAAATGTGAGAGATTGGGATCTTGCACTTATGAAGCACCTGACGACACTCAAGGCTATAAAAGTGGTGACCGTGTATACCTGCGGGCACCTATTTGCCAGTTAACTGAGTCGGTTTTCAGCTTCAATCGATTTAGAAGGAATGCCTACCAGCTGTTGGATCCAAAAGAAGCGATCGGATGCTTTTCTTCGTCCACATTCTGGCAATTTGTATCCAGAACTCATGTAGTAAATTGCATTCAAAATAAAAGTTGTTACACTATTTATCTCTTCGGTCGGATGTGATTTCTTCTTACTGCAGTCCTCCAACGGTTGACGGTGTGCCTCCTCCCTCCCCCCTCCTGGCGGCGCAGACGGCGCTACCATGTTCGCCTCGTCGCACTGTCCTCATATCTCTGCCTCCTCAGGCCACCCCTTTAACACCCTTCCCCCTGCGCACAGAACAACCAACATCAAATTAACATGAATTTATTTTTACGGCGACCGAGGAATAACGTTCAGTGCATGGATATACCAATACATTGTTCCTGTGCTCACCAACATGAGATAATTGATGGACCTGCATTTTTTACGGATCAGAGTGCTCTTGCGATTTCACAAAAAAAGTTTACCCAGTTTATAAGAAAAACTTGGTCAAAAATCACACAATTGCTTGATTAATTAAGGGATAATCAATTACGGATGATATGAATGAAAAGTTATGTGCTCCCTTCTCTTAAGGAGATCAGCGACACTATGTTTCAGATTGGGCCCCTTAAGGCTCCTGGGCCGGATGGCTTTCCGGCGCGATTTTTTCAGCGACACTGGTCCATCTTCAAGGAAGAGATTGTGGCTGCTGTTAGGTTATTCTTTGATACGGGAGTTATGCAGGAAGGTGTCAATATGACAACAATAGTTTTGATCCCCAAGGTGGATAATCCAACCAAGCTGACGGAGTTCAGACCCATAAGCCTCTGCAATGTCATATACAAGGTGATTGCAAAGTGCTTGGTAAATAGATTTCGCCCAATCCTTGGGGATGTCATTTGGCCTGAACAAAGTGCATTTGTACCTGGCCGTTTAATAACGGATAATGCTCTAATTGCATTTGAATGTACACATTACATAAAGCAAGAAAACGACCCCAATAAAAGTTTCTGCGCCTATAAGCTGGACCTTTCTAAGGCTTATGATCGGGTAGATTGGATCTTCCTGGAGCGAGTGATGCAACAGTTGGGCTTTGCTCACCAATGTGTGCGATGGATAATGTCGTGTGTCACCTCGGTGAGATATACTGTCAATGTCAATGGAGCCCGCTCAGATTTATTTGCACCGTCGCGAGGGCTGCGGCAGGGAGACCCTCTTTCCCCATTTTTATTCCTATTTATAGCTGATGGTTTGGCTGCACTGTTGAAGCAAGGTGTTGGAAGCTTGAACATTACTCCCTTGAGGGTGTGCCCACGAGCCCCCGGGATCTCACACCTCCTATTCGCCGATGACACATTATTGTTCTTCCGTGCAACGGAAGGGGAAGCGAGCTGGATTAAGGGCGTGTTGGATGCATTTCGGGGTGCCACGGGGCAACTAATTAATCCAAACAAGTGCTCAATACTGTTTGGTGCGCCTTGCAACCAAAAGGATAGAGACGATGTGACACGGGTGCTTGGTGTGCAAAATATCAACTTCGAAGAGCAGTATTTGGGGCTGCCCACACCCCATGGCAGAATGAGTAAGGGACGTGATGTTGGTATCTTGGAGAG
Organism: Aegilops bicornis; assembly: GCA_021605145.1. Taxonomy (NCBI): domain Eukaryota; kingdom Viridiplantae; phylum Streptophyta; class Magnoliopsida; order Poales; family Poaceae; genus Aegilops; species Aegilops bicornis. The sequence goes on from CM038674.1 coordinate 110,094,847, forward strand.
TCTGACTAAGCATTTGATGCTATGGGGGGACTCTCAGCTGGCTCAAAGCGGTAGAGAGGTGCTGATCAAATCGGTGGCGCAAGCCCTGCCAACCTACCTGATGAGTGTTTTCAAGTTGCCGGCCTCAATCTGTGATGAACTCACTCGCATGATCAGGGGCTACTGGTGGGGGTCAGAGAAGGGTAGGCGGAAGACACATTGGCGAGCGTGGGATGTTCTATTGCAGCCGAAGTCCCATGCATAGTGGCCTTGGCTTCAAAGATCTCCGTCTTTTCAACCAGGCATTGCTAGCAAGACAGGCTTGGCGGCTGCTCACCATCCTGGATAGCCTGTGCTCGAGGGTCTTGAAAGCACGCTATTACCCGAATGGCAACCTTGAAGACACAGTTTTCGCGGGCGGCGCCTCAGCGACATGGCAGGGCGTACTACATGGCCTGGAGCTGCTCAAAAAAGGCCTGGCTTGGCGGGTTGGCAATGGCCAATCTATTCGCATCTGGAGGGATAAATGGATCATGCGGAGAGGAGCAGGGACGCCGGGGAGTCCTCAAGGACGATGCCGTTTCCGACGTGTGGCGGAGCTTTTGGATGATCGTGGTAATTGGAGGATGGATGTTTTGAAGCAATACTTCCTACCAGTTGATGTGGAGGAAATTATTAAAATTAGAGCATCGGCAAGGTTGGGAGAGGATGTGCTACCTTGGGCGCCGGAAAGGAGCGGAGTTTTCTCAGTTTGAAGCGCGTATCGCGTTGCACTGGACGAACTTCTTCGACCATCTTCAGTCGCGGCGAGCAGGGCATCGGACGGGCGACGGGCCGTCTGGGCTTTATTATGGATGTGCCCTACTCCTCCTAAGGTGCGTGTGTTCGCGTGGTGACTCATCACAGATTCCCTTCCAACATGGGTTAATAAGAAGCGTCGTAATTTGGAGGTATCTGACTTGTGCCCGGTGTGTGCGTCTGAACCCGAGGACACATACCACGCGTTCTACAGGTGCCCACGAGCAGTAGGTCTCTGGCAGGCCATGGCGAGCGACAGGAGGCTCCTGGACGTCCGCAAGCTGGTGAATCCTGGACCGGAGTGGCTTCTGCACATCCTTGGGACAGTACAGAGACGGAACGGCTTCACCTGCTTATGACTCTGTGGCGTAGCTGGCATGTAAGGAATGACATAGTTCACCATAAACGGCCTCCCACCGTTGAGTCATCGAAGCGCTTCCTTCATAGCTATGCTAATTCTCTAGTGGCAATTCAAGCAGAGCCCCATGCAGACCACGTAAAGGGGAAGACAGTTGTTGGCGCTGACCTGATCAGTAGGTCGTCATCGCATGATCAGTAGGTCGTCATCGCATGTAATATAGCCAAAGGACCTGCTACGACGCTGGTTGCTGCCGCCGGCGGGCTGGACGAGCCTCAACGTTAATGGGTCGTTTTGCGAGCACGACCATTCTGCAGGTGAAGGTAATATATTGCGTGGCTCAGATGGTAATCCCATATTTGCTGCATGCCGTCAGCTATGTACTTGCGCGTCTCCCCTGGAAGCAGAAATTGCTGCATGCAAGGAGGGAATTGAGCTTGCTCTTCAATGGACAACTCTGCCGATTATTATTCAGTCCGACTGCAGTGACGTCACTAATCTTATCCAATGCATGAGCAAGGACAGGTCGGTGCATTCCATGGTAGTTGAGGAGATTAAGAGCCTTCTACATGAAGGAAGGGAGTTTTAGTCAAGCATGTTAGGAGAGAACAAAATAATGTAAGCCATTATTTGGCTAACTTTGGTAGATGTGAGAAGCGTACTGCGGTATGGCTTCGATCCAGGCCTGGAGATGTGCCAGACCTATGTAAGGCAGACATGGCCGATGCTTGATTAATATAAACTCCCTTTCTATCGCAAAAATAAATAAAATAAAGGGAAATCAAGCAAAAACCCCAGCCATGAGCAAAAGGAAAAAAACAACAAAGCCGCAACTGCCCAACTCAACCTCCACCACCTACTCACCCGGTACTCAGAGAGAAGGAAACAAGATATTCGGAGATGGCTTCAAGAAACATGATGCCCGTTAGTGTTGCCGATGTCAGCATTGACCCCCTTGATCAATAAAATTTTCACTTAGAAACCGCCCACGACTCCTACCGAGACCTGGGAAGGGGTCTGACCCCACCAAGGGCCACCACGGAAGCCTAAGAAGAGACAAACCATGGCCTAGTGGAGAGGAGGAACCTTCATTAACGACTCCCAATGAAAATGCACCACCACGCCATCGTCATCAGTAACCGATCCCCATCGAAAGTAAAGCCTTCGCCCAGGAGCCCTTCACGCGTCCACCTCACCGAGCCCTAAGGAAGGGGCAGAACCATTGCCGGCAGCAGACCATGACCGCCGGATCCAATAGCACGCCGTCTGTCGAGCCTCCATAGCACCAAGGAGACAAGAAAGTAGACACATATCCACCAAGTACCGTGCCCTCTGCACCACCACTACCACTAGCACAACCACGACCACGCACCACAATGCCACTCCCGGCAATAATAAGCCGCCATGAACCGCGCACCACAACACCTTGGCGGCGGCACACCCACCCAAACGGCCACTGCGTGGGCACCGCTGAAGTAAGACGATGATGCCCCCAGAACCAAGAGCCACCATCCCCACCACCACGTGTCTCCACCCACTGTGCACATGGAATAGAGCATCTAGTGCTGCCGCCGCAGCTCGCTGATGACCCCAGCCACCAGATTCTCGCACGACGTCATGGATCCACCACTATATCGCAAGGAGAAGATGGGTGACGCCACCGCGACCGGGAGCCACCGCCCCGGTGCACCAGCATGGACTCGAGCACCCCCTCTGCCGTAAGGTTGCCATGGGCCTGGATTTGGGTGCCAAGAAGCGAACCACCACGTCGAGCAACCCTGGCACCCCAGAACCGCCACCGCCTGACCGTGAAGCTGCAGTCACCGCGCTTTAGCAAGCACCGTCTCACCACGAAGCAACGGTTGCCAACAAGCGCCCAGAATGGATGCGCCTGTGCACCTGTGAAGCGCCCTGCGTCCACTTTCCTCGGGGCCAGCGTGGCTCCCTGAAGTGGCGCAGTCCTGCATTTGAGTTTGTAATTTTTTTTTAAATTTTGCTACAGATATGTCTTATACATACGTGCCTGCAAGAAGATGTTGGAATATTGCTAGTAGGCCTTTGGCCCACAGCTCAACTAAAATTCTGAAATTCTCTTGACATATTCATGCACGCATGTGAGTAGAGTGAGACCACGGAAGTTGAGAGAGACTTGCACCTCTTTATAAGGTGAGCTCTTCTACCACTTGTATGGGCATGAGAAGAGGATACCTACACTTGCGCTCCTCATCCTCGCTCGCCTCGCCACGCCACGCCTCGTCGCGATGCACCACGGGTTGCGGGATTGAGCCGAGCGGAGGGCAAAGCTATGCACGTTGTCTATATTTTTGCTGCTCGGGAAAAAATTAATGAGTCATTAATTAATAATTAATGAACGCGTTAATTACTGAACCATTTCCGATTCTCGACTCGGACATGGGGTTTACGCCCACGACCTACCCGACCGCACTATATAGTCAGGCAGACGTCTACCCTAGCTGCCACCGCTTCGTATGATTTCGCACCACCGTTCCAGATCATTGCACCGCCAAGCAAGTCTTCTCCATCCATCCTTTCGGCATGCACCAGGAGAAGGGACAGCAGGCCTCCGGAACCCCATCTCTTGAGATCCTGTACGGGAGAGGGGCGATCAGGTTTTTGGGGAGCGCACTCGCGCGACTGCTGGCAGCGCCGACTTCGCCAACGGCGACTTCTTCCCTGACCTCGGCAACCTCATCCTAGACGACATGGGAGACAACGTCAACGCCGGCGGTGCTGCTCCCGCTGCATCGTATGTGATTCTATCCTTCCCTAACTTCCCACTGCACCGGAGTTGCCGCCGACGCGACCTCGACATCTTCTGCCGCTAGCGACTGATGAACGGCCCCTCACCACCATCACACTCGGAAGAGTGGTGGTCATCGAGGAGCAGCGTTGGCGCGTGGATAGACAGGTCTGGCTCAGGCGTGGGAAGAGTAGATGAAGCGATGGCGAGGGAGTCAGGATCAGAGCGGCACGGCGGAGGTGCATCACCACCACGCGTCGGTCGTGTAGATCGCCAGCCGCGGCTACAACTGTGAGAGGAGGAGTGAGGCAGAGGACTCGAGCTCGAGGCTCACGCTGCAGAGGTGCAGCGCTGCCATGCGTCGTTCGCGCAGGTCGCTTGTCGCCGGTGGCTTCCGGAGTCAGGTGAGGCGGGCACGGCGGCCCGAGTCAGGTGCGGCAGGGAGGTAGCATGACGACATCGAGTTGGCATAGAGGCCTGCCTAGCGGCGACGACAGCAGGGACTGGGCTCCGGCTCAGTTTAGAAAATGAATCAAGGGAGAGAGACTAGGCTAGATGAGCTGCTGACTTGGCATGTCCAGTCAGCCTTGACTCCGGTCAAAACCAGTTGGCCAGCTCAAAACCAATACAAGGGTTGTGTTTTGAACCATTTGGTAAGTTTAGGGTGTCATTTAGATGGTTTCGGAGTTCAGGGTTGTAAATCAAAGCGAGTGGTTAGTTGGAGGTTGAAATTTGCACTTCTCTCTCTTATGGAAAAAAATCTATGCTTCTCTTGGAAGCACAAAAAAAATCATGTATTTTTTTCCAAATTTTCTCTAAAACCTAGGGAAGCCAAAGCCAAAACAAAAATGTCTAAAATTAAAAAATTCATACATGAAAGAAAACAAAATTCTAAGAGTGCGCCCAACATGCAGCACATGGCGACGGCTGGACGCACCATTTGGCATACTCTCACCCCATCAAAGCGATCCTTGCTAGGCTCCCGCAACCGCAAGGGGTACCTTGACTAGTTGCTCTCCACTTACATTAGCCGGAAAAATTAGCTCCAACGAGTCCCTAGCCTTTGCAGACTCAGCCGCTCAACAACGAATGTGGTTCTTGCATTGGGCCCTAGAGTGACCCAAGAAAAGAACGAGGCCACACTACACATTCGAATGGGCCCGGGGAGAAGAAGGTCGTCGCCCAAGAATGCCTTTATTAGACGATTTGAATCCCGTTTATCCCGTCTTTTACTGATCAATTACTCTATGATCTCTGCTAATAAAAAACTCTATGATTGGAAACTACTCCCTACGTACTGATTAACTGGATATTCAAGTCGCTCAAAGACTAAATTACGGACTGTCCGTGCAGGCGGCTCAAAAATCTTGGAGATTGAACAACTTGAGCATATGATTTATATAGATTTCCATTTCCAATAAACTCTGGTCCATTCTGTAAGGGTCGCGATCGATCTAGGCGTGGAAGCTAGGGTTCATGGCGGAATGGGGAAAATTTGGAAGCGTGTTTATCCTCCCAACCTCCCTCACTGCTACAACTATTACAATCGGCCGAAGCTGCCGTCCGTCCAAAGCCAATCCATTCGAACGTTACAAGGTATTTAAACTACAGCCATTCCGGGCCAGCGTGCCATCTGGGCTTCGTCTTCACCCGAGTGGGCCGAGCCGCAGGCTCATGAGAAGTTTTGAATTCTACCACCTCTTCTCTGCTTGTTGGATGGTGAATAGGGTCGTCGCCTATTGTCGATGTTGCTTGATCATCTGAAGCGCTGCCCGGTGTGCTGACATTCCTCCCTCCTTGAGAGCCAGCTTGACCCCAAGCCGGAGCACGGGGAAACTGCTGCTTCAAATGCTCCAAATCCTCCCAAGTAGCATCTGCATGAGAAGATTCAGACCAGTGAACCAGACCTTGGGCAATAGTTCTTTTACCTTGAGATCGCACCCGCTTCTGCAGTATACTGAGAGGAACTTGTATAGCTGCCCGGACTGTAGGCAATGTCTGACTGGGAATCGTCTCTCGAGGCAAAAACTTCTTCAGCTGAGAAATATGAAAGACAGGTGTAGCCTGCTATTATCAGGAAGATCCAATCGATAGGCTTGATCTCCAATGCGCTCCAGGACTGGAAAGGGCCCATAATACTTGAAGGCCAGTTTCTGATTTGCTCTGGAATATAACGACAACTGAGCATAAGGTTGCAGCTCGAGAAAGACACGATCCCCCACTGCAAAAACCCATTCAGTTCTCTTCTTGTCAGCCTGATTTTTCATACGTTGTTGTGCCCTTAACAAGTGTTGTCAAGCTGTTTCTGTGACTGCTTGGCGAGATTGTAACCAGTCTTGCATTTCCAATGGAGCAATTGTATCAGTTGAAGAGGTGCCAAAATATCTGGGAGTATATCCATACAAGATTTCAAAAGGAGATTTTCCCAAATCAGAATGCCAGTTAGAATTGTACCAGAATTCACACAAGGGCAACCATTTGCTACATTTGTGTGGTTGAGCACTGATAAAACATCTCAAATAACACTCCACTTGCTGATTTACTCTCTCAGTCTGCCATCTGTTTCAGGATGATTTGATGTGCTCATATTCAAGTGACTAGTAAAAAGTGGATCTCTATCAGATATGATCACACTAGGCATACCATGCAACTTGTAAACATTATCCAAGAACACCTCAGCCACCTTCTGAGCATTGAAAGGGTGTTTGAGTGGAATAAAATGACCATATTTAGAAAATTTGTCAATCACCACTAAAATACAGTTGTACTGAGATGATTGGGGAAGACCATTAATAAAATCCATAGAAACAGTATCCCAGGCTTTATGTGGAACTGGCAAGGGAGATAACAGGCCAGGATAAGGAACTCTTTCAGGTTTAGCTTTCTGACATATCAAACAAGATTGCACCTGTGTTAAGATGAACTTCTTCATTCCAGACCAAGTGAACAGAGCATGAATCCTTTTGTATGTCACTGGAACACCTGAATGACCTCCCAAAGGACTATCATGAAAAGCAGAGAAAATTTTCTGATGTAATGCAGGAACAAGACCAACCCACATACTCTGCTTATATTTCAGAAGATCATTAACCAAACTGTAAGGTGGTTTAGAAGCTGGTTGCATAGCTAGTTGTTGCATAATTGCCATGGCTCGTTCATCATGTTTATAACTGTCAATAATCTCAACTAACCATGTGGGTTGGCTACTAGAAACGGAAAATAACTGAAAACCATCAGGAGGTCTTCTAGACAGAGCATCAGCTGCACTTTTTGTTGTACCTTGTTTGTACTGAACTTGATAATGCAATCCAAGGAGTTTAGTAAGACACTTCTGCTGCCATACTGTATGCAATCTTTGGTCTTGCAAATGAGCCAAACTTCTTTGATCAGTCTTAGTAGTGAACTGCTGAACTTGTAAATAAGGCCTCCACTTATCCACTGCCAATAAAATAGCTAAATATTCGTTCTCATATACTGACAGAACCCTATTCTTGGGTCCTAAAGTTTTACTAACAAATGCTAGTGGGTGTCCTTGTTGCATCAGCACTGCACCAATACCATATTCACAAGCATCAGTATCAATCATGAATGGCTTACTAAAATCTGGTAAGGCCAATACAGGAGCAGACACTAGAGCATGCTTAAGTGTGACAAAAGCCTCCTCCGTAATGCTGGTCCACACAAAAGGAACCCCTTTCTTAAGCAGATCAGTTAAAGGCCTTGCAATAATTCCATAATGTTTAATGAATTTTCTATAGTAACCACTCAACCCAAGGAAACCCCTCACTTCCTTCACATTCTGTGGAGTAGGCCATTGCTGAACAGCCACTATCTTATCAGGGTTAGTAGAAACCCCTTCTGCAGAAATAACATGCCCCAGATATGCTATCTTGGGCTGAGCAAAGTCACATTTAGACATTTTAACCTTCCACTACTCCTTACGCAAAATAGATAGCACCTCATCCAAATGTTCCCAGTGCTCTTCCAATGTCTTACTGATATCAGAATATCATTAAAAAAAACCAAGGCAAACTTCCTCAAAACTGGAGAAAGATCAAAATTCATTTGCCCTTGAAATGTTCCAGGTGCTCCTGTCAGACCCATGCCCATCACATTAAATTCATAATGTCCATTATGAGTTTGAAATGCAGTCTTGTATTCCTCTCCTGGTGCTAATCTGATCTGATAATATCCAGCTTTCAAGTCCAGCTTAGAAAACCAACAAGCTCCTGCAAGTTCATCCAAAAGTTCATCTATTACAGGCACTGGATATTTCCCCTTTTTCTGTGATAGCATTGAGTTGTCTATAATCAACTACCATTCTCCAAGTCCCTTCTTCCTTCTTCTTAACTAACAACACAGGAGAAGAAAAGGCACTGTTACTATGCCTAATCATTCCTGAATCTAGCAGCTCTTTAATCTATTTTTCCAACTCATCTTTCAGTTGTGAAGCAATCCTGTAGGGCCTAACAGACACTGGTCTGGCCCCAGGAATCAAGGGAATGGTGTGATCCTTAAGTCTTCTAGGAGGTAGTGTAGTTGGATTTTCAAGGACTACACCATGCTTATCCAGCAAAATTTGCAACTCTGGCTGAACAAGTTTCTGTTCCACAGGTCTGATCAGAGAAACATAAAACATTGTAACTGCCACATCTTCAGGTAATAGCCCTTGCAATGTAACTGTATCTCCTTGATAGTAAAAGGACATCCACTTTTGAACCCAATCAACCTGCATAGGACTATGCTGAGCAAGCCAATCCAGCCCTATAATTCCATAATAACTGGCTAGGGGAAGCAGTCTAAAACTAGTAGCAAATTCTACTTGACCACAACTCCAGGAGCAGTACTTTAAAACAGAATCGCATTACAATGTACCTCCACCAGCTACAGATATTGTCACAGGTTCATGTGTTTGAATATTTGTCAACTTGTGTTGCAAACTGCTGTCAATCAAAGAATGTGTACTGCCTGAATCAACAAGAAAGATAAGTTCCATGCCTTGCAACTCAATAAACAACTGCAAAGTGGGTGCATTAGACGGTTTCCCTACAACAACAACAGACAAGTGCATACTACAGACAGACATCTGGTCCTGAGTACTGCTATCAGTGGTTGTTGTTTCTTCCGATTGAATGTGATCAATAAGCTCCTGCACTATGTGCAACTGGACTGACAACTTGCACATATGATCCTTTGACCATTTCTCACCACAAACAAAGCACATGCCCTTGGACTAACGATAATTCCTTAAAGCAGACCATTATCTTCAGACTGACTTGGTTTATGAACTTCAATACTTTGTTTATCATCAGAATTGTGATGTTTATACGGTGGCAGTGGCAATGACATAGGCCCCGATCTAGCAGCAGGGACATGATTAATGGGAGTAATTCCCTGACCTAGCTCCTCATGCAACAAAGCTAAATCATACGCTGCATCCAAATTGCGTGGTTTTTGCAGAGCTACAGCAACACGGACACCAGGTTTAAGTCCATCCAGGAATCTAGTTGTGTAATGCGGAGAATTGGGCGCCTCTTCATACAAATCAGAAAAGTGCTCCACATAATCTGCTACAGATGAGGTCTGAGCTATTCTAAACAACTGACAGAGCAATGTCTGATGTTGATTATGCCCAAAACGGTTCTGCAGACTCTGACAGAATTCAGACCAAATTGCTTGCGGCTGTCGACGTTGCATCGACTCCAACCAACGAGCAGCAGCACCCTCAAATTGAGCCGTTGCCAGAGAAATCCATCGGTGAGTCGGTGTACACCACAGCCTGAACTGATCTTCGCACCGCGTCTGCCATAGACGCGGATTGGCACCGTCAAATCGCGGCAATTCCAGGCGAGCACCAAACACAAACGAATCAGCAGCATCAAAGGAACTCGACTCACGGCCCAGAGAAGGACGTAACAAAAAATTGGACTAGCGCGCACCTCTATTCGGAGGAGGGACATAAGTATTATGCGCCTTCCCCCGGTAATCGTTGTCGAAGCTGAGGGAATCAGTCGGGCCACCGTCGCGACCATTCCCAGCCACACGCGACAGAGACAGATCTTCTTGCGAAGGAGTACCCCCTTCAACTGGTCGTCGCGGATCTGCTCCATCTCCATCAACAACTCGTCGCGGACCCTGTCCACACGCGCGAAGGGAGCAAGCCGTCGAGGGTTGAGGTATTCGTCGAGATCAGCTTCTCCATGGCCTTGAGGAGATCCGCACCTTGGTCTCGGAAGCGCTTGTCGAGGTCGACCGCGAGATTCGCCCGAAGAAGCTCGTAGACGCCGCGCCCATCCTCCGACAGCTTTTCCAACACCGCCGCTCGCCGCCGATCTCGCCACCGCGTCTTGTGATGGTGTTTGGGAAGCGCCAGGACCGCCGAATCTGATACCAAGTGTAAGGGTCACGATCGATCTAGGCATGGAAGCTAGGGTTCATGGCGGAATGGGAAAATTTGGTAGCGTGTTTATCCTCCCAACCCCCCTCACTGCTACAGCTATTACAATCGGCCGAAGCCGCCGTCCGTCCAAAGCCAATCCATTCGAACGTTACAAGGGTATTTAAACTACAGCCATTCTGGGCCAGCGTGCCATCTGGGCTTCGTCTTCACCCGAGTGGGTCGCGCCGCAGGCCCACGAGAAGTTTTGAATTCTACCGCCTCTTCTCTACTTGTCGGATGGTGAATAGGGTCGTCGCCTATTGTCGCTGTTGCCTGATCATCTGGAGTGCTGTCCGGTGTGCTGACACATTCCGCATCTTCTTCGCAGCAATATAGCTCGAATTCCGAACATAATCCGGGCCAACAGAGCCCCAAAGCCAAAAGAAATCAATAAAATTCTGATTAGCAATGTTAGCTCCTTGATACTCCCTCCATTCCAAGGAGTGTACTGGCATTAAATTTTGGATAAGAAAGCCCTCACTCCATCTCTCTCAGGTCCGGTCCAAGTACTACTAGTACTACTACTACTAATTAGTACTCCAGCCATGCGTTGCCGACGCTAGTCCTTGGTGCCGTCGTCGTCACGTGGCTCCTCTGACGAGGGCTCCTCCTCCGGCGCCGAAGTTTGTCAGGCGGCTCCTCTGATTTCTTGCTCCTCTCCATCTTGCTCCTCCCCCCTCCAAGTACTACTAGTACTACTACTACTAATAGTACTCCAGCCATGCGTTGCCGACGCTAGTCCGCGGTGCCGCCGTCGTCACGCGGCTCCTCCTCTGATGACGGCTCCTCCTCCGGAGCCGAAGTTCTTCAGGCGGCTCCTCCTCTGACGACGGCTCCTCCTCCGGCGCCGAAGTTCGTCAGGCGGCTCCTCTGTTTTCTTGCTCCTCCCCATCTTGCTCCTCCCCCCTCCCTCATGTTGGGGAACGTTGCAGAAAATAAAAAATTTCCTACGGTTTCACCAAGATCCATCTATGAGTTCATCTAGCAACGAGTGATAGGAGTGCATCTACATACCTTTGTAGATCGCGAGCGAAAGCGTTCAAGTGAACGGGGTTGAGGGAGTCGTACTCGTCGTGATCCAAATCACCGATGACCAAGTGCCGAAGCGGACAACACCTCGCGTTCAACACACGTCTGAGGCGGATGGCGTCTCCCGCACCTTGATCCAGCAAGGAGGAGGGAGAGGTTGAAGAAGATCCTGCAGCACGACGGCGTGGTGGTGGATGCAGCAGGGTTCCGGCAGAGCTTCGCCGAGCTTCTACGAGAGGGAGAGGTGTAGCAGGGGAGAGGGAGGCGCCAAGACTTGGGGTGCGGCTGCCCTCCCTCCGCCCCTTTATATAGGCCCCCTGGGGGGGGAGCCGGCCCCTCTAGATCCCATCCAGATGGGGGAGGCGGCCAAAGGGAGGCTTCCCCCAAGGCAGTGGGCGCCCCCCCCTAGGGTTTCCAACCCTAGGCGCAGGGGCCAGGGGTGCACCAGCCCACCAGGGCTGGTTCCTCCCCATTTCAGCCCATGGGGCCCTCCGGGATAGTGGCCCCACCCGGTGGACCCCCGGGACCCTTCCGGTGGTCCCGGTACAATACCGGTGACCCCCGAAACTCTCCCGATGGTCGAAACAGCACTTCCTATATATAATTCTTTACCTACGGTTCATTCCGGAACTCCTCGTGACGTCCGGGATCTCATCCGGGACTCCGAACAACTTTCGGTTTGCTGCATACTCATATCTCTACAACCCTAGCGTCACCGAACCTTAAGTGTGTAGAGCCTACGGGTTCGGGAGACACGTAGACATGACCGAGACGGCTCTCCGCTCAATGACCAACAGCGGGATATGGATACCCATGTTGGCTCCCACATGTTCCTTGATGATCTCATCGGATGAACCACGATGTCGAGGATTCAGGCAACCCCGTATACAATTCCCTTTGTCAATCGGTATGTTACTTGCCCGAGATTCGATCATCGGTATCCCAATACCTCGTTCAACCTCGTTACCGGCAAGTCACTTTACTCGTACCGTAATGCATGATCCCGTGACCAAACACTTGGTCACTCTGAGCTCATTATGATGATGCATTACCGAGTGGGCCCAGTGATACCTCTCCGTGTCTGAGTGAAAAATCCGATCTCGATCCGTGTCAACCCAATGACACTTCCGGAGATACCTGTAGTGCACCTTTATAGTCACCCGATTACGTTGTGGCGTTTGGTACACCCAAAGCACTCCTACGGTATCCGGGAGTTACACGATCTCATGGTCTAAGGAAAAGATACTTGACATTGGAAAAGCTCTAGCAAAACGAACTACACGATCTTGTGCTATGCTTAGGATTGGGTCTTGTCCATCACATCATTCTCCTAATGATGTGATCCCATTATCAATGACATCTAATGTCTATAGTCGAAACCATGACTATCTATTGATCAACGAGCTAGTCAACTAGAGGCTCACTAGGGACATGTTGTGGTCTATGTATTCACACGTGTATTACGATTTCCGGATAATACAATTATAGCATGAATAAAAGACAATTATCACGAACAAGGAAATATAATAATAATCCTTTTATTATTGCCTCTAGGGCATATTTCCAACAGTCTCCCACTTGCACTAGAGTCAATAATCTAGTTACATTGTGATGAATCGAACACCCATAGAGTTACGGTGTTGATCATGTTTTGCTTTCATGGAAGAGAGGTTTAGTCAACGGATCTACGACATTCAGATCCGTATGCACTTTGCAAATATCTATGTCTCCATCTTGAACATTTTCACGGATGGAGTTAAAGAGACGCTTGATGTGCCTGGTCTTCTTGTGAAACCTGGGCTCCTTGGCAAGTGCAATAGCTCCAGTGTTGTCACATAAGAGTTTGATCGGCCCCAACGCATTGGGTATGACTCCTAGGTCGGTGATGAACTCCTTCACCCAAATTGCTTCATGCGCTGCCTCCGAGGCTGCCATGTACTCCGCTTCACACGTAGATCCCGCCACGACGCTCTGCTTGCAGCTGCACCAGCATACTGCCCCACCATTCAACATATACACGTATCCGGTTTGTGACTTAGAGTCATCCAGATCTGTGTCGAAGCTAGCGTCGACGTAACCCTTCTGACGAGCTCTTCGTCACCTCCATAAACGAGAAACATGTCCTTAGTCCTTTTCGTACTTCAGGATATTATTGACCGCTGCCGGTGTTCCTTGCGGGATTACTTTGGTACCTTCCTACCAAATTTACGGCAAGGTTTACATCAGTGCGGTACACAGCATGGCATACATAATAGACCCTATGCACGATGCATAGGGGATGACACTCATCTCTTCTATATCTTCTGCGTGGTGGGACATTGAGCCGAGCTCAATTTCACATCTTGTAATACAGGCAAGAACCCTTTCTTGGACTGATCCATTTTGAACTTCTTCAATATCTTATCAAGGTATGTGCTTTGTGAAAGACCTATGAGGCGTCTCGATCTATCTCTATAGATCTTGATGCCTAATATATAAGCAGCTTCTCCAAGGTCCTTCATTGAAAAACTCTTATTCAAGTAGGCCTTAATGCTGTCCAAAAGTTCTATATCATTTCCCATCAAAAGTATGTCATCTACATATAATATGAGAAATGTTACAGAGCTCCCACTCACTTTCTTGTAAACGCAGGCTTCTCCATAAGTCTGCATAAACCCAAACGCTTTGATCATCTCATCAAAGCGAATGTTCCAACTCCGAGATGCTTGCACCAGCCCATAAATGGATCGCTGGAGCTTGCATACCTTGTTAGCATTCTTAGGGTCGACAAAACCTTCCGGCTGCATCATATACAGTTCTTCCTTAAGATGGCTGTTAAGGAATGATGTTTTGACGTCCATTTGCCATATCTCATAATCATAGTATGCGGAAATTGCTAACATGATTCGGACGGACTTCAGCTTCGCTACGGGAGAGAAAGTCTCATCGTAGTCAACCCCTTGAACTTGTCGATAACCTTTAGCGACAAGTCGAGCTTTATAGATGGTAACATTACCATCCGCGTCCTTCTTCTTTTTAAAGATCCATTTGTTTTCTATTGCTCGCCGATCATCGGGCAAGTCTGTCAAAGTCCATACTTTGTTTTCATACATGGATCCTATCTCGGATTGCATGGCTTCAAGCCATTTGTTGGAATCTGGGCCCGCCATCGCTTCTTCATAGTTCGAAGGTTCACCGTTGTCCAACAACATGATTTCCAGGACAAGGTTGCCATACCACTCTGGTGTGGAAAGTGTCCTGGTGGACCCTCTGATTCAGTAGCAACTTGATCCGAAGTACCTTGATCATCATCATTCATTTCCTCTCCAGTCGGTGTAGGCACCACAGGAACATTTTCCTGAGCTGCACTACTTTCCGGTTCAAGAGGTAGTACTTCATCGATTTCTACTTTCCTCCCACTTACTCCTTTCAAGAGAAACTCTTTTTCCAGAAAGGATCCATTCTTGGCAACAAAGATCTTGCCTTCGGATCTAAGGTAGAAGGTATACCCAATGGTTTCCTTAGGGTATCCTATGAAGACGCATTTTTCCGACTTGGGTTCGAGATTTTCAGGTTGAAGTTTCTTGACATAAGCATCGCATCCCCAAACTTTTAGAAAGCGACAGCTTAGGTTTCTTCCCAAACCATAATTCATACGGTGTCGTCTCAGCGGATTTAGACGGTGCCCTATTTAAAGTGAATGTAGCTGTCTCTAGAGCGTATCCCCAAAATGATAGCGGTAAATCAGTAAGAGACATCATAGATCGCACCATATCCAATAGAGTGCGATTATGACGTTCGGACACACCATTACGCTGAGGTGTTCCAGGCGGCGTGAGTTGTGAAACGATTCCACATTTCCTTAAGTGTGTATCAAATTCGTGACTTAAATATTCTCCTCCACGATATGATCGTAAGAACTTTATTTTTCGGTCACGTTGATTCTCTACCTCATTCTGAAATTTCTTGAACTTTTCAAAGGTCTCAGACTTGTGTTTTATCAAGTAGACATACCCATATCTACTCAAGTCATCAGTGAGAGTGAGAACATAACGATATCCTCCGCGAGCCTCAACGCTCATTGGACCGCACACATCGATATGTATGATTTCCAATAAGTTGGTTGCTCGATCCATTGTTTCGGAGAACAGAGTCTTGGTCATTTTGCCCATAAGGCATGGTTCACATGTGTCAAATGATTCATAATCGAGAGACTCTAAAAGTCCATCAGCATGGAGCTTCTTCATGCGCTTGACACCAATGTGACCAAGGCGGCAGTGCCACAAGTATGTGGGACTATCGTTATCAACCTTACATCTTTTGGTATTCACACTATGAATATGTGTAACATCACGTTCGAGATTCATTAATAATAAACCATTGACCATCGGAGCATGACCATAAAACATATCTCTCATATAAATAGAACAACCATTATTCTCGGATTTAAATGAGTAGTCATCTCGTATTAAACGAGATTCTGATATAATGTTCATGCTCAAACTTGTCACTAAATAACAATTATTGAGGTTTAAAACTAACCCGTAGGTAAATGTAGAGGTAGCGTGCCGGCGGCGTTCACATCGACCTTGGAACCATTCCCGACGCGCATCGTCACCTCGTCCTTCGCCAGTCTCCGCTTATTCCGTAGCTCCTGCTGTGAGTTACATATATGAGCAACGACACCGGTATCAAATACCCAGGAGTTACTACGAGTACTGGTAAGGTACACATCAATTACATGTATATCAAATATACCTTTAGTGTTGCCGGCCTTCTTGTCTGCTAAGTATTTGGGGCAATTCCGCTTCCAGTGACCCTTCCCTTTGCAATAAAAGCACTCGGTCTCAGGCTTGGGTCCATTCTTTGACTTCTTCACGGCAACTGGCTTGCGGGCGGCAACATCCTTGCCTTCCTTCTTGAAGTTCTCTTACCCTTGCCCTTCTTGAACTTAGTGGTTTTATTGACCATCAACACTTGATGTTCTTTCTTGATTTCTACCTCTGCTGACTTCAGCATTGAAAATACTTCAGAAACAGTTTTCACCATCCCCTGCATATTGTAGTTCATCACAAAGCTCTTGTATCTCGGTGGGAGTGACTGAAGGATTCTGTCAATGACCGCCTCGTCCGGGTGGTTAATGTCCAGCTGGGACAGGCGGTTGTGCAACCCAGACATTTTGAGTATGTGCTCACTGACAGAACTATTTTCCTCCATCTTACAACTATAGAACTTGTCGAAGATTTCATATCTCTCGACCCGGGCATGAGCTGGGAAAACCATTTTCAGCTCCTCGAACATCTCATATGCTCCGTGTTGCTCAAAACGCTTTTGGAGCCCCGGTTCTAAGCTGTAAAGCATGCCGCACTGAACGAGGGAGTAATCATCAACGCGTGACTGCCAAGCGTTCATAACGTCTTGGTTCTCTCGATGGGTGCTTCACCTATCGGTGCTTTTAGGACATATTGTTTCTTGGCAGCTATGAGGATGATCCTCAGGTTCCGGACCCAGTCTGAATAGTTGCTGCCATCATCTTTCAGCTTGGTTTTCTCTAGGAACGCGTTGAAGTTCATGGTGACATGAGCGTTGGCCATTTGATCTACAAGACATTTTGCAAAGATTTTAGACTAATGTTCATGATAATTAAGTTCATCTAATCAAATTATTTAATGAACTCCCACTCAGATTTGACATCCCTCTAGTCATCTAAGTGTTACATGATCCGAGTCGACTAGGCCGTGTCCGATCATCACGTGAGACGGACTAGTCATCGTCGGTGAACATCTCCATGTTGATCGTATCTTCCATACGACTCATGTTCGACCTTCGGTCTCTTGTGTTCCAGGCCATGTATGTACATGCTAGGCTCGTCAAGTTAACCTAAGTGTTTTGCATGTGTAAAACTGTCTTACACCCGTTGTATGTGAAGGTAGGAATCTATCACAGCTGATCATCACGTGGTGCTTCGAAACGACGAACTTTAGCAACGGTGCACAGTTAGGGAGAACACTTTCTTGAAATTATTATAAGGGATCATCTTATTTACTACCGTCGATCTAAGTAAACAAGATGCATAAACATAATAAACATCACATGCAATTATATAGTAGTGACATGATATGGCCAATATCATATAGCTCCTTTGATCTCCATCTTGGGGCTCCATGATCATCTTGTCACCGGCATGACACCATGATCTCCATCATCATGATCTCCATCATCGTGTCTCCATGAAGTTGCTCGCCAACTATTACTTCTACTACTATAGCTAACGGTTTTAGCAAGAAAGAAAAGTAATTACATGGCGTTGAATCAATGACACGCATGTCATACAATAATTAAGACAACTCCTATGGCTCCTGCCGGTTGTCATACTCATCGACATGCAAGTCGTGATTCCTATTACAAGAACATGATCTCATACATCACAATATACCATTCATCATTCATCACAACTTTTGGCCATATCACATCACAAGGCAATTGCTGCAAAAACAAGTTAGACGTCTTCTAATTGTTGTTGCATCTTTTACGTGGCTGCAATATGGTTCTAGCAAGAACGTTTTCTTACCTACGAAAAACCACAACGTGATTTGTCAACTTCTATTTACCCTTCATAAGGACTCTTTTCGTCGAATCCGCTCCAACTAAAGTGGGAGAGACAGACACCCGCTAGCCACCTTATGCAACTAGTGCATGTCAGTCGGTGGAACATGTCTCACGTAAGCGTACCTGTAAGGTAGGTCCGGGCCGCTTCATCCCATAATACCGCTGAAGCAAAATAAGACTAGTAACGGCAAGAAAGTTGACAACATCTACGCCCACAACAGATTTGTGTTCTACTCGTGCAATAGAGAACTACGCATAGACCTAGCTCATGATGCCACTGTTGGGGAACGTTGCAGAAAATAAAAAATTTCCTACGGTTTCACCAAGATCCATCTATGAGTTCATCTAGCAACGAGTGATAGGAGTGCATCTACACACCTTTGTAGATCGCGAGCGGAAGCATTCAAGTGAACGGGGTTGAGGGAGTCGTACTCGTCGTGATCCAAATCACTGATGACCAAGTGCCGAACGGACAGCACCTCCACGTTCAACACACGTACAGAGCGGATGACGTCTCCCGCACCTTGATCCAGCAAGGAGGAGGGAGAGGTTGAAGAAGATCCAGCAGCACGACGGCGTGGTGGTGGATGCAGCAGGGTTCCGGCAGAGCTTCGCCGAGCTTCTGCGAGAGGGAGAGGTGTAGCAGGGGAGAGGGAGGCGCCAAGACTTGGGGTGCGGCTGCCCTCCCTCCCCCCTTTATATAGGCCCCCACAGCGCCCGGCCCCTCCAGATCCCATCTAGATGGGGGGGTGGCGGCCAAGGGGGGAGGCTTGCCCCCCAAGGCAAGTGGGGCGCCCCCCACCCCTAGGGTTTCCAACCCTAGGCGCAGGGGGGCCTAAGGGGGGCGCACCAGCCCACCAGGGGCTGGTTCCCTCCCCACTTCAGCCCACGGGGCCCTCCGGGATAGTTGGCCCCACCCGATGGACGCCCGGGACCCTTCCGGTGGTCCCGGTACAATATCGGTAACCCCTAAAACTCTCCCGATGGCCGAAACAACACTTCCTATATATAATTCTTTACCTCCGGATCATTCCGGAACTCCTCGTGACGTCCGGGATCTCATCCGGGACTCCGAACAACTTTCGGTTTGCTGCATACTCATATCTCTACAACCGTAGCGTCACCGAACCTTAAGTGTGTAGACCCTACGGGTTCGGGAGACACGTAGACATGACCGAGACGGCTTTCCGGTCAATAACCAACAGCGGGATCTGGATACCCATGTTGGCTCCCACATGCTCCTCGATGATCTCATCGGATGAACCACGATGTCGAGGATTCAAGCAACCCGTATACAATTCCCTTTGTCAATCGGTATGTTACTTGCCCGAGATTCGATCGTCGGTATCCCAATACCTCGTTCAATCTCGTTACCGGCAAGTCACTTTACTCGTACCGTAATGCATGATCCCGTGACCAAACACTTGGTCACTCTGAGCTCATTATGATGATGCATTACCGAGTGGGCCCAGTGATACCTCTCCGTAATACGGAGTGACAAATCCCAGTCTCGATCCGTGTCAACCCAACAGACACTTCCGGAGATACCTGTAGTGCACCTTTATAGTCACCCAGTTACGTTGTGACGTTTGGTACACCCAAAGCACTCCTACGGTATCCGGGAGTTACACGATCTCATGGTCTAAGGAAAATATACTTGACATTGGAAAAGCTCTAGCAAAACGAACTACACGATCTTGTGCTATGCTTAGGATTGGGTCTTGTCCATCACATCATTCTCCTAATGATGTGATCCCATTATCAATGACATCTAATGTCTATAGTCAGGAAACCATGACTATCTATTGATCAACGAGCTAGTCAACTAGAGGCTCACTAGGGACATGTTGTGGTCTATGTATTCACACGTGTATTACGATTTCCGGATAATACAATTACAGCATGAATAAAAGACAATTATCACGAACAAAGAAATATAATAAAAATCCTTTTATTATTGCCTATAGGGCATATTTCCAACCCCTCATCCTTCAGCCAGCATCACCGTCGTCAGCCATACGCGGCCGCCAAGAAGCCGTACACGGATGCGTTGCTCCTGCTGCTGGTGGCGGACTCGCTGATGCCCGCTGTAGTGGACGTAGAGAAGCCCTCCATGGAGAGAGAAGCTGGCAGGGACACGGTGACTACAGACATGGTCATGCCGATGTAGAAGCGGATGCACGGGCCAGGGTCTCCATCCAACCGCACACGTTTTCCCGGCGGAGACACCCCACCTCCTCCGCATGCACCACGACGCCATGAAATTCCACTTGATGACCACACCAGCAGCCAGATCTCGCTACCGGCGTGCACCGCCGCCTACCCCTCTGTCGTCTTCTTGACCGAGTCCTCCAGCTTGATTCTCGCCGCCGCCGGTCGGTTCACACTGCCGTCAGAAGCAGCGCGCAGCTGCACGTGTTGAACGGGCTGGTGGCCGCGACCGCGCCCGGCTAGTGGTGAATATGCTCTGCGCCGCCGACGCTCGTGTATGCGTGCTCGCGCTGGAGCTCCCGCGACTAGTGAATCTGCTCTGCGCCAGCGACCTTCACGTGCGTGCACGCGCTGGAGCTCCCCCTCCGTGTTGCGAGGCCATGGACACGGAGACGCGGAGGCGATGCGTACGGGAGCAGGAGATATGCGAGGAAGAAGACAAGGGACGTTTTCGTCAAGAACGGGGAAAACTAGCAAACACGCACTACAATTCGAAATTTCCTTCAAAAACTATGCGCACTATATTTCAAAACGGAGGAGTAGATTGCAAGACCCACATCTTTTAAAACAACCGAGAATTTGAAAGACGAATTCTGACAGCAAGAAACCTTTAATCGAGATGCATGACCCCCAAAATGAGCCTTAGAGAATCATAATTAATCTTGATCCTTGATCTGAAAAACTCAGCCACGAGAAAGAATTTCTTGAGATTTCTGTCTTCAATAAAATTCACGATAAAGAACTCCAAACTTTTTTTTTGGATCTTAGCTTCAAAATTTAGTCGTTGACCAAATTTGAGATCAGAAAGGGCCATGATAGAGAACAAGATCTGAAAAGCACAAAGAAGACATGTGATTGCCGGGGGTCAACAGCGAAAGGTTGTGGGCGCCGGGACCAGAGTGGTCACCAACAAGGGGCGGTGGTTGCCGAGGCTGGAGTGACCAGCAGCGCGGGTAGGAGCGGCATGGCATGAGGCGGAGTGGCTAGTCTGCAATTCCGCACATAACTATTCTCTTCGTTTGAAAAAGCTTGTCTTTTAAATGAATGTATCTAGCGCCAAATTAATGCTAGATACATCCATTTGAGAGACAAGCTTGAGACAAATTTTTTCGGACGAAGTGAGTAGTAGAGATGTCAGTGGAAGAGACGCTCCGATTTTTATCATCGTCTCAGTGTGATTTGGGGTTTATCTCAACACTTTATTAGTCAATTGGTACTCAACTAACCACGGTCAACGCATTGGACAATGCTACCCGTTTCTAGAAAATACCCCTTGGTAATCCAAAAACAAGAATAGAAGCTCTCTACCCGGCTCCTCAGCGATTTGGGATTCCTGGCCGTCGGATCTGGTGGCTTGATGGATCTTGGGCCGTTGGATCGATCCCTGGAACGACCTCGTCCGTCGGATCAAAAAAAGTTACTGCTGGAATGAATAGTTACTGTCTCATTCGTGCCACCGCGCGTAATTACGCTGCCCCGCCGAAGGCATTTTCGTCATTTTGCATCCTCCAGTATAAAACAGGGCCGCTCTATGGAGAGAATCCTAGCCGTCACTTCCCGTCCCGCCCCGCCGTCTCGCTCACCCCGCACCGCATTCTCGCTCGCCCCGCCCCGCCGTCTCGCCTGCCCCGCCCCGCCCTGCCGTCTCGCCGCCCGCCCCACTGTCCCGCTTCGCCCTCGCCGTGGCGATGACTGCGGCCCGTCGTCCCGCCGCCGCTTCGCCGTGGCGATGCCCGCCGCCTCGCCCTCTCTCCCCCTCCCGCTTTGTCCGCTGGCCGTGGCGGTGACCGCACCACCAGGGACCGCGGCCACTCGATGAGGAGGCCTGGACCTTGGCGCAGACCCGTGCCCCCGTGCGGCGGCGGCGGCAGATCCTTCCTCAGTGCCACGCCGCGCCGCGATGCCGCTGGCTTGGAGGCCCGTGTTCAGGCAGCCGCCGCGGCGTCGTCGGCGCCGGATGCGGTGGCAGGCTCTCAGGGGACCGCTTGGCAGGGGGGCCGTCGCGGGTTCCGGCCGTCCTCCTCACCATTATCACCCAGCGATCCTCCCCGCCCTAGCGCGGCCTCTGACCTCGACGGTGGCTGCTAAAACCGCATGTCTCTCTCTCTCTCTCTCACTCTTTCTCTCTCTCTCTCTCCACTGCTCATCCCCTTTTTTGCAGCTCAGTATGCTAGGGAACGGATTCTCAGTCACAATGGAGAACTGGGTGTGACATCCAGCCTCAGGTTGGTATTCTACCCCTCTGAGATGTAATCTTGTGTGCTGCAGTCTAACTTGAGGAGAGGGATTAGCAATTTTTGTTTTCTTCTTGTGGAGGAGATTCTCTGATTTAGCAAGGTTCCAAAGAATAGATTTTTCTTTGTCTTTCTTGATTTGTTTGTACATTGCTGCTAACGAAGGCCTTGGATCTAGCTAATTATTTACAGAGCATATGTTTGTTGCCTTGCTTGGCTTGTTGGCCGTATTCTGCTCTATGTCCATGTATGCGTGGAGGTGCTAGCTAAGATACATCTGTATGCATATATGTATGTGTTTTCTTTGCTTCAGCTGAAGATGTACTGATTTTGCCCCAAAAGAAGCCATAAATATTGCAATTTGCTTGATTCCCACTTGTGTTATTGTTAAGCATGATTTCTTTTTTTCCAGGAGCTTATGTGATGTGTACCTGTGTTGGTGCCTTTACAGAAGATCAATTATGCCTCCCTCTCGGTAAGCACGACAAGCTTTTACTTGTACCCTGAGACATGGTGTGGATTCTGTCAATATTAGGTTCTCAGCTACATGGAAATGATAGTACATTTTAGTTCTCCATGCTTATTATCATTCTTGACAATTTTATATTTGCAGTGTTAGAAATTTTCAGTTTTCCATCCATGGTAACTATCAATATATAACTCCAGTTCATGTTCTTCTAATTATACATGAGGGTATGAAAAATCCACTCTTATACATTACTACTACTTTACTTCATATATGTGTCTTGATAAATATGTGAAGGACGTGAGGTGTCGCTGATGAGACCTTTGTGTTGGCCGCTGATCATGGGCAATGTTATATAGTTAGTCTGATATGTTATATGGTCCAGCTAGGTTTGAAGGAAGAGGATCTTTGGATCAGTCCCATATTCATGTTAGTTTTATAACAAATCGGTGAAAATTACTTCTGTGTGTTGTTGCTTCAAGTTGAAGTTTGGTCACTTGTTTTAAGGTCTACCTTGCCGTCATTTCTATAAAAATAAACAAATTCTTTATCTATAGTCGACTGCCATTTTCCTTTTGGCTATGTGTTGGTCGCCCCTCATCCGCGGCTTCTCGCGGGCGCTCCCGCAATGCCGCGGGTAAAACTGGTGGTGGCCATGGCATTGCCAGCGGTTCTGCCTCTTGTGGTGACTTTGTAGAATACAAGTCAAGTTTAAAGCTTTCAACCGCGGCGTCTGAAAAACCAAAGTAAATGCATCATATATATTCTAATAAATGCATGCAAATCATAAAAAATATGGTAAGCACCTATCCTGCAATTTAGGACTGGCGTGATGTTGCTCTTTGTTGATAGAAATCGTACTTGCATAGCTGTTTGATTGATTTGATTATAATCAAATTGCACCGTCATAATTTTAATACTGTGATTATTCAAATGAAAAATGATCAAAGAAATACATGTACCAAAGTCGCATTTCTTGAGATCATGAGTAGGCATAAAATTCTTGGTCATTATGTTTTTACATTTCTGGATTGTGTGCATTTTCCAGAAATAAGAATAGAAGCTCCTCAACCCGCTCCTCAGCGATTTGGGATTCCTGGCCGTCGGATCTGGTTGCTTGATGGATCTTGGACCGTCGGATCGACCCCTGGAACGACCTCGCTCGTTGGATCAAAAAAAGTTACTGCTGGAATGAATAGTTACCGTCTCATTCGTGCCACCGCGCGTAATTACGCTGCCCCGCCGAGGGCATCTTCATCATTTCGTATCCTCTGGTATAAAACGGGGCCGCTCTATGGAGAGAACCCTAGCCGTCACTCCCCGTCCCGCCCCGCCGTCTCGCTCGCCCCGCCCTGCCCCGCCATCTCGCCCGCCCCACCCCGCCTGTCCCGCTCGCCCTCGCCATGGCCGATGATCGCGGCCCCGTCGTCCCGCCCCGCTCGCCGTGGCCGGTGACCGCACCACCAGGGACCGCGGCCACTCGATGAGGAGGCCTGGACCTTGGCGCAGACCCGTACCCCCGTGCGGCGGCGGCGGCAGATCCTTCCTCAGTGCCACGCCGCGCCGCGATGCCGCTGGCTTGGAGGCCCGTGTTCAGGCAGCCGCCGCGGCGTCGTCGGCGCCGGATGCCGTGGCAGGCTCTCAGGGGACCGCTTGGCAGGGGGACATCCAGCCTCAGGTTGGTATTCTACCCCTCTCAGATGTAATCTTGTGTGCTGCAGTCTAACGTGAGGAGATTAGAAAATTTTGTTTTATTCTTGTGGAGGAGATTCTCAGATTTAGCTAGGTTTCTTCTTGTGTAATTCCAGTGCCCCGCCGAGGGGCTGTGGCCGGCCGGTCGGAAGCCATTCTTTTTAGGGCGATGATGATTAACCGTGGCTGAAATAAGTGTGCCTTTGAGCAATCGAGGCACCTGTGGGTATCAAGTTGGATCCTCCCTCGTGTCTCTAGAATCCTTTTTGATCTTGTGATACCTGTTGTTCTGTCCTTGGATGGTCATTCTTGTTGAGTGATAACCAGGACAGCTCAACTGTATAAACAGATTGATCTGGTGATAAGAGATAACGGGGTAGGTAATATGATTGAGGAAAGGCGAATCTTAGCCCACTATGCATTAGACCCTGAACCCTTTTTATTTGATTTAAAGGTGTTGCTTATTTATGCTCCGGTGTTTATAGTCGTCTTATGTATAGATCTCTTCTTTCTTATATCTTTATTGCATATAAGTTGTTCTTGATCTTTTATTGTTTGTTGTTGGTCCTTAATTTAATCTGGTTAAGAGTAAGTTGGTCCTTGATTTAATCTGGTTGAGAGTAAGAGTAAGTTCCATATAAGTTATTCTTGATCTTTTATTGTTATACTTGATCTAATCTTTTATTGTTTGTTTTTGGTTCTTGATCTTTTATTGTTTGTTGTTGGTCCCTTTTATTATCCTTGTGTGACACGGCTCTATAACCCGCTGAAAAGGTCTAGACTGGTTCATTTGCTTGCCTAATTAGAAATAACTCTCCATTTTGATTTTATCGATTTTTTTGGACAATATGGCCCTTACTGTTGTTGCATGGCAGGGTTGTCTTAACAAAAAGTTCTATCTATAGTTCATTCGGTGTTGTTGGAATAACATGATAATGTCCAGAAGAAGGATGTCAAAGTAGCGCAACCAACAATTTGTTTTCAAAGACTTCTAATTTTATCCTGAAACTATTAAGGTTGAGAAAATATGATTCACAATATCTAAAAACCTTTTATGCTATGGTTACTCTAATCAGTAATAAGAAAGTACTTACTAAGTTCTATATATATGCATGTTGTGTAAATATATTGCTTAGGCTACTTGTGTGTTGGAGAATTATTAGATCATTTTCTGCATTAATACTGGCATCCACTCTTTCTTCTTTGTATATTCAAATTGTAGATAAAATGCATAAGTGGCATGCGCTTTGGTCCTTGTTTTCTCTTTATGTCGTACCATCTGTGATGATATCTTCTAGCTCCGTAATTTTCACACAGAGGGAGGGAGAGGGAGGGAGAAACTATATTTAGTTGTTTCAATTTTAAACTACACTTGAGCCCATGTTCCTAATAGCCTCAAACTGATATATGTTTTGCCTTACATGAATTGAACTATGCTACTCTAAAATCAAAAAGCAGATAGCTGTAGGTTTAGTTTTTATTTAAAAGTAGTAGCTACCGTATACGTCAGACTGTTGTAGATAGTAAATTGTAATATCTGCAAACCCCTGATGTAAACTAGCCAGTGTTTGTTCGTTAGTTTGGCAAAAATGTGTCGTTGTGGTCATGAGCATCCAGTGAACTCCGAAGGACCTCCATTAGGAGGATGCCATCGCCAGACTGGCATCGAGCTGTGGTGAGCCCCCTCATCCTTTTCGCGTCCTTCCATGGGCCTCTCCTTCATGGTGCTGATATGGTGTGCCGCTGCCGGTGAGAGCAGGTGACAAGATGTGGTAGGATCCACCGGCCTCCCCTCCGGCGACCAGCCCTTCTCCCTTGCCCTCAGCCTCGACACTGCCGCTGACGCCTCCGGCAGCAGGGAGGCATCAGCACCGATGCCGACAAGGAAGTGGTGAGCGTCCTCTCCACTTTTCCCCTTTTTTGCTCGTTGTGTGTCGGGCTGTGGCTCATGTATGTTTATTCTCCTGTATTCCACAGCCTTTGGTTAGGGTTTAGTGCCAGGCTCCTTGCTACTGTAGCTGATGGGGAACACTGCTATGGGCTGCTGCATGGTGGCGGGGTTTGGGCATGCCGCTGGTGCTCCTTCAGATTGGTGTGGATGCCTGTGCTCGGAATCTGCTGTATCTACGGGTTCCCAGGTTCTTCCCTTTCTCTCTGGTGGCCGGGGAAGGCATATTTTTCTTAATTGATCTAGGCGTTGTCAAATGCTTCAGGTTTATATGCCCCATTGTATAGAGTGCATTTTAGATGATTAATCTAGAGCAGATATAACATGTAGATGTTGTTTAACATAAATCAAAGATTGAGATGGCAAATACTAAAAATATGAGAAGCTATAAAACTGGCGTGTTGACTGTGGTTTGTTTTGCAGGCCCCCTTGCTGATTTTATAGTGAGCTGCATTCTGGATCTTTGGGTAAGATAACTTGTCCAGCGCTTTTTGGCATACCTATGTACAAACCTTTCTTTTTGTTCTCATGTTGCTTAATTTCTCATTCATGGACGGGGGAGGATCCTCACCGGAGCCTCTCAAGGAGTGGATCGGCACCCAAAGGTGTTGACTTTGATGTGGCCGCTGTGCCGACCAGAAGTTTCCTTTGGATCCACACCGCCTATTTTTTGGACTGGAGATATGTTGTCAGCATTTCAAGCAGGTAACGCTCATCTATTTATATTTCAGATCATGGTCTCCTTATTGACATGATGGGTGTCGAAAAGAAAATTCTTAGAGCCTGTTCGGTTCCTCTCCTCTCCCTCGACTGTGCGGCGGCGGCGGCGTCCAAGAGGCGCATGGCGACAGGGAGCCTGAGTTCCTCAGCGAGCCTGTCCCCGCTGACGAGGCCCACGCAAAGTGGCTGCAGTACTGCCAGCGTTGCTCGCCCTAGAGGTACGCCCCGGACCCGTCACCCATCTGCCCCGCCCTTCTCCTTCCTGCTTGCCGAGCAGAGACGCTCGCGTCGCTGCTGTACTTACAGTTTCAATTGCTTAGGGCGTACGTGCAGTAGTTATTGATTTTGCTGCTCCACTCAGAATGATGAAACCGCACAATCATTCACAACTCTGAAACTTTAGCCTAATTTTCTAATTTGTTCCAGTGATAGGATAACATTAACAATTTGTTTGCTACAAGTAGTCTTGCCAGATATTGTCTGGACCAAACTCTGAATTTGGTTTGCTGGTTTGCAGGCGAAGAACAGATGGGCTGGGAAGACCGTTGTAGATCTCTTCACGGATGAATTCAGGGCTCCATCGCAGAGGAGATCCGGCCGGCATGCTGGGTCTCACACAGGTGATTGTGAAGGGAGAATCATATAGCCAACATCCACCTCCAAGCCTACTCAGGTTCATATCTATGCTCAGTTTGAAATTAAATTGGGATGTGCTTTTTGAATCTGCAATAGTTTCAGCCTATAGGCTTTACTTGTGCTTTTGAATCAGTAGTATTTTCAGCCTGTTTTGGTTGTATGCTTGAACATAATAAATCAAGTTTGTATTTATGTGTGGTAACAAATAAATAAGAGAAGCATTCCTGTAGGCTTTACTTGTGCTTCAGAATCTGTAGTATTTTCAGCTTCTTTTGCTTGAATAGAATAACTCCAGTTTGTATGTGGTGACAAATAAATAATAGAAGCATTTGTTATGTTTGAAGAAAAAATAGACTGTAAAGGAAATAAAATGGATGTGTCTTCTGCCAGCTTCAATTTTGTTTTGTAGCAATGCCTATGTGGAAGTTTTGCTTTAAATTTCCTCCTGTTCTATTACTAAAGCTAAATCAAATATGATATGTTAAAATCAGATATAATTTCATCAAGAACGCTGTAAAGAATTTTGACGCTTCATAATATTCAAGATCACACTTATTTGAGAATCATTGTTTCCACTAGATTTATGAATGTAGCGCTTCTCTCTTCCTATTGGTGTGAGGCGGATAGATCCGCCTGCTGCTAGATAAGCTCGGCTGCTCTCCCTTCCAACTCACTCCGATGGCAGCGCGTCCTCCCTTCTCTTCGGCAAGGTCAGCTTTTTTCTTACTCTTTTTCTTACTTTGTAATGTAGATCTTGCGGATATGATCCATGTCTACCTATTTGATCCAGCATTGTTGGCCCCTCGGTGGTTCTCAGTATATGATGCGGATATGAAAATTTAGAAGGTGAGTTCTATTGGAAATATGTCGATCCTTACTACTATTATCTTATCTTTTGCATGAACATTTGATGCTGAAGTTAAAAAAATCATAGAAATCTTGGTGTTTTTTGCTCTTATTGTCCCTAATTTTATAGGAGACCTGGATGACTACCTAGGATTTAGACGTGTTAGCCCAGACCCCGAGATATATCATGTGCTCAATGTTACATTTATATTCACATTTAGTGGAAATGAGCATGCAGTAATTAACTGGACTATAGTAGATGGACTGAGAACATAACAGAAAAAGACGGGGACAGAAGGTCCCGAAGGAGATATTTTCGTACTTGTGGCTTGGCAGCTCAAATTGAGCATCATTGTTGCTGTAGTTTAGTGGTGAGAATTCCATGTTGTGGCCATGGAGACCTCCCAGCAGCCACACGGTTTTTTTCTCTCACATTCTTTCTTTTTGACAGTACATTTCTTGCAATCTAGCTGTACTGATTGCATGTTATTACTCCTGCAAGGTGATTAGATTATTCTTTTCATGCAAAAAATCACCTCTCGCGTTATTAATCTGAAATGGATTTTTAACCAGTTTTGAGCAACTTTATATGATGAGAAGAAGTTATAACAAGTGAGTTTTTCAAAAAATAAAAATAACAGGAGTGAAATGAAGGACATTTTCCTATCAAGTACTCTGGAACCGTGGCAAGCTTATTAGAGATTTGGATCCTTTAAGATCATTGAAAATCTTCAGGCTAAAGAGGTATATTGCCAAGGAGCAATCATATATGGCCAGGCCATGCTAAGGCCGAGGACGGTGGCCGCCACCACACGGTGTCTGTCTTCTTATTCCACTGTTTTGTCAAATTGAATTTGGAACTGAATGTGTGAACTCAGTGTTCTGGCAGATCGGAAACAAGTTTTTTGTGCAATGCAATTTTATATGATACAGACCTCATATCAAAAACTGAGAGATGGCAGGTTAAAGTGCTAATTTCCTAGCATTTATTTCTAGATCTGCGATGACCATGTTCTAATCATCTCCTTCGGCCATGAGGACAGGGTTAGGTTAGACAAATTGGTTGCTAGATTAGGAAGAGTTCTGATCATCTATCTGTAAAACATTCTCTTCTTTACATAAATTTGACTTTTTATTTCAAATGCCCTACATCTTTAGTGGGAGAAGTACAAAAGGGTTACAGTTGAGGCGAGGCTGGGAACACAGGATGCATGGATGGTGATGTAGAGGCTTCTCACTATGTCCATCGTGTTTTATTTTTTCCTTGCCACAGTTCTATGTATGCGTTGGGCAGCTGATTCAACAGGATAAATTTTAACCACGTCGATTCTTCCATGTTTTGTGACCATAGCCTTTTTGATTGGGTGACAAAAACATTCTTATCATTAAAGTAAGTTTGTTTCTGAAAGTTTAAGTTGTATAAGTGAGCTTGATGATCTGCCATAAAATATTTTTTTGTGAGAAGATGGCTGGAATCTTGGTAGAAAATGCCATGCTGAAATCTGAAGAATGCACATATATAATTTGCCCTAAAATAACAGGAACTATTCAAGATTTGAGATGTTTTTATGATGCTTCAGAAAATATGGTTATACTTTTGTTTTGTTGGCTATGAGATTAACAAAGGGGACCTTATGTTGGCTGATCAAAGTTACTCTTAACTTACATTGCTTTGTAAGTTTGCTTCAGAACTTTGATTAGCTTGGACTTTCAGTTAACAACTTCCTTTTTGCCTTTGTAGGCTGAAGCTCAAGGCGTCAATCAAAACAGAGTAAGAGGATAAGCTGGGAATGGTGCAGTGATATGAAATTTAAAAGAAGCCGAATATAAAGTTGAAGAGCTGGAGCCAAGCATGGTGACATGCAGTCATGCTCTGGTTTATTTACAGGTATTAAGATAGTGGTTAAGTTTGTTTTTGTTTCTGTAGGTTTTAGCATTTTTGGTCTAAATGACCATCGCGTCACGGAATTCTCTTCCTTTAGTGTGACAGCAAGAGAAGAAAGTGTGTAAAGAATATAGTGTGGTCCATTTCTGCTTATGTCACAGTCAGTGTAACTTGATGCTAAACCTGCATTCCACTAACTTATTGCATTACCTGCTTGACCAAAATGTTGGAACTTGCACCCTCGTAAGTAATGTATGGTCCTGTGTTTTGTCTCTGGTCGTATGAAAGCACTGAGTTTGATTCTTTCATTATGTTTTGCTTCTAACACAATTGGTTGCCAGCACATGTTATATCTGGGTTCCTACCAACAAATTGTTATATGCTTTGTCAAAACGTTGTGACCGGCACCCTTGCGCCAAGGCGCGAACCCGATCTAGTGAACATAGATCGATCTAGAAATGCGACCTGTCAGTAAACCAGCTAAAACTACAGAAGAACATCAGAGCTTTATCCAGCAAGGTAAATATAGAGCCACGTAGCCTTGTTCTCAGGAGACGCATGCCGGACAGCTTCTGCACGCACGCACTCTATTCTTCGATGCCTCCCAACCCCAGGTGGTTATAGCTGAATAGAAAAGCAGGTCATCAAGGGGACACTAGACTAATAAAAATGAGCACCCCTGGCTGAATCCAAATGCAGGGCCATCAGGGAAATTCAAATGCAGGGTGAGTATGATATGCATGGCTCGTCACGGTGAGTATATGAACACTCTGCCCTAGGGGATGCAAGCGACCGGTAGAGCATAATACAACCTATCTAGTCTATTTGATTTATTTTTCAATCACAAGAGCTTTCTCCTAGTATGCGTAGCGTATGTATATATAAGCAGCAAAATGACAAGTGTGAAAGGGTATTTTTAGTTGCCAGTACTCTCTCCATCCGAAAAAGCTTGTCCCTTAATGCTAGATACATTTATCTAAGGGACAACCTTGAAAAAATAAATTAGACGGAGGCAGTACTACTTATGTGATCCAACATGCTTTGTTTTAAAATCATGAAATAAAGTATTTGTGGTCCGCTGCACTCCCTGCATGGAGGCATCAGAAGCAATAAATCTTCCTTAAAACAAAGTACTACTCCCTCCATTTCAGTTTACAAGTCCTACGCGTATACCTAGGTTGCCAATTTCATCATCCTAATATAAACTATATAACACAAAAATTACACCTTTTAAAAATAGAACATCTGAAATTTATGTTGATATATTATTTGTAATATATGATTTGTATTAGGTTGGTCAAATTAACAACCTAGAGATACGTGCATGCCCTATAAACTCAGAGAGAGGGAGTACACTAGTTGGGAAAAATGTCATTTTTCCCAACAAAGGAGAAAGGGACGTCTTTGATGGTGACGGTGGTAGCACAGGTGAGGATGTGAATGGCGGACTGGGTACAGAGTGCTGCTTTGTTCCTAAATACTACTAACCATATATGTGTAATGCACATCTCAACCAATTCATGGAGAATTACACTCGGAACTTTTGGACACAATGCATGCACCTTAATACTCCCTCTGTAAATTTCTACAAGACATTTTAGATCACTAGTTTGGTATCTAAAACGTCGCATATTAGTTTACAGAGGTAGTACAATTCACACAAGCATATGCGACGCAGAGCGTACAAACCCTTCCTGTGTTCCTCTTGCTCTGTCTGATCGCATTCCTATAGACCTAGATATCACATCTTGCATGTTTTGGCCACTGCCACCAATAATAATCACCATCGGTGATACCTCATCGCACTACACATGGACGTCCCTCTCCGTTTTTGTGAATAATTAAGCTCCATTGCCACTTTTATTCTTAAATCTATAATACCTAAATAGTTTATCCCCACTAACCTATTTAACTAAACATGCAGCCTATCCACATCAGCATCCATTCTCCTGTGGCCACGTCAGCACTAACCCTCCACTTAGCCAATCCTTCCAATTCTGCATGCATGGCAATTTTTCCTGCCCTCATAGTCCACCAACGTCACCATAAATAAATCCTACAGTCGTTTCATTAGCCACGAGGTAACCCAACAGTTGATCTCCCGTAGTCCATGCTTTCAAGTTGGCTTTGCTTTCCTTGGCTCCTCGGCTCCCAGAGGGACGCATCTGAACTCAACACATTTGGCTGGCAGAAGGATATAGGCCAACGGACATGAGGCGTCTGCCCCAAAATGCCTTGGTCTTTCCTGTGCTACAATACAGAGGGACGAAAAAAGGGCGACGCGAGGGAGGTGCCCTCCGGCAGCGGATCCGGCTTTTCCGTTCGCTTCCGGTGGCCGATTCAATGCCGAGCGGCTGAGGGGAACTTGGATCCCTGCGTGGAGGTGTACACAGGGTAAGGTTTAGGGGGTATGGTGTCCCATCGTCGTCACTGTGGCGGGCAGGTGGTGACTAGTGGAATAAGGGATGGCTGGGTTTCTCCCCGTCCATACGGCGTTAGATACTGTGCCGGTGAGGAGCCGGAGGCCTATTTTATCACGGATCCGGTCGACCAGAGTGTGGCTGCGGTTCACTTCGTCAGAAGGTGCGCCGGTTATGATGGCGGCTCCCGGTGAGGCGACAGTTGCTGGGGCATCAGTCCCTGTTTTGGGGACGAGGTTTACGGCAATCCTTCACGTCTCCGGCAAGCTGGAGTCTTGGCGGAGGCATGGACAATCCAATATGTGCCAGAACCCAATCTTTGATCCTGTTCGCTAGAACATGACATACATGCGGCCTCCAAAGGATGGCCATGCCGATGATGATTTCTCGGCGTCTGCTCAAGCAGACAGAGAGCGGCCGGCCTGTTTTGTGTTTCATTGGGGTTCATTTTGCTTCGGTGGCTGGGTCTGGAAAGTTCTATTTCCGTCTTTGTGTCTGTGGGCGTATGTGTTGTTCCTGTTTGGTGTATGAATACATGAGGCGTAAATGTCCTTTTCTCAAA
Organism: Aegilops bicornis; assembly: GCA_021605145.1. Classification (NCBI taxonomy): domain Eukaryota; kingdom Viridiplantae; phylum Streptophyta; class Magnoliopsida; order Poales; family Poaceae; genus Aegilops; species Aegilops bicornis. The sequence goes on from CM038674.1 coordinate 110,128,419, forward strand.
GAACAAAAAACATGCATCTTGGCCTTGCTGCAATGATGTACTCCCTCTGTAAACTAATATAAGAGCGTTTAGATCACTATTTTAGTATTCTAAACGCTCTTATATTAGTTTACGGAGGGAGTACTTACCAAGCTATTATAAAGCCTTTCTTTATTTCACTGGCCTGCTATGATGCAACAATGAAGATTGAAGTATCGCCAACTTTGTCTGGGCATGGAGGGGCAACGTTCTATCACTAAGGATCTTTTTGTGGATTTATCATTGAATTAATCTCCTCCAGCCGTCTATTCCAGCGATTCTCCAAACAACTATATGTTTGGGATTTGATCGATTGATTTAGGCTGAACATGTCTGTTTAATCCATCCCTTTGTTGTCTGCATTAGTAATGACGATGATCATCTCCAAAAGGTCTCACATTTTGTCCTTGGTATGTACCCCAAATCCCATGAGTTAAATATATTATGATATTTTTACTTCTTTGTCTATATTTGTGCTGATATACAACGGAGGGAGATGGCTTATTCTTAATCTTGGTTAATTCTTTAATGCCGGTTAGCAAACAATGTTCACTTTTGTTTCTTCTTTTCTTTCTCAAAGTGTATCTCTGATTGGTGCAAATCGTCCCGCTGCAACGCGCGGGGAATCAACTAGTTTCATAAAAGCATAGGGGCGCGCAATAAGCCGCCCGCTGGATAGATCGCCCATTTGGCGCGCTCCAGCGGGCGCGCACGGGAAAAAGTGGCATTGCGCGCGGCAGTTTTGGCGCGTGTCGTCCAGCGCGCTGGATAAAAGCCGCGCGCGGGCGCCCGCCAACTGCCACCCTTTGCCTCCCGTCGCATCTTCTTCCTCGCCTCTTCCGGTGCTCTGCCGCCGCGGCGCCTTCTCCCCTGCCTATTCTAGCACCCCGCCGCTGCTGCGCCTTCTCCCCCTATCTCCAGCGCGCCTCCATGCCGCCGCGCCCCAGAGCAGCTCCAGCTTCCGCGGCGTCCGCCTCCGCCCCTCTGCGTATATTACGCGGAGATCTGCTCCAGCGATACACACCTTGGACTCAGAACGTTCGAGACCGCCCATAAGGCCGCCTGCGCATACGACGTGGGGGCGTGGCGCCTCGGGATGTCACGGGTGCAGATGAACTTCTCCGACGTGCGGACACATGAGCAGGCGCAGGAACTCGCGCCTCCCCCGCAACTAATCTCCGAGGAGGATCGCCGCGTCCAGCAGAGGCGGGAGTGCCGCCTCCTCATCGCCGAGGCGGATGAGCACGCCATGGCGGTGTGGCGCGAGCGCTTCCCGCAGGACGTCGTCACCGATAACGAGTTCTGGGCGCAGAGGAGGGCGGAGCGAGCCGCGCGTCGGGTGGACAAGCATGCGTGGAAGGCACTGGTGGAAACTCAGTGCGAGCAGGGACCTACGTCGACCCGGGACGAGGAAGATCATCGATGGGTCGATACGTTACTACACCACCGAGGAGGACAAGGAGTAGTTTTATCTAGTTTTATTTGCATCGTTTTATCTAGTTTAAGCATCATTTTATCTAGATTTGCATCGTATGAACTAGCTTGTGGCGTGGGGCTTGAATTATGCTATGAATTTCAACTATGTGTTGTTTCGTATTTTTTCATACGTTGTTTCAATTTTTTCCGAGCGATGGGTGGTCGCGCGTGCTGGATTTTACAGCGCCCGCTGGCGCTACTGCAGCGCGCTAAAATTTGTAGCGCCTGGAAAAGCAACCCACCTCCCCCACGCGCGAAATCGCTATTTCGGTGCTGTAAAAGGTTTTTAGTGTGCCGCGCAACCACACGTCTGTTGGAGATACTCTAAAAAAGTGCACAACAGAATGCTCATGGAGTAACACATACAAATCATGGTGTCCAATGCCTTTCGGAGAGGATATATTAACAACAGAAAATTCATATGTATAGAAAACTGAGTCTGATAGTATAAAACTAAAAAATAATACAAATCAATTATCACTCTAAATGAGTTTGTGAATAACTATTATTCAACAATGTGTTGTGTTTGAGTATTAAAAAGAATTCATAATAGCTCATATCAAATCCAAATTACAAAATGAACCTTTTTTCAAAATCAATGATTTTTTTTTCAAAATTTTGAACTCTTGATAATCTGTGTTGTTTTAATTTGAATTATTTTTTCCCTGAATGATTTATTGTTCCTCGAAAAGTTAATGCTCAATGGTTGACCCTGTCAAGGTTTGGCTGGTCATTGAATAACACATACGAATGATTAATTTCTCCATACACATGCAAAAAATCTACCTGCACATATAGGACCCAACTCTAAGGAAAACACTCGCTCTAGCTCTGTAGAATGCGGCATGTCAACAACGTTTGCAGATTTGTGGGCTCGACCTTCCTATAGAGCTACATCAGAGCAATACAAATCAAATGTTACAATTCATGCATTACATATTGAGTTACAACTTACAAGATTGACATCTACATTCATAGAATAAAGCTTGCGATTGCATCTAGAATCCATAGTATTCCATGCTCCCCCAATTCACAGTAAGGATGTACATATCCCATTTGTAATGAATGGATAATATGCAAAAGGTTACACATAACCGACACACAACACACATTTTCATAATTTAGGCCTTAAGTTGTTGATTTGCCTCCTGGTAACCAATTTCCAAATACATCTGAGATATTCTGAGGTTTTAGAAGGTCAAATGTCACACATGCTACTTGACAATCTATGTAGGCTAATAGAGATATGATAAATCAATGGTGAATAGATCATTCTATTTTTGGGTTTGTGAGGGGCATAGATATTCATTACTCCGGTGTAAAATTACAGTTAGCTAACAAGAGCTTGCCCGATACACAATCCGCCGAGAGAACCAAAGGTTGGTGTCACCCCCGGTTCTAGTAAAGTTAGCTAAGACATAAGCACACACACCGTATTTATTTTTTTAGTACAGAGGTGTGAGAAGGATGAACCTTATTTTAGGACGATCAACTTTCTTGAGAACGTTATCTATGTTCCCGTTAAGATTTCCCCTCACCCCGGTTCTAGTAAAGTTAGCTAAGAGTAGGCAGCGCCGAGGCCAAGCCCTCCATGGTAACAACGATCTCATTTCCATATGCATCAGAAGTGTGGAACAGTGCTCTCCAAGCTGTAAGAATAGTAACCCCGGCCGAGTCTCTAAGCACCATACGCTCTCCAGGCATAACATCATATTGGTGCCATATGATCCATGCATCCACGGATGGCATTCTACAACCATCTGTCGAAAGGTGCTCATTGACATCGCACGACCATATTTTTTGGCACACTAGTAGTGTGAGCAGGTGGAATAGGGGCAGAGGGGTTGTTGGTGGAGCAGCGGCTACCGGCATCCACCACTGGACAGGCCGCCGAAAAGAGGCGCGTCCGGCTGGTGTTCCAGAGAATGCTCCTGGAGGTGGAGGGACGAAAGGGACCCGATTTCTTTTTCTTAATTTCTTGAGGGGTCTTTCTGTCAATTTATTTGCCATGTTACTCGGTTAGTGCATGCCAGCGAGCGAGGCTTGCCAGATCGGGGTTAAATGAGCCAAAGCGAGTGCAGTGCAATCTGCAAAAAATTAGGCACTGCGTGCGGCGTTTCTGCAAAGTCCATGTAGAAATGTCTTTTCTGCAAGTGATGGCGAAATGTGGCTGTTTCTTGCTTTTGACTCTTTTCTTTGATATGCCTTTTCATGTTCAGAAGGTTTGTTTGGGAGAGTTTCTAAATGCAGGGTTCAGTGTCCACGAGAAAGCCATAGTAAAGAGCTAATTCTAGGGAAAGGGAGGTTGCACTTTTCTGTCAGCCCTCGAGTTGGGGTATTTAACCGTTTATATGCTGTGGAAGAATGCACATAACCATTACCTCTTGCCCTTCCACATATCAAACCTTAACTAGTTCCACATGTTGCCTTGCTTCTATATAATTGAAGATAGATGTAAAACACATCTCTTTATCTATTAGTATTTTAGTTTGGATCGAGACTGACACAATACAAAGGAGAACCAAAACAAATAACGATGATCAAGAAATAGATATCACAAACCGACACAATACAAAGATCTCATGTGCGCTTGGTTAGTGTATGATGAAATTATCAAGGATTGATGGACGCTGCAACTTGGAAACAGTTTGGTAGAAATCTCTTCTCATACGAACATAAGGTTTTATGGTCCACTCCTTCTTCAACCAGTTTTACATACATCCCCCTCTCTTGTCTTTCCTTGGTCGTGATTTTTTCCTCCCATCTATTTTTTTCATCATTTTTCTTCTTCTTAAAAACCATCTCAACTAGCCCACATTTTTACTTATTTACCAAACGAAATTATGGTTCTCTTGGTAATTAAGTAAATAAGTGCTTACCAAACAAGTGTTTTACCTCCTTGTTAATCAAACAAGTGTTTACCAAATAAAATCTTTTTTTCACAATCATATTCATGTTAATATGTGGACAGGTAAATCATGGGCTAGCCTACTACAATATTTACGGGCCCTTGCAATGCACTGACAATTATGTAGTCTTTGAAAAATACGTATGCCTTTTTTATTTGCTAGTGCTAAAAAGATGGACGCATTAACAGCTAAACTCTTTTGGCTATGTAGAGGAGCTCGGCGTGGCATGTGGCCCATTGTGCCGCGTCGTGTGGGAGGGGTGCTACTCACAGTGGAGGCGTTGTCCATCGTGTTTTTTTTTTGCAAATACCCGTGTTGTGTATTTTTTCATTGATAGAAAGGTAGAAAGTACAAGTGCCATTCCTCAAGTTACATATACAAGCTGGTGTACTTGAGGGCACGGGTGAGCAGAGAGGGGAGCGGGTGCAGAGAGGGGAGCGGGTGCTCATCCCCAAGACAAAAGCCTAGATTACAGGTGTTAACGAGTTGAGTCCCTTGGCTCCAGCCCTTGCCCAAATTGCGAGCTTCCTACAGGATGTTTTTGACGAGCCGTGTAGATGAAGCTTGTGCCAGCCGACGTCCATCTTGCTAGCCGATGCAGTGAGACAGGCATCCCAAGGAGCCCACCAGAAGGGAGTGATTGACAAAAAACTATCACTTTAGGGATTACCGTCTAGAGAACTACTACTTTTAAAAAACTGACCGAAAACTATCAATTTTTTTAAATTTTGTGACTAAAAACTATCACTTCCAGAAAATGACCAGTTTAGATGATATAAACACATTTATGACATGCTGGACCCACCCGTCAGGGCTGATGTGGTGAAAAAGTCAACTCCGTTTAGTGGACTGTTATTACAAGTGGGGGCCTGCACGTCAGCAACAACCTTCTTCTTCTTCCTCCTCCCTCTGTCGTTTCTTCGGACACCTTATGTGGACCTGTGAGTCACCTCCCCGCCCTCCATTGCCCGCGCTCGCGGTCTTCAGCTCCGACTTCGTCGCCTGGCGCGCCCCGCCGTCTGGCCGACGCCGAGGACGACCTTGACCCTCCCCCTGCCATCGCCCTAGAAGGAGATCTGCTCGAAGAGTAGGCGGCGGACGGCAGCAGCATCCAGAGCCACGCGCTGGGCTCGTTCGAGAAGGGCGTGTCGGTCAGGATCTCGGGCGGCCGGGGTGGCGGTACCGGCGACAACACCTACTCGCCAGATCCCGCGGTGATGGCGGCTTCCTCGCCAGGAGATGGAGGGGCGGGTGGTCGCCGGATTCCAAGGCGCCGGCGGCTGCCTCGCCGGACATGGACGGGTGGGTGCTCGCCGGATCCCGTGGCTCCGGCGGCCAGCGGCGGCCTCGCCGGGACATGGACGCGCGGGTGCTCGCCGGATCCCGTGGCTCCAGCGGCCAGTGGCTGCCTCGCCGGGATATGGACAGGCGGGTCCTCGCCGGATCCCGTGGTCAGGACAAATGGCACAGCAGCATGGGCTGGAGCCGATTGAGTTCACGGGCGCCAGGCATTTGAAATTGCAGGGGATTCTTTGTTGTAGCCAAGCCGAGCGTCGAGCGTTGTCGCGCCCATGCATACCCAATAAACATTATTCCTCCTCCCCGGCCACAATTCAGGCAACAAGGAAGGACATTCTTGGTTACACCTTTTTCGGCTTTGTCTGTCATATATATTTCCAATGTCACCCAAGCTTAAACTCACAACTGAAAATAAACACTAAAATTTGATCTAGGACAATGAAAACACATTTAGCACACATGGCAACATTATGTAACTTAAAATGCAAGACCCCTAATATACGGCTCATATTTATAGTCAGTGCTGGTCTTGAGTAGTTCGGAGTTCCTCACTATCTAGGGTTCCAGGCCCCGGAAATCCGAAAGTTTTCACGCCTTCAATCTATTGTCTTCATCCTCACGTTGTTGCTCTCATAAATGTGAGAGATTGAGATCTTGTCATTATGAAACACCTGTAAGGACACTCAAGGCTATAAAAGTAGTGATTGTATATACATCGGATGCCTATTTACAAGCTAACTCAGAACGTTTTTTCAGTTCAATCGATTTGGAAGGAACGCCTACCTGCCGTTGGATCCAAAACAAGTGGTCTGATGCTTTTGTTCGTCCTCCAACTATTACACTGTTGATCTCGTTGGTCAGATGCGATTTCTTCTGGCTACGGTCCACCAATGACAGCCTGACCCTTTGCCCCCCCCCCCCCCCCAATCCAGCCGACAGCGCTACCGTGTGCGCCTCATCGCACCATCCTCCTCTTTCCGTCTCCTCGGGCCATCCCTCTAACACCCCCTCCCCCGCGCGCACCAGAACAACAAACATCGGATTGATATGAAGTTGTTTTTAAGGCGACTGAGGAATAGCATTTGTGCACGGATATACCAATACAATATTATTTTTCTTTGAGGCACCAAGAAACTATTCTTGTGCCCACAAACATGAGATAATTATTGCATATCCTTGTATGATAAATGCCGTTAATAAATGTTGGTGAACCTGCATTTGTTTACAGATTCGTCAAGAGGGCAAATTGCTTCTGTGATTTTATTAAAAAAGGTTGACTCAATTTATAAGGAAAACTAGACCAAAAATCACACAATTGCTTGATTGATTAAGGGACAATCAAGGGAATACCCCCACCATGAGCAAAAAAAGCAAACAACCTAGTCGCAACCAGCCAATTCAACCTCCACCACGTACCCACCCTCTACTCGAAGAGAAGTGAGCGGGATCTTTGGAAATGCCTTCAAGAAACACGATGCTCGCAAGCACCGTCAGCGCCGACATTGACCCCTCGATCAATAAAACTTCTGCTCAAAAACTGCCTACGACTCGCTGCCGAGACCTGGAAAAGGGTCTGACCACACCAACACCCACCATGGAAGCCCAAAAAGTGACAAACCATGGCCTAGTGGAGAGGTGAAACCCTGGAGCGTTGACTCCCATGGAAAATGCGCTACCACACCATCGACACTAGTAACCAATCCCCATCGGAAGCAAAGCCTTCGCATAGATCCCTTCGCGCCTCCACCTCACGGAGCCCTGGGGAAGCCACCCCAGCTCCTTACTTGGCAGCCGCAGGCATGTGCACCAACGTCCCTGGAGCTCCAAGGATGTGTTGCGCCATGGAGTTTAAGAGCGTCTGCTCTGACAACAAGTGATCGCTAGAGAACATCGAACATGAGAAAAGGCATGACACGCACGTACGCAAGTCTTTCAGGCTCTGGAACGGAGTGTTAACACATACACACAATTGCTCTGGGTTGTATAAGCAAGATTTTGGAGATGCGCTCACCCGAGATTCTTGATGGCTCCCAAGCCCGAAACCATGCAGCATAATTATGACCCGCATCTCTCTCTCCCTCTCTGTGTGTATGTGATGTAAAACTATATGACATCGGTCATAGCCTTTTATTTGCGGGAAACATCAGCTCCAGCCGTGTACAATGACGGTAGATTTGTGCCGTGACCATGCAGTTAGAGCTCAACATGTGAACACCTGCTTCATGCATTTGTAAGAGAAAAAATCGTGCATCTTTGGTTTAAAATTTACAAAAGTAGAAGCAATTTTACTGCCCTCCACAGCCAACAGGGAAGGCTTTGCAGCACTGAATTAAGGACCTTGATCGAACAAAAGGATTCTACGACAAGTTAGAGAGGTAGATACTTTCATTTACTCATGATTCACACATAGCAAAATAAGGCGAGTCATGAACTCAACCTGTAACTCATTACCGGTTCGCCATCGTCCAGATATTTTAAGGCACACGACTGTTACTCGGTTTCTATGCAAGGAATTAATGTTTTCTACCTTAAAATGTGCCAAACATACTAAAGCTAATCCTAACGAGAAACCGATGGCGATACTGATTATAGGCATTTTAGCTGCTCAGTGCACTGTGCACCTATAACTAATTAAGATGATCAGTAACATTGCTATAAAAACAATGCTCAATAACTTTATATATTTTCTTAAAATGTCAAAAAGATTAAAAAATAGTATTATTCGAGAAATAGAGTTTTCATAAAATTCCCATCATTATGGTTCCTTTCTCGCACAACCCCACTACGGCGTCCAACACGATGTCGAGATTGCGAAATCATGATTGGCTGGGCCTTATCATGGACGCGGTGATTAACGCCACTGACCGACTGGCCTCATTGCAGCCCCCTGAGTCTCCGGTCACTTGGTGGTCTTCTTTTATTATTTCTTTTGTGATTTCTCTGGGTATCTTTGTGTTGACATCCCAACATAATTTTCTATTCCTAAGCTGCACTTCAACATGTTGTATGAACATGATGATAGTTATTTTTAAAGCGAGGCGAAAACCTATTTCGAGACGGCGTCCAGCACTACCTTCCCACCCGCTAAAGTACTAAATATTTCTGTCATTGATGGTCAGAATAGCGTTCCGCTTCCTCGTCGCTCCTTACCTCCTCCTTGATCGATCTCCGGAGTCCTGGGTACCTGCAGGGCCTTTGAACGTGCAAAAGACAAGAGACAACTCCGTTGCAATCAAACACATACATGATGTTAAATAAGCAAAGTCACTCCATCAATCGTTTGTACAAATACATTGGGTTGTAATGATATGCCTCAACTCATTGCCTTAGTGATTTACTCACGCATGTCGATCGGATCACACGTTGAAATCATTGAAGAAGATATCAAGAGGAATGTTTCATTGATAATATGTCTTACAATGGTTGCCAGATGTGATATATGATTACAAGTATGGCTAGTTTGGAGAGGGGTTGCAGCGGTGATGATGATGGCGGTGGCTATGGAGATGAGATGGAAAATGGCGGCAACAGGGTTGGAAGATGGAATGTTTAGCGAATGGTGGTTTTTCGCCTTTTTCGTTGGGATTCTCGTGCTGGACCCTTTATAAATGTTGGAGGGTTGGATCTCTTGGAGCTCCTGACATCTGGTGCGACCATTGAGTATCTAGTTTCTTCTATTCTTCCTCCATTTTCCTTGTTCCTTATAAGTGATGACTATCCATATTTACGTTCTTTTCCCTTGGAAACAAAATAAACAAAGGATTTCGTGATCTCTCGCATTCACTAGTCGTTACTGGCATATCAAAGTGATTTTCTTGAAAATTACGAGATTATCCGGTTTAAACAACGGTGTGATCAACATAAAAATATCACTCATCAAGGATGCCGAGGGTGAGCTCCCTTGCATCGGTGGCCTGCACGTCGTCTAGCTCCTTGGGCCCCTCAGTCTCAGGGGATTTAGCGTGCAACATCTTGCTCCTCGTGTTTGCCGCCTCGGGCGACCAATGGATTAAGATAGACTGCGCAATGATAGTCGTCGACGGGCATCGCCGGGTCGTTGAAAGTAGCGTCCAGGCTGCCCACCTTGTCCACCACCTCCTTCTGCGTGTTGTCATCCATCTTGTATGCCACAAACCTGTGCACACACGCCATGCAGCTTCTAGAACACCTCCACACACTCCTCGCTCATTGGCACCTTAGACATCCTGTTCGTCTGAACCAAAATTCCACCAAGATTAGTCACGAAGAACATATCAAGTAGCTCGTATCGACCAAGAAAAAATAAGCAGCATAGCAGATCATAATACTACTAGTTACAATCCAGGAGAGTGGCACCAACTGTTAATAGCGCGCCTGCGCTGGCTAGCTCAAGCAGGCTGCTAGGGTTAGCAGCGACAGTGCACGTGGGAGCAAAGAACACTTGTAGCATGGTGAAAGTGGCGGAGGGGATCGAGGGATAGGTGCACCGGAGATTGCTGGCAAAGCAAGCGACAGAGGTGGCCGGTGGTGGTCAGGAAATGCGGCAGGGAGCGAGCTCGGGGCGTGTTGTCCCATCTCTCCCACTGTGCCATCACCTCTGCCGCACAGAGGAAGATGAGGGGTCAACACCGGGAAGGGAATATGGAGGCCAACGGTGCGGTCTCCGGCGGGGCCGTGGCTAGTGTGGACTCCCTGAGATATGACGGCCACATGACGTAAGGGCGAGGTCTAAGGACGAAGTGGGGAGCCTTTTTAAAGGCGTACACGATGGTGCAATTGCCTGTGGTAGGCTGCATGAATGACATATTGATTGGCGATGGAGTTGTGCTGTGGACCGCACGAAGTCTTTTGGAATCGTGGCGATGAGAACGCGCGAGAAAACGCCCGAGAGGTGAAATTACACAAGAAATTCCGGTCTCAAAGCAGAGGGTAATGGGGATATGGAGAAATTGGTAGACGCTACGGACTTGATTGTATTGAGCCTTGGTACGGAAACCTGCTAAGTAGTAACTTCCAAATTCAGAGAAACCCTCGAATTAAAAGAGAGAGCCAAATCCATGTTTTAGCGTGACTGGTGGGCCCGAGCTTGAGATATTTCACCTGGTCAAATTGACCCAATGCAGCAACAAGACGCACCCGTCAGATCACCACCCAGAATTACACGCCTCCACAGTAAACAAGCTGGTGGAAGTAAAGTAAAAATACAAAAAAGGACGCAACCAACATAGGTAAACAAAACATTCAAAATACATGACCTGTTTTTTTTAACACAGTACAGACGCAAGCACTTATACATACGCGTATACACTCACCCCATGAATGCACACGCGCACACCCTATCCCTATGAGCACCTCCGAGAGAGAAAGCCTCGCCATCGATGGGAACGTCTCCTCCCACTAAAAATCCTAGTAGTAGCGCGGGTTTTGAGGCTAGCAGCTGCGCGGGCAGCCGCGCTACTACTACGGCGCTACAGCTAACTGTTAGTAGTAGCGCAGTCCACACCCGCGCTACTATTGTTGACTATATCAGCAGCGCTTTTCTGGAATGCGCTATTATTAGTTAGCTGTAGCGATTTCCTAGCCCTCGCTACTGTTATATCTTTCATCATTTCCCCCCACTTCCTACCCTGTTTCTGTTTCAATAAACTGCAATTTCCAGATACTACTCCTAGATATCAATTTCATAAAGCATTATAGGTACTAGGTAGTACTCCCTCCATTCCAAATTACTCGTCGTGGTTTTAATTCAACCCACGAAGAGTAATTTGGAACGAAGGGAGTACTAGATAACAATTTCATGTATAGTCAACATGCATCCTCAAGCAGTACAAGGTCATATCGACGACGATCATCATATGTAGTTATAGATGATATCGACGACGATCATCATATGTAGTTCTAGATGATATAGCCACACACACATATGTAGTTCTAGATGATATCAAAGACAATCATCATCCTCAAGCCTGGGCGGTGGGTGTTCCTGATAGTAATTAGGATGGCCTGTCCAACACGAAGATTCTTGCCATCAAGGAATCTCTTCCACCCAACCGATTTTAAGTGTGTGCGACCGTCCGTGTCCACACGGTAAGTACATGTTGTGACGGAGCCCCTTGCGGTAAGGCGTAGTCCAGATGAGCCTTCTTCATCAGGCTCGATACCATAACTCACAGATAGGCTCCTTGCCAATTTCTGAATAAGAAAAACAAATTAATTAATAAATAGCCTCGCACATACTCTTGCAAATAGGTATATATGAATTATGTACACTATTAATAGTTCCTTAGATTCTACACTAATAAGCATGTGATCGAACTCTACACTAAAGCATATCATCGACTAGATTCCACACAACATATCATTGGACTATACACTAAGCATATCATCAGATAATTTGCATTTGTAAGCCCTGTTCAAGAATTCATCCGATTAACCAGTTAGCTTGCCGATTAATCCCTACTCGTAGGGTCGTCGAGTAGCCGATAAACCGATAAATCGTCCGATTAATTGATTAAATGGCCGATTAACTTGCCGATTAGTCTATTAATCCCCTACTCGCTAGCCAACCGAGCAGCTACCAGTTAACGATTTCCTCAACAATGTTTGTAAGTATAACATATCATATCATGCCAATCGACCATGATACTTGTCAGGCGGGTCACGAATGGCACACCGACAAAGTCAACACGTGGCAGAATTATGTCCCATAGGTTGCACACCTCCTCCTCACTCAGCCTCATTCTTTGAGCTACGATGGCTTCATGAAGTGGGTCCTCATCAACTTCATCGAGTGGGTCCTCCTTATCTTCATCATCTTCCACCAGGTTGATATAAATGACAGCCAGCTTGGGTCTTTCTGCTCTGAAGGAGAAGCTGATCAACTCACCACCAGTAAGACGCATGCGGGCGAGGAAACGGGCCCATCCATCTCCTCTGTGACATATTGTGTCCTTTTTCGACCTTCATAGTGTACGGCCCCCCAGGATCATCCAATATCACAGTGTCTCCTGTCAGCTTGTTGAATTTCAACCTCATATTGCATAGGACGATCTGTGTAAAAAAAGCAAAAAGACACAATGCAGTAATGTCAATATTAAAAATAAAATAATTGTTACATTTCGTATAATTTCATACCGCCGCATGATGAAAACTCGGCTAGAAGTAGAAGCCGAACAGCTTGCCAGTTGCAAGGCTGCTGGCGCACCTTGACTTGCACAATCGACATGGTGGTGGTGGTGGCGCCATTTTCCTAAAGCAATATGAGCAAGGATTAACGATCCACTTCACAGGAAAGGAAAATAATTGTTAAATCAAAATGTTCTGTAAATCAACTAAATCAACTAGCCTATTAAATCAACTTGCCTACTAAATCAACTAAATCAAAATGTTCTATAAATCAACTATCCTATTAAATCAACTTGCCTATTAAATCAACTAAATCAAAATGTTCTATAAATCAACTAAATCAACTAGCCTACTAAATCAACTAAATCAAAATGTTCTAAATCAACTAGCCTACTAAATCAACTAAATCATATGAACTAAATCAAAATGTTGCATATGAACTAGCCTACTAAATGAAAATGTAGCAGGGAGGAGGGGTTGTGGATGGAGGAGGGTGGAGGGAGAAGGAGGGGCGACTGGAGGAGGGAGGAGAGAGTAGGACGGAGGAGGAAGGGCGGAGCGAGGAGGGGCCGGCCGGCGGCGAGTCGAGGGAGGACGGAGGAGGAGGGCGGTACCGAGTCCAGCGAGGAGGAGGAGTTGACGGCGGCGCAGAGGGAAGAGGGGTAGGCGACGGCGGCTGGCGGGGGAGGACCGGCGCGGGGGGGGGGGGGGTTTTTTGGGAGAGATGGAGTAAGTGTGAGTGTGAGTGTGAGAGTGGATCGGGCAGAGGAGATAGAGGAGAGCGTGGGGGTGGGAGATAACTAGATTTAGCAGTAGCGCTCTAAAGGCAAAAGCGCTACTGCTAAACTACCTAGCAGTAGAGCGCTCCGAATTAATGCGCTGCTGCTGGAACTAGGTATTTCAGCAGCGACTACTGATACGTTTTAAACTAACTAGAACTAGCACGCTCCGAATTAATGCGGCTTAGAGGAGGCGCGCTACAGCTACGTTTATTTCAGCAGCGAGTACTGCTGGAGCGCGCTACTGCTACATTGCAGCAGTGCCTTAATTTAAAACTCGCTGCTGGTAAGATCCTGTGTATAAGCTTTTGCCTAGTAGTGAATCCTGAAATAAATCCAGGAATAATGCGAGCACCAGTACTTGAACATCCTGATAGGCTGAGGATACCACTGTCTCTCTAACCATCCAAACACGGGTTGGTTCGCGACCTGTTTTAAAAACTACGCCTACACATTTTAAACCTACACCCAGAAATACTCCCACACACGCGTCGCACCCACATTAAGCAAACTCGTCTAGAGTATGTAGTATCGGTTGGTTACATTAAAACACATTCTCGATTCTCTTGAGAGGTAACATGTTGGATTTTATTTTATTTTGGTTTTCATTTTTATTTCTTTTCCTATCGCTTTTCTCCTTCCATTTTCCCTTCTCCTTTTTACTTTTTTTTGTCTTTTCTCGCTTTCCTTTTGACACATATTAATGACTTTAAAAACCATGAATATTTTTTTATCCACAAACATTCTTTTGGTATAAGTGAACACTTTTAATTATACGATGAATATCTGCTGAAATACAAGATGAATATATCTTTAGTGTATGATGAGCATTTTCTAAATAGATGCTAAATATTTTGTTAATACACAATGGCCATTTTTGAAATGCATAAATTTTGAAATACTAGATGAAAATTTTCTTTAAATGCCCAAGAACGTTTTTAACACTAAATGAACATTTTTGAAATACACATCGAATATTTTTAAATTCATCATACATGTGAATTATTTTTGAAATACCAGATGAACAAATTTTAGGTACACGATGAATATTTTCTAAATTCATGACGAACATTTTAAAAATACATAAAGAACACTTTTTAAATGCCTATTGAACCTTTTTTTAATGCCTATTGAACATCTTTAGTACATATAGCGACAATTGGAATATGGTATTTTGGGAGCTTTCCTAGCGAGGATGCATGCATGAGGGAAATTGGATGTGCATGCCTATGGGAATGCGCTGGTGATCGTGAAATCACCATGGTGGGAATGCACGGTGTTGTGGATCGCAGCATGCTCACGAGCGAAGCACAGTTTAAAAAGCCGAACCAGTGATCGAACCGGCGAGGCGGCCAGTTCAGGTTTTTACCGGCCAAACTGCCGGTTCACCTCATCGCAAAAAAAAAAAAACTGCCGGTTCACCAGCCGGTTCGATGTCTGGTTCTTTATACCATAAATAATTCATTTTGTGTACTAGTGTTATAGTAAATAAATGTAAAATACGACCATTTACTTAAGTTTGACAAGAAAGATGGCTAGCCAAGATGTTTATTGGGCCAAATGTGCAACTTACGCGTCTATATCTAGCATCCTGGGTTTGAATTCCTTTTGACGTAGGTTATTTTTCAATTTTGAGTGTGAAACTGCTTCAACCACCGGTTTTATACCTCCGATTCATGCAAAAATTGGCCGGCTTACATGGTTTTTTATGTCCAATTGCCTGTTGGCCTTTTTAGCTTAAAAACCGATAGAGGCATCGGTTCCGGGTTTTTTTGGTCCGGTTTTAGAAAGTATGGAGCGAAGGGCTGCAGCCGGCAGATCTAGGAATGACGTTCGGCTAGTCAAGTCCAGGAGGAACTCCGGAGACTCCATACATCAGCTCTGCGCCTGCAAGGTTGCACTAGTTCGGTGGATATTCTATTTCACAAACTAGTAGAGATGGTAGAGTGGGATCGGTTTAAAATTTTGATCGTCGAGTTAGGGTGATTTGGGGTTTTATAAACATTTTATTCACCAAAAAATTGACACTCAGCTAATCTCAATTAGTGCATTAGACAACAACTACCCACTGCTGAAAATGTCAGAGTGGCGGTCTACGGAAACCCCCCTTGCAAATTAACATAGAGTGATCCAGAAATATTGACCTGCTTGGACAGCAGAACCAGCTCCATGGACCACAGAATAATGGACACGGCTCCCCTGACGTGCCGTTGGCACACTAACAGGTGGACCCGGCCCCACACGTCAGTGGCCCCACGTCAGGGATGCAGTACGTCAGATGATCCGTTTCCCAGAATAACCTAGGCGCTTTCATGTAGCATTGCAAAGGCAAAAACACAGAAGTTGTTATATCTTCCTGAGACGCAAAGCAAGAGTGATTAAGTATGTATACACTCTGTTCTTGATGCCTCACAAGCCCAGATGGTTATAGCAGAACTAAAAAGGAGGGGATGCTAAACTATGATCCACCCCGACAAGCTTTGTATAGCAGTACTCTACCCTAGGGGATGCATGCAACTAGTAGAGCATCATACAGCCCACCTGGTCTATTTGATTTATTTATCACCATCACAAGAGCTCTCTCCTACTCAGTGTATGTATATCTAAGCAGCAAACAATAAGTAGTGACTAGTGTAAATTGGGGAATTGCTTAGTTGCTAGTACTACTGTTTTTCATTGTTCTTTATGTGAGCCAACAAGCTTTATTTTGAAATCAGGAAATAAAGTATTCGTGATCCACCTGTACTCTCTGCACGGAGAGATCGGAAGCAATAAATCTACCTTGAAACCAAGTACTATAGTAGTTGGTAGAAATGTCGTTTTTTACATAAGAATGGGAGAAAGGTGGCCGTCCTTAACTATGAGGGTGTCAGCATAGCCGAGATCCTCCCATGTGAGTAAAATGAAGGGCCTGGTAGGAAGTGTGTTTTATCCCTAATAACAAGTAAGGGCATCTCCAGCCATTTGGCCTCCCCAGGGCCATTTTTTTCACCAGCGAGAGGTTAGCCGGCGAAAGTTTTGGGCTGGGGGCTTATTTATTCCCAGCCGGTCCCCCACCCCATGTCTTTTCCTTTCTTTTTATTGGTGCACGCCGCATGCTGGTCTTGCTTCATTTGTGGTCCAGTCGCATGCACATGGGAGAAAAAGAGAGAAGAGAGGACAGAGAGATCCACTAGCCCCACAGTCAAGCCATGCAAAAGAGTACCGTCGGCATCTCCAGCTGCTCCCCAGGGGGCTAGGGTTGGGGTGGGTTCGCTGGTGCTATTTTGGCAAAATCCGGCGAAAAAAAGCTCTTGGGGGCCTGACTGAGGCATTTTTCTTTGCCAGCGTCAAAAAAGTGGTCCCAGGGGCCTTGTTGGGGGGACAGCTGGAGATGCTCTAATAATGTAAGTGCAATGAACCAGATCTCAACTAGTTCACGGAAATTTACATTCAAACTTTTTGGCACAATGCAAGCACCTAAAAACAATGCACACAAACATGTGTCGCACAAAGCACAAACCTTTCCCACGTTCTTTTTGCTCTATCGGATCCCATTCCTATTGACATCGAAACCACGTCTTACATTTTTTTTGACCACCACCACCAATAATAGTAACTATGGGCGATACCTCTTCCTCGTGCTAACCCAGGACGTTTGTCTTGTTTTTGTAAATAATAGATCTTCATTTCCATTTTTATTCTTCAATTTCATTACGACTGTACAACAGAAGACTCATGAAGTAATATGTACAAATCATGGAGTCCAAAACATTTCGGAGAGGATATTATAAACACTATAAAATTCACAGTGTAGACAAGAGTAAGCCTGAAAGTATAGTACAAAAACATACAAAACGTAATTTACTTCTAATGAGTTTATGAATAACTATTATTCAACAATGTGTTGCATTTCAGTATAAAAAAATCCATGATTGCTCATATTAAATTAATATACATCAACCTTTCTGAAGGAAACTTATACAAATTTGCTAAGATCGTCACACGTGAAGCAAAGTGGAGATTTTATTTCTTTTTATTATACATCTGATCATGTGCATGCAGTACTGCAGGATACTGCTAACGCGACACTTCGATCAAAGACCCTTTGCCGAAACTGTGTGCGATGCAATAATCACAAACGGTTGTGTAAAAAACGTCAAAAAATGTGCAAAATATTTGCGATGGCGGAGCCATCAAATACGGTTCAGATTTTAGTTGCGTGTGCGATGCAGGACATACGATTAATCCATTCAAACTGTCTGCGATGAGGTAGAACAACAGAAACGGGCGGCCATATCAATGTATGTGCGATATACGGCATACGGTTAACTCGGACGAACTGTTTTCGATTAAGGAACACAATAGAAACGGTTCAACTTAACAAGATGTGTGTGATATGCGGCATACAGTTCATATGGATGAACTGTTTGCGATGAGCTAAAAGAACACAAACGAGTTGTGTAAACAAGATGTGTGTGATACGTGACAAGCAACCGACTCGGATGAACTGTTTGCGATGAGAAATTACAACACAGACAGTCACATCTACTTCGTGTGCGATTCTGTGTGTACAAAAATGCAAATTAGTTTCTTGTAGATTGCGGTGGCAGAGTACCGCACACGATGCGTCTGTGAGTACTCGTGTGCGATGATTAGTATGTTACACATACGTTTTCTTATGTAAACATGTGTGTGAATTTGCAATATGGACAGTTAATATGCAAATGCCTTCTGGACATCGGGCACACGCTTAAAATCAATGAACTGTATACGATAGTAATACTTTCCATGAAAATTTATGAACTTGGGTAACAACATTTGAGTAACATATATATAGTGCTTACACTATTCGACAAAAGGAGGATCTTCATAATACGATTTTGACAACCATATAGTCCATATCTACATACTTAACATAGCAACAACTATCGCATTTTAAGAGGCTAAGTGCCAACAACCATATGGTCTATATCTACATATTTAACATATATAGTAACAGCTAGCACATTTTAAGAGGCTGAGGGCCAACAACCACAACTATCCATTTGAAGCAGCTTGATCACGGCGACTCGGCATCTCGTCAATAAAAAGGAAGAGCCCTTCTGTGCGTTGGTAGAGCATGAGTAGAACAGTGTCTCCAATTTTCCAATGTGGATGCGTTGCCATGAGAAGCGGGAACTTGTTAATTTGAATGGTACCATTTCTGCGGGAAGTGCAGTACCTTGCAATCACTTTGGCGTTATTAGTAGGCACAAGTGTAATTCGACCACGCCGGAAAATCGATCCAGGAACTGCTACCGCGGACAATTTCTGTTGACTTGTAGAATAAAAAAGAATTGTAACATATCGTTGAAGATATATATAGTTTATGAGCATCAATATTAAAATAAGACTTTTTACTAGCGTTTTGTGCACACAATTAGTTTTGTTCAGTGTGTGCACCATAGGTCTAATTAATCCCATACAAAATCGCGTGTTCCTATGCTGTGCTATCTCTGTCAGATTATCAACAAAGTTTATGACATGCTTCAAGTCCTTCCAGTGAAATTTGGTACGCTTAGTAACATACAGATCATTCACTATGCATCCAACATATCCTGCTTAAAAGGTGGAAAGGTATTATTTATTCAGAACATGGCAGAAGAATATATAGTGCGCATGAATTGATAAATAGAATTTGTTACTGATACGTCTCCAACGTATCTATAATTTTTGGTTGCTCCATGCTATATTATCTACTGTTTTGGACATTATTGGGCTTTCTTATTCACTTCTATATTATTTTTGGGACTAACCTATTAACCGGAGGCCCAGCCCAGAATTGTTGTTCTTTTTCCTATTTCAGAGTTTCGCAGAAAAGAAATATCAAACGGAGTCCAAACGGAATGATACCTTCGGGAACATGATTTTTAGGAAGATTATGATCCAGGAGACTTGGAAACTATGTCAAGAAACAAAGGAGGAGGCCACGAGGTAGGGGGCGCGCCCCTCCCCCCTAGGGCGCGCCCTCCACCCTCGTGGGCCCCCTGTTGCTCCACCGACGTACTCCTTCCGCCGATATATATACCTGCGTGCACTCCCAAGCGATCGAATCACGGAGCCAAAACCTAATTCCACCGCACAACCTTCTGTACTCCACGAGATCCCATCTTGGGGCTTGTTCCGAGCTCACTTGAAGGGCATCCATCACGGAGGGCTTCTACATCAACACCATAGCCTCTCCGATGAAGTGTGAGTAGTTTACCTCAGACCTTCGGGTCCATAGTTAGTAGCTAGATGGCTTCTTCTCTCTTTTTGGATCTCAATACAATGTTCTCCCCCTCTATCGTGGAGATCTATTCACTTCTAGGGAAAACCCTAGTAGTAGCCGGGTTTTGAGGCTATCAGCAGCGCGGGCACCCGCGCTACGAATAAGGCGCTAGAGCTAACCGTTAATAGTAGCGATGTCTGTACCCGCGCTACTACTATTGACTATATCAGCAACGCATTTCCCGAACGCGCTACTATTAGTTAGCTGCAGCGATTTCCTGCTCCCGCGCTACTGTTATATCTTCCACCATTTCCCCATTCGAGCTTCAGTAAACTGCAATTTTCAGATACTAGTTCCACTAGATATCAATTTCATAAAGCATTATATGTACTAGGTAGTACTCCCTCGGTTCCAAATTACCCGTCGTGGTATTAGTTCAAATTTGAACTAAAACCACGGCGAGTAATTTGGAACCGAGGAAGTACTAGATTACAATTTCATATATACTCAACATGCATCCTCAAGCAGTACAAGGTGACATCGACTACGATCATCATATTTAGTTCTAGATGATATCGACGACGATCATCATATGTAGTTCTACATGATATCGACGACGATCATCATATGTAGTTCTAGATGATATAGCCACACATATGTAGTTCTAGATGATATCGACGACGGTCATCATCCTCAAGCCTGGACGGTGGGTGTTCCTGATAGTAATTAGGATGACCTGTCCAACACGAAGATTCTTGCCAACGAGGAATCTCTTCCACCCAACCGAGTTGAAGTGTGTGCGACCGTCTGTGTCCATGCGGTAAGTACAGGTAGTGACGAAGCCCCTTGCGGTAAGGCGTAGTCCAGCTGAGCCTTCTTCATCAGGCTCGATACCACAACTCACAGATAGGTTCTTTGGCAATTTCTGAATAAGAAAAACATATCAATTAATAAATAGCCTCACACATACTCTTGCAAATATATTTCTATTAAGTCTAGATTTCTACACTATCAAAAGACACGATTACTACACATTTGTACTAATTAATCATGAATTCTACTAAGCATATCATTGGACTCTACACTAAGCATTTCATCGGATTCACTAAGCATATCATCGGATAATTTGCATTTGTAAGTATAACAATAAAGCATATATATATCATCAAATTACTACAGTCAGTACGTATAACATACCATTTCATGCCGATCGTCCATGGTACTTGTCAGACGGGTCACGAATGGCACCCCGACAAAGTCATCACGTGGCGGAATTATGTCCCATAGGTTGCACACCTCGTCCTCGTTGAGCCTCATTCTTTGAGCTACGATGGCTTCATGAAGTGGGTCCTCATTATCTTCATCATCTTCGTCATCTGCATCATCTTCGTCATCTTCGTCATCTTCATCATCTTCGTCATCTTCATCATCTTCCACCAGGTTGAGATAAATGACAGCCAGCTTGGGTCTTTCTGCTCAAGGAGAAGCTGATCAACTCACCACCAGTAAGACGCATGCGGGCGAGGAAACGGGCCCATCCATCTCCTCCAATCTGTGATATATTGCGTCCTTTCTCGACCTCCATAGTGTACGGCCCCCCAGGAGCCTCAAATATCACAGTGTCTCCTGTTAGCTTGTTGAATTTTAACCTCACATTGCATGGGACGATCTGTGTAAGAAAAGCAAAATGACATAATGGAGTAATGCCAACACTAAAAATAAAATAGTTGTTACATTTCATCTAATTTCTTAACGCCGCATGACGAAAACTCGACTGGAAGTAGATGCCGAACAGCTTGCCAGTTGCAAGGCTGCTGGCGCACCTTGACTTGCACAGTCGACATAGTGGTGGTGGTGGTGGCGCCATTTTCCTAAAGCAATATGAGCAAAGGATTAACGATTAGATGACAAGGTACCACCTACCAAAGCATTCCGATGGCACCTATTGCCTAAGATAATTGATTAAAAAAACAAGTGGCAAATTTATCTAAACTGGCACCTACATTTTGCCAAAAAATAACTTATTACAAAAAAACAAAAGCATATACCTAGCCATGTACAGAAAAAATAACAATAAAATGGTGCATACTAAATCAACTAGCGTACTAAATCCACTAGCATACTAAATCAACTAAATGACACAATGTTCTAAATCAACTAAATCAACTAGCCTATTAAATAAACTAAATGAAAATGTTCTAAATCAACTAAATCAACTAGCCTACTAAATCAACTGAATCATATCAACTAAATCAAAATGTTGCATATAAACTAGCCTACTAAATCAAAACGTAGCAGGGAGGAGGGAGAAGGAGGGGCGACTCGAGGAGGGAGTAGAGAGTATGACGGAGGAGGAAGGCGGAACGAGGAGGGGCCGGCTGGCGGCGAGTGGAGGGAGGACGGAGGAGGAAGGCGGAGCGAGGAGGGGCCGACCAGCGGCGAGTGGAGGCAGGACGGAGGAGGAGGCCTGTACCAAGTCTAGCGAGGAGGATGAGGTGACGGCGGCGCAGATCGGAGGAAGGGCGATGGGGGAGGACCAGCGGCGCGGGGGGTTGAGGGGGAGATCGAGTGAGTGTGTGGATCTGTGGGTCTGGATTGCGACTAGTTAACTTAGCAGCAGCGGTTATTGCATAAATGCGCTACTGCTACGACCGGTAGCAGTAGTGTTCTTCGTATTAACGCGCTGCCGCTATAACTGGCCTCGCGGCGGCGTCGTGGGAATTTTAGCAGTAGCGCGTCTTTGAGTGTGCGCGCTACTGATAAACTTGTTTCAGCAGTGAGTATTGTCCGCGCGCGCTACTGCTACTTAGCAGCAGCGCCTAATTTTAAAGCGTGCTGCTGGTAAGATTCTGTGTATAGGCTTTTCCCTAGTAGTGATTCGATGTAATCTTCTTTTTGCTGTGTGTTTGTTGAGACCGATGAATTGTGGATTTATGATCAAGATTATCTATGAACAATATTTGAATCTTCTCTGAATTCTTTTATGTATAATTGGTTATCTTTTCATGTCTCTTTGAATTATCAGTTTGGTTTGGCCTACTAGATTGATGTTTCTTGAAATGGGAGAAGTGCTTAGCTTTGGGTTCAATCTTGCGGTGTCCTTTCCCAGTGATAGTAGGGGCAGCAAGGCACATATTGTATTGTTGCCATCAAGGATAACAAGATGAGGTTTTTATCATATTGCTTGAATTTATCCCTCTACATCATGTCATCTTGCTTAAGGTGTTACTCTTTTTTCATTAACTTAATACTCTAGATGCATGCTGGATAGCGGTCGATTAGTGGAGTAATAGTAGTAGATGCAAGCAGGGGTCGGTCTACTTGTTTCGGACGTGATGCCTATATACATGATCATACCTAGATATTCTCATAACTATGCTCAATTATGTCAATCGCTCAACAGTAATTCGTTCACCCACCGTAAAATACTTATGCTCTTGAGAGAAGTCACTAGTGAAACCTATGGCCCCCGGGTCTATCTTCATCATATCAATCTTCCAACACTTTGTTATTACCTTTGCTTTTTTACTTTGCTTTTATTTTACTTTGCATCTTTATCACAAAATACCAAAAATATTATCCTATCATATCTATCAGATCTCACTCTCGTAAGTGACCGTGAAGGGATTGACAACCCCTTATCACGTTGGTTGCGAGGAGTTATTTGTTTTGTGTAGGTACGAGGGACTCGCGCGTAGCCTCTTACTGGATTGATACCTTGGTTCTCAAAAACTGAGGGAAATACTTACGCTACTGTGCTGCATCACCCTTTCCTCTTCAAGGAAATCCAATGCAGTGCTCAAGAGGTAGCAGAGAAGATTTCTGGCGCCGTTGCCGGGGAGTCTACGCAAAAGTCAACATACCAAGTACCCATCACAAATCCCTTATCTCCCGCATTACATTATTTTCCATTTGCCTCTCATTTTCCTCTCCCCCACTTCACCCTTGCCGTTTTATTCGCGCTCTCTTTTCCGTTTGCCTCTTTTTCGCTTGCTTTTTGTTTGCTCGTGTGTTGGATTGCTTGTTTGTCACGATGGCTCAAGATAATACCAAATTGTGTGACTTTACCAATACCAACAATAATGATTTCCTTAGCACTCCGATTGCTCCTATTACCAATACCGAATCTTGTGAAATCAATGCTGCTTTGTTGAATCTTGTCATGAAAGATCAATTCGCTGGCCTTCCTAGTGAAGATGCCGCTACTCATCTAAATAGCTTCGTTGATTTCTTTGATATGAAAAAGAAGAAAGATGTTGATAATGATATTGTTAAATTGAAGCTATTTCCTTTTTCGCTTAGAGATCGTGCTAAAGCTTGGTTTTCGTCTTTGCCTAAAAATAGTATTGATTCTCGGAACATGTGCAAAGATGCTTTTATCTCTAAGTATTTTCCTCCCGCTAAGATCATCTCTCTTAGAAATGATATTATGAATTTTAAGCAACTTGATCATGAACATGTTGCACAAGCTTGGGAGAGGATGAAGTTAATGATATGTAATTTCCCTACTCATGGTTTGAATTTGTGGATGATTATACAAAATTTTTATGCCGGATTGAATTTTGCTTCTAGAAATCTTTTAGGTTCGGCCGTGGGAGGCACTTATATAGAAATCACTTCAGGAGAAGCTACCAAACTCCTAGATAATATTATGGTTAATTATTCTCAATGGCACACTGAAAGATCTACTAATAGCATGCAATAGAAGAAACTAATGTTTTGAGTGGAAAGATGGATGAACTTATGAAATTATTTGCTAGTAAGAGTCTTACTTCTGATCCTCATGATATGCCCTTGTCTACTTTGATTGAGAATAATAATGAATCTATGGATGTGAATTTTGTTGGAAGGAATAATTTTGGTAACAACGCGTATAGAGGAAACTTTAATCCTAGGCCTTATCCTAGTAATTCCTCTAATAATTATGGAAATTCCTACAACAACTTTATGGAAATTTTAATAAGATACCTTCTGAATTTGAGCTAGTGTTAAAGAATTTACGAATTCGCAAAAGAATTTTAATGCTTTGCTTGAAGAGAAATTGCTTAAAGTTGATGAATTGGCTAGGAACGTTGATAGAATTTCTCTTGATGTTGATTATTTAAAAGCCATGAGAATTTCAATTGATGAGTGCAAAGAAAGAACCGCTAGGATGCGTGCTAAGAAAGATGCCTTTATAAAAGCATGTTCTTCCAATTTCTATGAAAATAAAGATGAAGATCTGAAAGTTATTGATGTGTCCCCTGTTAAATATTAGTTTTACAATATGAATCTTGATAATGATGGGACTTAATATGATCCACCTTTACCTAGAAGGCGTTCCAAAAATTCGGAGTCTTTAGATCTTGATGCTAAATTTGATGAAAGTGGGATTGAAGAAATAAAAACCCTAGATGTTGCTAAACCCACTATTTTGGATTTCAAGGAATTTAATTATGAAAGTTTCTATTTGATTGATTGTATTTCCTTGTTGCAATCCGTGCTAAATTCTCCTCATGCTTATAGTCAAAATAAAGCGTTTATTAAACATATCGTTGATGCCTTGATGCAATCTTATGAAGAAAAGATTGAGTTGGAAGTTTCTATCCCTAGAAAACTTTGTGATGAGTGGGAACCAACTATTAAAATTAAGATTAAGGATCATGAATTCTATGCTTTATGTGATTTGGGTGCTAGTGTCTCCACTATTCCCAAAACTTTGTGCGATTTGCTAGATTTCCGTGATTTTGATGATTGCTCTCTAAACTTGCACCTTGCGGATTCCACTATTAAGAAACCTATGGGAAGAATTAATGATGTTCTTATTGTTGCAAATAGGAACTATGTGCCCGTATATTTTATCGTTCTTGATATAGATTGCAATCCTTCATGTCCTATTATTCTTGGTAGGCCTTTTCCGCCGCCCGAACGCCGCCTCCCGCCGCCTTGCACCGCCGGTGCCGCCCCTCGCCGCCTAGCGCCTCGCCGCCGTCGGCCGCTGCTCCGCCTACGTCCTCCATCGCCCGCCCGGCGTCGTCCTCCGCCTGCCCGAGCCTTCCTTGCCGCGCCAGCTCCGGCCGGATCCGACCAGATCCGGTCCGGCCCGGGCTCGCCGGTGTCCTCCCCGACCCTCCGGCCAGCATCTCCCTCGTCTCCGGCGAGCAACTCCGGCCCCGCCTCGATCCACGTGCGAAACCCTAGATCTGTTTTCGGAGGGTGAGATTCCACTAAGTCCCGAAATTCTTGCATTCTGGTGCTAACTTTGACCTGCTATAACTTTCTGCTCGGTGCTCCGTTTTGTGCATATAATATGTCCAAAAGTTCACCATGTGATGCTCTACATTTTGTTCCATTGTGCCATGCTTCTTTGAGTTCATCTTGATGCCCTAATCATCGTTGCAAGAGTGCTATGTGATATTGTCTGCTGTAGTTTAACAGAACTTGCTCATTTGTCGTTTTTATATCTTTTTGTGTGATTTTCATTTGAGCATGATGTCTACATGTGATATGAGCTAAAACATGCCAGCTTTGCGGTGGTGCAATCCAATCTTCATGATATGCCATGTGTTGATTGTTACAATCTTTCAAAATAGCCTCCATGATGTGGCTGATTTCTATGACTTAGTCATTTCTGCCAAGTTTGAAACTGAGATATTGTGATGCTATGTAAACCTGTTGATACCATGAGTTATACACATAATCTAGAGATGTTCAATAAGGATGTTTTGCTACACATGTTATGCCCTATCCATCCATGCCCCTGTTAGCATTTATAGAGTGCTCTAGCATGTTTTAATCTTGCTCTACTTTTGCTATAAAATGTTCCCGCCAGATTGTTCATGCAATGCTTGTCTTGTCATGCAATGCTTTGTGATGAGTGATTCGAGCTCGCAAAGATGCCTTCATAATTCTGTATATGCCATGCTCAGTTTTTCTGCTAAGTCTGAATCTGTTAATGAAACTTGCTATGTTTATATGGGTGCCATCATATGTTCTGTGCCTTTTTGGCTCATGATCAGTAAGGGACTTTTGTTCTATGCAATTAGTAGATTCATGTCATGCCTTTGGTTGCGATGATAAGTTCCCGTAGCATATTGTTTGATAGCTCTATACTTTGTAACCTGATGTTATTGCTGCCATGTCTAGTGATATACTGCTAAGTCTGTGAATTGTTATTATTTGCAATATTGCCATGTCCTTTTGAGCATGTTCTAGTGATTCCTGGAGATAGCTCAGTCTTCATGTTTTGTTAAGCTTCACCTGTAGATCATGTCCATGTCTTTTGTTTTTATGTTGGGGTGTTGTAGCATGTTGTTTTGATGTTTGCCAGATGCCTAGTTGCTGTTTTGCACAACTTGTCCTTTAAACTTGTTTTGTGTGTATGTGTTGAACCGTTACTCCGTTTTGAGTGTGATCTAGATGAAACTTTCTTATTTTTGCATGTAGTTTCATGTTACCTTGTTGCATCCATGTTTTGAGTGTGTTTGCTTGATGCTTGAATGCATTTTGCATCAATGCCATCTTTAACTTGTTTTGCTCATATCTTCTAGGCCGTAGCTCCAAATTAAATGAACTTTATATGTAACTTGACTAGAATTTCGTGTAGATCATCTTGGTGCATCTTAAATTGCTGTTTAACAACCTGAACATAAGGTTTATTCAGTTCTGTACCAATTTCGAAATTTGCATATGATGATTTACCGTATTGTTATATGTTGTTTCCGGCCTCATTTAAACTTGCTTTGATGTGTTGCTCTTGTGTGCATCATCTCTTGCCATGAGTAGCTTCATGTAGCATTTTCATGCATCATACTTGGTTGAGCATCATGCCTTGTTCATGTGTGGTGTATTTACCATGTTGTGTGCTTCTTCTCGATAGTTCCCGTTTCGTTGCGATCGTGAGGATTCGTTCGTCTACGTTTGGTTCGTCTTCGTGGCTTCATCTTCTTCCTGGACTCGTTCTTCTTCCTACCAGGATTTCAGGCAAGATGACCGTGACCTTGGATCTCATTACTATCATTGCTATGCTAGTTGCCTCGATGCTATCGCTATGCCGCGTTACCTACCACTTGCTTATCAAGCCTCCCAAATTGCCATGAACCTCTAACCTTTGTCACCCTTCCTAGAAAACCGTTGTTTGGCTATGTTACCGCTTTTGCTCAGCCCCTCTTATAGCGTTGCTAGTTGTAGGTGTAGATGAAGAATGCTCCATGTTGGATTATGTTTATGTTGGGATATCACAATATCTCTTATATTATTAATGCATCTATATACTTGGTAAAGGATGGAAGGCTCGGCCTTATGCCTGGTGTTTTGTTCCACTCCTGCCGCCCTAGTTTCCGTCATATCGGTATTATGTTCCCGGATTTTGCGTCCCTAACGCGGTTGGGTGTTATGGGAACCCCTTAACAGTTCGCCTTGAATAAAACTCCTCCAACAAGGCTCAACATTGGTTTTACCATTTGCCTAACAACCTATTACCTTTCCCTTGGGAGTAATTAACCTGAGGGTCATCTTTATTTTAGCCCCCCCCCCCCCCCGGGCCAATGCTTCTCTAAGTGTTGGCCCGAAACGAGCAGACTGCGGGGCCACCTTGGGGAAACATGAGGGCTGGTTTTACTCGTAGGATGTTTCATCCGGTCTTGCCCTGAGAACGAGATATGTGCAGCTCCTATCGGGATTGTCGGCACATTGGGAGGCTTTGCTGTTTTTGTTTTACCATTGTCGAAATGTCTTGTAACCGGGATTCCGAGACTGATCGGGTCTTCCCGGGAGAAGGAATATCCTGTTGATCGTGAGAGCTTATAATGGGCTAAGTTGGGACACCCCTGTAGGGTTTGAACTTTTGAAAGCCGTGCCCGCGGTTACGTGGCAGATGGGAATTTGTTAATATCCGGTTGTATTAAACTTGAAGTAAACTTAGTTAAAATACACCAACTGCGTGTGTAACCGTGATTGTCTCTTTTCGGGGTTGTTCAAGAGGAGAACTTATGTTTGACGTAAGTAGGAGTTCAGGATCACTTCTTGATCATTACTAGTTGACGACCGCTTGCTAAGCTCCTCTTCTCGCTCTTGTTTTGTAAGTTAGCCACCATACTTTGCTTAGTCGCTGCTGCAACCTCACCACTTTACCCCTTCCTTACCCATTAAGCTTTGCTAGTCTTGATACCAATGGTTGTGGGATTGCTGAGTCCTCGTGGATCACAGATTACTACAACACCAGTTGCAGGTACATGTTTTGCGATGATCATGACGCGAGAGCGGTGTTTACTTGTTTTGGAGTTCTTCTTCTGCCTCTTCGATCAGGGGATATGTTCCAGGTCGGCAGCCTGGGCTAGCAGGGTGGATGTTATTTGAGTTTCTGTTTATGTTTCATCCGTAGTCGAATGTTGTTCTCATGTGTATTGATGTATTCTTGCGGCATTTGTATGCCTTGTATGTATCCCATCTATTATGTAATGTTGATGTCATGATACCCACCTTGCAAAAGCGTCTTCAAGATGCACTTCTATCCTTGGTGGGACCTTCGAGTTCATTTAGGATAGGGTCGCATCTTGGGTGTGACAAGTTGGTATCAGAGCCTCGACCGACCCTAGGAGCCCCCTTGTTTGATCGTGTAGTTTAGCCGTTGTTGAGTCTAGAAGAAAACTTTTCGGAGCCTAGTTATATTGGAGAGTAGGACTTCTTTTTACTCCTCTGCCCCTTCGTCGCTCTGGTAAGGAATCTTGACGTAGGTGTTTTGAACTACTCCTCTTCCCCTTGAAATTTTTCTTTAGGATCACGCGGTTAGTTTTCGTTCATTGTCCTTCCTATTTGTCCGGTGCATTTCCCGTCAAGTCGATTCGACCCTCTTTGTGCTTTGCAAGATCAATCCGCATCTCTTTTTCAATCGATGATGTTTCCCTATCCGAAGTTGTCCTTGTTTTTCCCACCCGCCCACCCCTTTTCTTCTCGGAACCGGAGTCTGTAATCGAGTATCCATCCTACTCGTGCAAGCCTTTGCTTTCTCTCCTCAATCATTTCAACCGGTGCTTTTCTCTTCAAGTTATTCGTCGATTCCTCGTCCAAGTTGCCTGTGTTTTTTTTTCCCGCCCTCCCACCCCTTTTCTTCCCGGAGCCTGAGCCTCTATTCGAGCATCAATTTCATTCGTGCGGAGTATCTTCAGTCTTTCCTCAATTGTCTCAACCGGTGAATTCTCGCCTAGTTAATCTTTGTTCGTCTCATTTCCTTTTTCGGTGGATCCAATTTAAGTTTGTCGTTGTCGATCGTATTCATTCCCTCAGCTCAAATATTTCCCTCTGATCGTTCGCCTCTCGCTATTTAATCCTTCCGGAGTGCTGAAGACATCTCAGAAGATTCGTGTTTGCATCCTATTAATTCAGGGTTGTCACCTCATTCAAGTCTTTCAGTTGTTCCGGTGCATCATTTCTCATTCAACTATCCCTCTCAACAGTGTTTCTTTTTAGTGGGCCCTAACCCACAGGTTTTTTTCCCTAGGATCTTACCTGAATCTTCTAAGTTCCCCAGATGTATTCTCAAGTTCTTTTGAAGTTTGACATATGTATGAATTTCATCAGTCAGATGCTTTCTCCAAGATCGTTCTCAAATTCTTTCAGGTTCGGATCAATCTTTCCTCTTTTCATTCTCCCGGAGTATCTCAACAATTTTGGTGTTTTTCTCGTTGTCATTCTCAACATTTGAAGACCGAAGAAGAGTTTCTCTTAAATCTTGTCCGTTCTCCCGAAGATTCGCTAGCTTGATGCTATCCGCTCATATTGTTTTCCAGTCGTGCAATTCTTTTCATCCATCCGGAGTATTTTAGGAGTTTTTTTTCCGTCTCGATCATCCGGAGGCCGTCTTTTTGGAATATCTCTTCGTTCTAAGTTTTCAGATTCGTTCTCCATTTATTATATATCCGTGCCCCTTCGTTCGTCTCAATATTCTTCCGGTGCTTCGTTCAAGTATTCTTCAATCAGTTCGCGATCCCTTCGTTCTCTTGTCTCTTATTTCCCTCAGGTATCTTTGTGCTTTTCTAATTCTTCCCGGTGATTCATTCACTTTCGTCATTCAATTTTGAATTCTTACGGTGGTTCGTTCAAGATTCCTGTTTCCGTTCTTATCACATATATTCATTCGTTCTTTCCAATCCTAACGGTGGTTCGTTGAAGACCTTCCCATATGTGGCGCTATATCCCCCCGTAATCTTTTCCAACGCGAATAAGTTGTATGCAATCCATTGCTTCTCATCGATATAATTGATGGAGGATAAGCATAACATAATTCTTATTCTCATTTCATCTTGGTCAAGTTGATAAATTCTTTTCTTCGGAGATTATTCGTGATGAATAATCTCTGGGTTCTAAGTTGTTCATATTTTCCCTTCCGTTGTTCCAAGCTTCTCGCTTGTCTCGACGCGAAGCTCCATCTAAATCATCGTAAGGCTTTTATCTTATTCTTTTCACCTCTCAATTCTATCTCATCATCTTTTAGTTACCGGAGTTCTTCAGATTCTTTTGGAGGAGCTCAAGTATCTTTCCTTCTTGCCTCTCGAAGTGCAATTAATTCTCCGCATTCTTTTGAAGTGGAGTTTTGCATTTCTTCGTTCTCTCTCAGTTATTCAATCTTTTTTCGCTTGTGGTTGGTTATCCCCCCATAATTTTGAGATGTTTTCCATAAGTCCACAACAAGAAGCTTATTCTTTTCGTTGTTGAATTTTCAACAACTCTGTTCTATCCTTCCTTCTAAGGATGCTTCCAAACTCAATTGTGGTAGATGATATCATTTTCTTCTTTGTTTCTTTCTCTCAACTCTTTCAAGTTTTTCGGAGGCATTGCGTCCTTCCTCTTGGCAAGTATCGTTCCATCTTCTCAAGATCAGTCTTATTCCATTCTTATCTTGTTCCTAGAGCTTTTGATTCTCGTCTTAGTCCTCGTTCCTCTCTTCTTCCAGAGTGCTCTAGACTCTTTACTTCTTCTCTTTTCAACTCTCGTTTCACCTCTTCCCTTTTCCCTTCCGTCCCGGTCCTAAGATCTCGGGACGAGATCTCTTGTTAGTGGAGGAGAGTTGTAACGCTCGGATTTGATGCGCCAGGTGTTGTTGGAAATATGCCCTAGAGGCAATAATAAAAGCATTATTATTATATTTCCTTGTTCATGATAATTGTCTTTTATTCATGCTATAACTGTATTATCCGGAAATCGTAATACACGTGTGAATACATAGACCACAATACGTCCCTAGTGAGCCTCTAGTTGACTAGCTCGTTGGTCGGCAGATAGTCATGGTTTCGACTATGGACATCGATGTCATTGACAACGGGATCACGCCATTAGGTGAATGACGTGATGGACAAGACCCAATCCTAAGCATAGCACAAAGATCGTGTAGTTCGCTTTTGCTAGAGCTTTTCCAATGTCAAATATCTCTTCCTTAGACCGTGAGATCGTGTAACTCACGGATAACGTAGGAATGATTTGGGTGAACCAAACGTCACAACGTAA
The DNA here is from genome assembly GCA_021605145.1 of Aegilops bicornis. Taxonomy (NCBI): domain Eukaryota; kingdom Viridiplantae; phylum Streptophyta; class Magnoliopsida; order Poales; family Poaceae; genus Aegilops; species Aegilops bicornis. The sequence continues at coordinate 110,160,716 of CM038674.1, forward strand.
CATGGTGAATATAAAGGTGAATTACAGGTATTTCCTAAAGTGTCTGCTGGGTTGACACGGATCGAGACAGGATTTGTCACTCCGTATGACGGAGAGGTATCATCAGCCCACTCGGTAATGCATCATCATAATGATCTCAAAGTGATCAAGTGTCTGGTCACGGGATCATGCATTACGGTACGAGTAAAGTGACTTGCCGGTAACGAGACTAAACGAGGTATTGGGATACCGACGATCGAGTCTCGGGCACGTAACATACCGTCTGACAAAGGGAATAGCATACGGGGTTGCTTGAACCCTCGACATCGTGGTTCATCCGATGACAACATCGAGGAGCGTGTGGGAACCAACATGGGTATCCAGATCCCGCTGTTGGTTATTGACCGGAGAGCGTCTCAGTCATGTCTGCATGTCTCCCGAACCCGTAGGGTCTACACACTTAAGGTTCGGTGACGCTAGGGTTAATAGGAAGACTTGTATGTGATTACCGAATGTTGTTCGGAGTCCCGGATGAGATCCCGGACATCAGGAGGAGTTCCGGAATGGTCCGGAGGTAAAGATTTATATATGGGAAGTCGTCAAACGGACACCGGAAATGTTTCGGGTCATATCGGTATTATGGAGGGTCCACCGGAAAGGTTCCGGAGGACCACCGGAGGGGCCACCCCTTTGGGGGGCCACTTGGGCTGCGTGGGAGGCAGCCAGCCCCTAGTGGGCTGGGCGCACCTCCCCTTGGCCCATGCGCCTAGGGGTTGAGGGGGAACCCTAAGGGGGCGCCCCACCTTGCTTGGGGGCAAGCCCTCCCTCGTCACGCCCCCTCTAGATGCATCTAGAGGGGCCGCCCCTCCTCCCTTCCCCTATAAATAGAGGGGTGAGGGGAGGGCTGCAAACACCATTGAAGGCGCAGCCCCTCCCCTCCCCAACACCTCTCCTCCTCGGCATAAGCTTGGCGAAGCCCTGCCGGAGAACAGCAACTCCATCTGCATCACGCCGTCGTGCTGCCATTGGAGTTGTCTTCCTCAACCTCTCCTTCCTCCTTGCTGGATCAAGACGAAGGAGACGCCATCGTCCCGTACGTGTGTTGAACGCGGAGGTGCTGTCCGATCAGCACTAGGTCATCGGTGATCGGAATCACGTTGGGAACGTCTTCATCATCACCACTCCCTCGAACGCCTGCACTCGATCTACAAGTGGTATGTAGATGCAAACTCTCTCTCTTGACTCGTTGCTTAGATGAACTCATAGATAGATCTTGGTGAAACCGTAGGAAAATTTTAGTTTTCTCGCAACGCTCCCCAACAAAGGGCATCATGAGCTAGGTTTATGCGTAGTTCTCTATTGCACGAGTAGAACACAATTTAGTTGTGGGCGTGGATCTTGTCAATTTACTTGCCGCTACTAGTCTTATCTTGCTTCCGCGGTATTGTGGGATGAAGCGGCCCGGACCAACCTTACACGTATGCTAACGTGAGACCGGTTCCACCGACTAACATGCACTAGTTGCATAAGGTGGCTGGCGGGTGTCTTGTCTCTCCTACTTTAGTTGGAGCGGATTCGATGAAAAGGGTCCTTATGAAGGGTAAATAGAAGTTGACAAGATCACGTTGTGGTTATTCGTAGGTAAGAAAACGTTCTTGCTAGAACCCAATTGCAGCCACGTAAAAGATGCAACAACAATTAGAGGACGTCTAACTTGTTTTTGCAGCAATTGTCATTGTGATGTGATATGGCCAAGTTGTGATGAATGATGAATGACACATTGTGATGGATGAGATCATGTTCTTGTAATAGGAATCACGACTTGCATGTCGATGAGTATGACAACAGGCAGGTGCCATAGGAGTTGTCTTTATTTTGTATGACCTGCGTGTCATTGAAGAACGCCATGTAACTTACTTTACTTTATTGCTAAACGCGTTAGACATAGAAGTAGAAGTAGTCGTTGGCGTGACAACTTCATGGAGGCACAATGATGGAGATCATGATGATGGAGATCATGGTGTCATGACGGTGACAAGATGATCATGGAGCCCCGAAGATGGAGATCAATGGAGCTTTATGATATTGGCCATATCATGTCACTACTATATAATTGCATGTGATGTTTATTATGTTTATACATCTTGTTTACTTAGAACGACGGTAGTAAATAAGATGATCCCTTACAACAATTTCAAGAAGTGTTTCCCTAACTGTGCAATTGCTAAAGTTCGTCAGCTTCTAAGCACCACGTGATGATCGGGTGTGATGGATTCTTACGTTCACATACAACGGGTGTAAGACAGATTTACACACGCCGAAAACACTTAGGGTTTACTTGACGAGCCTAGCATGTACAGACATGGCCTCGGAACACGGAGACCGAAAGGTCGAACACGAGTCGTATAGAAGATACGATCAACATGAGAATGTTCACCGATGATGACTAGTCCGTCTCACGTGATGATCGGACACGGCCTAGTCGACTCGGATCGTGTAACACTTAGATGACTAGAGGGATGTCTAATCTAAGTGGGAGTTCATTGAAATAATTTGATTAGATGAACTTAATTATCATGAACTTAGTCTAAAACTTTTGCATAATATGTCTTGTAGATCAAATGGCCAACGCCATGTCAACTTGAACTTCAACGCGCTCCTAGAGAAAACCAAGCTGAAAGATGACGGCAAAGCAACTATACGGACTGGGTCCGGAACCCGAGGATCATCCTCATAGCTGCTGTGAAACAATATGTCCTAGAAGGACCGCTAGGTGACGCCTCCGTCTGCAGAACCAAGACATTATGAATGCTTGGCAAACTCACCGATGATTACTCCCTCGTTTCAAGGCGGCATGCTTTACAGCTTAGAACCGGGCTCAAAAGCGTTTTGAGCATCATGGAGCATATGAGATGTTCGAGGAGCTGAAACTTGTTTTCCAAGCTCACGCCCGGGTCGAGAGATATGACATCTCCGACAAGTTCTATAGTTGTAAGATGGAGGAAAACAGTTCTGTCAAGGAGCACATATCGAAGATGTCTGTTGCACAACCGTATGACCCAAATGAACATTAACCTCCCCGATGAGGCGGTCATTGACAGAATCCTCCATCGCTCCCACCAAGCTACACTAGATTTGTGATGATCTTCAACATGCAGGGGATGGTAAAGACCTTTCCTTATGTGTTCTCTAAGCTCAAGTCAGCCGAGGTTGTAATCAAGAAAGACCTTCAAGTGTTGATGGTCAATAAGACCACTCAGTTCAAGAAGGGCAAGGGTAAGAAGAACTTCAAGAAGGACGGCAAGGAGGTTGCCGCTACCGGTAAGAAACTTGCCGGAAGAAGTCAAAGAATGGACCCAAACCCGAGACCGAGTGCTTTTATTGCAAGGAGGGGTCACCGGAAGCGGAACTGCCCCAAATACTTAGCGGACAAGAAGGCCGGCAACACCAAAGGTATATTTGATATACATGTAATTGATGTGTACTTTACCAAGACTCGTAGTAACTCCCGGTATTTGATACCGTGCCGTTGCTCATATTTGTAACTCACAACAGAGCTGCGGAATAAGCGAAAATCGGCAAAGGACGAGGTGACGATGCGGCGTCGGGGAATGGTTCCAGAGTCGATGTGATCACCGTCGGCACGCTACCTCTTCATTTACCTACGGATTAGTTATGAACCTTAATAATTGTTATTTGGTGCCAAGTTTGAGCATGAATATTGTATCTGGATCTCGCTTAATGCGAGATGGCTACTCATTTAAATCCGAGAATAATGGTTGTTCTATTTATATGAGAGATATGTTTTATGGTCATGCTCCGATGGTCAATGGTTTATTCTTAATGAATCTCGAGCGTAGTATTACACATGTTTATAGCGTGAATACCAAAAGATGTAAAGTTGATAACGATAGTCCCACATATTTGTGGCACGCCGCCTTGGTCACATTGGTGTCAAGCGCATGAAGAAGCTCCATGCTGATGGACTTTTGGAGTCTCTAGATTATGAATCATTTGACATATGCGAACCATGCCTTATGGGCAAGATGACCAAGACTCCGTTCTCCGGAACAATGGAGCGAGCAACCAACTTATTGGAAATCATACAAACCGATGTGTGCGGTCCAATGAGTGTTGAGGCTCGTGGAGGATATCGTTATGTTCTCACTCACCGATGACTTGAGTAGATATGGGTATGTCTACTTAATGAAACACAAGTCTGAGACCTTTGAAAAGTTCAAGGAATTTCAGAATGAGGTAGAGAATCAACGTGACCGAAAAATAAAATTCCTACGATCAGATCGTGGAGGAGAATATTTAAGTCACGAATTTGGTACACACTTAAGAAAATGTGGAATCGTTTCACAAATCACGCTACCGAACACCTCAACAGAACGGTGTGTCCGAACGTCGTAATCGCACTCTATTGGATATGGTGCGATCTATGATGTCTCTTACCGATTTACCGCTATCATTTTGGGGATGCGCTCTAGAGACAGCTACATTCACTTTAAATAGGGCACCGTCTAAGTCCGTTGAGACGACACCGTATGAATTATGGTTTGGGAAGAAACCTAAGCTGTCGTTTCTAAAAGTTTGGGGATGCGATGCTTATGTCAAGAAACTTCAACCTGAAAAGCTCGAACCCAAGTCGGAAAAATGCATCTTCATAGGATACCCTAAAGAAACCATTGGGTATACCTTCTACTTAAGATCCGAGGGCAAGATTTTTGTTGCCAAGAACGGAACCTTTCTCGAAAAAGAGTTTCTCTCGAAAGAAGTAAGTGGGAGGAAAGTAGAACTCGATGAAGTACTACCTCTTGAACAGGATGAGTGCAGCTCGGGAAAGTGTTCCCGTGATGCCTACACCAACTAAAGAGGAAATTAATGATGATGATCAAGGTACTTCGGATCAAGTTGCTACCGAACCTCGTAGGTCCACAAGGACACGCTCCGCACTGCAGTGGTACGGCAACCCCGTCTCCGGAAATCATGTTGTTAGACAACGGTGAACCTTCGAACTATGAAGAAGCGATGGCGGGCCCAGATTCCAACAAATGGCTAGAAGCCATGAAGTCCGAGATAGAATCCATGTATGAAAACAAAGTGTGGACTTTGACCGACTTGCCCGATGATCGGCGAGCGATAGAAAACAAATGGATTTTTAAGAAGAAGACGGACGCGGATGGTAATGTCACCATCTATAAAGCTCGACTTGTCGCTAAGGGTTATCGGCAAGTTCAAGGGATTGCCTACGATGAGACTTTCTCTCCCGTAGCGAAGCTTAAGTCCGTCCGAATCATGTTAGCAATTGCCGCATACTATGATTATGAGATATGGCAGATGGACGTCAAAACAGCGTTCCTTAACGGATATCTTAAGGAAGAGCTGTATATGATGCAGCCGGAAGGTTTTGTCGATCCTAAGAATGCTAACAAAGTATGCAAGCTCCAGCGATCCATTTATGGGCTGGTGCAAGCATCTCGAGTTGGAACATTCGCTTTGATGAGATGATCAAAGCGTTTGGGTTTATGCAGACTTATGGAGAAGCCTGCGTTTACAAGAAAGTGAGTGGGAGCTCAGAGCATTTCTCATATTATATGTAGATGACATACTTTTGATGGGAAATGATATAGAATTTTTGGACAGCATTAAGGCCTACTTGAATAAGTGTTTTTCAATGAAGGACCTTGGAGAAGCTGCTTATATATTAGGCATCAAGATCTATAGGGATAGATCGAGACGCCTCATAGGTCTTTCACAAAGCACATACCTTGATAAGATATTGAAGAAGTTCAAAATGGATCAGTCCAAGAAGGGGTTCTTGCCTGTGTTGCAAGGTGTGAGATTGAGCTCAGCTCAATGCCCGACCACGGCAAAAGATAAAGAAGAGATGAGTGTCATCCCCTATGCCTCAGCCATAGGATCTATTATGTATGCCATGTCAGGTACCGCACCTGATGTAAACCTTGCCGTAAGTTTGGTAGGAAGGTACCAAAGTAATCCCGGCAAGGAACACCGGACAGCGGTCAAGAATATCCTGAAGTACCTGAAAAGGACAAAGGACATGTTTCTCGTTTATGGAGGTGACGAAGAGCTCGCCAGAAGGGTTACGCCGACGCTTAGCTTCGACACAGATCTGGATGACTCTAAGTCACAAACCGGATACGTGTATATGTTGAATGGTGGAGCAGAAGCTGGTGCAGCTGCAAGCAAAGCGTCGTGGCGGGATCTACATGTGAAGCGGAATACATGGCAGCCTCGGAGGCAGCGCATGAAGCAATTTGGGTGAAGGAGTTCATCACCGACCTAGGAGTCATACCCAATGCGTCGGGGCCGATCAAACTCTTCTGTGACAACACTGGAGCTATTACCCTTGCCAAGGAGCCCAGGTTTCACAAGAAGACCAGGCACATCAAGCGTCGCTTCAACTCCATCCGTGAAAATGTTCAAGATGGAGACATAGAAATTTGTAAAGTGCACACGGATCTGAATGTCGCAGATCCGCTGACTAAACCTCTCTCATGGGCAAAACATGACCAACACCGTAACTCTATGGGTGTTCGATTCATCACAATGTAAACTAGA